>OX246748.1:40272397-40872397 GCA_945910005.1 Isoperla grammatica | reverse complement strand
GTAGCGACGCCGACTAGTGTTTTCGCGGTCCGGGGTTCGAGTCCCGTAACCGGCAGTCTTTTTTTCTTCCATATTCAGACAAGCAAAGTTGAGAAGGGTTAACTAAGGGGAAATTTTTTTTTCAAGCGCTCGTAGCTACCATACGGGATGTCCAAATGTGTTTTTGTAATTTTATTTTTTTTTTTTGCGTTAATTATCTAGACATCCTGAAAACAAAAATGTGCTGTTTGCAATCCATGTGCCTAACATCTCCCTAATGTGGCTCTCGCCACTCCGTCATACTTGCGGCCCTCTTTGCAATCCAAGCGTCTAACAATCTCCCCAGTGTTGCTCTCGCCACTCCGTCATACTTGCGGCCCTCTTTGCAAACCAAAAGCCTAACAATCTCCCCAATGTGGCTCTCTTCACACCGTCATACTTGCGGCCCTCTTTGCAATCCAAGCGCCTAACAATCTCCCCAATGTGGCTCTCGTCGCTCCGTCATACTTGCGGCCCTCTTTGCAATACAAGTGCCTACTAATTTCCCCAATGTGGCTCTCTTCACACCGTCATACTTGCGGCCCTCTTTGCAATCCAAACGCCTAACAATCTCCCCAATGTGGCTCTCGTCACTCCACCATACTTGCGGCCCTCTTTGCAATCCAAGCACCTAACAATCTTCCCAATGTGGCTCTCGTCACTGCACCATACTTGCGGCCCTCTTTGCAATCCAAGCGCCTAACAATCTCCCCAGTGTTGCTCTCGTCACTCCACCATACCTGCGGCCCTCTTTGCAATCCAAGTGCCTAAGAATCTCCCCAATATGGCTCTCGCCACTCCGCCATACTTGCGGCCCCTCTTTGCAATCCAAGCGCCTAACAATCTCCCCAAGGTGGCACTTTCACTCCGTCACTCTTGCGGCCCTCTTTGCAATCCAAGCACCTAACAATCTTCCCAATGTGGCTCTTGTCACTGCACCATACTTGCGGCCCTCTTTGCAATCCAAGCGCCTAACAATCTCCCCAGTGTTGCTCTCGTCACTCCACCATACCTGCGGCCCTCTTTGCAATCAAAACGCCTTACAATCTCCCCGATGTGGCTCTCGCCACTCCGTCATACTCGCGGCCCTCTTTGCAATCCAAGCGCCTAACAATCTCCCCAATGTGGTTCTCGCCACTCCGTCATACTTGCGGCCCTCCTTGCAATCAAAGCGCATTTAAAATCTCCCCGATGTGGCTCTCGTCACACCGTCATACTTGCGGCCCTCTTTTCAAACAAGGGCCTTACAATCTCCCCAGTGTTGCTTTCCCACTCCGTCATACTTGCGGCCCTCTTTGCAATCCAAGCGCCTAACAATCTCCCCAATGTGGCTCACGTCACACCGTCATACTTGCGGCCCTCTTTGCAATACAAGCGTCTCACAATCTCTCCAATGTGGCTCTCGTCACTCCCCCATACTTGCGGCCCTCTTTGCAATCCAAGTGCCTAACAATCTCCCCAATATGGCTCTCACCACTCCGCCATACTTGCGGCCCTCTTTGCAATCCAAGCGCCTTACAATCTCCCCAAGGTGGCACTTTCACTCCGTCACTCTTGCGGCCCTCTTTGCAATCCAAGCGCCTAACAATCTCTCCAATGTGGCTCTCGTCACTCCGGCATACTTGCGGCCCTCTTGAATCAGAGCGCCTAACAATCTCCCCAATGTGGCTATCGCCACTCCGTCATACTTTCGGCCCTCTTTGCAATCCAAGCGCCTCACAATCTCCCCAAGGTGGCACTTTCACTCCGTCACTCTTGCGGCCCTCTTTGCAATCCAAGCGCCTAACAATCCCCCCCATGTGGTTCTCGCCACTCCGTCATACTTGCGGCCCTCTTTGCAATCAAAGCGCCTAACAATCTCCCCGATGTGGCTCTCGCTTTCCGTCATACTTGCGGCCCTCTTTTCAATCCAAGCGCCTAACAATCTCCCCAATGTGGCTCTCGTCACTTTGTCATACTTGCGGCCCTCTTTGCAATCCAAGCACCTAACAATCTTCCCAATGTGGCTCTCGTCACTGCACCATACTTGCGGCCCTCTTTGCAATCCAAGCGCCTAACAATCTCCCCAGTGTTGCTCTCGTCACTCCACCATACCTGCGGCCCTCTTTGCAATCCAAGTGCCTAAGAATCTCCCCAATATGGCTCTCGCCACTCCGCCATACTTGCGGCCCTCTTTGCAATCCAAGCGCCTAACAATCTCCCCAAGGTGGCACTTTCACTCCGTCACTCTTGCGGCCCTCTTTGCAATCCAAGCGCCTTACAATCTCTCCAATGTGGCGTTCGTCACTCCGGCATACTTGCGGCCCTCTTGAATCAGAGCGCCTAACAATCTCCCCAATGTGGCCCTCGCCACTCCGTCATACTTGCGGCCCTCTTTGCAATCCAAGCGCCTCACAATCTTCCCAAAGTGGCACTTTCACTCCGTCACTCTTGCGGCCCTCTTTGCAATCCAAGCGCCTAACAATCTCCCCCATGTGGTTCTCGCCACTCCGTCATACTTGCGGCCCTCTTTGCAATCCAAGCGCCTAACAATCTCCCCAATGTGGCTCTCGTCGCTCCGTCATACTTGCGGCCCTCTTTGCAATCCAAGTGCCTACAAATTTCCCCAATGTGGCTCTCTTTACACCGTCATACTTGCGGCCCTCTTTGCAATCCAAACGCCTAACAATCTCCCCAATGTGGCTCTCGTCACTCCACCATACTTGCGGCCCTCTTTGCAATCCAAGCACCTAACAATCTTCCCAATGTGGCTTTTGTCACTGCACCATACTTGCGGCCCTCTTTGCAATCCAAGCGCCTAACAATCTCCCCAGTGTTGCTCTCGTCACTCCACCATACCTGCGGCCCTCTTTGCAATCAAAACGCCTTACAATCTCCCCGATGTGGCTCTCGCCACTCCGTCATACTCGCGGCCCTCTTTGCAATCCAAGCGCCTAACAATCTCCCCAATGTGGTTCTCGCCACTCCGTCATACTTGCGGCCCTCCTTGCAATCAAAGCGCATTTAAAATCTCCCCGATGTGGCTCTCGTCACACCGTCATACTTGCGGCCCTCTTTTCAAACAAGGGCCTTACAATCTCCCCAGTGTTGTTTTCCCACTCCGTCATACTTGCGGCCCTCTTTGCAATCCAAGCGCCTAACAATCTCCCCAATGTGGCTCACGTCACACCGTCATACTTGCGGCCCTCTTTGCAATACAAGCGTCTCACAATCTCTCCAATGTGGCTCTCGTCACTCCCCCATACTTGCGGCCCTCTTTGCAATCCAAGCGCCTTACAATCTCCCCAAGGTGGCACTTTCACTCCGTCACTCTTGCGGCCCTCTTTGCAATCCAAGCGCCTAACAATCTCTCCAATGTGGCTCTCGTCACTCCGGCATACTTGCGGCCCTCTTAAATCAGAGCGCCTAACAATCTCCCCAATGTGGCTCTCGCCACTCCGTCATACTTTCGGCCCTCTTTGCAATCCAAGCGCCTCACAATCTCCCCAAGGTGGCACTTTCACTCCGTCACTCTTGCGGCCCTCTTTGCAATCCAAGCGCCTAACAATCCCCCCCATGTGGTTCTCGCCACTCCGTCATACTTGCGGCCCTCTTTGCAATCAAAGCGCCTAACAATCTCCCCGATGTGGCTCTCGCTTTCCGTCATACTTGCGGCCCTCTTTTCAATCCAAGCGCCTAACAATCTCCCCAATGTGGCTCTCGTCACTTTGTCATACTTGCGGCCCTCTTTGCAATCCAAGCGCCTAACAATCTCTCGATGTGGTTCTTGTCACTCCACCATACTTGCGGCCCTCTTTGCAGTCCAAGCGCCTAACAATCTCCCCAATGTGGCTCTCGTCACACCGCCATGCTTGCGGCCCTCTTTGCAATCCAAGCGCCTAACAATCTCCCCAATATGGCTCTCGTCACTCCACCATACTTGCGGCCCTCTTTGCAATCCAAGCGCCTAACAATCTCCCTAATGTGGCTCTCGTCACTTTGTCATTCTTGCGGCCCTCTTTGCAATCCAAGCGCCTAACAATCTCCCCAATGTGGCATTCGCCACTCCGCCATACTTGCGGCCCTCTTTGCAATCAAAGCGCCTAACAATCTCCCCGATGTGGCTCTCGCCACTCCGTCAGACTTGCGGCCCTCTTTTCAATCCAAGCGCCTTACAATCTCCCCAATGTGGCTCTCGTCACTTTGTCATACTTGCGGCCCTCTTTGCAATCCAAGCGCCTTACAATCTCTCGATGTGGTTCTCGTCACTCCGCCATACTTGCGGCCCTCTTTGCAGTCCAAGCGCCTAACAATCTCCCCAATGTGGCTCTCGTCACACCGCCATGCTTGCGGCCCTCTTTGCAATTCAAGAGTCTAAAAATCTCCCCAGTGTGGCTCTCGTCACTCCGCCATACTTGCGGCCTTCTTTGCAATCCAAAAGCCTAACAATCTCCCCAATGTGGCTCTCGCCACTCCGTCATCCTTGCGGCCCTCTTTGCAATCCAAGCGCCTAACACTCTCCCCAATGTGGCTCTCGTCACTTCACCTATATTTGCAGCCCTCTGTGCAATCAAAGCGCCTAACAATCTCCCCAGTGTATCTCTCGCCACTCCGTCAAACTTGCGGCCCTCTTTGCAATCCAAGCGCCTTATTATGTCCCCAATGTGGCTCTCGTCACACCGTCATACTTGCGGCCCTCTTTGCTATCCAAGCGCCTAACAATCTCCCCAATGTGGCTCTCGCCAGTCCGTCATACTTGCGGCCCTCTTTGCAATCAGAGCGCCTTACAATCTCCCCGATGTGGCTTTCGCCACTCCGCCATTCTTGCGGCCCTCTTTGCAATCCAAGCGCCAAACAGTCTCCCCAATATGGCTCTCGTCACTCCACCATACTTGCGGCCCTCTTTGTAATCAAAACGCTTTACAATCTCCCCAATGTGGCTCTCTCAAACCTTCATACTTGCGGCCCTCTTTGCAATCCAAGTGCCTAACATATTTCCAATGTATCTCTCGTCACTCCGTCATACTTGCGGCCCTCTTTGCAATCCAAGCGCCTCACAAACTCTCTAATGTGGCTCTCCTCACTCCGTCATACTTGCGGCCCTCTTTGCAATCTAAGCACCTAACAATCTCCCCAGTGTGGCTCTCGTAACTCCACCATACTTGCGGCCCTCTTGGCAATCCAAGCGCCTAACAATCTCCCCAATTTGGCTCTCGTCGCTCCGTCATACTTGCGGCCCTCTTTGCAATCCAAGTGCCAAACAATCTCCCCAATGTGGCTCTCGTCACACCGTCACTCGTCACACCAGTAGAGTTTTTACGTCACCAAGGATTATTAATGACCTTAAGTTCGACGCTACGACTAACTAGGTACCACCGTTCATCCACAATCGGTACCGAAAGTGGAACTTGACAAGAAAATTTTTGAAATTTCGGCGACGCCTCACGTCGCTCACAAAAAACATAGCGACGCGATGATTTTTTTGAAAGTAGACCATGTTCATATCTACTTTGAGAAGTAACTTTAAGATCCCCCAATTAAACAATATAGCCGTAAAGAATATAATTCTAAAAAACAGAGTGTCTTTGAGCACGTCTTTGACGACGCGTAGCGTCTCTTGTTAAATGGTATATATAATAATGATTAGAGTTTCTCCGTTGGACATTCATACTCTATACATAAAACATGTTAATGCATGCCTTGCATTAATGGTTAGCCGAGGAAACATGTTTAAATGTTGGCGTGATGACGAGCTATCTAAATACAACAAGCTATGCCATACATTGAGACCAGTGTGTTATCTACCAGTGTAAGCAACGCTACTTCCATCGATTGGCGTGGCGTACGAAGTAACGTTGTAGCTTCGAATACTTGAGGTCTGGGGTTCGAGACCCGGTACACCCACTCTTTTTTGTTCCACCATTTTCACGCATTAATATCAATAAATCAACGTGAATGGACACGGTTTATTTTTTACCGGTTAAACGGCTCGTTGTTACCACAAACGATTTACTCTTTCGCGATCACGCGATCAAGATCTATCAAAGGCGATTTTAAAAAGACAATGTGTTGAAACTGAATTTTTAGAGTTAGTTAAAAAACGGCTTCCTGGATATTCTTGGATGTTTTTTAAATCCAATGAGACCCTCGCTGTCCATAAATCTATCTAGCTTTGGTGTTACAATTACAATAAGAATGAATCGAGATACAATGAGATGTATTCATGCATACATTGAGAGCAGTGGGTTATCTATCAGTGTAAGCGATCCAACTTCCATCGAGTGGCATGGCGTACGGGGTAGCGACGCCGACTAGTGTTTTCGCGGTCCGGGGTTCGAGTCCCGTAACCGGCAGTCTTTTTTTCTTCCATATTCAGAGAAGCAAAGTTGAGAAGGGTTTACTAAGGGGAAATTTTTTTTTCAAGCGCTCGTAGCTACCATACGGGATGGTCAAATTTGTTTTTGTATTTTTATTTATTTTTTTTGCGTTAATTATCTAGACATCCTGAAAACAAAAATGTGCTGTTTGCAATCCATGTGCCTAACATCTCCCTAATGTGGCTCTCGCCACTCCGTCACTCTTGCGGCCCTCTTTCCAATCCAAGCGCCTAACAATCTCTCCAATGTGGCTCTCGTCGCTCCGGCATACTTGCGGCCCTCTTGAATCAGAGCGCCTAACAATCTCCCTAATGTGGCTCTCGCCACTCCGTCATACTTGCGGCCCTCTTTGCAATCCAAGCGCCTCACAATCTCCCCAAGGTGGCACTTTCACTCCGTCACTCTTGCGGCCCTCTTTGCAATCCAAGCGCCTAACAATCTCCCCCATGTGGTTCTCGCCACTCCGTCATACTTGCGGCCTTCTTTGCAATCAAAGCGCCTAACAATCTCCCCGATGTGGCTCAAGACACTCCGTCATACTTGCGGCCCTCTTTTCAATCCAAGCGCCTAACAAGCTCCCCAATGTGGCTCTCATCACTTTGTCATACTTGCGGCCCTCTTTGCAATCCAAGCGCCTAATAATCTCTCGATGTGGTTCTCGTCACTCCCCCATACTTGCGGCCCTCTTTGCAGTCCTAGCGCCTAACAATCTCCCCAATATGGCTCTCGCCACTACGCCATACTTGCGGCCCTCTTTGCAATTCAAGCGCCTAACAATCTCCCCAGTGTGGCTCTCGGCACTCCGCCATACTTGCGGCCCTCTTTGCAATCCAAGCGCCTAACAATCTGCCCAATGTGGCTCTCGCCACTCCGTCATACTTGCCGCCCTCTTTGCAATCCAAGCGCCTTACAATCTCCCCAATGTGGCTCTCGTCACTCCACCTATATTTGCGGCCCTCTGTGCAATCAAAGCGCCTAACAATCTCCCCAGTGTTGCTCTCGCCACTCCGTCAAACTTGCGGCCCTCTTTGCAATCCAAGCCCCTAATTATGTCCCTAATGTAGCTCTCGTCACACCGTCATACTTGCGGCCCTCTTTGCCATCCAAGCGCCTAGCAATCTCCCCAATGTGGCTCTCGTCACACCGTCATGCTTGCGGCCCTCTTTGCAATTCAAGCGCCTAACAATCTCCCCAAGGGGCTCTCGTCACTCCGCCATACTTGCGGCCCTCTTTATAATCCAAGCGCCTTACAATCTTACCAATGTGGCTCTCGCCACTCCGTCATACTTGCGGCCCTCTTTGCAATTCAAGCGCCTTACAATCTCCCCAATGTGGCTCTCGTCACTCCACCTATATTTGCGGCCCTCTGTGCAATCAAAGCGCCTTACAATCTCCCCAGTGTTGCTCTCGCCACTCCGTCAAACTTGCGGCCCTCTTTGCAATCCAAGCGCCTAATTATGTCCCCAATGTAGCTCTCGCCACTCCGTCATACTTGCGGCCCTCCTTGCAATCAAAGCGCATTTAAAATCTCCCCGATGTGGCTCTCGTCACACCGTCATACTTGCGGCCCTCTTTTCAAACAAGGGCCTTACAATCTCCCCAGTGTTGTTTTCCCACTCCGTCATACTTGCGGCCCTCTTTGCAATCCAAGCGCCTAACAATCTCCCCAATGTGGCTCACGTCACACCGTCATACTTGCGGCCCTCTTTGCAATACAAGCGTCTCACAATCTCTCCAATGTGGCTCTCGTCACTCCCCCATACTTGCGGCCCTCTTTGCAATCCAAGTGCCTAACAATCTCCCCAATATGGCTCTCACCACTCCGCCATACTTGCGGCCCTCTTTGCAATCCAAGCGCCTTACAATCTCCCCAAAGTGGCACTTTCACTCCGTCACTCTTGCGGCCCTCTTTGCAATCCAAGCGCCTAACAATCTCTCCAATGTGGCTCTCGTCACTCCGGCATACTTGCGGCCCTCTTGAATCAGAGCGCCTAACAATCTCCCCAATGTGGCTCTCGCCACTCCGTCAACTTTCGGCCCTCTTTGCAATCCAAGCGCCTCACAATCTCCCCAAGGTGGCACTTTCACTCCGTCACTCTTGCGGCCCTCTTTGCAATCCAAGCGCCTAACAATCCCCCCCATGTGGTTCTCGCCACTCCGTCATACTTGCGGCCCTCTTTGCAATCAAAGCGCCTAACAATCTCCCCGATGTGGCTCTCGCTTTCCGTCATACTTGCGGCCCTCTTTTCAATCCAAGCGCCTAACAATCTCCCCAATGTGGCTCTTGTCACTTTGTCATACTTGCGGCCCTCTTTGCAATCCAAGCGCCTAACAATCTCTCGATGTGGTTCTTGTCACTCCGCCATACTTGCGGCCCTCTTTGCAGTCCAAGCGCCTAACAATCTCCCCAATGTGGCTCTCGTCACACCGCCATGCTTGCAGCCCTCTTTGCAATTCAAGCGCCTAACAATCTCCCCAGTGTGGCTCTCGTCATTCCGCCATACTTGCGGCCCTCTTTGCAATCCAAAAGCCTAACAATCTCCCCAATGTGGCTCTCGCCACTCCGTCATCCTTGCGGCCCTCTTTGCAATCCAAGCGCCTAACAATCTCCCCAATGTGGCTCTCGTCACTCCACCTATATTTGCGGCTCTCTGTGCAATCAAAGCGCCTAACAATCTCCCCAGTGTTGTTTTCGCCACTCCGTCAAACTTGCGGCCCTCTTTGCAATCCAAGCGCCTAATTATGTCCCCAATGTGGCTCTCGTCACACCGTCATACTTGCGGCCCTCTTTGCCATCCAAGCGCCTAACAATCTCCCCAATGTGGCATTCGCCACTCCGTCATCCTTGCGACCCTCTTTGCAATCAGAGCGCCTTACAATCTCTACGATGTGGCTTTCGCCACTCCGCCATTATTGCGGCCCTCTTTGCAATCCAAGCGCCTTACAATCTCCCCAATATGGCTCTTGTCACTCCACCATACTTGCGGCCCTCTTTGCAATCAAAACGCTTAACAATCTCCCCAATGTGGCTCTCGTCAAACCTTCATACTTGCGGCCCTCTTTGCAATCCAAGTGCCTTACATATCCCCAATGTATCTCTCGTCACTCCGTCATACTTGCGGCCCTCTTTGCAATCCAAGCGCCTCACAAACTCCCCAATGTGGCTCTCGTCACTCCGTCATACTTGCGGCCCTCTTTTCAATCCAAGTGCCTCACATCTCCCAAATGGGCCTGTCGTCACTCCATCATACTTGCGGCCCTCTTTGCAATCCAAGCGCCTCACAATCTCCCCAATGTGGCTCTCGTCACTCTGTCATACTTGCGTCAATCCAAGCGCCTAAAAATCTCCCCGATGTGGCTCTCGCCACTCCGCCATACTTGCGGCCCTCTTTGCAAACCAAGCGCCTAGCAAACTCCCCAAGGTGGCCCCAAGCGCCTAACAATCTCCCCGATGTGGATCTCGTCACTCCGTCATACTTGCGGCCCTCTTTGCAATCCAAGCGCCTAACAATCTCTTCGATGTGGCTCTCGCCACTCCGCCATACTTGCGGCCCCCTTTGCAATCCAAGCGCCTTACAAACTCCCCAATGTGGCTCTCGTCACTCCGTTATACTTGCGGCCCTCTTTGCAATCCAAGCGCCTAACAATCTCCCCAGTGTGGCCCTCGTAACTCCACCATACTGGCGGCCCCCTTGGCAATCCAAGCGCCTAACAATCTCCCCAATGTGGCTCTCGTCGCTCTGTCATACTTGCGGCCCTCTTTGCAATCCAAGTGCCAAACAATCTCCCCAATGTGGGTCTCGTCACACCGCCATACTTGCGGCCCTCTTTGCAATCCAAGTGCCTTACATTTCCCTAATGTGGCTCTCGCCACTCCGCCATACTTGCGGCCCTCTTTGCAATCCAAGCGCCTAACAATCTCCCTTATGTGGCTTTCGCCACTCCGTCATACTTGCGGCCCCCTTTGCAATCCAAGCGCATATCAATCTCCCCAATATGGCTCTTTGCAATCAGAGCGCCTTACAATCTCCCCGATGTGGATCTCGCCACTCCGTCATCCTTGCGGCCCTCTTTGCAATCCAAGCGCCTAACAATCTCCCCAATGTGGCTCTCGTCACTCCACCTATATTTTCGGCCCTCTGTGCAATCAAAGCGCCTAACAATCTCCCCAGTGTTGCTCTCGCCACTCCGTCAAACTTGCGGCCCTCTTTGCAATCCAAGCGCCTAATTATGTTCCCAATATGGCTCTCGTCACTCCACCATACTTGCGGCCCTCTTTGCAATCAAAACGCTTAACAGTCTCCCCAATGTGGCTCTCTCAAACCTTCATACTTGCGGCCCTCTTTGCAATCCAAGTGCCTAACATATTTCCAATGTATCTCTCGTCACTCCGTCATACTTGCGGCCCTCTTTGCAATCCAAGCGCCTCACAAACTCTCTAATGTGGCTCTCGTCACTCCGTCATACTTGCGGCCCTCTTTGCAATCCAAGCACCTAACAATCTCCCCAGTGTGGCTCTCGTAACTCCACCATACTTGCGGCCCTCTTGGCAATCCAAGCGCCTAACAATCTCCCCAATTTGGCTCTCGTCGCTCCGTCATACTTGCGGCCCTCTTTGCAATCCAAGTGCCAAACAATCTCCCCAATGTGGCTCTCGTCACACCGTCACTCGTCACACCAGTAGAGTAACTACGTCACCAAGGATTATTGTTGACCTTAAGTTCGACGCTACGACTAACTAGGTACCACCGTCCATCCACAATCGGTACCGAAAGTGGAACTTGACAAGAAAATTTTTGAAATTTCGGCGACGCCTCACGTCGCTCACAAAAAACATAGCGACGCGATGATTTTTTTGAAAGTAGACCATGTTCATATCTACCTTGATAAGTAACTTTAAGATCCCCCAATTAAACAATATAGCCGTAAAGAATATAATTCTAAAAAACAGAGTGTCTTTGAGCACGTCTTTGACGACGCGTAGCGTCTCTTGTTAAATGGTTAATATAATAATGATTAGAGTTTCTCCGTTGGACATTCATACTCTATACATAAAACATGGTAATGCATGCCTTGCATTAATTGTTAGCCGAGGAAACATGTTTAAATGTTGGCGTGATGACGAGCTATCTAAATACAACAAGCTATGCCATACATTGAGACCAGTGTGTTATCTACCAGTGTAAGCAACGCTACTTCCATCGATTGGCGTGGCGTACGAAGTAACGTTGTAGCTTCGAATACTTGAGGTCTGGGGTTCGAGACCCGGTACACCCACTCTTTTTTGTTCCACCATTTTCACGCATTAATATCAATGCATCAACGTGAATGGACACGGTTTATTTTTTACCGGTTAAACGGCTCGTTGTTACCACAAACGATTTACTCTTTCGCGATCACGCGATCAAGATCTATCAAAGGCGATTTTAAAAAGACAATGTGTTGAAACTGAATTTTTAGAGTTAGTTAAAAAACGGCTTCCTGGATATTCTTGGATGTTTTTTAAATCCAATGAGACCCTCGCTGTCCATAAATCTATCTAGCTTTGGTGTTACAATTACAATAAGAATGAATCGAGATACAATGAGATGTATTCATGCATACATTGAGAGCAGTGGGTTATCTATCAGTGTAAGCGATCCAACTTCCATCGAGTGGCATGGCGTACGGGGTAGCGACGCCGACTAGTGTTTTCGCGGTCCGGGGTTCGAGTCCCGTAACCGGCAGTCTTTTTTTCTTCCATATTCAGAGAAGCAAAGTTGAGAAGGGTTTACTAAGGGGAAATTTTTTTTTCAAGCGCTCGTAGCTACCATACGGGATGGTCAAATTTGTTTTTGTATTTTTATTTATTTTTTTTGCGTTAATTATCTAGACATCCTGAAAACAAAAATGTGCTGTTTGCAATCCATGTGCCTAACATCTCCCTAATGTGGCTCTCGCCACTCCGTCACTCTTGCGGCCCTCTTTGCAATCCAAGCGCCTAACAATCTCTCCAATGTGGCTCTCGTCGCTCCGGCATACTTGCGGCCCTCTTGAATCAGAGCGCCTAACAATCTCCCTTAGGTGGCTCTCGCCACTCCGTCATACTTGCGGCCCTCTTTGCAATCCAAGCGCCTCACAATCTCCCCAAGGTGGCACTTTCACTCCGTCACTCTTGTGGCCCTCTTTGCAATCCAAGCGCCTAACAATCTCCCCCATGTGGTTCTCGCCACTCCGTCATACTTGCGGCCTTCTTTGCAATCAAAGCGCCTAACAATCTCCCCGATGTGGCTCAAGACACTCCGTCATACTTGCGGCCCTCTTTTCAATCCAAGCGCCTAACAATCTCCCCAATGTGGCTCTCGTCACTTTGTCATACTTGCGGCCCTCTTTGCAATCCAAGCGCCTTACAATCTCTCGATGTGGTTCTCGTCACTCCCCCATACTTGCGGCCCTCTTTGCAGTCCTAGCGCCTAACAATCTCCCCAATATGGCTCTCGCCACTCCGCCATACTTGCGGCCCTCTTTGCAATTCAAGCGCCTAACAATCTCCCCAGTGTGGCTCTCGGCACTCCGCCATACTTGCGGCCCTCTTTGCAATCCAAGCGCCTTACAATCTGCCCAATGTGGCTCTCGCCACTCCGTCATACTTGCCGCCCTCTTTGCAATCCAAGCGCCTTACAATCTCCCCAATGTGGCTCTCGTCACTCCACCTATATTTGCGGCCCTCTGTGCAATCAAAGCGCCTAACAATCTCCCCAGTAATGCTCTCGCCACTCCGTCAAACTTGCGGCCCTCTTTGCAATCCAAGCCCCTAATTATGTCCCTAATGTAGCTCTCGTCACACCGTCATACTTGCGGCCCTCTTTGCCATCCAAGCGCCTAACAATCTCCCCAATGTGGCTCTCGTCACACCGTCATGCTTGCGGCCCTCTTTGCAATTCAAGCCCCTAACAATCTCCCCAAGGGGCTCTCGTCACTCCGCCATACTTGCGGCCCTCTTTAAAATCCAAGCGCCTTACAATCTTACCAATGTGGCTCTCGCCACTCCGTCATACTTGCGGCCCTCTTTGCAATTCAAGCGCCTTACAATCTCCCCAATGTGGCTCTCGTCACTCCACCTATATTTGCGGCCCTCTGTGCAATCAAAGCGCCTTACAATCTCCCCAGTGTTGCTCTCGCCACTCCGTCAAACTTGCGGCCCTCTTTGCAATCCAAGCGCCTAAATATGTCCATAATGTAGCTCTCGTCACACCGTCATACTTGCGGCCCTCTTTGCCATCCAAGCGCCTAACAATCTCCCCAATGTGGCTCTCGCCACTCCGTCATACTTGCGGCCCTCTTTGCAATCAGAGCGCCTTACAATCTCTCCGATGTGGCTTTCGCCACTCCGCCATTTTTGCGGCCCTCTTTGCAATCCAAGCGCCTAACAATCTCCCCAATATGGCTCTCGTCACTCCACCATACTTTCGGCCCTCTTTGCAATCAAAACGCTTAACAATCTCCCCAATGTGGCTCTCGTCAAACCTTCATACTTGCGTCCCTCTTTGCAATCCAAGCGCCTAACAATCTCCCCAGTGTGGCTCTCGTAACTCCACCATACTTGCGGCCCTCTTGGCAATCCAAGCGCCTAACAATCTCCCCAATGTGGCTCTCGTCGCTCCGTCATACTTGCGGCCCTCTTTGCAATCCAAGTGCCAAACAATCTCCCCAATGTGGCTCTCGTCACACCGTCACTCGTCACACCAGTAGAGTTACTACGTCACCAAGGATTATTGTTGACCTTAAGTTCGACGCTACGACTAACTAGGTACCACCGTTCATCCACAATCGAAACCGAAAGTGGAACTTGACAAGAAAATCTTTGAAATTGCGGCGACGCCTCACGTCGCTCACAAAAAACATAGCGACGCGATGATTTTTTTGAAAGTAGACCATGTTCATATCTACCTTGAGAAGTAACTATAAAATCCCCCAATTAAACAATATAGCCGTAAAGAATATAATTCTAAAAAACAGAGTGTCTTTGAGCACGTCTTTGACGACGCGTAGCGTCTCTTGTTAAATGGTTAATATAATAACGATTAGAGTTTCTCCGTTGGACATTCATACTCTATACATAAAACATGTTAATGCTTGCCTTGCATTAATGGTTAGCCGAGGAAACATGTTTTAATGTTGGCGTGATGACGAGCTATCTGAATACAACAAGCTATGCCATACATTGAGACCAGTGTGTTATCTACCAGTGTAAGCAACGCTACTTCCATCGATTGGCGTGGCGTACGAAGTAACGTTGTAGCTTCGAATACTTGAGGTCTGGGGTTCGAGACCCGGTACACCCACTTTTTTTTGTTCCACCATTTTCACGCATTAATATCAATGCATCAACGTGAATGGACACGGTTTATTTTTTACCGGTTAAACGGCTCGTTGTTACCACAAACGATTTACTCTTTCGCGATCACGCGATCAAGATCTATCAAAGGCGATTTTAAAAAGACAATGTGTTGAAACTGAATTTTTAGAGTTAGTTAAAAAACGGCTTCCTGGATATTCTTGGATGTTTTTGAAATCCAATGAGACCCTCGCTGTCCATAAATCTATCTAGCTTTGGTGTTACAATTACAATAAGAATGAATCGAGATACAATGAGATGTATTCATGCATACATTGAGAGCAGTGGGTTATCTATCAGTGTAAGCGATCCAACTTCCATCGAGTGGCATGGCGTACGGGGTAGCGACGCCGACTAGTGTTTTCGCGGTCCGGGGTTCGAGTCCCGTAACCGGCAGTCTTCTTTTCTTCCATATTCAGACAAGCAAAGTTGAGAAGGGTTAACTAAGGGGAAATTTTTTTTTCAAGCGCTCGTAGCTACCATACGGGATGTCCAAATGTGTTTTTGTAATTTTATTTTTTTTTTTTGCGTTAATTATCTAGACATCCTGAAAACAAAAATGTGCTGTTTGCAATCCATGTGCCTAACATCTCCCTAATGTGGCTCTCGCCACTCCGTCATACTTGCGGCCCTCTTTGCAATCCAAGCGTCTAACAATCTCCCCAGTGTTGCTCTCGCCACTCCGTCATACTTGCGGCCCTCTTTGCAAACCAAAAGCCTAACAATCTCCCCAATGTGGCTCTCTTCACACCGTCATACTTGCGGCCCTCTTTGCAATCCAAGCGCCTAACAATCTCCCCAATGTGGCTCTCGTCGCTCCGTCATACTTGCGGCCCTCTTTGCAATACAAGTGCCTACTAATTTTCCCCAATGTGGCTCTCTTCACACCGTCATACTTGCGGCCCTCTTTGCAATCCAAACGCCTAACAATCTCCCCAATGTGGCTCTCGTCACTCCACCATACTTGCGGCCCTCTTTGCAATCCAAGCACCTAACAATCTTCCCAATGTGGCTCTCGTCACTGCACCATACTTGCGGCCCTCTTTGCAATCCAAGCGCCTAACAATCTCCCCAGTGTTGCTCTCGTCACTCCACCATACCTGCGGCCCTCTTTGCAATCCAAGTGCCTAAGAATCTCCCCAATATGGCTCTCGCCACTCCGCCATACTTGCGGCCCTCTTTGCAATCCAAGCGCCTAACAATCTCCCCAAGGTGGCATTTTCACTCCGTCACTCTTGCGGCCCTCTTTGCAATCCAAGCGCCTTACAATCTCTCCAATGTGGCTCTCGTCACTCCGGCATACTTGCGGCCCTCTTGAATCAGAGCGCCTAACAATCTCCCCAATGTGGCCCTCGCCACTCCGTCATACTTGCGGCCCTCTTTGCAATCCAAGCGCCTCACAATCTCCCCAAGGTGGCACTTTCACTCCGTCACTCTTGCGGCCCTCTTTGCAATCCAAGCGCCTAACAATCTCCCCCATGTGGTTCTCGCCACTCCGTCATACTTGCGGCCCTCTTTGCAATCAAAGCGCCTAACAATCTCCCCGATGTGGCTCTCGCCACTCCGTCATACTTGCGGCCCTCTTTTCAATCCAAGCGCCTAACAATCTCCCCAATGTGGCTCTCGTCACTTTGTCATACTTGCGGCCCTCTTTGCAATCCAAGCGCCTAACAATCTCTCGATGTGGTACTCGTCACTTCGCCATACTTGCGGCCCTCTTTGCAGTCCAAGCGCCTAACAATCTCCCCAATGTGGCTCTCGTCACACCGCCATGCTTGCGGCCCTCTTTGCAATTCAAGCGCCTAACAATCTCCCCAGTGTGGCTCTCGTCATTCCGCCATACTTGCGGCCCTCTTTGCAATCCAAAAGCCTAACAATCTCCCCAATGTGGCTCTCGCCACTCCGTCATCCTTGCGGCCCTCTTTGCAATCCAAGCGCCTAACAATCTCCCCAATGTGGCTCTCGTCGCTCTGTCATACTTGCGGCCCTCTTTGCAATCCAAGCGCCTCACAAACTCCCCAATGTGGCTCTCGTCACTCCGTCATACTTGCGGCTCTCTTTGCAATCCAAGCGCCTAACAATCTCCCCAGTGTGGCTCTCGTAACTCCACCATACTTGCGGCCCTCTTGGCTATGCAAGCGCCTAACAATCTCCCCAATGTGGCTCTCGTCGCTCCGTCATACTTGCGGCCCTCTTTGCAATCCAAGTGCCAAACAATCTCCCCAATGTGGCTCTCGTCACACCGTCACTCGTCACACCAGTAGAGTTACTACGTCACCAAGGATTATTGTTGACCTTAAGTTCGACGCTACGACTAACTAGGTACCACCGTTCATCCACAATCGGTACCGAAAGTGGAACTTGACAAGAAAATCTTTGAAATTTCGGCGACGCCTCACGTCGCTCACAAAAAACATAGCGACGCGATGATATTTTTGAAAGTAGACCATGTTCATATCTACCTTGAGAAGTAACTTTAAGATCCCCCAATTAAACAATATAGCCGTAAAGAATATAATTCTAAAAAACAGAGTGTCTTTGAGCACGTCTTTGACGACACGTAGCGTCTCTTGTTAAATGGTTAATATAATAATGATTAGAGTTTCTTCGTTGGACATTCATACTCTATACATAAAACATGTTAATGCTTGCCTTGCATTAATGGTTAGCCGAGGAAACATGTTTTAATGTTGGCGTGATGACGAGCTATCTGAATACAACAAGCTATGCCATACATTGAGACCAGTGTGTTATCTACCAGTGTAAGCAACGCTTCTTCCATCGATTGGCGTGGCGTACGAAGTAACGTTGTAGCTTCGAATACTTGAGGTCTGGGGTTCGAGACCCGGTACACCCACTCTTTTTTGTTCCACCATTTTCACGCATTAATATCAATGCATCAACGTGAATGGACACGGTTTATTTTTTACCGGTTAAACGGCTCGTTGTTACCACAAACGATTTACTCTTTCGCGATCACGCGATCAAGATCTATCAAAGGCGATTTTAAAAAGACAATGTGTTGAAACTGAATTTTTAGAGTTAGTTAAAAAACGGCTTCCTGGATATTCTTGGGTGTTTTTTAAATCCAATGAGACCCTCGCTGTCCATAAATCTATCTAGCTTTGGTGTTACAATTACAATAAGAATGAATCGAGATACAATGAGATGTATTCATGCATACATTGAGAGCAGTGGGTTATCTTTCAGTGTAAGCGATCCAACTTCCATCGAGTGGCATGGCGTACGGGGTAGCGACGCCGACTAGTGTTTTCGCGGTCCGGGGTTCGAGTCCCGTAACCGGCAGTCTTTTTTTCTTCCATATTCAGACAAGCAAAGTTGAGAAGGGTTTACTAAGGGGAAATTTTTTTTTCAAGCGCTCGTAGCTACCATACGGGATGTACAAATTTGTTTTTGTATGTTTATTTATTTTTTTTGCGTTTATTATCTAGACATCCTGAAAACAAAAATGTGCTGTTTGCAATCCATGTGCCTAACATCTCCCTAATGTGGCTCTCGCCACTCCGTCATACTTGCGGCCCTCTTTGCAATCCAAGCGTCTAACAATCTCCCCAGTGTTGCTCTCGCCACTCCGTCATACTTGCGGCCCTCTTTGCAAACCAAGCGCCTAACAATCTCCCCAATGTGGCTCTCTTCACACCGTCATACTTGCGGCCCTCTTTGCAATCCAAGCGCCTAACAATCTCCCCAATGTGGCTCTCGTCGCTCCGTCATACTTGCGGCCCTCTTTGCAATCCAAGTGCCTACTAATTTCCCCAATGTGGTTCTCTTTACACCGTCATACTTGCGGCCCTCTTTGCAATCCAAACGCCTAACAATCTCCCCAATGTGGCTCTCGTCACTCCAGCATACTTGCGGCCCTCTTTGCAATCCAAGCACCTAACAATCTTCCCAATGTGGCTCTTGTCACTGCACCATACTTGCGGCCCTCTTTGCAATCCAAGCGCCTAACAATCTCCCCAGTGTTGCTCTCGTCACTCCACCATACCTGCGGCCCTCTTTGCAATCAAAACGCCTTACAATCTCCCCGATGTGGCTCTCGCCACTCCGTCATACTCGCGGCCCTCTTTGCAATCCAAGCGCCTAACAATCTCCCCAATGTGGTTCTCGCCACTCCGTCATACTTGCGGCCCTCCTTGCAATCAAAGCGCATTTAAAATCTCCCCGATGTGGCTCTTGTCACACCGTCATACTTGCGGCCCTCTTTTCAAACAAGGGCCTTACAATCTCCCCATGTTGCTTTCCCACTCCGTCATACTTGCGGCCCTCTTTGCAATCCAAGCGCCTAACAATCTCCCCAATGTGGCTCACGTCACACCGTCATACTTGCGGCCCTCTTTGCAATACAAGCGTCTCACAATCTCTCCAATGTGGCTCTCGACACTCCCCCATACTTGCGGCCCTCTTTGCAATCCAAGTGCCTAACAATCTCCCCAATATGGCTCTCACCACTCCGCCATACTTGCGGCCCTCTTTGCAATCCAAGCGCCTTACAATCTCCCCAAGGTGGCACTTTCACTCCGTCACTCTTGCGGCCCTCTTTGCAATCCAAGCGCCTAACAATCTCTCCAATGTGGCTCTCGTCACTCCGGCATACTGGCGGCCCTCTTGAATCAGAGCGCCTAACAATCTCCCCAATGTGGCTCTCGCCACTCCGTCATACTTTCGGCCCTCTTTGCAATCCAAGCGCCTCACAATCTCCCCAAGGTGGCACTTTCACTCCGTCACTCTTGCGGCCCTCTTTGCAATCCAAGCGCCTAACAATCCCCCCCATGTGGTTCTCGCCACTCCGTCATACTTGCGGCCCTCTTTGCAATCAAAGCGCCTAACAATCTCCCCGATGTGGCTCTCGCTTTCCGTCATACTTGCGGCCCTCTTTTCAATCCAAGCGCCTAACAATCTCCCCAATGTGGCTCTCGTCACTTTGTCATACTTGCGGCCCTCTTTGCAATCCAAGCGCCTAACAATCTCTCGATGTGGTTCTCGTCACTCCGCCATACTTGCGGCCCTCTTTGCAGTCCAAGCGCCTAACAAT
The DNA here is from genome assembly GCA_945910005.1 of Isoperla grammatica. Taxonomy (NCBI): domain Eukaryota; kingdom Metazoa; phylum Arthropoda; class Insecta; order Plecoptera; family Perlodidae; genus Isoperla; species Isoperla grammatica. The sequence continues at coordinate 40,852,590 of OX246748.1, read as the reverse complement.
CTCCCCAATGTGGCTCTCGTCACACCGCCATGCTTGCGGCCCTCTTTGCAATTCAAGCGCCTAACAATCTCCCCAGTGTGGCTCTCGTCATTCCGCCATACTTGCGGCCTTTTTTGCAATCCAAAATCCTAACAATCTCCCCAATGTGGCTCTCGCCACTCCGTCATCCTTGCGGCCCTCTTTGCAATCCAAGCGCCTAACAATCTCCCCAATGTGGCTCTCGTCACTCCACCTATATTTGCGGCCCTTTGTGCAATCAAAGCGCCTAACAATCTCCCCAGTGTTGCTCTCGCCACTCCGTCAAACTTGCGGCCCTCTTTGCAATCCAAGCGCCTAATTATGTCCCCAATGTGGCTCTCGTCACACCGTCATTCTTGCGGCCTTCTTTGCCATCCAAGCGCCTAACAATCTCCCCAATGAGGCATTCGCCACTCCGTCATCCTTGCGACCCTCTTTGCAATCAGAGCGCCTTACAATCCCTACGATGTGGCTTTCGCCACTCCGCCATTATTGCGGCCCTCTTTGCAATCCAAGCGCCTTACAATCTCCCCAATATGGCTCTTGTCACTCCACCATACTTGCGGCCCTCTTTGCAATCAAAACGCTTAACAATCTCCCCAATGTGGCTCTCGTCAAACCTTCATACTTGCGGCCCTCTTTGCAATCCAAGTGCCTAACATATCCCCAATGTATCTCTCGTCACTCCGTCATACTTGCGGCCCTCTTTGCAATCCAAGCGCCTCACAAACTCCCCAATGTGGCTCTCGTCACTCCGTCATACTTGCGGCCCTCTTTGCAATCCAAGTGCCTCACATCTCCCAAATGGGCCTGTCGTCACTTCATCATACTTGCGGCCCTCTTTGCAATCCAAGCGCCTCACAATCTCCCCAATGTGGCTCTCGTCACTCTGTCATACTTGCGTCAATCCAAGCGCCTAACAATCTCCCCGATGTGGCTCTCGCCACTCCGCCATACTTGCGGCCCTCTTTGCAATCCAAGCGCCTAGCAAACTCCCCAAGGTGGCCCCAAGCGCCTAACAATCTCCCCGATGTGGATCTCGTCACTCCGTCATACTTGCGGCCCTCTTTGCAATCCAAGCGCCTAACAATCTCTTCGATGTGGCTCTCGCCACTCCGCCATACTTGCGGCCCCCTTTGCAATCCAAGCGCCTTACAAACTCCCCAATGTGGCTCTCGTCACTCCGTCATACTTGCGGCCCTCTTTGCAATCCAAGCGCCTAACAATCTCCCCAGTGTGGCTCTCGTAACTCCACCATACTGGCGGCCCCCTTGGCAATCCAAGCGCCTAACAATCTCCCCAATGTGGCTCTCGTCGCTCTGTCATACTTGCGGCCCTCTTTGCAATCCAAGTGCCAAACAATCTCCCCAATGTGGGTCTCGTCACACCGCCATACTTGCGGCCCTCTTTGCAATCCAAGTGCCTTACATTTCCCTAATGTGGCTCTCGCCACTCCGCCATACTTGCGGCCCTCTTTGCAATCCAAGCGCCTAACAATCTCCCTTATGTGGCTCTCGCCACTCCGTCATACTTGCGGCCCCCTTTGCAATCCAAGCGCATAACAATCTCCCCAATATGGCTCTTTGCAATCAGAGCGCCTTACAATCTCCCCGATGTGGATCTCGCCACTCCGTCATCCTTGCGGCCCTCTTTGCAATCCAAGCGCCTAACAATCTCCCCAATGTGGTTCTCGTCACTCCACCTATATTTTCGGCCCTCTGTGCAATCAAAGCGCCTAACAATCTCCCCAGTGTTGCTCTCGCCACTCCGTCAAACTTGCGGCCCTCTTTGCAATCCAAGCGCCTAATTATGTCCCCAATGTGGCTCTCGTCACACCGTCATACTTGCGGCCCTCTTTGCTATCCAAGCGCCTAACAATCTCCCCAATGTGGCTCTCGCCACTCCGTCATACTTGCGGCCCTCTTTGCAATCAGAGCGCCTTACAATCTCCCCGATGTGGTGTCGCCACTCCGCCATTATTGCGGCCCTCTTTGCAATCCAAGCGCCAAACAATCTCCCCAATATGGCTCTCGTCACTCCACCATACTTGCGGCCCTCTTTGCAATCAAAACGCTTAAAAATCTCCCCAATGTGGCTCTCGTCAAACCTTCATACTTGCGGCCCTCTTTGCAGTCCAAGTGCCTAACATATCCCCAATGTATCTCTCGTCACTCCGTCATACTTGCGGCCCTCTTTGCAATCCAAGCGCCTCACAAACTCCCTAATGTGGCTCTCGTCACTCCGTCATACTTGCGGCCCTCTTTGCAATCCAAGCGCCTAACAATCTCCCCAGTGTGGCTCTCGTAACTCCACCATACTTGCGGCCCTCTTGGCAATCCAAGCGCCTAACAATCTCCCCAATTTGGCTCTCGTCGCTCCGTCATACTTGCGGCCCTCTTTGCAATCCAAGTGCCAAACAATCTCCCCAATGTGGCTCTCGTCACACCGTCACTCGTCACACCAGTAGAGTTACTACGTCACCAAGGATTATTCTTGACCTTAAGTTCGACGCTACGACTTACTAGGTACCACCGTTCATCCACAATCGGTACCGAAAGTGGAACTTGACAAGAAAATCTTTGAAATTTCGGCGACGCCTCACGTCGCTCACAAAAAACATAGCGACCTGATGATTTTTTTGAAAGTAGACCATGTTCATATCTACCTTGAGAAGTAACTTTAAGATCCCCCAATTAAACAATATAGCCGTAAAGAATATAATTCTAAAAAACAGAGTGTCTTTGAGCACGTCTTTGACGACGCGTAGCGTCTCTTGTTAAATGGTTAATATAATAATGATTAGAGTTTCTCCGTTGGACATTCATACTCTATACATAAAACATGTTAATGCTTGCCTTGCCTTAATGGTTAGCCGAGGAAACATGTTTTAATGTTGGCGTGATGACGAGCTATCTGAATACAACAAGCTATGCCATACATTGAGACCAGTGTGTTATCAACCAGTGTAAGCAACGCTACTTCCATCGATTGGCGTGGCGTACGAAGTAACGTTGTAGCTTCGAATACTTGAGGTCTGGGGTTCGAGACCCGGTACACCCACTCTTTTTTGTTCCACCATTTTCACGCATTAATATCAATGCATCAACGTGAATGGACACGGTTTATTTTTTACCGGTTAAACGGCTCGTTGTTACCACAAACGATTTACTCTTTCGCGATCACGCGATCAAGATCTATCAAAGGCGATTTTAAAAAGACAATGTGTTGAAACTAAATTTTTAGAGTTAGTTAAAAAACGGCTTCCTGGATATTCTTGGATGTTTTTTAAATCCAATGAGACCCTCGCTGTCCATAAATCTATCTAGCTTTGGTGTTACAATTACAATAAGATTGAATCGAGATACAATGAGATGTATTCATGCATACATTGAGAGCAGTGGGTTATCTATCAGTGTAAGCGATCCAACTTCCATCGATTGGCATGGCGTACGGGGTAGCGACGCCGACTAGTGTTTTCGCGGTCCGGGGTTCAAGTCCCGTAACCGGCAGTCTCTTTTTCTTCCATATTCAGAGAAGCAAAGTTGAGAAGGGTTTACTAAGGGGAAATTTTTTTTTCAAGTGCTCGTAGCTACCATACGGGATGGTAAAATTTGTTTTTGTATTTTTATTTATTTTTTTTGCGTTAATTATCTAGACATCCTGAAAACAAAAATGTGCTGTTTGCAATCCATGTGCCTAACATCTCCCTAATGTGGCTCTCGCCACTCCGTCACTCTTGCGGCCCTCTTTGCAATCCAAGCGCCTAACAATCTCCCTGATGTGGCTTTCGCCACTCCGTCATACTTGCGGCCCTCTTTTCAATCCAAGCGCCTAACAATCTCCCCAATGTGGCTCTCGTCACTTTGTCATACTTGCGGCCCTCTTTGCAATCCAAGCGCCTAACAATCTCTCGATGTGGTTCTCGTCACTCCGCCATACTTGCGGCCCTCTTTGCAGTCCTAGCGCCTAACAGTCTCCCCAATGTGGCTCTCGTCACACCGTCATGCTTGCGGCCCTCTTTGCAATTCAAGCGCCTTACAATCTCCCCAGTGTGGCTCTCGTCACTCCGCCATACTTGCGGCCCTCTTTGACATCCAAGCGCCTTACAATCTCCCCAATGTGGCTCTCGCCACTCCGTCATACTTGCGGCCCTCTTTGCAATCAGAGCGCCTTACAATCTCCCCGATGTGGATTTCGCCACTCCACCATTTTGGCGGCCCTCTTTGCAATCCAAGCGCCTAACAATCTCCCCAATATGGCTCTCGTCACTCCACCATACTTGTGGCCCTCTTTGCAATCAAAACGCTTAACAATCTCCCCAATGTGGCTCTCGTCAAACCTTCATACTTGCGGCCCTCTTTGCAATCCAAGGGCCTAACATATCCCCAATGTATCTCTCGTCACTCCGTCATACTTGCGGCCCTCTTTGCAATCACAGCGCCTAACAATCTCCCCGATGTGGCTCTCGCCACTCCGTCATACTTGCGGCCCTCTATCAATCCAAGCGCGTAACAATCTCCCCAATGTGGCTCTCGTCACTTTGTCATACTTGCGGCAATCTTTGCAATCCAAGCGCCTAACAATCTCTCGATGTGGTTCTCGTCACTCCGCAATACTTGCGGCCCTCTTTGCAATCTAAAAGCCTAACAATCTCTCCAATGTGGCTCTCGCCACTCCGTCATCCTTGCGGCCCTCTTTGCAATCCAAGCGCCTAACAATCTCCCCAATGTGGCTCTCGTCACTCCACCTATATTTGCGGCCCTCTGTGCAATCAAAGCGCCTAACAATCTCCCCAGTGTTGCTCTCGCCACTCCGTCAAACTTGCGGCCCTCTTTGCAATCCAAGCGCCTAATTATGTCCCCAATGTGGCTCTCGTCACACCGTCATACTTGCGGCCCTCTTTGCCATCCAAGCGCCTAACAATCTCCCCAATGTGGCTCTCGCCACTCCGTCATACTTGCGGCCCTCTTTGCAATCAGAGCGCCTTACAATCTCCCCGATGTGGCTTTCGCCACTCCGCCATTCTTGCGGCCCTCTTTGCAATCCAAGCGCCTAATAATCTCCCCAATATGGCTCTCGTCTATCCACCATACTTGCGGCCCTCTTTGCAATCCAAGCGCCTAATTATGTCCCCAATGTGGCTCTCGTCACTCCGTCATACTTGCGGCCCTCTTTGCAATCCAAGCGCCTAACAATCTTCCCAATGTGGCTCTCGTCACACCGTCACTCGTCACACCAGTAGAGTTACTACGTCACCAAGGATTATTGTTGACCTTAAGTTCGACGCTACGACTAACTAGGTACCACCGTTCATCCACAATCGGTACCGAAAGTGGAACTTGACAAGAAAATCTTTAAAATTTCGGCGACGCCTCACGTCGCTCACAAAAACCATAGCGACCTGATGATTTTTTTGAAAGTAGACCATGTTCATATCTACCTTGAGAAGTAACTTTAAGATCCCCCAGTTAAACAATATAGCCGTAAAGAATATAATTCTAAAAAACAGAGTGTCTTTGAGCACGTCTTTGACGACGCGTAGCGTCTCTTGTTAAATGGTTAATATAATAATGATTAGAGTTTCTCCGTTGGACATTCATACTCTATACATAAAACATGTTAATGCTTGCCTTGCGTTAATGGTTAGCCGAGGAAACATGTTTTAATGTTGGCGTGATGACGAGCTATCTGAATACAACAAGCTATGCCATACATTGAGACCAGTGTGTTATCTACCAGTGTAAGCAACGCTTCCTCCATCGATTGGCGTGGCGTACGAAGTAACGTTGTAGCTTCGAATACTTGAGGTCTGGGGTTCGAGACCCGGTACACCCACTCTTTTTTGTTCCACCATTTTCACGCATTAATATCAATGCATCAACGTGAATGGACACGGTTTATTTTTTACCGGTTAAACGGCTCGTTGTTACCACAAACGATTTACCCTTTCGCGATCACGCGATCGAGATCTATCAAAGGCGATTTTAAAAAGACAATGTGTTGAAACTGAATTTTTAGAGTTAGTTAAAAAACGGCTTCCTGGATATTCTTGGATGTTTTTTAAATCCAATGAGACCCTCGCTGTCCATAAATCTATCTAGCTTTGGTGTTACAATTACAATAAGAATATATCGAGATACACTGAGATGTATTTATGCATACATTGAGAGCAGTGGGTTATCTATCAGTGTAAGCGATCCAACTTCCATCGAGTGGCATGGCGTACGGGGAAGCGACGCCGACTAGTGTCTTCGCGGTCCGGGGTTCGAGTCCCGTAACCGGCAGTCTTTTTTTCTTCCTTATTGAGACAAGCAAAGTTGAGAAGGGTTTACTAAGGGGAAATTTTTTTTTCAAGCGCTCGTAGCTACCATACGGGATGGTCAAATTTGTTTTTGTATTTTTATTTATTTTTTTTGCGTTAATTATCTAGACATCCTGAAAACAAAAATGTGCTGTTTGCAATCCATGTGCCTAACATCTACCTAATGTGGCTCTCGCCACTCCGTCATACTTGCGCGCCTCTTTGCAATCCAAGCGTCTAACAATCTCCCCAGTGTTGCTCTCGCCACTCCGTCATACTTGCGGCCCTCTTTGCAAACCAAGCGCCTAACAATCTCCCCAATGTGGCTCTCTTCACACCGTCATACTTGCGGCCCTCTTTGCAAACCAAGCGCCTAACAATCTCCTCAATGTGGCTCTCGTCACACCGTCATACTTGCGGCCCTGTTTGCAATCTAAGCGTCTAACAATCTCCCCAGTGTTGCTCTCGCCACTCCGTCATACTTGCGGCCCTCTTTGCAATCCAAGCGCCTTACAATATCCCCGATGTGGCTCTCGCCACTCCGCCATACTTGCGGCCCTCTTTGCAATCCAAGCGCCTAACAAACTCCCTAAGGTGGCCCCAAGCGCCTAACAATCTCTCCGATGTGGATCTCGTCACTCCGTCATACTTGCGGCCCTCTTTGCAATCCAAGCGCCTAACAATCTCCCCGATGTGGTTCTCGCCACTCCGCCATACTTGCGGCCCCCTTTGCAATCCAAGCGCCTTACAAACTCCCCAATGTGGCTGTCGTCACTCCGTCATACTTGCGGCCCTCTTTGCAATCCAAGCGCCTAACAATCTCCCCAGTGTGGCTCTCGTAACTCCACCATACTGGAAGCCCCCTTGGCAATCCAAGCGCCTTACAATCTCCCAAATGTGGCTCTCGTCGCTCTGTCATACTTGCGGCCCTCTTTGCAATCCAAGCGCCTCACAAACTCTCCAATTCGGCTCTCGTCACTCCGTCATACTTGCGGCCCTCTTTGCAATCCAAGCGCCTAACAATCTCCCCAGTGTGGCTCTCGTAACTCCACCATACTTGCGGCCCTCTTGGCAATTTAAGCGCCTAACAATCTCCCCAATGTGGCTCTCGTCGCTCCGTCATACTTGCGGCCCTCTTTGCAATCCAAGTGCCAAACAATCTCCCCAATGTGGCTCTCGTCACACCGTCACTCGTCACACCAGTAGAGTTACTACGTCACCAAGGATTATTGTTGACCTTAAGTTCGACGCTACGACTAACTAGGTACCACCGTTCATCCACAATCGGTACCGAAAGTGGAACTTGACAAGAAAATCTTTGAAATTTCGGCGACGCCTCACGTCGCTCACAAAAAACATAGCGACGCGATGATTTTTTTGAAAGTAGACCATGTTCATATCTACCTTGAGAAGTAACTTTAAGATCCCCCAATTAAACAATATAGCCGTAAAGAATATAATTCTAAAAAACAGAGTGTCTTTGAGCACGTCTTTGACGACGCGTAGCGTCTCTTGTAAAATGGTTAATATAATAATGATTAGAGTTTCTCCGTTGGACATTCATACTCTATACATAAAACATGTTAATGCTTGCCTTGCATTAATGGTTAGCCGAGGAAACATGTTTTAATGTTGGCGTGATGACGAGCTATCTGAATACAACAAGCTATGCCATACATTGAGACCAGTGTGTTATCTACCAGTGTAAGCAACGCTTCTTCCATCGATTGGCGTGGCGTACGAAGTAACGTTGTAGCTTCGAATACTTGAGGTCTGGGGTTCGAGACCCGGTACACCCACTCTTTTTTGTTCCACCATTTTCACGCATTAATATCAATGCATCAACGTGAATGGACACGGTTTATTTTTTACCGGTTAAACGGCTCATTGCTACCACAAACGATTTACTCTTTTGCGATCACGCGATCAAGATCTATCAAAGGCGATTTTAAAAAGACAATGTGTTGAAACTGAATTTTTAGAGTTAGTTAAAAAACGGCTTTCTGGATATTTTTGGATGTTTTTTAAATCCAATGAGACCCTCGCTGTCCATAAATCTATCTAGCTTTGGTGTAACAATTACAATAAGAATGAATCGAGATACAATGAGATGTAATCATGCATACATTGAGAGCAGTGGGTTATCTATCAGTGTAAGCGATCCAACTTCCATCGAGTGGCATGGCGTACGGGGTAGCGACGCCGACTAGTGTTTTCGCGGTCCGGGGTTCGAGTCCCGTAACCGGCAGTCTTTTTTTCTTCCATATTCAGACAAGCAAAGTTGAGAAGGGTTTACTAAGGGGAAATTTTTTTTTCAAGCGCTCGTAGCTACCATACGGGATGTCCAAATTTGTTTTTGTATTTTTATTTATTTTTTTTGCGTTAATTATCTAGACATCCTGAAAACAAAAATGTGCTGTTTGCAATCCATGTGCCTAACATCTCCCTAATGTGGCTCTCGCCACTCCGTCATACTTGCGGCCCTCTTTGCAATCCAAGCGTCTAACAATCTCCCCAGTGTTGCTCTCGCCACTCCGTCATACTTGCGGCCCTCTTTGCAAACCAAGCGCCTAACAATCTCCCCAATGTGGCTCTTTTCACACCGTCATACTTGCGGCCCTCTTTGCAATCCAAGCGCCTAACAATCTCCCCAATGTGGCTTTCGTCGCTCCGTCATACTTGCGGCTTATTTTGCAATCCAAGTGCCTACTAATTTCCCCAATGTGGCTCTCTTCACACCGTCATACTTGCGGCCCTCTTTGCAATCCAAACGCCTAACAATCTCCCCAATGTGGCTCTCGTCACTCCACCATACTTGCGGCCCTCTTTGCAATCCAAGCACCTAACACTCTTCCCAATATGGCTCTCGCCACTCCGCCATACTTGCGGCCCTCTTTGCAATCCAAGCGCCTTAACAATCTCCCCAAGGTGGCACTTTCACTCCGTCACTCTTGCGGCCCTCTTTGCAATCCAAGCGCCTAACAATCTCTCCAATGTGGCTCTTGTCACTCCGGCATACTTGCGGCCCTCTTGAATCAGAGCGCCTTACAATCTCCCCAATGTGGCTCTCGCCACTCCGTCATACTTGCGGCCCTCTTTGCAATCCAAGCGCCTCACAATCTCCCCGAAGTGGCACTTTCACTCCGTCACTCTTGCGGCCCTCTTTGCAATCCAAGCGCCTAACAATCTCCCCCATGTGGTTCTCGCCACTCCGTCATACTTGCGGCCCTCTTTGCAATCAAAGCGCCTAACAATCTCCCCGATGTGGCTCTCGCCACTCCGTCATACTTGCGGCCCTTGTTTTCAATCCAAGCGCCTAACAATCTCCCCAATGTGGCGCTCGTCACTTTGTCATACTTGCGGCCCTCTTTGCAATCCAAGCGCCTTACAATCTCTCGATGTGGTTCTCGTCACTCCGCCATACTTGCGGCCCTCTTTGCAGTCCAAGCGCCTTACAATCTCCCCAATGTGGCTCTCGTCACACCGCCATGCTTGCGGCCCTCTTTGCAATTCAAGCGCCTAACAATCTCCCCAGTGTGGCTCTCGTCATTCCGCCATACTTGCGGCCCTCTTTGCAATCCAAAAGCCTAACAATCTCCCCAATGTGGCTCTCGCCACTCCGTCATCCTTGCGGCCCTCTTTGCAATCCAAGCGCCTAACAATCTCCCCAATGTGGGTCTCGTCACTCAACCTATATTTGCGGCCCTCTGTGCAATCAAAGCGCCTAACAATCTCCCCAGTGTTGCTCTCGCCACTCCGTCAAACTTGCGGCCCTCTTTGCAATCCAAGCGCCTAATTATGTCCCCAATGTGGCTCTCGTCACACCGTCATACTTGCGGCCCTCTTTGCCATCCAAGCGCCTAACAATCTCCCCAATGTGGCATTCGCCACTCCGTCATACTTGCGGCCCTCTTTGCAATCAAAGCGCCTTACAATCTCCCCGATGTGGCTCTCGCCACTCCGTCATACTTGCGGCTCTCTTTTCAATCCAAGCGCCTAACAATCTCCCCAATGTGGCTCTCGTCACTTTGTCATACTTGCGGCCCTTTTTGCAATCCAAACGCCTAACAATCTCTCGATGTGGTTTTCGTCACTCCGCCATACTTGCGGCCCTCTTTGCAGTCCAAGCGCCTAACAAACTCCCCAATGTAGCTCTCGTCACACCGCCATGCTTGCGGCCCTCTTTGCGATTCAAGCGCCTAACAATCTCCCCAGTGTGGCTCTCATCACTCCGCAATACTTGCGGCCCTCTTGGCAATTCAAGCGCCTAACAATCTCCCCAATGTGGCTCTCGTCGCTCCGTCATACTTGCGGCCCTCTTTGCAATCCAAGCGCCTAACAATCTCCCCAGTGTGGCTCTCATCACTCCGCCATACTTGCGGCCCTCTTTGCAATCCAAAAGCCTAACAATCTCCCCAATGTTGCTCTCGCCACTCCGTCATTCTTGCGGCTCTCTTTGCAATCCAAGCGCCTAACAATCACCCCAATGTGGCGCTCGTCACTCCACCTATATTTGCTGCCCTCTGTGCAATCAAAGCGCCTAACACTCTCCCCAGTGTTTCTCTCGCCACTCCGTCAAACTTGCGGCCCTCTTTGCAATCCAAGCGCCTAATTATGTCCCCAATGTGGCTCTCGTCACACCGTCATACTTGCGGCCCTCTTTGCCATCCAAGCGCCTAACAATCTCCCCAATGTGGCTCTCGCCAGTCCGTCATACTTGCGGCCCTCTTTGCAATCAGAGCGCCTTACAATCTCCCCGATGTGGCTTTCACCACTCGGCCATTCTTGCGGCCCTCTTTGCAATCCAAGCGCCTAACAATCTCCCTAATATGGCTCTCGTCACTCCATTATACTTGCGGCCCTCTTTGCAATCAAAACGCTTAACAATCTCCCCAATGTGACTCTCTCAAACCTTCATACTTGCGGCCCTCTTTGCAATCCAAGTGCCTAACATATCCCCAATGTATCTCTCGTCACTCCGTCATACTTGCGGCCCTCTTTGCAATCCAAGCGCCTCAGAAACTCCCCAATGTGGCTCTCGTCACTCCGTCATACTTGCGGCCCTCTTTGCAATCCAAGCACCTAACAATCTCCCCAGTGTGGCTCTAGTAACTCCACCATACTTGCGGCCCTCTTGGCAATCCAAGCGCCTAACAATCTCCCCAATTTGGCTCTCGTCGCTCCGTCATACTTGCGGCCCTCTTTGCAATCCAAGTGCCAAACAATCTCCCCAATGTGGCTCTCGTCACACCGTCACTCGTCACACCAGTAGAGTTACTACGTCACCAAGGATTATTGTTGACCTTAAGTTCGACGCTACGACTAACTAGGTACCACCGTTCATCCACAATCGGTACCGAAAGTTGAACTTGACAAGAAAATCTTTGAAATTTCGGCGACGCCTCACGTCGCTCACAAAAAACATAGCGACCTGATGATTTTTTTGAAAGTAGACCATGTTCATATCTACCTTGAGAAGTAACTTTAAGATCCCCCAATTAAACAATATAGCCGTAAAGAATATAATTCTAAAAAACAGAGTGTCTTTGAGCACGTCTTTGACGACGCGTAGCGTCTCTTGTTAAATGGTTAATATAATAATGATTAGAGTTTCTTCGTTGGACATTCATACTCTATACATAAAACATGTTAATGCTTGCCTTGCATTAATGGTCAGCCGAGGAAACATGTTTTAATGTTGGCGTGATGACGAGCTTTCTGAATACAACAAGCTATGCCATACATTGAGACCAGTGTGTTATCTACCAGTGTAAGCAACGCTACTTCCATCGATTGGCGTGGCGTACGAAGTAACGTTGTAGCTTCGAATACTTGAGGTCTGGGGTTCGAGACCCGGTACACCCACTCTTTTTTGTTCCACCATTTTCACGCATTAATATCAATGCATCAACGTGAATGGACACGGTTTATTTTTTACCGGTTAAACGGCTCGTTGTTACCACAAACGATTTACTCTTTCCCGATCACGCGATCAAGATCTATCAAAGGCGATTTTAAAAAGACAATGTGTTGAAACTGAATTTTTAAAGTCAGTTAAAAAACGGCTTCCTGGATATTCTTGGATGTTTTTTAAATCCAATGAGACCCTCGCTGTCCATAAATCTATCTAGCTTTGGTGTTACAATTACAATAAGAATGAATCGAGATACAATGAGATGTATTCATGCATACATTGAGAGCAGTGGGTTATCTATCAGTGTAAGCGATTCAACTTCCATCGAGTGGCATGGCGTACGGGGTAGCGACGCCGACTAGTGTTTTCGCGGTCCGGGGTTCGAGTCCCGTAACCGGCAGTCTTTTTTTCTTCCATATTCAGAGAAGCAAAGTTGAGAAGGGTTTACTAAGGGGAAATTTTTTTTTCAAGCGCTCGTAGCTACCATACGGGATGGTCAAATTTGTTTTTGTATTTTTATTTTTTTTTTTTGCGTTAATTATCTAGACATCCTGAAAACAAAAATGTGCTGTTTGCAATCCATGTGCCTAGCATCTCCCTAATGTGGCTCTCGCCACTCCGTCACTCTTGCGGCCCTCTTTGCAATCCAAGCGCCTAACAATCTCTCCAATGTGGCTCTCGTCGCTCCGGCATACTTGCGGCCCTCTTGAATCAGAGCGCCTAACAATCTCCCCAATGTGGCTCTCGCCACTCCGTCATACTTGCGGCCCTCTTTGCAATCCAAGCGCCTGACAATCTCCCCAAGTTGGCACTTTCACTCCGTCACTCTTGCGGCCCTCTTTGCAATCCAAGCGCCTAACAATCTCCCCCATGTGGTTCTCGCCACTCCGTCATACTTGAGGCCCTCTTTGCAATCAAAGCACCTAACAATCTCCCCGATGTGGCTCTCGCCACTCCGTCATACTTGCGGCCCTCTTTTCAATCCAAGCGCCTAACAATCTCCCCAATGTGGCTCTCGTCACTTTGTCATACTTGCGGCCCTCTTTGCAATCCAAGCGCCTAACAATCTCTCGATGTGGTTCTCGTCACACCGCTATATTTGCGGCCCTCTTTGCAATCAGAGCGCCTTACAATCTCCCCAATGTGGCTCTCGTCACTTCATCATACTTGCGGCCCTCTTTGCAATCAGAGCTTCTTACAATCTCCTTGATGTGGATCTCGCCACTCCGCCATTCTTGCGGCCCTCTTTGCAATCTAAGCACCTAACAATCTTTCCAATGTGGCTTTCGTCACTGCACCATACTTGCGGCCCTCTTTGCAATCCAAGCGCCTAACAATCTTCCCAGTGTTGCTTTCCCACTCGGTCATACTTGCGGCCCTCTTTGCAATCCAAGCGCCTTACAATCTCCCCAATGTGGCTCTCGTCACACCGTCATACTTGTGGCCCTCTTTGCAATACAAGCGTCTCACAATCTCTCCAATGTGGCTCTCGTCACTCCCCCATAATTGCGGCCCTCTTTGCAATCCAAGTGCCTAACATCTTCCTAATGTGGCTCTCGCCACTCCGCCATACTTGCGGCCCTCTTTGAAATCCAAGCGCCTTACAATCTCCCCAATATGGCCTTTGCCAATCCGCCATACTTGTGGCCCTCTTTGCCATCCAAGTGCCTCACATCTCCCAAATGGGCCTGTCGTCACTCCGTCATACTTGCGGCTCTCATTGCAATCCAAGCGCCTCACAATCTCCTTAATGTGGCTCTCATCACTCTGTCATACTTGCGGCCCTCTTTGCAATCCAAGCGCCTAACAATCTCCCCAATGTGGCTCTCGTTACACCGCCATTCTTGCGGCCTTCTTTGCAATCCAAGCACCTAACAATCTTCCCAATGTGGCTCTCGTCACTGCACCATACTTGCGGCCCTCTTTGCAATCCAAGCGCCTTACAATCTCCTCAGTGTTGCTCTCGCCACTCCGACATACTTGCGCCCCTCTTTGCAATTCAAGCGCCTAACAATCTCCCCAATGTGGCGCTCGTCACACCGTCATACATGCGGCCCTCTTTGCAATACAAGCGTCTAACAATCTCTCCAATGTGGCTCTCGTCACTCCACCATACTTGCGGCCCTCTTTGCAATCTAAGTGCCTAACATCTCCCTTATGTGGCTCTCGCCACTCCGCCATACTTTCGGCCCTCTTTGCAATCCAAGCGCCTAACAATCTCCCTAATGTGGCTCTCGCCACTCCGTCATACCTGCGGCCCGCTTTGCAATCCAAGCGTCTAACAATCTCCTAAGTGTTGCTCTCGCCACTCCGTCATACTTGCGGCCCTCTTTGCAAACCAAGCGCCTAACAATCTCCCCAATGTGGCTCTCGTCACACCGTCATATTTGCGGCCCTCTTTGCAATCCAAGCGTCTAACAATCTCCCCAGTGTTGCTCTCGCCACTCCGTCATACTTGCGGCCCTCTTTGCAATCCAAGCGCCTAACAATCTCCCCGATGTGGCTCTCGCCACTCCGCCATACTTTCGGCCCTCTTTGCAATCCAAGCGCCTAACAAACTCCCCAAGGTCGCCCCGAGCGCCTAACAATCTCTCCGATGTGGATCTCGTCACTCCGTCATACTTGCGGCCCTCTTTGCAATCCAAGCGCCTAACAATCTCCCCGATGTGGTTCTCGCCACTCCGCCATACTTGCGGCCCCCTTTGCAATCCAAGCGCCTCACAAACTCCCCAATGTGGCTCTCGTCACTCCGTCATACTTGCGGCCCTCTTTGCAATCCAAGCGCCCTACAATCTCCCCAGTGTGGCTCTCGTAACTCCACCAAACTGGCGGCTCCCTTGGCAATCCAAGCGCCTAACAATCTCCCCAATGTGGCTCTAGTCGCTCTGTCATACTCGCGGCCCTCTTTGCAATCCAAGCGCCTCACAATCTCCCCAATGTGGCTCTCGTCACTCCACCATACTTGCGGCCCTCTTTGCAATCCAAGCACCTAACAATCTTCCCAATGTGGCTCTCGTCACTGCACCATTCTTGCGGCCCTTTTTGCAATCCAAGCGCCTTACAATCTCCCCAGTGTTGCTCTCGTCACTCCACCATACCTGCGGCCCTCTTTGCAATCAAAACGCCTAACCTTCTCCCCGATGTGGCTCTCGCCACTCCGTCATACTTGCGGCCCTCTTTGCAATCCAAGCGCCTAACAATCTCCCCAATGTGGTTCTCGCCACTCCGTCATACTTGCGGCCCTCCTTGCAATCAAAGCGCATAACAATCTCCCCGATGTGGCTCTCGTCACACCGTCATACTTGCGGCCCTCTTTTCAAACAAGCGCCTAACAATCTCCCCAGTGTTGCTCTCCCACTCCGTCATACTTGCGGCCCTCTTTTCAATCCAAGCACCTAACAATCTCCCCAATGTGGCTCTCGTCACTTTGTCATACTTGCGGCCCTTTATGCAATCCAAGCGCCTAACAATCTCTCGATGTGGTTCACGTCACTCCGCCATACTTGCGGCCCTCTTTGAAGTCCAAGCGCCTAACAATCTCCCCAATGTGGCTTTCGTCACACCGCCATGCTTGCCGCCCCTTTTTGCAATTCAAGCGCCTTACAATCTCCCCAGTGTGGCTCTCGTCACTCCGCCATACTTGCGGCCCTCTTTGCAATCCAAAAGCCTAACAATCTCCCCAATGTGGCTCTCGCCACTCCGTCATCCTTGCGGCCCTCTTTGCAATTCAAGCGCCTAACAATCTCCCCAATGTGGCTCTCGTCACTCCACCTATATTTGCGGCCCTCTGTGCAATCAAAGCGCCTAACAATCTCCCCAGTGTTGCTCTCGCCACTCCGTCAAACTTGCGGCCCTCTTTGCAATCCAAGCGCCTAAGTATGTCCTTAATGTGGCTCTCGTCACACCGTCATACTTGCGGCCCTCTTTGCCATCCAAGCGCCTAACAATCTCCCCAATGTGGCTCTCGCCACTCCGTCATACTTGCGGCCCTCTTTGCAATCAGAGCGCCTTACAATCTCCCCGATGTGGCTTTCGACACTCCGCCATTCTTGCGGCCCTCTTTGCAATCCAAGCGCCTAACAATCTCCCCAATATGGCTCTCGTCTATCCACCATACTTGCGGCCCTCTTTGCAATCAAAACGCTTAACAATCTCCCCAATGTGGCTCTCGTCAAACCTTCATACTTGCGGCCCTCTTTGCAATCCAAGTGCCTAACATATCCCCAATGTATCTCTCGTCACTCCGTCATACTTGCGGCCCTCTTTGCAATCCAAGCGCCTCACAAACTCCCTAATGTGGCTCTCGTCATTCCGTCATACTTGCGGCCCTCTTTGCAATCCAAGCGCCTAACAATCTCCCCAGTGTGGCTCTCGTAACTCCACCATACTTGCGGCCCTCTTGGCAATCCAAGCGCCTAACAATCTCCCCAATTTGGCTCTCGTCGCTCCGTCATACTTGCGGCCCTCTTTGCAATCCAAGTGCCAAACAATCTCCCCAATGTGGCTCTCGTCACACCGTCACTCGTCACACCAGTAGAGTTACTACGTCACCAAGGATTATTGTTGACCTTAAGTTCGACGCTTCGACTAACTAGGTACCACCATTCATCCACAATCGGTACCGAAAGTGGAACTTGACAAGAAAATCTTTGAAATTTCGGCGACGCCTCACGTCGCTCACAAAAAACATAGCGACCTGATGATTTTTTTGAAAGTAGACCATGTTCATATCTACCTTGAGAAGTAACTTTAAGATCCCCCAATTAAACAATATAGCCGTAAAGAATATAATTCTAAAAAACAGAGTGTCTTTGAGCACGTCTTTGACGACGCGTAGCGTCTCTTGTTAAATGGTTAATATAATAATGATTAGAGTTTCTCCGTTAGACATTCATACTCTATACATAAAACATGTTAATGCTTGCCTTGCATTAATGGTTAGCCGAGGAAACATGTTTTAATGTTGGCGTGATGACGAGCTATTTGAATACAACAAGCTATGCCATACATTGAGACCAGAGTGTTATCTACCAGTGTAAGCAACGCTACTTCCATCGATTGGCGTGGCGTACGAAGTAACGTTGTAGCTTCGAATACTTGAGGTCTGGGGTTCGAGACCCGGTACACCCACTCTTTTTTGTTCCACCATTTTCACGCATTAATATCAATGTATCAACGTGAATGGACACGGTTTATTTTTTACCGGTTAAACGGCTCGTTGTTACCACAAACGATTAACTCTTTCGCGATCACGCGATCAAGATCTATCAAAGGCGATTTTAAAAAGACAATGTGTTGAAACTGAATTTTTAGAGTTAGTTAAAAAACGGCTTCCTGGATATTCTTGGATGTTTTTTAAATCCAATGAGACCCTCGCTGTCCATAAATCTATCTAGCTTTGGTGTTACAATTACAATAAGAATGAATCGAGATACAATGAGATGTATTCATGCATACATTGAGAGCAGTGGGTTATCTATCAGTGTAAGCGATCCAACTTCCATCGAGTGGCATGGCGTACGGGGTAGCGACGCCGACTAGTGTTTTCGCGGTCCGGGGTTCGAGTCCAGTAACCGGCAGTCTTTTTTTCTTTTATATTCAGACAAGCAAAGTTGAGAAGGGTTTACTAAGGGGAAATTTTTTTTTCAAGCGCTCGTAGCTACCATACGGGATGGTCAAATTTGTTTTTGTATTTTTATTTATTTTTTTTGCGTTAATTATCTAGACATCCTGAAAACAAAAATGTGCTGTTTGCAATCCATGTGCCTAACATCTCCCTTATGTGGCTCTCGCCACTCCGTCATACTTGCGGCCCTCTTTGCAATCCAAGCGTCTTACAATCTCCCCAGTGTTGCTCTCGCCACTCCGTCATACTTGCGGCCCTCTTTGCAAACCAAGCGCCTAACAATCTCCCCAATGTGGCTCTCTTCACACCGTCATACTTGCGGCCCTCTTTGCAATCCAAGCGCCTTACAATCTCCCCAATGTGGCTCTCGTCGCTCCGTCATACTTGCGGCCCTTTTTGCAATCCAAGTGCCTAACAATTTCCCCAATGTAGCTCTCTTCACACCGTCATACTTGCGGCCCTCTTTGCAATTCAAACGCCTTACAATCTCCCCAATGTGGCTCTCGTCACTCCACCATACTTGCGGCCCTCTTTGCAATCCAAGTGCCTCACATCTCCCAAATGGGCCTGTCGTCACTCCGTCATACTTGCGGCCCTCTTTGCAATCCAAGCGCCTCACAATCTCTCCAATGTTGCTCTCGCCACTCCGTCATACTTGCGGCCCTCTTTGCAAACCAAGCGCCTAACAATCTCCCCAATGTGGCTCTCTTCACACCGTCATACTTAGGGCCCTCTTTGCAATCCAAGAGCCTAACAATCTCCCCAATGTGGCTCTCGTCACACCGCCATTCTTGCGCCCTCTTTGCAATCCAAGCACCTAACAATCTCCCCAATGTGGCTCTCGTCACTGCACCATACTTGCGGCCCTCTTTGCAATCCAAGCGCCTAACAATCTCCCCAGTGTTGCTCTCGCCACTTCGTCATACTTGCGGCCCTCTTTGCAATCAAGCGCCTAACAATCTCCTTAATGTGGTTCTCGCTACTCCGTCATACTTGCGGCCCTCTTTGCAATCCAAGCGCCTAACAATCTCCCTAATGTGGCTCTCGCCACTCCGTCATACTTGCGGCCCTCTTTGCAATCCAAGCGCCTTACAAACTCCCCAAGGTGGCCCCAAGCGCCTAACAATCTCTCCGATGTGGATCTCGTCACTCCGTCATACTTGCGGCCCTCTTTGCAATCCAAGCGCCTAACAATCTCCCCGATGTGGCTCTCGCCACTCCGCCATTTTTGCGGCCCCCTTTGCAATCCAAGCGCCTAACAAACTCCCCAATGTGGCTCTCGTCACTCTGTCATACTTGCGGCCCTCTTGGCAATCCAAGCGCCTAACAATCTCCCTAATGTGGCTCTCGTCGCTCCGTCATACTTGCGGCCCTCTTTGCAATCCAAGTGCCAAACAATCTCCCCAATGTGGCCCTCGTCACACCGCCATACTTGCGGCCCTCTTTGCAATCAGAGCGCCTAACAATCTCCCCAATGTGGCTCTCGTTACTTCATCATACTTGCGGCCCTCTTTGCAATCAGAGCTTCTTACAATCTCCCCGATGTGGATCTCGCCACTCCGCCTTTCTTGCGGCCCTCTTTGCAATCCAAGCACCTAACAATCTTTCCAATGTGGCTCTCGTCACTGCACCATACTTGCGGCCCTCTTTGCAATCCAAGCGCCTAACAATCTCCCCAGTGTTGCTTTCCCACTCGGTCATACTTGCGGCCCTCTTTGCAATCCAAGCGCCTTACAATCTCCCCAATGTGGCTCTCGTCACACCGTCATACTTGTGGCCCTCTTTGCAATACAAGCGTCTCACAATCTCTTCAATGTGGCTCTCGTCACTCCCCCATAATTGCGGCCCTCTTTGCAATCCAAGTGCCTTACATCTTTCTAATGTGGCTCTCGCCACTCCACCATACTTGCGGCCCTCTTTGAAATCCAAGCGCCTAACAATCTCCCCAATATGGCTCTCGCCAATCCGCCATACTTGTGGCCCTCTTTGCCATCCAAGTGCCTCACATCTCCCAAATGGGCCTGTCGTCACTCCGTCATACTTGCGGCTCTCTTTGCAATCCAAGCGCCTCACAATCTTCTTAATGTGGCTCTCGTCACTCTGTCATACTTGCGGCCCTTTTTGCAATCCAAGCGCCTAACAATCTCCCCAATGTGGCTCTCGTCACACCGCCATTCTTGCGGCCTTCTTTGCAATCCAAGCACCTAACAATCTTCCCAATGTGGCTCTCGTCACTGCACCATACTTGCGGCCCTCTTTGCAATCGAAGCGCCTTACAATCTCCTCAGTGTTGCTCTCGCCACTCCGACATACTTGCGCCCCTCTTTGCAATTCAAGCGCCTAACAATCTCCCCAATGTGGCGCTCGTCACACCGTCATACTTGCGGCCCTCTTTGCAATACAAGGTACTAACAATCTCTCCAATGTGGCTCTCGTCACTCCACCATACTTGCGGCCCTCTTTGCAATCTAAGTGCCTAACACCTCCCTAATGTGGCTCTCGCCACTCCGCCATACTTTCGGCCCTCTTTGCAATCCAAGCGCCTAACAATCTCCCTAATGTGGCTCTCGCCACTCCGTCATACCTGCGGCCCGCTTTGCAATCCAAGCGTCAAACAATCTCCTAAGTGTTGTTCTCGCCACTCCGTCATACTTGCGGCCCTCTTTGCAAACCAAACGCCTAACAATCTCCCCAATGTGGCTCTCGTCACACCGTCATACTTGCGGCCCTCTTTGCAATCCAAGCGTCTAACAATCTCCCCAGTGTTGCTCTCGCCACTCCGTCATACTTGCGGCCCTCTTTGCAATCCAAGCGCCTAACAATCTCCCCGATGTGGCTCTCGCCACTCCGCCATACTTTCGGCCCTCTTTGCAATCCAAGCGCCTAACAAACTCCCCAAGGTGGCCCCAAGCGCCTAACAATCTCTCCGATGTGGATCTCGTCACTCCGTCATACTTGCGGCCCTCTTTGCAATCCAAGCGCCTAACAATGTCCCCGATGTGGTTCTCGCCACTCCGCCATACTTGCGGCCCCCTTTGCAATCCAAGCGCCTTACAAACTCCCAAATGTGGCTCTCGTCACTCCGTCATACTTGCGGCCCTCTTTGCAATCCAAGCGCCTTACAATCTCCCCAGTGTGGCTCTCGTAACTCCACCATACTGGCGGCTCCCTTGGCAATCCAAGCGCCTAACAATCTCCCCAATGTGGCTCTCGTCGCTCTGTCATACTTGCGGCCCTCTTTGCAATCCAAGCGCCTCACAAACTCCCCAATGTGGCTCTCGTCACTCCGTCATACTTGCGGCCCTCTATGCAATCCAAGCGCCTAACAATCTCCCCAGTGTGGCTCTCGTAACTCCACCATACTTGCGGCCCTCTTGGCTATCCAAGCGCCGTACAAACTCCCCAATGTGGCTCTCGTCACTCTGTCATACTTGCGGCCCTCTTGGCAATCCAAGCGCCTAACAATCTCCCCAATGTGGCTCTCGTCGCTCCGTCATACTTGCGGCCCTCTTTGCAATCCAAGTGCCAAACAATCTCCCCAATGTGGCCCTCGTCACACCGCCATACTTGCGGCCCTCTTTGCAATCAGAGCGCCTAACAATCTCCCCAATGTGGCTCTCGTTACTTCATCATACTTGCGGCCCTCTTTGCAATCAGAGCTTCTTACAATCTCCCCGATGTGGATCTCGCCACTCCGCCTTTCTTGCGGCCCTCTTTGCAATCCAAGCACCTAACAATCTTTCCAATGTGGCTCTCGTCACTGCACCATACTTACGGCCCTCTTTGCAATCCAAGCGCCTAACAATCTCCCCAGTGTTGCTTTCCCACTCGGTCATACTTGCGGCCCTCTTTACAATCCAAGCGCCTTACAATCTCCCCAATGTGGCTCTCGTCACACCGTCATACTTGTGGCCCTCTTTGCAATACAAGCGTCTCACAATCTCTTCAATGTGGCTCTCGTCACTCCCCTATAATTGCGGCCCTCTTTGCAATCCAAGTGCCTTACATCTTTCTAATGTGGCTCTCGCCACTCCACCATACTTGCGGCCCTCTTTGAAATCCAAGCGCCTAACAATCTCCCCAATATGGCTCTCGCCAATCCGCCATACTTGTGGCCCTCTTTGCCATCCAAGTGCCTCACATCTCCCAAATGGGCCTGTCGTCACTCCGTCATACTTGCGGCTCTCTTTGCAATCCAAGCGCCTCACAATCTTCTTAATGTGGCTCTCGTCACTCTGTCATACTTGCGGCCTTTTTTGCAATCCAAGCGCCTAACAATCTCCCCAATGTGGCTCTCGTCACACCGCCATTCTTGCGGCCTTCTTTGCAATCCAAGCACCTAATTATCTTCCCAATGTGGCTCTCGTCACTGCACCATACTTGCGGCCCTCTTTGCAATCGAAGCGCCTTACAATCTCCTCAGTGTTGCTCTCGCCACTCCGACATACTTGCGCCCCTCTTTGCAATTCAAGCGCCTAACAATCTCTCCAATGTGGCGCTCGTCACACCGTCATACTTGCGGCCCTCTTTGCAATACAAGCGTCTAACAATCTCTCCAATGTGGCTCTCGTCACTCCACCATACTTGCGGCCCTCTTTGCAATCTAAGTGCCTAACATCTCCCTAATGTGGCTCTTGCCACTCCGCCATACTTTCGGCCCTCTTTGCAATCCAAGCGCCTAACAATCTCCCTAATGTGGCTCTCGCCACTCCGTCATACCTGCGGCCCGCTTTGCAATCCAAGCGTCTAACAATCTCCTAAGTGTTGTTCTCGCCCCTCCGTCATACTTGCGGCCCTCTTTGCAAACCAAACGCCTAACAATCTCCCCAATGTGGCTCTCGTCACACCGTCATACTTGCGGCCCTCTTTTCAATCCAAGCGTCTAACAATCTCCCCAGTGTTGCTCTCGCCACTCCGTCATACTTGCGGCCCTCTTTGCAATCCAAGCGCCTAACAATCTCCCCGATGTGGCTCTCGCCACTCCGCCATACTTTCGGCCCTCTTTGCAATCCAAGCGCCTAACAAACTCCCCAAGGTGGCCCCAAGCGCCTAACAATCTCTCCGATGTGGATCTCGTCACTCCGTCATACTTGCGGCCCTCTTTGCAATCCAAGCGCCTAACAATCTCCACGATGTGGTTCTCGCCACTCCGCCATACTTGCGGCCCCCTTTGCAATCCAAGCGCCTCACAAACTCCCAAATGTGGCTCTCGCCACTCCGCCATACTTGCGGCCCTCTTTGCAATCCAAGCGCCTCACAAACTCCCCAATGTGGCTCTCGTCACTCCGTCATACTTGCGGCCCTCTATGCAATCCAAGCGCCTAACAATCTCCCCAGTGTGGCTCTCGTAACTCCACCAAACTGGCGGCTCCCTTGGCAATCCAAGTGCCTCACATCTCCCAAATGGGCCTGTCGTCACTCCGTCATACTTGCGGCCCTCTTTGCAATCCAAGCGCCTCACAATCTCCCCAATCTTGCTCTCGCCACTCCGTCATACTTGCGGCCCTCTTTGCAAACCAAGCGCCTAACAATCTCCCCAATGTGGCTCTCTTCACACCGTCATACTTGCGGCCCTCTTTGCAATCCAAGCGCCTAACAATCTCCCCAATGTGGCTCTCTTCACACCGTCATTCTTGCGCCCTCTTTGCAATCCAAGCACCTAACAATCTCCCCAATGTGGCTCTCGTCACTGCACCATACTTGCGGCCCTCTTTGCAATCCAAGCGCCTAACAATCTCCCCAGTGTTGCTCTCGCCACTTCGTCATACTTGCGGCCCTCTTTGCAATCAAGCGCCTAACAATCTCCTTAATGTGGTTCTCGCTACTCCGTCATACTTGCGGCCCTCTTTGCAATCCAAGCGCCTAACAATCTCCCTAATGTGGCTCTCGCCACTCCGTCATACTTGCGGCCCTCTTTGCAATCCAAGCGCCTTACAAAGTCCCCAAGGTGGCCCCAAGCGCCTAACAATCTCTCCGATGTGGATCTCGTCACTCCGTCATACTTGCGGCCCTCTTTGCAATCCAAGCGCCTAACAATCTCTTCGATGTGGCTCTCGCCACTCCGCCATTTTGGCGGCCCCCTTTGCAATCCAAGCGCCTAACAAACTCCCCAATGTGGCTCTCGTCACTCCGTCATACTTGCGGCCCTCTTGGCAATCCAAGCGCCTAACAATCTCCCCAATGTGGCTCTCGTCGCTCCGTCATACTTGCGGCCCTCTTTGCAATCCAAGTGCCAAACAATCTCCCCAATGTGGCCCTCGTCACACCGCCATACTTGCGGATCTCTTTGCAATCAGAGCGCCTAACAATCTCCCCAATGTGGCTCTCGTCACTTCATCATACTTGCGGCCCTCTTTGCAATCAGAGCTTCTTACAATCTCCCTGATGTGGATCTCGCCACTCCGCCATTCTTGCGGCCCTCTTTGCAATCCAAGCACCTAACAATCTTTCCAATGTGGCTCTCGTCACTGCACCATACTTGCGGCCCTCTTTGCAATCCAAGCGCCCAACAATCTCACCAGTGTTGCTTTCCCACTCGGTCATACTTGCGGCCCTCTTTGCAATCCAAGCGCCTTACAATCTCCCCAATGTGGCTCTCGTCACACCGTCATACTTGTGGCCCTCTTTGCAATACAAGCGTCTCACAATCTCTCCAATGTGGCTCTCGTCACTCCACTATACTTGCGGCCCTCTTTGCAATCTAAGTGCCTAACATCTTCCTAATGTGGCTCTCGCCACTCCGCCATACTTTCGGCCCTCTTTGCAATCCAAGCGCCTAACAATCTCCCTAATGTGGCTCTCGCCACTCCTTCATACCTGCGGCCCGCTTTGCAATCCAAGCGTCTAACAATCTCCTAAGTGTTGTTCTCGCCACTCCGTCATACTTGCGGCCCTCTTTGCAAACCAAACGCCTAACAATCTCCCCAATGTGGCTCTCGTCACACCGTCATACTTGCGGCCCTCTTTGCAATCCAAGCGTCTAACAATCTCCCCAGTGTTGCTCTCGCCACTCCGTCATACTTGCGGCCCTCTTTGCAATCCAAGCGCCTAACAATCTCCCCGATGTGGCTCTCGCCACTCCGCCATACTTTCGGCCCTCTTTGCAATCCAAGCGCCTAACAAACTCCCCAAGGTGGCCCCAAGCGCCTAACAATCTCTCCGATGTGGATCTCGTCACTCCGTCATACTTGCGGGCCTCTTTGCAATCCAAGCGCCTAACAATCTCCCCGATGTGGTTCTCGCCACTCCGCCATACTTGCGGCCCCCTTTGCAATCCAAGCGCCTCACAAACTCCCAAATGTGGCTCTCGTCACTCCGTCATACTTGCGGCCCTCTTTGCAATCCAAGCGCCTTACAATCTCCCCAGTGTGGCTCACGTAACTCCACCATACTGGCAGCTCCCTTGGCAATCCAAGCGCCTAACAATCTCCCCAATGTGGCTCTCGTCGCTCTGTCATACTTGCGGCCCTCTTTGCAATCCAAGCGCCTCACAAACTCCCCAATGTGGCTCTCGTCACTCCGTCATACTTGCGGCCCTCTATGCAATCCAAGCGCCTAACAATCTCCCCAGTGTGGCTCTTGTAACTCCACCATACTTGCGGCCCTCTTGGCTATCCAAGCGCCGTACAAACTCCCCAATGTGGCTCTCGTCACTCTGTCATACTTGCGGCCCTCTTGGCAATCCAAGCGCCTTACAATCTCCCCAATGTGGCTCTCGTCGCTCCGTCATACTTGCGGCCCTCTTTGCAATCCAAGTGCCAAACAATCTCCCCAATGTGGCCCTCGTCACACCGCCATACTTGCGGCCCTCTTTGCAATCAGAGCGCCTAACAATCTCCCCAATGTGGCTCTCGTTACTTCATCATACTTGCGGCCCTCTTTGCAATCAGTGCTTCTTACAATCTCCCCGATGTGGATCTCGCCACTCCGCCTTTCTTGCGGCCCTCTTTGCAATCCAAGCACCTAACAATCTTTCCAATGTGGCTCTCGTCACTGCACCATACTTGCGGCCCTCTTTGCAATCCAAGCGCCTAACAATCTCCCCAGTGTTGCTTTCCCACTCGGTCATACTTGCGGCCCTCTTTGCAATCCAAGCGCCTTACAATCTCCCCAATGTGGCTCTCGTCACACCGTCATACTTGTGGCCCTCTTTGCAATACAAGCGTCTCACAATCTCTTCAATGTGGCTCTCGTCACTCCCCCATAATTGCGGCCCTCTTTGCAATCCAAGTGCCTTACATCTTTCTAATGTGGCTCTCGCCACTCCACCATACTTGCGGCCCTCTTTGAAATCCAAGCGCCTAACAATCTCCCCAATATGGCTCTCGCCAATCCGCCATACTTGTGGCCCTCTTTGCCATCCAAGTGCCTCACATCTCCCAAATGGGCCTGTCGTCACTCCGTCATACTTGCGGCTCTCTTTGCAATCCAAGCGCCTCACAATCTCCTTAATGTGGCTCTCGTCACTCTGTCATACTTGCGGCCCTTTTTGCAATCCAAGCGCCTAACAATCTCCTCAATGTGGCTCTCGTCACACCGCCATTCTTGCGGCCTTCTTTGCAATCCAAGCACCTAACAATCTTCCCAATGTGGCTCTCGTCACTGCACCATACTTGCGGCCCTCTTTGCAATCGAAGCGCCTTACAATCTCCTCAGTGTTGCTCTCGCCACTCCGACATACTTGCGCCCCTCTTTGCAATTCAAGCGCCTAACAATCTCCCCAATGTGGCGCTCGTCACACCGTCATACTTGCGGCCCTCTTTGCAATACAAGCGTCTAACAATCTCTCCAATGTGGCTCTCGTCACTCCACCATACTTGCGGCCCTCTTTGCAATCTAAGTGCCCTACATCTCCCTAATGTGGCTCTCGCCACTCCGCCATACTTTCGGCCCTCTTTGCAATCCAAGCGCCTAACAATCTCCCTAATGTGGCTCTCGCCACTCCGTCATACCTGCGGCCCGCTTTGCAATCCAAGCGTCTAACAATCTCCTAAGTGTTGTTCTCGCCACTCCGTCATACTTGCGGCCCTCTTTGCAAACCAAACGCCTAACAATCTCCCCAATGTGGCTCTCGTCACACCGTCATACTTGCGGCCCTTTTTGCAATCCAAGCGTCTAACAATCTCCCCAGTGTTGCTCTCGCCATTCCGTCATACTTGCGGCCCTCTTGGCAATCCAAGCGCCTAACAATCTCCCCGATGTGGCTCTCGCCACTCCGCCATACTTTCGGCCCTCTTTGCAATCCAAGCGCCTAACAAACTCCCCAAGGTGGCCCCAAGCGCCTAACAATCTCTCCGATGTGGATCTCGTCACTCCGTCATACTTGCGGCCCTCTTTGCAATCCAAGCGCCTAACAATCTCCCCGATGTGGTTCTCGCCACTCCGCCATACTTGCGGCCCCCTTAGCAATCCAAGCGCCTCACAAACTCCCAAATGTGGCTCTCGTCACTCCGACATACTTGCGGCCCTCTTTGCAATCCAAGCGCCTTACAATCTCCCCAGTGTGGCTCTCGTAACTCCACCATACTGGCGGCTCCCTTGGCAATCCAAGCGCCTAACAATCTCCCCAATGTGGCTCTCGTCGCTCTGTCATACTTGCGGCCCTCTTTGCAATCCAAGCGCCTCACTAACTCCCCAATGTGGCTCTCGTCACTCCGTCATACTTGCGGCCCTCTATGCAATCCAAGCGCCTAACAATCTCCCCAGTGTGGCTCTCGTAACTCCACCATACTTGCGGCCCTCTTGGCTATCCAAGCGCCTAACAATCTCCCCAATGTGGCTCTCGTCGCTCCGTCATACTTGAGGCCCTCTTTGCAATCCAAGTGCCAAACAATCTCCCCAATGCGGCTCTCGTCACACCGTCACTCGTCACACCAGTAGAGTTACTACGTCACCAAGGATTATTGTTGACCTTAAGTTCGACGCTACGACTAACTAGGTACCACCGTTCATCCACAATCGGTACCGAAAGTGGAACTTGACAAGAAAATCTTTGAAATTTCGGCGACGCCTCACGTCGCTCACAAAAAACATAGCGACGCGATGATTTTTTTAAAAGTAGACCATGTTCATATCTACCTTGAGAAGTAACTTTAAGATCCCCCAATTAAACAATATAGCCGTAAAGAATATAATTCTAAAAAACAGAGTGTCTTTGAGCACGTCTTTGACGACGCGTAGCGTCTCTTGTTAAATGGTTAATATAATAATGATTAGAGTTTCTCCGTTGGACATTCATACTCTATACATAAAACATGTTAATGCTTGCCTTGCATTAATGGTAAGCCGAGGAAACATGTTTTAATGTTGGCGTGATGACGAGCTATCTGAATACAACAAGCTATGCCATACATTGAGACCAGTGTGTTATCTACCAGTGTAAGCAACGCTACTTCCATCGATTGGCGTGGCGTACGAAGTAACGTTGTAGCTTCGAATACTTGAGGTCTGGGGTTCGAGACCCGGTACACCCACTCTTTTTTGTTCCACCATTTTCACGCATTAATATCAATGCATCAACGTGAATGGACACGGTTTATTTTTTACCGGTTAAACGGCTCGTTGTTACCACAAACGATTTACTCTTTCGCGATCACGCGATCAAGATCTATCAAAGGCGATTTTAAAAAGACAATGTGTTGAAACTGAATTTTTAGAGTTAGTTAAAAAACGGCTTCCTGGATATTCTTGGATGTTTTTTAAATCTAATGAGACCCTCGCTGTCCATAAATCTATCTAGCTTTGGTGTTACAATTACAATAAGAATGAATCGAGATACAATGAGATGTATTTATGCATACATTGAGAGCAGTGGGTTATTTATCAGTGTAAGCGATCCAACTTCCATCGAGTGGCATGGCGTACGGGGTAGCGACGCCGACTAGTGTTTTCGCGGTCCGGGGTTCGAGTCCCGTAACCGGCAGTCTTTTTTTCTTCCATATTCAGACAAGCAAAAATGAGAAGGGTTTACTAAGGGGAAATTTTTTTTTCAAGCGCTCGTAGCTACCATACGGGATGGTCAAATTTGTTTTTGTATTTTTTTTTATTTTTTTTGAATTAATTATCTAGACATCCTGAAAACAAAAATATGCTGTTTGCAATCCATGTGCCTAACATATCCCTAATGTGGCTCTCGCCACTCCGTCATACTTGCGGCCCTCTTTGCAATCCAAGCGTCTAACAATCTCCCCAGTGTTGCTCTCGCCACTCCGTCATACTTGCGGCCCTCTTTGCAAACCAAGCGCCTAACAATCTCCCCAATGTGGCTCTCTTCACACCGTCATACTTGCGGCCCTCTTTGCAATCCAAGCGCCTAACAATCTCCCCAATGTGGCTCTCGTCGCTCCGTCATACTTGCGGCCCTCTTTGCAATCCAAGTGCCTAACAATTTCCCCAATGTGGCTCTCTTCACACCGTCATACTTGCGGCCCTCTTTGCAATTCAAACGCCTTACAATCTCCCCAATGTGGCTCTCGTCACTCCACCATACTTGCGGCCCTCTTTGCAATCCAAGTGCCTCACATCTCCCAAATGGGCCTGTCGTCACTCCGTCATACTTGCGGCCCTCTTTGCAATCCAAGCGCCTCACAATCTCCCCAATGTTGCTCTCGCCACTCCGTCATACTTGCGGCCCTCTTTGCAAACCAAGCGCCTAACAATCTCCCCAATGTGGCTCTCTTCACACCGTCATACTTGCGGCCCTCTTTGCAATCCAAGCGCCTAACAATCTCCCCAATGTGGCTCTCTTCACACCGTCATTCTTGCGCCCTCTTTGCAATCCAAGCTCCTAACAATCTCCCCAATGTGGCTCTCGTCACTGCACCATACTTGCGGCCCTCTTTGCAATCCAAGCGCCTAACAATCTCCCCAGTGTTGCTCTCGCCACTTCGTCATACTTGCGGCCCTCTTTGCAATCAAGCGCCTAACAATCTCCTTAATGTGGTTCTCGCTACTCCGTCATACTTGCGGCCCTCTTTGCAATCCAAGCGCCTAACAATCTCCCTAATGTAGCTCTCGCCACTCCGTCATACTTGCGGCCCTCTTTGCAATCCAAGCGCCTTACAAAGTCCCCAAGGTGGCCCCAAGCGCCTAACAATCTCTCCGATGTGGATCTCGTCACTCCGTCATACTTGCGGCCCTCTTTGCAATCCAAGCGCCTAACAATCTCCCCGATGTGGCTCTCGCCACTCCGCCATTTTGGCGGCCCCCTTTGCAATCCAAGCGCCTAACAAACTCCCCAATGTGGCTTTCGTCACTCCGCCATACTTGCGGCCCTCTTGGCAATCCAAGCGCCTAACAATCTCCCCAATGTGGCTCTCGTCGCTCCGTCATACTTGCGGCCCTCTTTGCAATCCAAGTGCCAAACAATCTCCCTAATGTGGCCCTCGTCACACCGCCATACTTGCGGATCTCTTTGCAATCAGAGCGCCTAACAATCTCCCCAATGTGGTTCTCGTCACTTCATCATACTTGCGGCGCTCTTTGCAATCAGAGCTTCTTACAATCTCCCTGATGTGGATCTCGCCACTCCGCCATTCTTGCGGCCCTCTTTGCAATCCAAGCACCTAACAATCTTTCCAATGTGGCTCTCGTCACTGCACCATACTTGCGGCCCTCTTTGCAATCCAAGCGCCCAACAATCTCCCCAGTGTTGCTTTCCCACTCGGTCATACTTGCGGCCCTCTTTGCAATCCAAGCGCCTTACAATCTCCCCAATGTGGCTCTCGTCACACCGTCATACTTGTGGCCCTCTTTGCAATACAAGCGTCTCACAATCTCTCCAATGTGGCTCTCGTCACTCCCCCATAATTGCGGCCCTCTTTGCAATCCAAGTGCCTAACATCTTCCTTATGTGGCTCTCGCCACTCCGCCATACTTGCGGCCCTCTTTGAAATCCAAGCGCCTAACAATCTCCCCAATATGGCTCTCGCCAATCCGCCATACTTGTGGCCCTCTTTGCCATCCAAGTGCCTCACATCTCCCAAATGGGCCTGTCGTCACTCCGTCATACTTGCGGCTCTCTTTGCAATCCAAGCGCCTCACAATCTCCTTAATGTGGCTCTCGTCACTCTGTCATACTTGCGGCCCTCTTTGCAATCCAAGCGCCTAACAATCTCCCCAATGTGGCTCTCGTCACACCGCCATTCTTGCGGCCTTCTTTGCAATCCAAGCACCTAACAATCTTCCCAATGTGGCTCTCGTCACTGCACCATACTTGCGGCCCTCTTTGCAATCCAAGCGCCTTACAATCTCCCCAATGTGGCTCTCGTCGCTCCGTCATACTTGCGGCCCTCTTTGCAATCCAAGTTCCTACTAATTTCCCCAATGTGGCTCTCTTCACACCGTCATACTTGCGGCCCTCTTTGCAATCCAAACGCCTAACAATCTCCCCAATGTGGCTCTCGTCACTCCACCATACTTGCGGCCCTCTTTGCAATCCAAGCACCTAACAATCTTGCCAATGTGGCTCTCGTCACTGCACCATACTAGCGGCCCTCTTTGCAATCCAAGCGCCTAACAATCTCCCCAGTGTTGCTCTCGTCACTCCACCATACCTGCGGCCCTCTTTGCAATCCAAGTGCCTAACAATCTCCCCAATATAGCTCTCGCCGCTCCGCTATACTTGCGGCCCTCTTTGCAATCCAAGCGCCTAACAATCTCCCCAAGATGGAACTTTCACTCCGTCACTCTTGCGGCCCTCTTTGCAATCCAAGCGCCTAACAATCTCCCCAATGTGGCTCTCGCCACTCCGTCATACTTGCGGCCCTCTTTGCAATCCAAGCGCCTCACAATCTCCCCAAGGTGGCACTTTCACTCCGTCACTCTTGCGGCCCTCTTTGCAATCCAAGCGCCTATTAATCTCCCGCATGTGATTCTCGCCACTTTGTCATACTTGCGGCCCTCTTTGCAATCAAAGCGCCTAACAATCTCCCCGATGTGGCTCTCGCCACTCCGTCATACTTGCGGCCCTCTTGTCAATCCAAGCGCCTTACAATCTCCCCAATGTGGCGCTCGTCACTTTGTCATACTTGCGGCCCTCTTTGCAATCCAAGCGCCTAACAATCTCTCGATGTGGTTCTCGTCACTCCGCCATACTTGCGGCCCTCTTTGCAGTCCAAGCGCCTAACCATCTCCCCACTGTGGCTCTCGTCATTCCGTCATCCTTGCGGCCCTCTTTGCAATCCAAAAGCCTAACAATCTCCCCAATGTGGCTTTCGCCACTCCGTCATCTTTGCGGCCCTCTTTGCAATCCAAGCGCCTAACAATCTCCCCAATGTGGCTCTCGTCACTCCACCTATATTTGCGGCCCTCTGTGCAATCAAAGCGTTTAACAATCTCCCCAGTGTTGCTCTCGCCACTCCGTCAAACTTGCGGCCCTCTTTGCAATCCAAGCGCCTAATTATGTCCCCAATGTGGCTCTCGTCACACCGTCATACTTGCGGCCCTCTTTGCCATCCAAGCGCCTAACAATCTCCCCAATGTGGCTCTCGCCAGTCCGTCATACTTGCGGCCCTCTTTGCAATCAGAGCGCCTTACAATCTCCCCGATGTGGCTTTCGCCACTCCGCCATTCTTGCGGCCCTCTTTGCAATCCAAGCGCCTAACAATCTCCCCAATATGGCTCTCGTCACTCCACCATACTTGCGGCCCTCTTTGCAAACAAAACGCTTAACAATCTCCCCAATGTGGCTCTCTCAAACCTTCATACTTGCGGCCCTCTTTGCAATCCAAGTGCCTAACATATCCCCAATGTATCTTTCGTCACTCCGTCATACTTTCGGCCCTGTTTGCAATCCAAGCGCCTCACAAACTCCCCAATGTGGCTCTCTTCACACCGTCATACTTGCGGCCCTCTTTGCAATCCAAGCGCCTAACAATCTCCCCAATGTGGCTCTCTTTACACCGTCATACTTGCGGCCCTCTTTGCAAACCAAGCGCCTAACAATCTCCCCAATATGGCTCTCGCCACTCCGCCATACTTGCGGCCCTCTTTGCAATCCAAGCGCCTAACAATCTCCCCAATATGGCTCTCGCCACTCCGCCATACTTGCGGCCCTCTTTGCCATCCAACCGCCTTACAATCTCCCCAATGTGGCTCTCGCCACTCCGTCATACTTGCGGCCCTCTTTGCAATCTTAGCGCCTAACAATCTCCCCAATGTGGCTCTTGCCGCTCCGTCATACTGGCGGCCCTCTTTGCAATGCAAGTGCCTAACAATTTCCCCAATGTGGCTCTCTTCACACCGTCATACTTGCGGCCCTCTTTGCAATCGTAACGCCTAACAATCTCCCCAATGTGGCTCTCTTCACTCCACCATACTTGCGGCCCTCTTTGCAATCCAAGTGCCTCACATCTCCCAAATGGCCCTGTCGCAACTCCATCATACTTGCGGCCCTCTTTGCAATCCAAGCGCCTCACAATCTCCCCAATGTGGCTCTCGTCACTCTGTCATACTTGCGGCCCTCTTTGCAATCCAAGCGCCTTACAATCTCCCCGATGTGGCTCTCGCCACTCCGCCATACTTGCGGCCCTCTTTGCAATCCAAGTGCCTAGCAAACTCCCCAAGGTGGCCCCAAGCGCCTTACAATCTCTCCGATGTGGATCTCGTCACTCCGTCATACTTGCGGCCCTCTTTGCAATCCAAGCGCCTAACAATCTCCCCGATGTGGCTCTCGCCACTCCGCCATACTTGCGGCCCAACATTGCAATCCAAGCGCCTAACAAACTCCCAAATGTGGCTCTCGTCACTCCGTCATACTTAAGGCCCTCTTTGCAATCCAAGTGCCTAACAATCTCCCCAGTGTGGCTCTCGTAACTACACCATACTGGCGGCCCCCTTGGCAATCCAAGCGCCTAACAATCTCCCCAATGTGGCTCTCGTCGCTCTGTCATACTTGCGGCCCTGTTTGCAATCCAAGTGCCAAACAATCTCCCCAATGTGGCTCTCTTCACACCGCCATACTTGCGGCCCTCTTTGCAATCCAAGTGCCTTACATTTCCCTAATGTGGCTCTCGCCACTCCGCCATACTTGCGGCCCTCTTTGCAATCCAAGTGCCTAACATATCCCCAATGTATCTCTCGTCACTCCGTCATACTTGCGGCCCTCTTTGCAATCCAAGCGCCTTACAAACTCCCCAATGTTGCTCTCGTCACTCCGTCATACTTGCGGCCCTCTTTGCAATCCAAGCACCTAACAATCTCCCCAGTGTGGCTCTCGTAACTCCACCATACTTGCGGCCCTCTTGGCAATCCAAGCGCCTAACAATCTCCCCAATTTGGCTCTCGTCGCTCCGTCATACTTGCGGCCCTCTTTGCAATCCAAGTGCCAAACAATCTCCCCAATGTGGCTCTCGTCACACCGTCACTCGTCACACCAGTAGAGTTACTACGTCACCAAGGATTATTGTTGACCTTAAGTTCGACGCTACGACTAACTAGGTACCACCGTTCATCCACAATCGGTACCGAAAGTGGAACTTGACAAGAAAATCTTTGAAATTTCGGCGACGCCTCACGTCGCTCACAAAAAACATAGCGACCTGATGATTTTTTTGAAAGTAGACCATGTTCATATCTACCTTATGAAGTAACTTTAAGATCCCCCAATTAAACAATATAGCCGTAAAGAATATAATTCTAAAAAACAGAGTGTCTTTGAGCACGTCTTTGACGACGCGTAGCGTCTCTTGTTAAATTGTTAATATAATAATGATTAGAGTTTCTCTGTTGGACATTCATACTCTATACATAAAACATGTTAATGCTTGCCTTGCATTAATGGTTAGCCGAGGAAACATGTTTTAATGTTGGCGTGATGACGAGCTATCTGAATACAACAAGCTATGCCATACATTGAGACCAGTGTGTTATCTACCAGTGTAAGCAACGCTACATCCATCGATTGGCGTGGCGTACGAAGTAACGTTGTAGCTTCGAATACTTGAGGTCTGGGGTTCGAGACCCGGTACACCCACTCTTTTTTGTTTCACCATTTTCACGCATTAATATCAATGCATCAACGTGAATGGACGCGGTTTATTTTTTACCGGTTAAACGGCTCGTTGTTACCACAAACGATTTACTCTTTCGCGATCACGCGATCAAGATCTATCAAAGGCGATTTTAAAAAGACAATGTGTTGAAACTGCATTTTTAGAGTTAGTTAAAAAACGGCTTACTGGATATTCTTGGATGTTTTTTAAATCCAATGAGACCCTCGCTGTCCATAAATCTATCTAGCTTTGGTGTTACAATTACAATAAGAATGAATCGAGATACAATGAGATGTATTCATGCATACATTGAGAGCAGTGGGTTATCTATCAGTGTAAGCGATCCAACTTCCATCGAGTGGCATGGCGTACGGGGTAACGACGCCGACTAGTGTTTTCGCGGTCCGGGGTTCGAGTCCCGTAACCGGCAGTCTTTTTTTCTTCCATATTCAGAGAAGCAAAGTTGAGAAGGGTTTAATAAGGGGAAATTTTTTTTTCAAGAGCTCGTAGCTACCATACGGGATGGTCAAATTGTTTTTGTATTTTTATTTATTTTTTTTGCGTTAATTATCTAGACATCCTGAAAACAAAAATGTGCTGTTTGCAATCCATGTGCCTAACATCTCCCTAATGTGGCTCTCGCCACTCCGTCACTCTTGCGGCACTCTTTGCAATCCAAGCGCCTAACAATCTCTCCAATGTGGCTCTCGTCGCTCCGGCATACTTGCGGCCCTCTTGAATCAGAGCGCCTAACAATCTCCCCAATGTGGCTCTCGCCACTCCGTCATCCTTGCGGCCCACTTTGCAATCCAAGCGCCTGACAATCTCCCCAAGGTGGCACTTTCACTCCGTCACTCTTGCGGCCCTCTTTGCAATCCAAGCGCCTAACAATCTCCCCCATGTGGTTCTCGCCACTCCGTCATACTTGCGGCCCTCTTTGCAATTAAAGCGCCTAACAATCTCCCCGATGTGGCTCAAGACACTCCGTCATACTTGCGGCCCTCTTTTCAATCCAAGCGCCTAACAATCTCCCCAATGTGGCTCTCGTCACTTTGTCATACTTGCGGCCCTCTTTGCAATCCAAGCGCCTAACAATCTCTCGATGTGGTTCTCGTCTCTCCCCCATACTTGCGGCCCTCTTTGCAGTCCTAGCGCCTAACAATCTCCCCAATATGGTTCTCGCCACTCCGCCATACTTGCGGCCCTCTTTGCAATTCAAGCGCCTAACAATCTCCCCAGTGTGGCTCTCGGCACTCCGCCATACTTGCGGCCCTCTTTGCAATCAGAGCGCCTTACAATCTCCCCGATGTGGCTTTCGCCACTCCGCCATTTTTGCGGCCCTCTTTGCAATCCAAGCGCCTAACAATCTCCCCAATATGGCTCTCGTCACTCCCCCATTCTTGCGGCCCTCTTTGCAATCAAAACGCTTAACAATCTCCCCAATGTGGCTCTCGTCAAACCTTCATACTTGCGGCCCTCTTTGCAATCCAAGTGCCTAACATATCCCCAATGTATCTCTCGTCACTATGTCATACTTGCGGCCCTCTTTGCAATCCAAGCGCCTCACAAACTCCCCAATGTGGCTCTCGTCACTCCGTCATACTTGCGGCCCTCTTTGCAATCCAAGCGCCTAACAATCTCCCCAGTGTGGCTCTCGTAACTCCACCATACTTGCGGCCCTCTTGGCAATCCAAGCGCCTAACAATCTCCCCAATGTGGCTCTCGTCGCTCCGTCATACTTGCGGCCCTCTTTGCAATCCAAGTGTCAAACAATCTTCCCAATGTGGCTCTCGTCACACCGTCACTCGTCACACCAGTAGAGTTACTTCGTCACCAAGGATTATTGTTGACCTTAAGTTCGACGCTACGACTAACTAGGTACCACCGTTCATCCACAATCGAAACCGAAAGTGGAACTTGACAAGAAAATCTTTGAAATTGCGGCGACGCCTCTCGTCGCTCACAAAAAACATAGCGACGCGATGATTTTTTTAAAAGTAGACCATGTTCATATCTACCTTGAGAAGTAACTTTAAGATCCCCCAATTAAACAATATAGCTGTAAAGAATATAATTCTAAAAAACAGAGTGTCTTTGAGCACGTCTTTGACGACGCGTAGCGTCTCTTGTTAAATGGTTAATATAATAATGATTAGAGTTTCTCCGTTGGACATTCATACTCTATACATAAAACATGTTAATGCTTGCCTTGCATTAATGGTTAGCCGAGGAAACATGTTTTAATGTTGGCGTGATGACGAGCTATCTGAATACAACAAGCTATGCCATACATTGAGACCAGTGTGTTATCTACCAGTGTAAGCAACGCTACTTCCATCGATTGGCGTGGCGTACGAAGTAACGTTGTAGCTTCGAATACTTGAGGTCTGGGGTTTGAGACCCGGTACACCCACTCTTTTTTGTTCCACCATTTTCACGCATTAATATCAATGCATCAACGTGAATGGACACGGTTTATTTTTTACCGGTTAAACGGCTCGTTGTTACCACAAACGATTTACTCTTTCGCGATCACGCGATCAAGATCTATCAAAGGCGATTTTAAAAAGACAATGTGTTGAAACTGAATTTTTAGTGTTAGTTAAAAAACGGCTTCCTGGATATTCTTGGATGTTTTTTAAATCCAATGAGACCCTCGCTGTCCATAAATCTATCTAGCTTTGGTGTTACAATTACAATAAGAATGAATCGAGATACAATGAGATGTTTTCATGCATACATTGAGAGCAGTGGGTTATCTATCAGTGTAAGCGATCCAACTTCCATCGAGTGGCATGGCGTACGGGGTAGCGACGCCGACTAGTGTTTTCGCGGTCCGGGGTTCGAGTCCCGTAACCGGCAGTCTTTTTTTCTTCCATATTCAGAGAAGCAAAGTTGAGAAGGGTTTACTAAGGGAAAATTTTTTTTTCAAGCGCTCGTAGCTACCATACGGGATGTCCAAATTTGTTTTTGTATTTTTATTTATTTTTTTTGCGTTAATTATCTAGACATCCTGAAAACAAAAATGTGCTGTTTGCAATCCATGTGCCTAACATCTCCCTAATGTGGCTCTCGCCACTCCGTCATACTTGCGGCCCTCTTTGCAATCCAAGCGTCTAACAATCTCCCCAGTGTTGCTCTCGCCACTCCGTCATACTTGCGGCCCTCTTTGCAAACCAAGCGCCTAACAATCTCCCCAATGTGGCTCTCTTCACACCGTCATACTTGCGGCCCTCTTTGCAATCCAAGCGCCTAACAATCACCCCAATGTGGCTCTCGTTGCTCCGTCATACTTGCGGCCCTCTTTGCAATCCAAGTGCCTAACAATTTCCCCAATGTGGCTCTCTTCACACCGTCATACTTGCGGCTCTCTTTGCAATCCAAACGCCTAACAATCTCCCCAATGTGGCTCTCGTCACTCCACCATACTTGCGGCCCTCTTTGCAATCCAAGCACCTAACAATCTTCCCAATGTGGCTTTCGTCACTGCACCATACTTGCGGCCCTCTTTGCAATCCAAGCGCCTAACAATCTACCCCGTGTTGCTCTCGTCACTCCACCATACTTGCGGCCCTCTTTGCAATCAAAACGCCTTACATTCTCCCCGATGTGGCTCTCGCCACTCCGTCATACTTGCGGCCCTCTTTGCAATCCAAGCGCCTAACAATCTCCCCAATGTGGTTCTCGCCACTCCGTCATACTTGCGGCCCTTCTTGCAATCAAAGCGCATATAAAATCTCCCCGATGTGGCTCTCGTCACACCGTCATACTTGCGGCCCTCTTTTCAAACAAGCGCCTTACAATCTCCCCAGTGTTGCTTTCCCACTCCGTCATACTTGCGGCCCTCTTTGCAATCCAAGCGCCTAACAATCTCCCCAATGTGGCTCTCGTCACACCGTCATACTTGTGGCCCTCTTTGCAATACAAGCGTCTCACAATCTCCCCAATGTGGCTCTCGCCACTCCGTCATACTTGCGGCCCTCTTTGCATCCAAGCGCCTCACAATCTCCCCAAGGTGGCACTTTCACTCCGTCACTCTTGCGGCCCTCTTTGCAATCCAAGCGCCTAACAATCTCCTCCATGTGGTTCTCGCCACTCCGTCATACTTGCGGCCCTCTTTGCAATCAAAGCGCCTAACAATCTCCCCGATGTGGCTCTCGCCACTCCGTCATACTTGCGGCCCTCTTTTCAATCCAAGCGCCTAACAATCTCCCCAATGTGGCTCTCGTCACTTTGTCATACTTGCGGCCCTCTTTGCAATCCAAGCGCCTAACAATCTCTCGATGTGGTTCTCGTCACTCCGCCATACTTGCGGCCCTCTTTGCAATCCAAGCGCCTCACAATCTCCCCAATGTGGCTCTCGTCACTCCACCTATATTTGCGGCCCTCTGTGCAATCAAAGCGCCTAACAATCTCCCCAGTGTTGCTCTCGCCACTCCGTCAAACTTGCGGCCCTCTTTGCAATCCAAGCGCCTAATTATGTCCCCAATGTGGCTCTCGTCACACCGTTATACTTGCGGCCCTCTTTGCCATCCAAGCGCCTAACAATCTCCCAAATGTGGCATTCGCCACTCCGTCATACTTGCGGCCCTCTTTGCAATCAGAGCGCCTTACAATCTCTACGATGTGGCTTTCGCCACTCCGCCATTATTGCGGCCCTCTTTGCAATCCAAGCGCCTAACAATCTCCCCAATATGGCTCTCGTCACTCCACCATACTTGCGGCCCTCTTTGCAATCAAAACGCTTAACAATCTCCCCAATGTGGCTCTCGTCAAACCTTCATACTTGCGGCCCTCTTTGCAATCCAAGTGCCTAACATATCCCCAATGTATCTCTCGTCACTCCGTCATACTTGCGGCCCTCTTTGCAATCCAAGCGCCTCACAAACTCCCCAATGTGGCTCTCGTCACTCCATCATACTTGCGGCCCTCTTTGCAATCCAAGTGCCTCACATCTCCCAAATGGGCCTGTCGTCACTCCATCATACTTGCGGCCCTCTTTGCAATCCAAGCGCCTCACAATCTCCCCAATGTGGCTCTCGTCACTCTGTCATACTTGCGTCAATCCAAGCGCCTAACAATCTCCCCGATGTGGCTCTCGCCACTCCGCCATACTTGCGGCCCTCTTTGCAATCCAAGCGCCTAGCAAACTCCCCAAGGTGGCCCCAAGCGCCTAACAATCTCTCCGATGTGGATCTCGTCACTCCGTCATACTTGCGGCCCTCTTTGCAATCCAAGCGCCTAACAATCTCCCCGATGTGGCTCTCGCCACTCCGCCATACTTGCGGCCCCCTTTGCAATCCAAGCGCCTAACAAACTCCCCAATGTGGCTCTCGTAACTCCGTCATACTTGCGGCCCTCTTTGCAATCCAAGCGCCTAACAATCTCCCCAGTGTGGCTCTCGTTACTCCACCATACTGGCGGCCCCCTTGGCAATCCAAGCGCCTTACAATCTCCCCAATGTGGCTCTCGTCACACCGCCATACTTGCGGCCCTCTTTGCAATCCAAGTGCCTTACATTTCCCTAATGTGGCTCTCGCCACTCCGCCAAACTTGCGGCCCTCTTTGCAATCCAAGCGCTTTACAATCTCCCTTATGTGGCTCTCGCCACTCCGTCATACTTGCGGCCTTCTTTGCAATCCAAGCGCATAACAATCTCCCCAATATGGCTCTTTGCAATCAGAGCGCCTAACAATCTCCCCGATGTGGATCTCGCAACTCCGTCATCCTTGCGGCCCTCTTTGCAATCCAAGCGCCTGACAATCTCCCCAATGTGGCTCTCGTCAAACCTTCATACTTGCGGCCCTCTTTGCAGTCCAAGTGCCTAACATATCCCCAATGTATCTCTCGTCACTCCGTCATACTTGCGGCCCTCTTTGCAATCCAAGCGCCTCACAAACTCCCTAATATGGCTCTCGTCACTCCGTCATACTTGCGGCCCTCTTTGCAATCCAAGCGCCTAACAATCTCCCCAGTGTGGCTCTCGTAACTCCACCATACTTGCGGCCCTCTTGGCAATCCAAGCGCCTAACAATCTCCCCAATTTGGCTCTCGTCGCTCCGTCATACTTGCGGCCCTCTTTGCAATCCAAGTGCCAAACAATCTCCCCAATGTGGCTCTCGTCACACCGTCACTCGTCACACCAGTAGAGTTACTACGTCACCAAGGATTATTGTTGACCTTAAGTTCGACGCTACGACTAACTAGGTACCACCGTTCATCCACAATCGGTACCGAAAGTGGAACTTGACAAGAAAATCTTTGAAATTTCGGCGACGCCTCACGTCGCTCACAAAAAACATAGCGACCTGATGATTTTTTTGAAAGTAGACCATGTTTATATCTACTTTGAGAAGTAACTTTAAGATACCCCAATTAAACAATATAGCCGTAAAGAATATAATTCTAAAAAACAGAGTGTCTTTGAGCACGTCTTTGACGACGCGTAGCGTCTCTTGTTAAATGGTAAATATAATAATGATTAGAGTTTCTCCGTTGGACATTCATACTCTATACATAAAACATGTTAATGCTTGCCTTGCATTAATGGTTAGCCGAGGAAACATGTTTTAATGTTGGCGTGATGACGAGCTATCTGAATACAACAAGCTATGCCATACATTGAGACCAGTGTGTTATCTACCAGTGTAAGCAACGCTACTTCCATCGATTGGCGTGGCGTACGAAGTAACGTTGTAGCTTCGAATACTTGAGGTCTGGGGTTCGAGACCCGGTACACCCACTCTTTTTTGTTCCACCATTTTCACGCATTAATATCAATGCATCAACGTGAATGGACACGGTTTATTTTTTACCGGTTAAACGGCTCGTTGTTACCACAAACGATTTACTCTTTCGCGATCACGCGATCAAGATCTATCAAAGGCGATTTTAAAAAGACAATGTGTTGAAACTGAATTTTTAGAGTTAGTTAAAAAACGGCTTCCTGGATATTCTTGGATGATTTTTAAATCCAATGAGACCCTCGCTGTCCATAAATCTATCTAGCTTTGGTGTTACAATTACAATAAGAATGAATCGAGATACAATGAGATGTATTCATGCATACATTGAGAGCAGTGGGTTATCTATCAGTGTAAGCGATCCAACTTCCATCGAGTGGCATGGCGTACGGGGTAGCGAAACCGACTAGTGTTTTCGCGGTCCGGCGTTCGAGTCCCGTATTCGGCAGTCTTTTTTTCTTCCATATTCAGACAAGCAAAGTTGAGAAGGGTTTACTAAGGGGAAATTTTTTTTTCAAGCGCTCGTAGCTACCATACGGGATGTCCAAATTTGAATTGTATTTTTTTTTATTTTTTTTGCGTAAATTATCTAGACATCCTGAAAACAAAAATGTGCTGTTTGCAATCCATGTGCCTAACATCTCCCTAATGTGGCTCTCGCCACTCCGTCATACTTGCGGCCCTCTTTGCAATCCAAGCGTCTAACAATCTCCCCAGTGTTGCTCTCGCCACTCCGTCATACTTGCGGCCCTCTTTGCAAACCAAGCGCCTCACAATCTCCCCAATGTGGCTCTCTTCACACCGTCATACTTGCGGCCCTCTTTGCAATCCAAGCGCCTAACAATCTCCCCATTGTGGCTCTCGTCGCTCCGTCATACTTGCGGCCCTCTTTGCAATCCAAGTGCCTACTAATTTCCCTAATGTGGCTCTCTTCACACCGTCATACTTGCGGCCCTCTTTGCAATCCAAACGCCTAACAATCTCCCCAATGTGGCTCTCATCACTCCACCATACTTGCGGCTCTCTTTGCAATCCAAGCACCTAACAATCTTCCCAATGTGGCTCTCGTCACTGCACCATACTTGCGGCCCTCTTTGCAATCCAAGCGCCTAACAATCTCCCCAGTGTTTCTCTCGTCACTCCACCATACCTGCGGCCCTCTTTGCAATCAAAACGCCTTACAATCTCCCCGATGTGGCTCTCGCCACTCCGTCATACTTGCGGCCCTCTTTGCAATCCAAGCGCCTAACAATCTCCCCAATGTGGTTCTCGCCACTCCGTCATACTTGCGGCCCTCCTTGCAATCAAAGCGCATAACAATCTCCCCGATGTGGCTCTCGTCACACCGTCATACTTGCGGCCTTCTTTTCAAACAAGCGCCTTACAATCTCCCCAGTGTGGCTTTCCCACTCCGTCATACTTGCGGCCCTCATTGCAATCCAAGCGCCTAACAATCTCCCCAAGGTGGCTCTTTCACTCCGTCACTCTTGCGGCCCTCTTTGCAATCCAAGCGCCTAACAATCTCTCCAATGTGGCTCTCGTCACTCCGGCATACTTGCGGCCCTCTTGAATCAGAGCGCCTAACAATCTCCCCAATGTGGCTCTCGCCACTCCGTCATACTTGCGGCCCTCTTTGCAATCCAAGCGCCTCCCAATCTCCCCAAGGTGGCACTTTCACTCCGTCACTCTTGCGGCCCTCTTTGCAATCCAAGCGCCTAACAATCTCCCCAGTGTGGCTCTCGTAACTCCACCATACTTGCGGCCCTCTTGGCAATCCAAGCGCCTAACAA
This sequence comes from Isoperla grammatica, assembly GCA_945910005.1. Classification (NCBI taxonomy): domain Eukaryota; kingdom Metazoa; phylum Arthropoda; class Insecta; order Plecoptera; family Perlodidae; genus Isoperla; species Isoperla grammatica. The sequence continues at coordinate 40,809,207 of OX246748.1, read as the reverse complement.
TCTCCCCAATGTGGCTCTCGTCACTTTGTCATACTTGCGGCCTTCTTTGCAATCCAAGCGCCTAACAATCTCTCGATGTGGTTCTCGTCACTCCGCCATACTTGCGGCCCTCTTTGCAGTCCAAGCGCCTAACAATCTCCCCAATGTGGCTCTCGTCACACCGCCATGCTTGCGGCCCTCTTTGCAATTCAAGCGCCTAACAATCTCCCTAGTGTGGCTCTCGTCACTCCGCCATAAATGCGGCACTCTTTGCAATCCAAAAGCCTAACAATCTCCCCAATGTGGCTCTCGCCACTCCGTCATCCTTGCGGCCCTCTTTGCAATCCAAGCGCCTCACAATCTCCCCAATGTGGCTCTCGCCACTCCACCTATATTTGCGGCCCTCTGTGCAATCAAAGCGCCTAACAATCTCCCCAGTGTTGCTCTCGCCACTCCGTCAAACTTGCGGCCCTCTTTGCAATCTAAGTGCCAAACAATCTCCCCAATGTGGCTCTCGTCACACCGTCACTCGTCACACCAGTAGAGTTACTACGTCACCAAGGATTATTGTTGACCCTTAGTTCGACGCTACGACTAACTAGGTACCACCGTTCATCCACAATCGGTACCGAAAGTGGAACTTGACAAGAAAATCTTTGAAATTTCGGCGACGCCTCACGTCGCTCACAAAAAACATAGCGACCTGATGATTTTTTGAAAGTAGACCATGTTCATATCTACCTTGAGAAGTAACTTTAAGATCCCCCAATTAAACAATATAGCCGTAAAGAATATAATTCTAAAAAAACAGAGTGTCTTTGAGCACGTCTTTGACGACGCGTAGCGTCTCTTGTTAAATGGTTAGTATAATAATGATTAGAGTTTCTCCGTTGGACATTCATACTCTATACATAAAACATGTTAATGCTTGCCTTGCATTAATGGTTAGCCGAGGAAACATGTTTTAATGTTGGCGTGATGACGAGCTATCTGAATACAACAAGCTATGCCATACATTGAGACCAGTGTGTTATCTACCAGTGTAAGCAACGCTACTTCCATCGATTGGCGTGGCGTACGAAGTAACGTTGTAGCTTCGAATACTTGAGGTCTGGGGTTCGAGACCCGGTACACCCACTCTTTTTTGTTCCACCATTTTCACGCATTTATATCAATGCATCAACGTGAATGGACACGGTATATTTTTTACAGGTTAAACGGCTCGTTGTTACCACAAACGATTTACTCTTTCGCGATCACGCGATCAAGATCTATCAAAGGCGATTTTAAAAAGACAATGTGTTGAAACTGAATTTTTAGAGTTAGTTAAAAAACGGCATCCTGAATATTCTTGGATGTTTTTTAAATCCAATGAGACCCTCGCTGTCCATAAATCTATCTAGCTTTGGTGTTACAATTACAATAAGAATGAATCGAGATACAATGAGATGTATTCATGCATACATTGAGAGCAGTGGGTTATCTATCAGTGTAAGCGATCCAACTTCCATCGAGTGGCATGGCGTACGGGGTAGCGACGCCGACTAGTGTTTTCGCGGTCCGGGGTTCGAGTCCCGTAACCGGCAGTCTTTTTTTCTTCCATATTCAGAAAGGCAAAGTTGAGAAGGGTTTACTAAGGGGAAATTTTTTTTTCAAGCGCTCGTAGCTACCATACGGGATGGTCAAATTTGTTTTTGTATTTTTATTTATTTTTTTTGCGTTAATTATCTAGACATCCTGAAAACAAAAATGTGCTGTTTGCAATCCATGTGCCTAACATCTCCCTAATGTGGCTCTCGCCACTCCGTCACTCTTGCGGCCCTCTTTGCAATCCAAGCGCCTAACAATCTCTCCAATGTGGCTCTCGTCGCTCCGTCATACTTGCGGCCCTCTTTGCAATCCAAGCGCCTCACAATCTCCCCAAGGTGGCACTTTCACTCCGTCACTCTTGCGGCCCTCTTTGCAATCCAAGCGCCTAACAATCTCCCCCATGTGGTTCTCGCCACTCCGTCATACTTGAGGCCCTCTTTGCAATCAAAGCGCCTAACAATCTCTCCGATGTGGCTCTCGCCACTCCGTCATACTTGCGGCCCTCTTTTCAATCCAAGCGCCTAACAATCTCCCCAATGTGGCTCTCGTCACTTTGTCATACTTGCGGCCTTCTTTGCAATCCAAGCGCCTAACAATCTCTCGATGTGGTTCTCGTCACTCCGCCATACTTGCGGCCCTCTTTGCAGTCCAAGCGCCTAACAATCTCCCCAATGTGGCTCTCGTCACACCGCCATGCTTGCGGCCCTCTTTGCAATTCAAGCGCCTAACAATCTCCCTAGTGTGGCTCTCGTCACTCCGCCATAAATGCGGCACTCTTTGCAATCCAAAAGCCTAACAATCTCCCCAATGTGGCTCTCGCCACTCCGTCATCCTTGCGGCCCTCTTTGCAATCCAAGCGCCTCACAATCTCCCCAATGTGGCTCTCGCCACTCCACCTATATTTGCGGCCCTCTGTGCAATCAAAGCGCCTAACAATCTCCCCAGTGTTGCTCTCGCCACTCCGTCAAACTTGCGGCCCTCTTTGCAATTCAAGCGCCTAATTATGTCCCCAATGTGGCTCTCGTCACACCGTCATACTTGCGGCCCTCTTTGCCATCCAAGCGCCTAACAATCTCCCCAATGTGGCTCTCGCCAGTCCGTCATATTTGCGGCCCTCTTTGCAATCAGAGCGCCTTACAATCTCCCCGATGTGGCTTTCGCCAATCCGCCATTCTTGCGGCCCATTTTGCAATCCAAGCGCCTATTATCTCCCCAATATGGCTCTCGTCACTCCACCATACTTGCGGCCCTCTTTGCAATCAAAACGCTTAACAATCTCCCCAATGTGGCTCTCTCAAACCTTCATACTTGCGGCCCTCTTTGCAATCTAAGTGCCTAACATATCCCCAATGTATCTCTCGTCACTCCGTCATACTTGCGGCCCTCTTTTCAATCCAAGCGCCTCACAAACTCCCCAATGTGGCTCTCGTCACTCCGTCATACTTGCGGCCCTCTTTGCAATCCAAGCACCTAACAATCTCCCCAGTGTGGCTCTCGTAACTCCACCATACTTGCGGCCCTCTTGGCAATCCAAGCGCCTAACAATCTCCCCAATTTGGCTCTCGTCGCTCCGTCATACTTGCGGCCCTATTTGCAATCCAAGTGCCAAACAATCTCCCCAATGTGGCTCTCGTCACACCGTCACTCGGCACACCAGTAGAGTTACTACGTCACCAAGGATTATTGTTGACCTTAAGTTCGACGCTACGACTAACTAGGTACCACCGTTCATCCACAATCGGAACCGAAAGTGGAACTTGACAAGAAAATCTTTGAAATTTCGGCGACGCCTCACGTCGCTCACAAAAAACATAGCGACCTGATGATTTTTTTGAAAGTAGACCATGTTAATATCTACCTTGAGAAGTAACTTTAAGATCCGTCAATTAAACAATATAGCCGTTAAGAATATAATTCTAAAAAACAGAGTGTCTTTGAGCACGTCTTTGACGACGCGTAGCGTCTTTTGTTAAATGGTTAATATAATAATGATTAGAGTTTCTCCGTTGGACATTCATACTCTATACATAAAACATGTTAATGCTTGCCTTGCATTAATGGTTAGCCGAGGAAACATGTTTTAATGTTGGCGTGATGACGAGCTATCTGAATACAACAAGCTATGCCATACATTGAGACCAGTGTGTTATCTACCAGTGTAAGCAACGCTACTTCCATCGATTGGCGTGGCGTACGAAGTAACGTTGTAGCTTCGAATACTTGAGGTCTGGGGTGTCGAGATCCGGTACACCCACTCTTTTTTGTTCCACCATTTTCACGCATTAATATCAATGCATCAACGTGAATGGACACGGTTTATTTTTTACCGGTTAAACGGCTCGTTGTTACCACAAACGATTTACTCTTTCGCGATCACGCGATCAAGATCTATCAAAGGCGATTTTAAAAAGACAATGTGTTGAAACTGAATTTTTAGAGTTAGTTAAAAAACGGCTTCCTGGATATTCTTGGATGTTTTTTAAATCCAATGAGACCCTCGCTGTCCATAAATCTATCTAGCTTTGGTGTTACAATTACAATAAGAATGAATCGAGATACAATGAGAAGTATTCATGCATACATTGAGAGCAGTGGGTTATCTATCAGTGTAAGCGATCCAACTTCCATCGAGTGGCATGGCGTACGGGGTAGCGACGCCGACTAGTGTTTTCGCGGTCCGGGGTTCGAGTCCCGTAACCGGCAGTCTTTTTTCTTCCATATTCAGAGAAGCAAAGTTGAGAAGGGTTTACTAAGGGAAATTTTTTTTTCAAGCGCTCGTAGCTACCATACGGGATGGTCAAATTTGTTTTTGTATTTTTATTTATTTTTTTTGCGTTAATTATCTAGACATCCTGAAAACAAAAATGTGCTGTTTGCAATCCATGTGCCTAAACTCCCTAATGTGGCTCTCGCCACTCCGTCACTCTTGCGGCCCTCTTTGCAATCCAAGCGCCTAACAATCTCTCCAATGTGGCTCTCGTCGCTCCGTCATACTTGCGGCCCTCTTTGCAATCCAAGCGCCTCACAATCTCCCCAAGGTGGCACTTTCACTCCGTCACTCTTGCGGCCCTCTTTGCAATCCAAGCGCCTAACAATCTCCCCCATGTGGTTCTCGCAACTCCGTCATACTTGAGGCCCTCTTTGCAATCAAAGCGCCTAACAATCTCTCCGATGTGGCTCTCGCCACTCCGTCATACTTGCGGCCCTCTTTTCAATCCAAGCGCCTAACAATCTCCCCAATGTGGCTTTCGTCACTTTGTCATACTTGCGGCCTTCTTTGCAATCCAAGCGCCTAACAATCTCTCGATGTGGTTCTCGTCACTCCGCCATACTTGCGGCCCTCTTTGCAGTCCAAGCGCCTAACAATCTCCCCAATGTGGCTCTCGTCACACCGCCATGCTTGCGGCCCTCTTTGCAATTCAAGCGCCTAACAATCTCCCTAGTGTGGCTCTCGTCACTCCGCCATAAATGCGGCACTCTTTGCAATCCAAAAGCCTAACAATCTCCCCAATGTGGCTCTCGCCACTCCGTCATCCTTGCGGCCCTCTTTGCAATCCAAGCGCCTCACAATCTCCCCAATGTGGCTCTCGCCACTCCACCTATATTTGCGGCCCTCTGTGCAATCAAAGCGCCTAACAATCTCCCCAGTGTTGCTCTCGCCACTCCGTCAAACTTGCGGCCCTCTTTGCAATTCAAGCGCCTAATTATGTCCCCAATGTGGCTCTCGTCACACCGTCATACTTGCGGCCCTCTTTGCCATCCAAGCGCCTAACAATCTCCCCAATGTGGCTCTCGCCAGTCCGTCATACTTGCGGCCCTCTTTGCAATCAGAGCGCCTTACAATCTCCCCGATGTGGCTTTCGCCAATCCGCCATTCTTGCGGCCCATTTTGCAATCCAAGCGCCTATTATCTCCCCAATATGGCTCTCGTCACTCCACCATACTTGCGGCCCTCTCTGCAATCAAAACGCTTAACAATCTCCCCAATGTGGCTCTCTCAAACCTTCATACTTGCGGCCCTCTTTGCAATCTAAGTGCCTAACATATCCCCAATGTATCTCTCGTCACTCCGTCATACTTGCGGCCCTCTTTGCAATCCAAGCGCCTCACAAACTCCCCAATGTGGCTCTCGTCACTCCGTCATACTTGCGGCCCTCTTTGCAATCCAAGCACCTAACAATCTCCCCAGTGTGGCTCTCGTAACTCCACCATACTTGCGGCCCTCTTGGCAATCCAAGCGCCTAACAATCTCCCCAATTTGGCTCTCGTCGCTCCGTCATAATTGCGGCCCTATTTGCAATCCAAGTGCCAAACAATCTCCCCAATGTGGCTCTCGTCACACCGTCACTCGTCACACCAGTAGAGTTACTACGTCACCAAGGATTATTGTTGACCTTAAGTTCGACGCTACGACTAACTAGGTACCACCGTTCATCCACAATCGGTACCGAAAGTGGAACTTGACAAGAAAATCTTTGAAATTTCGGCGACGCCTCACGTCGCTCACAAAAAACATAGCGACCTGATGATTTTTTTGAAAGTAGACCATGTTAATATCTACCTTGAGAAGTAACTTTAAGATCCGTCAATTAAACAATATAGCCGTTAAGAATATAATTCTAAAAAACAGAGTGTCTTTGAGCACGTCTTTGACGACGCGTAGCGTCTTTTGTTAAATGGTTAATATAATAATGATTAGAGTTTCTCCGTTGGACATTCATACTCTATACATAAAACATGTTAATGCTTGCCTTGCATTAATGGTTAGCCGAGGAAACATGTTTTAATGTTGGCGTGATGACGAGCTATCTGAATACAACAAGCTATGCCATACATTGAGACCAGTGTGTTATCTACCAGTGTAAGCAACGCTACTTCCATCGATTGGCGTGGCGTACGAAGTAACGTTGTAGCTTCGAATACTTGAGGTCTGGGGTTCGAGATCCGGTACACCCACTCTTTTTTATTCCACCATTTTCACGCATTAATATCAATGCATCAACGTGAATGGACACGGTTTATTTTTTACCGGTTAAACGGCTCGTTGTTACCACAAACGATTTACTCTTTCGCGATCACGCGATCAAGATCTATCAAAGGCGATTTTAAAAAGACAATGTGTTGAAACTGAATTTTTAGAGTTAGTTAAAAAACGGCTTCCTGGATATTCTTGGATGTTTTTTAAATCCAATGAGACCCTCGCTGTCCATAAATCTATCTAGCTTTGGTGTTACAATTACAATAAGAATGAATCGAGATACAATGAGATGTATTCATGCATACATTGAGAGCAGTGGGTTATCTATCAGTGTAAGCGATCCAACTTCCATCGAGTGGCATGGCGTACGGGGTAGCGACGCCGACTAGTGTTTTCGCGGTCCGGGGTTCGAGTCCCGTAACCGGCAGTCTTTTTTCTTCCATATTCAGAGAAGCAAAGTTGAGAAGGGTTTACTAAGGGAAATTTTTTTTTCAAGCGCTCGTAGCTACCATACGGGATGGTCAAATTTGTTTTTGCATTTTTATTTATTTTTTTTGCGTTAATTATCTAAACATCCTCAAAACAAAAATGTGCTGTTTGCAATCCATGTGCCTAACATCTCCCTAATGTGGCTCTCGCCACTCCGTCACTCTTGCGGCCCTCTTTGCAATCCAAGCGCCTAACAATCTCTCCAATGTGGCTCTCGTCGCTCCGTCATACTTGCGGCCCTCTTTGCAATCCAAGCGCCTCACAATCTCCCCAAGGTGGCACTTTCACTCCGTCACTCTTGCGGCCCTCTTTGCAATCCAAGCGCCTAACAATCTTTCCCATGTGGTTCTCGCCTCTCCGTCATACTTGCGGCCCTCTTTGCAATCAAAGCGCCTAACAATCTCCCCGATGTGGCTCTCGCCACTCCGTCATACTTGCGGCTCTCTTTTCAATCCAAGCGCCTAACAATCTCCCTAATATGGCTCCCGTCACTTTGTCATACTTGCGGCCCTCTTTGCAATCCAAGCGCCTAACAATCTCTCGATGTGGTTCTCGTCACTCCGCCATACTTGCGGCCCTCTTTGCAGTCCTAGTGCCTAACAATCTCCCCAATGTGGCTCTCGTCACACCGTCATGCTTGCGGCCCTCTTTGCAATTCAAGCGCCTAACAATCTCCCCAGTGTGGCTCTCGTCACTCCGCCATACTTGCGGCCTTTTTTAAAATCCAAGCGCCTTACAATCTCCCCAATGTGGCTCTCGCCACTCCGTCATACTTGCGGCCCTCTTTGCAATCCAAGCGCCTTACAATCTCCCCAATGTGGCTCTCGTCACTCCACCTTTATTTGCGGTCCTCTGTGCAATCAAAGCGCCTAACAATCTCCCCAGTGTTGCTCTCGCCACTCCGTCAAACTTGCGGCCCTCTTTGCAATCCAAGCGACTTTTTATGTCCCCAATGTAGCTCTCGTCACACCGTCATACTTGCGGCCCTCTTTGCCATCCAAGCGCCTAACAATCTCCCCAATGTGGCTCTCGCCACTCCGTCATACTTGCGGCCCTCTTTGCAATCAGAGCGCCTTACAATCTCCCCGATGTGGCTTTCGCGACTCCGCCATTTTTGTGGCCCTCTTTGCAATCCAAGCGCCTAACAATCTCCCCAATATGGCTCTCGTCACTCCACCATACTTGCGGCCCTCTTTGCAATCAAAACGCTTAACAATCTCCCCAATGTGGCTCTCGTCAAACCTTCATACTTGCGTCCCTCTTTGCAATCCAAGTGCCTAACATATCCCCAATGTATCTCTCGTCACTCCGTCATACTTGCGGCCCTCTTTGCAATCCAAGCGCCTCACAAACTCCCCAATGTGGCTCTCGTCACTCCGTCATACTTGCGGCCCTCTTTGCAATCCAACCGCCTAACAATCTCCCCAGTGTGGCTCTCGTAACTCCACCATACTTGCGGCCCTCTCTCCAATCCAAGCGCCTAACAATCTCCCCAATGTGGCTCTCGTCGCTCCGTCATACTTGCGGCCCTCTTTGCTATCCAAGTGCCAAACAATCTCCCCAATGTGGCTCTCGTCACACCGTCACTCGTCACACCAGTAGAGTTACTACGTCACCAAGGATTATTGTTGACCTTAAGTTCGACGCTACGACTAACTAGGTACCACCGTTCATCCACAATCGAAACCGAAAGTGGAACTTGACAAGAAAATCTTTGAAATTGCGGCGACGCCTCACGTCGCTCACAAAAAACATAGCGACGCGATGATTTTTTTGAAAGTAGACCATGTTCATATCTACCTTGAGAAGTAACGTTAAGATACCCCAAATAAACAATATAGCCGTAAAGAATATAATTCTAAAAAACAGAGTGTCTTTGAGCACGTCTTTGACGACGCGTAGCGTCTCTTGTTAAATGGTGAATATAATAATAATTAGAGTTTCTCCGTTGGACATTCATACTCTATACATAAAACATGTTAATGTTTGCCTTGCATTAATGGTTAGCCGAGGAAACATGTTTTAATGTTGGCGTGATGACGAGCTATCTGAATACAACAAGCTATGCCATACATTGAGACCAGTGTGTTATCTACCAGTGTAAGCAACGCTACTTCCATCGATTGGCGTGGCGTACGAAGTAACGTTGTAGCTCCGAATACTTGAGGTCTGGGGTTCGAGACCCGGTACACCCACTCTTTTTTGTTCCACCATTTTCACGCATTAATATCAATGCATCAACGTGAATGGACACGGTTTATTTTTTACCGGTTAAACGGCTCGTTGTTACCACAAACGATTTACTCTTTCGCGATCACGCGATCAAGATCTATCAAAGGCGATTTTAAAAAGACAATGTGTTGAAACTGAATTTTTAGAGTTAGTTAAAAAACGGCTTCCTGGATATTCTTGGATGTTTTTTAAATCCAATGAGACCCTCGCTGTCCATAAATCTATCAAGCTTTGGTGTTACAATTACAATAAGAATGAATCGAGATACAATGAGATGTATTCATGCATACATTGAGAGCAGTGGGTTATCTATCAGTGTAAGCGATCAAACTTCCATCGAGTGGCATGGCGTACGGGGTAGCGACGCCGACTAGTGTTTTCGCGGTCCGGGGTTCGAGTCCCGTAACCGGCAGTCTTTTTTTCTTCCATATTCAGACAAGCAAAGTTGAGAAGGGTTTACTTAGGGGAAATTTTTTTTTCAAGCGCTCGTAGCTACCATACGGGATGTCCAAATTTGTTTTTGTATTTTTATTTTTTTTTTTTGCGTTAATTATCTAGACATCCTGAAAACAAAAATGTGCTGTTTGCAATCCATGTGCCTAACATCTCCCTAATGTGGCTCTCGCCACTCCGTCATACTTGCGGCCCTCTTTGCAATCCAAGCGTCTAACAATCTCCCCAGTGTTGCTCTCGCCACTCCGTCATACTTGCGGCCCTCTTTGCAAACCAAGCGCCTAACAATCTCCCCAATGTGGCTCTCTTCACACCGTCATACTTGCGGCCCTCTTTGCAATCCAAGCGCCTAACAATCTCCCCAATGTGGCTCTCGTCGCTCCGTCATACTTGCGGCCCTCTTTGCAATACAAGTGCCTACTAATTTCCCCAATGTGGCTCTCTTCACACCGTCATACTTGCGGCCCTCTTTGCAATCTAAACGCCTAACAATCTCCCCAATGTGGCTCTCGTCACTCCACCATACTTGCGGCCCTCTTTGCAATCCAAGCACCTAACAATCTTCCCAATGTGGCTCTCGTCACTGCACCATACTTGCGGCCCTCTTTGCAATCCAAGCGCCTAACAATCTCCCCAGTGTTGCTTTCGTCACTCCACCATACCTGCGGCCCTCTTTGCAATCCAAGTGCCTAACAATCTCCCCAATATGGCTCTCGCCACTCCGCCATACTTGCGGCCCTCTTTGCAATCCAAGCGCCTAACAATCTCCCCAAGGTGGCACTTTCACTCCGTCACTCTTGCGGCCCTCTTTGCAATCCAAGCGCCTAACAATCTCTCCAATGTGGCTCTCGTCACTCCGGCATACTTGCGGCCCTCTTGAATCAGAGCGCCAAACAATCTCCCCAATGTGGCCCTTGCCACTCCGTCATACTTGCGGCCCTCTTTGCAATCCAAGCGCCTCACAATCTCCCCAAGGTGGCACTTTCACTCCGTCACTCTTGCGGCCCTCTTTGCATTCCAAGCGCCTAACAATCTCCCCCATGTGGTTCTCGCCACTCCGTCATACTTGCGGCCCTCTTTGCAATCAAAGCGCCTAACAATCTCCCCGATGTGGCTCTCGCCACTCCGTCATACTTGCGGCCTTCTTTTCAATCCAAGCGCCTAACAATCTCCCCAATGTGGCTCTCGTCACTTTGTCATACTTGCGGCCCTCTTTGCAATCCAAGCGCCTAACAATCTCTCGATGTGGTTCTCGTCACTCCGCCATACTTGCGGCCCTCTTTGCAGTCCAAGCGCCTAACAATCTCCCCAATGTGGCTCTCGTCACACCGCCATGCTTGCGGCCCTCTTTGCAATTCAAGCGCCTAACAATCTTCCCAGTGTGGCTCTCGTCATTCCGCCATACTTTCGGCCCTCTTTGCAATCCAAAAGCCTAACAATCTCCCCAATATGGCTTTCGCCACTCCGTCATCCTTGCGGCCCTCTTTGCAATCCAAGCGCCTAACAATCTCCCTCATGTGGCTCTCGTCACTCCACCTTTATTTGCGGCCCTCTGTGCAATCAAAGCGCCTAACAATCTCCCCAGTGGTGCTCTCGCCACTCCGTAAAACTTGCGGCCCTCTTTGCAATCCAAGCGCCTAATTATGTTCCCAATGTGGCTCTCGTCACACCGTCATACTTGCGGCCCTCTTTGCCATCCAAGCGCCTTACAATCTCCCCAATGTGGCATTCGCCACTCCGTGATACTTGCGGCCCTCTTTGCAATCAAAGCGCCTTACAATCTCCCCGATGTGGCTCTCGCCACTCCGTCATACTTGCGGCCCTCTTTTTAATCCAAGCGCCTAACAATCTCTCCAATGTGGCTCTCGTCACTCCGGCATACTTGCGGCCCTCTTGAATCAGAGCGCCTAACAATCTCCCCAATGTGGCCCTCGCCACTCCGTCATAGTTGCGGCCCTCTTTGCAATCCAAGCGCCTCACAATCTCCCCAAGGTGGCACTTTCACTCCGTCACTCTTGCGGCCCTCTTTGCATTCCAAGCGCCTAACAATCTCTCCCATGTGGTTCTCGCCACTCCGTCATACTTGCGGCCCTCTTTGCAATCAAAGCGCCTAACAACTCCCCTGTGATGCTCTCGCCACTCCGTCACTCTTGCGGCCCTCTTTGCAATCCAAGTGCCTAACAATCTCTCCAATGTGGCTCTCGTCGCTCCGGCATACTTGCGGCCCTCTTGAATCAGAGCGCCTAACAATCTCCCCAATGTGGCTCTCGCCACTCCGTCATACTTGCGGCCCTCTTTGCAATCCAAGCGCCTAACAATCTCCCACATGTGGTTCTCGCCACTCCGTCATACTTGAGGCCCTCTTTGCAATCAAAGCGCCTAACAATCTCCCCGATGTGGCTCTCGCCACTCCGTCATACTTGCGGCCCTCTTTTCAATCCAAGCGCCTAACAATCTCCCCAATGTGGCTCTCGTCACTTTGTCATACTTGCGGCCCTCTTTGCAATCCAAGCGCCTAACAATCTCTCGATGTGGTTCTCGTCACTCCGCCATACTTGCGGCCCTCTTTGCAGTCCAAGCGCCTAACAATCTCCCCAATGTGGCTCTCGTCACACCGCCATGCTTGCGGCCCTCTTTGCAATTCAAGCGCCTAACAATCTCCCCAGTGTGGCTCTCGTCACTCCGCCATACTTGCGGCCCTCTTTGCAATCCAAGCGCCTAACAATCTCCCCAATGTGGCTCTCGTCACTCCACCTATATTTGCGGCCCTCTGTGCAATAAAAGCGCCTAACAATCTCCCCAGTGTTGCTCTCGCCACTCCGTCAAACTTGCGGCCCTCTTTGCAATCCAAGCGCCTAATTATGTCCCCAATGTGGCTCTCGTCACACCGTCATACTTGCGGCCCTCTTTGCCATCCAAGCGCCTAACAATCTCCCCAATGTGGCTCTTGCCAGTCCGTCATACTTGCGGCCCTCTTTGCAATCAGAGCGCCTTACAATCTCCCCGATGAAGCTTTCGCCACTCCGCCATTCTTGCGGCCCTCTTTGCAATCCAAGCGCCTAACATCTCCCCAATATGGCTCTCGTCACTCCACCATATTTGCGGCCCTCTTTGCAATCAAAACGCTTAACAATCTCCCCAATGTGGCTCTCTCAAACCTTCATACTTGCGGCCCTCTTTGCAATCCAAGTGCCTAACATATCCCCAATGTATCTCTCGTCACTCCGTCATACTTGCGGCCCTCTTTGCAATCCAAGCGCCTCACAAACTCCCCAATGTGGCTCTCGTCACTCCGTCTTACTTGCGGCCCTCTTTGCAATCCAAGCACCTAACAATCTCCCCAGTTTGGCTCTCGTAACTCCACCATACTTGCGGCCCTCTTGGCAATCCAAGCGCCTAACAATCTCCCCAATTTGGCTCTCGTCGCTCCGTCATACTTGCGGCCCTCTTTGCAATCCAAGTGCCAAACAATCTCCCCAATGTGGCTCTCGTCACACCGTCACTCGTCACACCAGTAGAAATACTACGTCACCAAGGATTATTGTTGACCTTAAGTTCGACGCTACGACTAACTAGGTACCACCGTTCATCCACAATCGGTACCGAAAGTGGAACTTGACAAGAAAATCTTTGAAATTTCGGCGACGCCTCACGTCGCTTACAAAAAACATAGCGACCTGATGATTTTTTTGAAAGTAGACCATGTTCATATCTACCTTGAGAAGTAACTTTAAGATCCGTCAATTAAACAATATAGCCGTTAAGAATATAATTCTAAAAAACAGAGTGTCTTTGAGCACGTCTTTGACGACGCGTAGCGTCTCTTGTTAAATGGTTAATATAATAATGATTAGAGTTTCTCCGTTGGACATTCATACTCTATACATAAAACATGTTAATGCTTGCCTTGCATTAATGGTTAGCCGAGGAAACATGTTTTAATGTTGGCGTGATGACGAGCTATCTGAATACAACAAGCTATGCCATACATTGAGACCAGTGTGTTATCTACCAGTGTAAGCACCGCTACTTCCATCGATTGGCGTGGCGTACGAAGTAACGTTGTAGCTTCGAATACTTGAGATCTGGGGTTCGAGATCCGGTACACCCACTCTTTTTTGTTCCACCATTTTCACGCATTAATATCAATGCATCAACGTGAATGGACACGGTTTATTTTTTACCGGTTAAACGGCTCGTTGTTACCACAAACGATTTACTCTTTCGCGATCACGCGATCAAGATCTATCAAAGGCGATTTTAAAAAGACAATGTGTTGAAACTGAATTTTTAGAGTTAGTTAAAAAACGGCTTCCTGGATATTCTTGGATGTTTTTTAAATCCAATGAGACCCTCGCTGTCCATAAATCTATCTAGCTTTGGTGTTACAATTACAATTAGAATGAATCGAGATACAATGAGATGTATTCATGCATACATTGAGAGCAGTGGGTTATCTATCAGTGTAAGCGATCCAACTTCCATCGAGTGGCATGGCGTACGGGGTAGCGACGCCGACTAGTGTTTTCGCGGTCCGGGGTACGAGTCCCGTAACCGGCAGTCTTTTTTTCTTCCATATTCAGAGAAGCAAAGTTGAGAAGGGTTTACTAAGGGAAATTTTTTTTTCAAGCGCTCGTAGCTACCATACGGGATGGTCAAATTTGTTTTTGTATTTTTATTTATTTTTTTTGCGTTAATTATCTAGACATCCTAAAAACATTAATGTGCTGTTTGCAATCCATGTGCCTAACATCTCCCTAATGTGGCTCTCGCCACTCCGTCACTCTTGCGGCCCTCTTTGCAATCCAAGCGTCTAACAATCTCTCCAATGTGGCTCTCGTCGCTCCGTCATACTTGCGGCCCTCTTTGCAATCCAAGCGCCTCACAATCTCCCCAAGGTGGCACTTTCACTCCGTCACTCTTGCGGCCCTCTTTGCAATCCAAGCGCCTAACAATCTTTCCCATGTGGTTCTCGCCACTCCGTCATACTTGCGGCCCTCTTTGCAATCAAAGCGCCTAACAATCTCCCCGATGTGGCTCTCGCCACTCCGTCATACTTGCGGCCCTCTTTTCAATCCAATCGCCTAACAATCTCCCCAATATGGCTCCCGTCACTTTGTCATACATGCGTCCCTCTTTGCAATCCAAGCGCCTAACAATCTCTCGATGTGGTTCTCGTCACTCCGCCATACTTGCGGCCCTCTTTGCAGTCCTAGTGCCTAACATTGTTAGGCGCTTTGATTGCACAGAGGGCCGCAAATATAGGTGGAGTGACGAGAGCCACATTGGGGAGATTGTAAGGCGCTTGGATTGCAAAGAGGGCGGCAAGTATGACGGAGTGGCGAGAGCCACATTGGGCAGATTGTTAGGCGCTTGGATTGCAAAGAGGGCCGCAAGTATGGCGGAGTGCCAAGAGCCACACTGGGGAGATTGTTAGGCGCTTGAATTGCAAAGAGGGCCGCAAGTATGGCGGAGTGGCGAGAGCCATATTGGGGAGATTGTAAGGCGCTAGGACTGCAAAGAGGCCCGCAAGTATGGGGGAGTGACGAGAACCACATCGAGAGATTGTTAGGCGCTTGGATTGCAAAGAGGGCCGCAAGTATGACAAAGTGACGAGAGCCACATTGGGAAGATTGTTAGGCGCTTGGATTGAAAAGAGGGCCGCAAGTATGACGGAGTGTCTTGAGCCACATCGGGGAGATTGTAAGGCACTTTGATTGCAAAGAGGGCCGCAAGTATGACGGAGTGGCGAGAACCACTTGGGGGAGATTGTTAAGCGCTTAGATTGCAAAGAGGGCCGCAAGAGTGACGGAGTGAAAGTGCCACCTTGGGGAGATTGTGAGGCGCTTGGATTGCAAAGAGGGCCGCAAGTATGACGGAGTGGCGAGAGCCACATTGGGGAGATTGTTAGGCGCTCTGATTCAAGAGGGCCGCAAGTATGCCGGAGCGACGAGAGCCACATTGGAGAGATTGTTAGGCGCTTGGATTGCAAAGAGGGCCGCAAGAGTGACGGAGTGGCGAGAGCCACATTAGGGAGATGTTAGGCACATGGATTGCAAACAGCACATTTTTGTTTTCAGGATGTCTAGATAATAAACGCAAAAAAAATAAATAAAAATACAAAAACAAATTTGACCATCCCGTATGGTAGCTACGAGCGCTTGAAAAAAAAATTTCCCTTTAGTAAACCCTTCTCAACAGTGCTTCTCTGAATATGGAAGAAAAAAAGACTGCCGGTTACGGGACTCGAACCCCGGACCGCGAAAACACTAGTCGGCGTCGCTACCCCGTACGCCATGCCACTCGATGGAAGTTGGATCGCTTACACTGATAGATAACCCACTGCTCTCAATGTATGCATGAATACATCTCATTGTATCTCGATTCATTCTTATTGTAATTGTAACACCAAAGCTAGATAGATTTATGGACAGCGAGGGTCTCATTGGATTTAAAAAACATCCAAGAATATCCAGGAAGCCGTTTTTTAACTAACTCTAAAAATTCAGTTTCAACACATTGTCTTTTTAAAATCGCCTTTGATAGATCTTGATCGCGTGATTGCGAAAGAGTAAATCGTTTGTGGTAACAACGAGCCGTTTAACCGGTAAAAAATAAACCGTGTCCATTCACGTTGATGCATTGATATTAATGCGTGAAAATGGTGGAACAAAAAAGAGTGGGTGTACCGGGTCTCGAACCCTAGACCTCAAGTATTCGAAGCTACAACGTTACTTCGTACGCCACGCCAATCGATGGAAGTAGCGTTGCTTACACTGGTAGATAACACACTGGTCTCAATGTATGGCATAGCTTGTTGTATTCAGATAGCTCGTCATCACGCCAACATTAAAACATGTTTCCTCGGCTAACCATTAATGCAAGGCATGCATTTACATGTTTTATGTATAGAGTATGAATGTCCAACGGAGAAACTCTAATCATTATTATATTAACCATTTAACAAGAGACGCTACGCGTCGTCAAAGACGTGCTCAAAGACACTCTGTTTTTTAGAATTATATTCTTTACGGCTATATTGTTTAATTAGGGGATCTTAAAGTTACTTCTCAAGGTAGATATGAACATGGTCTACTTTCAAAAAAATCATCAGGTCGCTATGTTTTTTGTGAGCGACGTGAGGCGTCGCCGAAATTTCAAAGATTTTCTTGTCAAGTTCCACTTTCGGTACCGATTGTGGATGAACGGTGGTACCTAGTTAGTCGTAGCGTCGAACTTAAGGTCAACAATAATCCTTGGTGACGTAGTAACTCTACTGGTGTGACGAGTGACGGTGTGACGAGAGCCACATTGGGGAGATTGTTTTGCACTTGGATTGCAAAGAGGGCCGCAAGTATGACGGAGCGACGAGAGCCAAATTGGGGAGATTGTTAGGCGCTTGGATTGCCAAGAGGGCCGCAAGTATGGTGGAGTTACGAGAGCCACACTTGGGAGATTGTTAGGTGCTTGGATTGCAAAGAGGGCCGCAAGTATGACGGAGTGACGAGAGCCACATTGGGGAGTTTGTGAGGCGCTTGGATTGCAAAGAGGGCCGCAAGTATGACGGAGTGACGAGAGATACATTGGGGATATGTTAGGCACTTGGATTGCAAAGAGGGCCGCAAGTATGAAGGTTTGAGAGAGCCACATTGGGGAGATTGTTAAGCGGTTTGATTTCAAAGAGGGCCGCAAGTATGGTGGAGTGACGAGAGCCATATTGGGGAGATTGTTAGGCGCTTGGATTGCAAAGAGGGCCGCAAGAATGGCGGAGTGGCGAAAGCCACATCGGGGAGATTGTAAGGCGCTCTGATTGCAAAGAGGGCCGCAAGCATGACGGTCTGGCGAGAGCCACATTGGGGAGATTGTTAGGCGCTTGGATGGCAAAGAGGGCCGCAAGTATGACGGTGTGACGAGAGCCACATTGGGGACATAATAAGGCGCTTGGATTGCAAAGAGGGCCGCAAGTTTGACGGAGTGGCGAAAGCAACATTGGGGAGATTGTTAGGCGCTTTGATTGCACAGAGGGCCGCAAATATAGGTGGAGTGACGAGAGCCACAATGGGGAGAGTGTTAGGCGCTTGGATTGCAAAGAGGGCCGCAAGGATGACGGAGTGGCGAGAGCCACATTGGGGAGATTGTTAGGCTTTTGGATTGCAAAGAAGGCCGCAAGTATGGCGGAGTGACGAGAGCCACACTGGGGAGATTGTTAGGCACTTGAATTGCAAAGAGGGCCGCAAGCATTGCGGTGTGACGAGAGCCACATTGGGGAGATTGTTAGGCGCTTGGACTGCAAAGAGGGCCGCAAGTATGGCGGAGTGACGAGAACCACATCGAGAAATTGTTAGGCGCTTGGATTGCAAAAAGGACCGCAAGTATGACAAAGTGACGAGAGCCACATTGGGGAGATTGTTAGGCGCTTGGATTGAAAAGAGGGCCGCAAGTATGACGGAGTGGCGAGAGCCACATCGGGGAGATTGTTAGGCGCTTTGATTGCAAAGAGGGCCGCAAGTATGACGGAGTGGCGAATGCCACATTGGGGAGATTGTTAGGCGCTTGGATGGCAAAGAGGGCCGCAAGTATGACGGTGTGACGAGAGCCACATTGGGAACATAATAAGGCGCTTGGATTGCAAAGAGGGCCGAAAGTTTGACGGAGTGGCGAGAGCAACACTGGGGAGATTGTTAGGCGCTTTTATTGCACAGAGGGCCGCAAATATAGGTGGAGTGACGAGAGCCACATTGGGGAGATTGTTAGGCGCTTGGATTGCAAAGAGGGCCGCAAGGATGACGGAGTAACGAGAGCCACATTGGGGAGATTGTTAGGCTTTTGGATTGCAAAGAGGGCCGCAAGTATGGCGGAATGACGAGAGCCACACTGGGGAGATTGTTAGGCGCTTGAATTGCAAAGAGGGCCGCAAGCATGGCGGTGTGACGAGAGCCACATTGGGGAGATTGTTAGGCGCTTGGACTGCAAAGAGGGCCGCAAGTATGGCGGAGTGACGAGAACCACATCGAGAGATTGTTAGGCGCTTGGATTGCAAAGAGGGCCGCAAGTAGGACAAAGTGACGAGAGCCACATTGGGGAGATTGTTAGGCGCTTGGATTGAAAAGAGGGCCGCAAGTATGACGGAGTGGCGAGAGCCACATCGGGGAGATTGTTAGGCACTTTGATTGCAAAGAGGGCCGCAAGTATGACGGAGTGGCGAGAACCACATGGGGGAGATTGTTAGGCGCTTGGATTGCAAAGAGGGCCGCAAGAGTGACGGAGTGAAAGTGCCACCTTGGAGAGATTGTGAGGCGCTTGGATTGCAAAGAGGGCCGCAAGTATGACGGAGTGGCGAGGGCCACATTGGGGAGATTGTTAGGCGCTCTGATTCAAGAGGGCCGCAAGTATGCCGGAGTGACGAGAGCCACATTGGAGAGATTGTTAGGCGCTTGGATTGCAAAGAGGGCCGCAAGAGTGACGGAGTGAAAGTGCCACCTTGGGGAGATTGTTAGGCGCTTGGATTGCAAAGAGGGCCGCAAGTATGGCGGAGTGGCGAAAGCCATATTGGGGAGATTGTTAGGCACTTGGATTGCAAAGAGGGCCGCAGGTATGGTGGAGTGACGAAAGCAACACTGGGGAGATTGTTAGGCGCTTGGATTGCAAAGAGGGCCGCAAGTATGGTGCAGTGACGAGAGCCACAATGGGAAGATTGTTAGGTGCTTGGATTGCAAAGAGGGCCGCAAGTATGGTGGAGTGACGAGAGCCACATTGGGGAGATTGTTAGGCGTTTAGATTGCAAAGAGGGCCGCAAGTATGACGGTGTGAAGAGAGCCACATTGGGGAAATTAGTATGCACTTGTATTGCAAAGAGGGCCGCAAGTTTGACGGAGCGACGAGAGCCACATTGGGGAGATTGTTAGGCGCTTGGATTGCAAAGAGGGCCACAAGTATGACGGAGTGAAGAGAGCCACATTGGGGAGATTGTTAGGCTTTTGGTTTGCAAAGAGGGCCGCAAGTATGACGGAGTGGCGAGAGCAACACTGGGGAGATTGTCAGACGTTTGGATTGCAAAGAGGGCCGCAAGTATGACGGAGTGGCGAGAGCCACATTAGGGAGATGTAAGCACATGGATTGCAAACAGCACATTTTTGTTTTCAGGATGTCTAGATAAATAACGCAAAAAAAATAAATAAAAATACAAAAACAAATTTGGACATCCCGTATGGTAGCTACGAGCGCTTGAAAAAAAAATTTCCCCTTAGTAAACCTTTCTCAACTTTGCTTGTCTGAATATGGAAGAAAAAAAGACTGCCGGTTACGGGACTCGAACCCCGGACCGCGAAAACACTAGTCGGCGTCGCTACCCCGTACGCCATGCCACTCGATGGAAGTTGGATCGCTTACACTGATAGATAACCCACTGCTCTCAATGTATGCATGAATACATCTCATTGTATCTCGATTCATTCTTATTGTAATTGTAACACCAAAGCTAACTAGATTTATGGACAGCGAGGGTCTCATTGGATTTAAAAAACATCCAAGATTATCCAGGAAGCCGTTTTTTAACTAACTCTAAAAATTCAGTTTCAACATATTGTCTTTTTAAAATCGCCTTTGATAGATCTTGATCGCGTGATCGCGAAAGAGTAAATCGTTTGTGGTAACAACGAGCCGTTTAACCGGTAAAAAATAAACCGTGTCCATTCACGTTGATGCATTGATATTAATGCGTGAAAATGGTGGAACAAAAAAGAGTGGGTGTACCGGGTCTCGAACCCCAGACCTCAAGTATTCGAAGCTACAACGTTACTTCGTACGCCACGCCAATCGATGGAAGTAGCGTTGCTTACACTGGTAGATAACACACTGGTCTCAATGTATGGCAAAGCTTGTTGTATTCAGATAGCTCGTCATCACGCCAACATTAAAACATGTTTCCTCGGCTAACCATTAATGCAAGGCAAGCATTAACATGTTTTATGTATAGAGTATGAATGTCCAACGGAGAAACTCTAATCATTATTATATTAACCATTTAACAAGAGACGCTACGCGTCGTCAAAGACGTGCTCAAAGACACTCTGTTTTTTAGATTTATATTCTTTACGGCTATATTGTTTAATTAGGGGATCTTAAAGTTACTTCTAAAGGTAGATATGAACATGGTCTACTTTCAAAAAAATCATCGCGTCGCTATGTTTTTTGTGAGCGACGTGAGTCGTCGCCGCAATTTCAAAGATTTTCTTGTCAAGTTCCACTTTCGGTTTCGATTGTGGATGAACGGTGGTACCTAGTTAGTCGTAGCGTCGAACTTAAGGTCAACAATAATCCTTGGTGACGTAGTAACTCTACTGGTGTGACGAGTGACGGTGTGACGAGAGCCACATTGGGGAGATTGTTTGGCACTTGGATTGCAAAGAGGGCCGCAAGTATGACGGAGCGACGAGAGCCACATTGGGGAGATTGTTAGGCGCTTGGATTGCCAAGAGGGCCGCAAGTATGGTGGAAATACGAGAGCCATACTGGGGAGATTGTTAGGCGCTTGGATTGCAAAGAGGGCCGCAAGTATGACGGAGTGACGAGAGCCACATTGGGGAGTTTGTGAGGCGCTTGGATTGCAAAGAGGGCCGTAAGTATGACGGAGTGACGAGAGATACATTGGGGATATGTTAGGCACTTGGATTGCAAAGAGGGACGCAAGTATGAAGGTTTGACGAGAGCCACATTGGGGAGATTGTTAAACGTTTTGATTGCAAAGAGGGCCGCAAGTATGGTGGAGTGACGAGAGCCATATTGGGGAGATTGTTAGGCGCTTGGATTGCAAAGAGGGCCGCAAAAATGGCGGAGTGGCAAAAGCCACATCGGGGAGATTGTAAGGCGCTCTGATTGCAAAGAGGGCCGCAAGTATGACGGAGTGGCGAGAGCCACATTGGGGAGATTGTTAGGCGCTTGGATGGCAAAGAGGGCCGCAAGTATGACGGTGAGACGAGAGCTACATTGGGGACATAATTAGGCGCTTGGATTGCAAAGAGGGCCGCAAGTTTGACGGAGTGGCGAGAGCAACACTGGGGAGATTGTTAGGCGCTTTGATTGCACAGAGGGCCGCAAATATAGGTGGAGTGACGAAAGCCACATTGGGGAGATTGTAAGGCGCTTGGATTGCAAAGAGGGCCGCAAGTATGACGGAGTGGCGAGAGCCACATTGGGGAGATTGTAAGGCGCTTGCATTTTAAAGAGGGCCGCAAGTATGGCGGAGTGACGAGAGCCACACTGGGGAGATTGTTAGGCGCTTGAATTTCAAAGAGGGCCGCAAGCATGACGGTGTGACGAGAGCCACATTGGGGAGATTGTTAGGCACTAGGACTGCAAAGAGGGCCGCAAGTATGGCCGAGTGACGAGAACCACATCGAGAGATTGTTAGGCGCTTGGATTGCAAAGAGGGCCGCAAGTATGACAAAGTGACGAGAGCCATATTGGGGAGATTGTTAGGCGCTTGGATTGAAAAGAGGGCCGCAAGTATGACGGAGTGGCGAGAGCCACATCGGGGAGATTGTTAGGCGCTTTGATTGCAAAGAGGGCCGCAAGTATGACGGAGTGGCGAGAACCACATGGGGGAGATTGTTAGGCGCTTGGATTGCAAAGAGGGCCGCAAGAGTGACGGAGTGAAAGTGCCACCTTGGGGAGATTGTGAGGCGCTTAGATTGCAAAGAGGGCCGCCAGTATGACGGAGCGACGAGAGCCACATTGGAGAGATTGTTAGGCGCTTGGATTGCAAAGAGGGCCGCAAGAGTGACGGAGTGGCGAGAGCCACATTAGGGAGATGTTAGGCACATGGATTGCAAACAGCACATTTTTGTTTTCAGGATGTCTAGATAATTAACGCAAAAAAAATAAATAAAAATACAAAAACAAATTTGACCATCCCGTATGTCAGCTACGAGCGCTTGAAAAAAAAAATTCCCCTTAGTAAACCCTTCTCAACTTTGCTTCTCTGAATATGGAAGAAAAAAAGACTGCCGGTTACGGGACTCGAACCCCGGACCGCGAAAACACTAGTCGGCGTCGCTACCCCGTACGCCATGCCACTCGATGGAAGTTGGATCGCTTACACTGATAGATAACCCACTGCTCTCAATGTATGCATGAATACATCTCATTGTATCTCGATTCATTCTTATTGTAATTGTAACACCAAAGCTAGATAGATTTATGGACAGCGAGGGTCTCATTGGATTTAAAAAACATCCAAGAATATCCAGGAAGCCGTTTTTTAACTAACTCTAAAAATTCAGTTTCAACACATTGTCTTTTTAAAATCGCCTTTGATAGATCTTGATCGCGTGATCGCGAAAGAGTAAATCGTTTGTGGTAACAACGAGCCGTTTAACCGGTAAAAAATAAACCGTGTCCATTCACGTTGATGCATTGATATTAATGCGTGAAAATGGTGGAACAAAAAAGAGTGGGTGTACCGGGTCTCAAACCCCAGACCTCAAGTATTCGAAGCTACAACGTTACTTCGTACGCCACGCCAATCGATGGAAGTAGCGTTGCTTACACTGGTAGATAACACACTGGTCTCAATGTATGGCATAGCTTGTTGTATTCAGATAGCTTGTCATCACGCCAACATTAAAACATGTTTCCTCGGCTAACCATTAATGCAAGGCAAGCATTAACATGTTTTATGTATAGAGTATGAATGTCCAACGGAGAAACTCTAATCATTATTATATTAACCATTTAACAAGAGACGCTACGCGTCGTCAAAGACGTGCTCAAAGACACTCTGTTTTTTAGAATTATATTCTTTACGGCTATATTGTTTAATTGGGGGATCTTAAACTTACTTCTCAAGGTAGATATGAACATGGTCTACTTTCAAAAAAATCATCAGGTCGCTATGTTTTTTGTGAGCGACGTGAGGCGTCGCCGAAATTTCAAAGATTTTCTTGTCAAGTTCCACTTTCGGTACCGATTGTGGATGAACAGTGGTACCTAGTTAGTCGTAGCGTCGAACTTAAGGTCAACAATAATCCTTGGTGACGTAGTAACTCTACTGGTGTGACGAGTGACGGTGTGACGAGAGCCATATTGGGGAGATTGTTTGGCACTTGGATTGCAAAGAGGGCCGCAAGTATGACGGAGCGACGAGAGCCAAATTGGGGAGATTGTTAGGCGCTTGGATTGCCAAGAGGGCCGCAAGTATGGTGGAGTTACGAGAGCCACACTGGGGAGATTGTTAGGTGCTTGGATTGCAAAGAGGGCCGCAAGTATGACGGAGTGACGAGAGCCACATTGGGGAGTTTGTGAGGCGCTTGGATTGCAAAGAGGGCCGCAAGTATGACGGAGTGACGAGAGATACATTGGGGATATGTTAGGCACTTGGATTGCAAAGAGGGCCGCAAGTATGAAGGTTTGAGAGAGCCAGATTGGGAAGATTGTTAAGCGTTTTGATTGCAAAGAGGGCCGCAAGTATGGTGGAGTGACGAGAGCCATATTGGGGAGATGTTAGGCGCTTGGATTGCAAAGAGGGCCGCAAGAATGGCGGAGTGGCGAAAGCCACATCGGGGAGATTGTAAGGCGCTCTGATTGCAAAGAGGGCCGCAAGTATGACGGACTGGCGAGAGCCACATTGGGGAGATTGTTAGGCGCTTGGATGGCAAAGAGGGCCGCAAGTATGACGGTGTGACGAGAGCCACATTGGGGACATAATACGGCGCTTGAAATTGCAAAGAGGGCCGCAAGTTTGACGGAGTGGCGAGAGCAACACTGGGGAGATTGTTAGGCGCTTTGATTGCACAGAGGGCCGCAAATATAGGTGGAGTGACGAGAGCCACATTGGGGAGAGTGTTAGAAGCTTGGATTGCAAAGAGGGCCGCAAGGATGACGGAGTGGCGAGAGCCACATTGGGGAGATTGATAGGCTTTTGGATTGCAAAGAAGGCCGCAAGTATGGCGGAGTGACGAGAGCCACACTGGGGAGATTGTTAGGCGCTTGAATTGCAAAGAGGGCCGCAAGCATGGCGGTGTGACGAGAGCCACATTGGGGAGATTGTTAGGCGCTTGGACTGCAAAGAGGGCCGCAAGTATGGCGGAGTGACGAGAACCACATCGAGAGATTGTTAGGCGCTTGGATTGCAAAGAGGGCCGCAAGTATGACAAAGTGACGAGAGCCACATTGGGGAGATTGTTAGGCGCTTGGATTGAAAAGAGGGCCGCAAGTATGACGGAGTCGCGAGAGCCACATCGGGGAGATTGTTAGGCGCTCCGATTGCAAAGAGGGCCGCAAGTATGACGGAGTGGCGAATGCCACATTGGGGAGATTGTTAGGCGCTTGGATGGCAAAGAGGGCCGCAAGTATGACGGTGTGACGAGAGCCACATTGGGAACATAATTAGGCGCTTGGATTGCAAAGAGGGCCGCAAGTTTGACGGAGTGGCGAGAGCAACACCGGGGAGATTGTTAGGCGCTTTGATTGCACAGAGGGCCGCAAATATAGGTGGAGTGACGAGAGCCACATTGGGGAGATTGTTAGGCGCTTGGATTGCAAAGAGGGCCGCAAGGATGACGGAGTGGCGAGAGCCACATTGGGGAGATTGTTAGGCTTTTGGATTGCAAAGAGGGCCGCAAGTATGGCGAAATGACGAGAGCCACACTGGGGAGATTGTTAGGCGCTTGAATTGCAAAGAGGGCCGCAAGCATGGCGGTGTGACGAGACCCACATTGGGGAGATTGTTAGGCGCTTGGACTGCAAAGAGGGCCGCAAGTATGGCGGAGTGACGAGAACCACATCGAGAGATTGTTAGGCGCTTGGATTGCAAAGAGGACCGCAAGTATGACAAAGTGACGAGAGCCACATTGGGGAGATTGTTAGGCGCTTGGATTGAAAAGAGGGCCGCAAGTATGACGGAGTGGCGAGAGCCACATCGGGGAGATTGTTAGGCGCTTTGATTGCAAAGAGGGCCGCAAGTATGACGGAGTGGCGAGAACCACATGGGGGAGATTGTTAGGCGCTTGGATTGCAAAGAGGGCCGCAAGAGTGACGGAGTGAAAGTGCCACCTTGGGGAGATTGTGAGGCGCTTGGATTGCAAAGAGGGCCGCAAGTATGACGGAGTGGCGAGGGCCACATTGGGGAGATTGTTAGGCGCTCTGATTCAAGAGGGCCGCAAGTATGCCGGAGTGACGAGAGCCACATTGGAGAGATTGTTAGGCGCTTGGATTGCAAAGAGGGCCGCAAGAGTGACGGAGTGAAAGTGCCACCTTGGGGAGATTGTTAGGCGCTTGGATTGCAAAGAGGGCCGCAAGTATGGCGGAGTGGTGAGAGCCATATTGGGGAGATTGTTAGGCACTTGGATTGCAAAGAGGGCCGCAGGTATGGTGGAGTTACGAAAGCAACACTGGGGAGATTGTTAGGCGCTTGGATTGCAAAGAGGGCCGCAAGTATGGTGCAGTGACGAGAGCCACATTGGGAAGATTGTTAGGCTTTTGGATTGCAAAGAGGGCCGCAAGTATAACGGAGTGACGAGAGCCACACTGGGGAGATTGTTAGGCGCTTGAATTGCAAAGAGGGCCGCAAGCATGGCGGTGTGACGAGGCACATTGGGGAGATTGTTAGGCGCTTGGACTGCAAAGAGGGCCGCAAGTATGGCGGAGTGACGAGAACCACATCGAGAGATTGTTAGGCGCTTGGATTGCAAAGAGGGCCGCAAGTATGACAAAGTGACGAGAGCCACATTGGGGAGATTGTTAGGCGCTTGGATTGAAAAGAGGGCCGCAAGTATGACGGAGTGGCGAGAGCCACATCGGGGAGATTGTTAGGCGCTTTGATTGCAAAGAGGGCCTCAAGTATGACGGAGTGGCGAGAACCACATGGGGGAGATTGTAAGGCGCTTGGATTGCAAAGAGGGCCGTAAGAGTGACGGAGTGAAAGTGCCACCTTGGGGAGATTGTGAGGCGCGTTTGGATTGCAAAGAGGGCCGCAAGTATGACGGAGTGGCGAGAGCCACATTGGGGAGATTGTTAGGCGCTCTGATTCAAGAGGGCCGCAAGTATGCCGGAGCGACGAGAGCCACATTGGAGAGATTGTTAGGCGCTTGGATTGCAAAACGGGCCGCAAGAGTGACGGAGTGGCGAGAGCCACATTGGGGAGATTGTTAGGTTTTGGATTGCAAAGAGGGCCGCAAGTATGGCGAAGTGATGGGAGCCACACTGGGGAGATTGTTAGGCGCTTGAATTGCAAAGAGGGCCGCAAGCATGGCGGTGTGACGAGAGCCACATTGGGGAGTTTGTGAGGCGCTTGGATTGCAAAGAGGGCCGCAAGTATGACGGAGTGACGAGAGATACATTGGGGATTTTTTAGGCACTTAGATTGCAAAGAGGGCCGCAAGTATGAAGGTTTGAGAGAGCCACATTGGGGAGATTGTTAAGCGTTTTGATTGCAAAGAGGGCCGCAAGTATGGTGGAGTGACGAGAGCCATATTGGGGAGATGTTAGGCGCTTGGATTGCAAAG
The DNA here is from genome assembly GCA_945910005.1 of Isoperla grammatica. Lineage (NCBI taxonomy): Eukaryota > Metazoa > Arthropoda > Insecta > Plecoptera > Perlodidae > Isoperla > Isoperla grammatica. Next base: position 40,781,985 of record OX246748.1, on the reverse strand, counting down.
AGGGCCGCAAGAATGGCGGTGTGGCGAAAGCCACATCGATGAGATTGTAAGGCGCTCTGATTGCAAAGAGGGCCACAAGTATGACGGACTGGCGAGAGCCACATTGGGGAGATTGTTAGGCGCTTGGATGGCAAAGAGGGCCGCAAGTATGACGGTGTGACGAGAGCCACATTGGGGACATAATTAGGCGCTTGGATTGCAAAGAGGGCCGCAAGTTTGACGGAGTGGCGAGAGAAACACTGGGGAGAGTGTTAGGCGCTTTGATTGCACAGAGGGCCGCAAATATAGGTGGAGTGACGAGAGCCACATTGGGGAGATTGTTAGGCGCTTGGATTGCAAAGAGGGCCGCAAGGATGACGGAGTGGCGAGAGCCACATTGGGGAGATTGTTAGGCTTTTGGATTGCAAAGAGGGCCGCAAGTATGGCGAAATGACGAGAGCCACACTGGGGAGATTGTTAGGCGCTTGAATTGCAAAGAGGGCCGCAAGCATGGCGGTGTGACGAGACCCACATTGGGGAGATTGTTAGGCGCTTGGACTGCAAAGAGGGCCGCAAGTATGGCGGAGTGACGAGAACCACATCGAGAGATTGTTAGGCGCTTGGATTGCAAAGAGGACCGCAAGTATGACAAAGTGACGAGAGCCACATTGGGGAGATTGTTAGGCGCTTGGATTGAAAAGAGGGCCGCAAGTATGACGGAGTGGCGAGAGCCACATCGGGGAGATTGTTAGGCGCTTTGATTGCAAAGAGGGCCGCAAGTATGACGGAGTGGCGAGAACCACATGGGGGAGATTGTTAGGCGCTTGGATTGCAAAGAGGGCCGCAAGAGTGACGGAGTGAAAGTGCCACCTTGGGGAGATTGTGAGGCGCTTGGATTGCAAAGAGGGCCGCAAGTATGACGGAGTGGCGAGGGCCACATTGGGGAGATTGTTAGGCGCTCTGATTCAAGAGGGCCGCAAGTATGCCGGAGTGACGAGAGCCACATTGGAGAGATTGTTAGGCGCTTGGATTGCAAAGAGGGCCGCAAGAGTGACGGAGTGAAAGTGCCACCTTGGGGAGATTGTTAGGCGCTTGGATTGCAAAGAGGGCCGCAAGTATGGCGGAGTGGTGAGAGCCATATTGGGGAGATTGTTAGGCACTTGGATTGCAAAGAGGGCCGCAGGTATGGTGGAGTTACGAAAGCAACACTGGGGAGATTGTTAGGCGCTTGGATTGCAAAGAGGGCCGCAAGTATGGTGCAGTGACGAGAGCCACATTGGGAAGATTGTTAGGCTTTTGGATTGCAAAGAGGGCCGCAAGTATAACGGAGTGACGAGAGCCACACTGGGGAGATTGTTAGGCGCTTGAATTGCAAAGAGGGCCGCAAGCATGGCGGTGTGACGAGGCACATTGGGGAGATTGTTAGGCGCTTGGACTGCAAAGAGGGCCGCAAGTATGGCGGAGTGACGAGAACCACATCGAGAGATTGTTAGGCGCTTGGATTGCAAAGAGGGCCGCAAGTATGACAAAGTGACGAGAGCCACATTGGGGAGATTGTTAGGCGCTTGGATTGAAAAGAGGGCCGCAAGTATGACGGAGTGGCGAGAGCCACATCGGGGAGATTGTTAGGCGCTTTGATTGCAAAGAGGGCCTCAAGTATGACGGAGTGGCGAGAACCACATGGGGGAGATTGTAAGGCGCTTGGATTGCAAAGAGGGCCGTAAGAGTGACGGAGTGAAAGTGCCACCTTGGGGAGATTGTGAGGCGCGTTTGGATTGCAAAGAGGGCCGCAAGTATGACGGAGTGGCGAGAGCCACATTGGGGAGATTGTTAGGCGCTCTGATTCAAGAGGGCCGCAAGTATGCCGGAGCGACGAGAGCCACATTGGAGAGATTGTTAGGCGCTTGGATTGCAAAACGGGCCGCAAGAGTGACGGAGTGGCGAGAGCCACATTGGGGAGATTGTTAGGTTTTGGATTGCAAAGAGGGCCGCAAGTATGGCGAAGTGATGGGAGCCACACTGGGGAGATTGTTAGGCGCTTGAATTGCAAAGAGGGCCGCAAGCATGGCGGTGTGACGAGAGCCACATTGGGGAGTTTGTGAGGCACTTGGATTGCAAAGAGGGCCGCAAGTATGACGGAGTGACGAGAGATACATTGGGGATTTTTTAGGCACTTAGATTGCAAAGAGGGCCGCAAGTATGAAGGTTTGAGAGAGCCACATTGGGGAGATTGTTAAGCGTTTTGATTGCAAAGAGGGCCGCAAGTATGGTGGAGTGACGAGAGCCATATTGGGGAGATGTTAGGCGCTTGGATTGCAAAGAGGGCCGCAAGAATGGCGGTGTGGCGAAAGCCACATCGATGCGATTGTAAGGCGCTCTGATTGCAAAGAGGGCCACAAGTATGACGGACTGGCGAGAGCCACATTGGGGAGATTGTTAGGCGCTTGGATGGCAAAGAGGGCCGCAAGTATGACGGTGTGACGAGAGCCACATTGGGGACATAATTAGGCGCTTGGATTGCAAAGAGGGCCGCAAGTTTGACGGAGTGGCGAGAGAAACACTGGGGAGAGTGTTAGGCGCTTTGATTGCACAGAGGGCCGCAAATATAGGTGGAGTGACGAGAGCCACATTAGGGAGATTGTTAGGCGCTTGGATTGCAAAGAGAGCCGCAAGGATGACGGAGTGGCGAGAGCCACATTGGGGAGATGGTTAGGTTTTGGATTGCAAAGAGGGCCGCAAGTATGGCGAAGTGATGAGAGCCACACTGGGGAGATTGTTAGGCGCTTGAATTGCAAAGAGGGCCGCAAGCATGGCGGTGTGACGAGAGCCACAATGGAGAGTTTGTGAGGCGCTTGGACTGCAAAGAGGGCCGCAAGTATGGCGGAGTGACGAGAACCACATCGAGAGATTGTTAGGCGCTTGGATTGCAAAGAGGGCCGCAAGTATGACAAAGTGACGAGAGCCACATTGGGGAGATTGTTAGGCGCTTGGATTGAAAAAAGGGCCGCAAGTATGACGGAGTGGCGAGAGCCACATCGGGGAGATTGTTGGGCGCTTGGATGGCAAAGAGGGCCGCAAGTATGACGGTGTGACGAGAGCCACATTGGGGACATAATTAGGCGCTTGGATTGCAAAGAGGGCCGCAAGTTTGACGGAGTGGCGAGAGCAACACTGGGGAGATTGTTAGGCGCTTTGATTGCACAGAGGGCCGCAAATATAGGTGGAGTGACGAGAGCCACATTGGGGAGATTGTTAGGCGCTTGGATTGCAAAGAGGGCCGCAAGGATGACGGAGTGGCGAGAGCCACATTGGGGAGATTGTTAGGCTTTTGGATTGCAAAGAGGGCCGCAAGTATGGCGGAATGACGAAAGCCACACTGGGGAGATTGTTAGGCGCTTGAATTGCAAAGAGGGCCGCAAGCATGGCGGTGTGACGAGAGCCACATTGGGGAGATTGTTAGGCGCTTGGACTGCAAAGAGGGCCGCAAGTATGGCGGAGTGACGAGAACCACATCGAGAGATTGTGAGGCGCTTGGATTGCAAAGAGGGCCGCAAGTATGACAAAGTGACGAGCGCCACATTGCGGAGATTGTTAGGCGCTTGGTTTGAAAAGAGGGCCGCAAGTATGACGGAGTGGCGAGAGCCACATCGGGGAGATTGTTAGGCGCTTTGATTGCAAAGAGGGCCGCAAGTATGACGGAGTGGCGAGAACCACATGGGGGAGATTGTTAGGCGCTTGGATTGCAAAGAGGGCCGCAAGAGTGACGGAGTGAAAGTGCCACCTTGGGGAGATTGTGAGGCGCTTGGATTGCAAAGAGAGCCGCAAGTATGACGGAGTGGCGAGAGCCACATTGGGGAGATTGTTAGGCGCTCTGATTCAAGAGGGCCGCAAGTATGCCGGAGTGACGAGAGCCACATTGGAGAGATTGTAAGGCGCTTGGATTGCAAAGAGGGCCGCAAGAGTGACGGAGTGAAAGTGCCACCTTGGGGAGATTGTTAGGCGCTTGGATTGCAAAGAGGGCCGCAAGTATGGCGGAGTGGCGAGAGCCATATTGGGGAGATTGTTAGGCACTTGGATTGCAAAGAGGGCCGCAGGTTTGGTGGAGTGACGAGAGCAACACTGGGGAGATTGTTAGGCGCTTGGATTGCAAAGAGGGCCGCAAAAATGGTGCAGTGACGAGAGCCACATTGGGAAGATTGTTAGGTGCTTGGATTGCAAAGAGGGCCGCAAGTATGGTGGAGTGACGAGAGCCACATTGGGGAGATTGTTAGGCGTTTGGATTGCAAAGAGGGCCGCAAGTATGACGGTGTGAAGAGAGCCAATTGGGGAAATTAGTAGGCACTTGGATTGCAAAGAGGGCCGCAAGTATGACGGAGCGACGAGAGCCACATTGGGGAGATTGTTAGGCGCTTGGATTGCAAAGAGGGCCGCAAGTATGACGGAGTGGCGACAGCCACATTAGGGAGATGTTTGGCACATGGATTGCAAACAGCACATTTTTGTTTTCAGGATGTCTAGATAAGTAACGCAAAAAAAATAAATAAAAATACAAAAACAAATTTGGACATCCCGTATGGTAGCTACGAGCGCTTGAAAAAAAAATTTCCCCTTAGTAAACCCTTCTCAACTTTGCTTGTCTGAATATGGAAGAAAAAAAGACTGCCGGTTACGGGACTCGAACCCCGGACCGCGAAAACACTAGTCGGCGTCGCTACCCCGTACGCCATGCCACTCGATGGAAGTTGGATCGCTTACACTGATAGATAACCCACTGCTCTCAATGTATGCATGATTACATCTCATTGTATCTCGATTCATTCTTATTGTAATTGTAACGCCAAAGCTAGATAGATTTATGGACAGCGAGGGTCTCATTGGATTTAAAAAACATCAAAGAATATCCAGGAAGCCGTTTTTTAACTAACTCTAAAAATTCAGTTTCAACACATTGTCTTTTTAAAATCGCCTTTGATAGATCTTGATCGCGTGATCGCGAAAGAGTAAATCGTTTGTGGTAACAATGAGCCGTTTAACCGGTTAAAAATAAACCGTGTCCATTCACGTTGATGCATTGATATTAATGCGTGAAAATGGTGGAACAAAAAAGAGTGGGTGTACCGGGTCTCGAACCCCAGACCTCAAGTATTCGAAGCTACAACGTTACTTCGTACGCCACGCCAATCGATGGAAGTAGCGTTGCTTACACTGGTAGATAACACACTGGTCTCAATGTATGGCATAGCTTGTTGTATTCAGATAGCTCGTCATCACGCCAACATTAAAACATGTTTCCTCGGCTAACCATTAATGCAAGGCAAGCATTAACATGTTTTATGTATAGAGTATGAATGTCCAACGGAGAAACTTTAATCATTATTATATTAACCATTTAACAAGAGACGCTACGCGTCGTCAAAGACGTGCTCAAAGACACTCTGTTTTTTAGAATTATATTCTTTACGGCTATATTGTTTAATTGGGGGATCTTAAAGTTACTTCTCAAGGTAGATATGAACATGGTCTACTTTCAAAAAAATCATCGCGTCGCTATGTTTTTTGTGAGCGACGTGAGGCGTCGCCGAAATTTCAAAGATTTTCTTGTCAAGTTCCACTTTCGGTACCGATTGTGGATGAACGGTGGTACCTAGTTAGTCGTAGCGTCGAACTTAAGGTCAACAATAATCCTTGGTGACGTATTTACTCTACTGGTGTGACGAGTGACAGTGTGACGAGAGCCACATTGGGGAGATTGTTTGGCACTTGGATTGCAAAGAGGGCCGCAAGTATGACGGAGCGACGAGAGCCACATTAGGGAGATTGTTAGGCGCTTGGATTGCCAAGAGGGCCGCAAGTATGGTGAAGTTACGAGAGCCACACTAGGGAGATTGTTAGGCGCTTAGATTGCAAAGAGGGCCGCAAGTATGACGGAGTAACTAGAGCCACATTGGGGAGTTTGTGAGGCGCTTGGATTGCAAAGAGGGCCGCAAGTATGACAAGCGACGAGAGCCACATTTGGGAGATTGTTAGGCGCTTGGATTGCCAAGGGGGCCGCCAGTATGGTGGAGTTACGAGAGCCACACTGGGTAGATTGTTAGGCGCTTGGATTGCAAAGAGGGCCGCAAGTATGACGGAGTGACGAGAGCCACATTGGGGAGTTTGTAAGGCGCTTGGATTGCAAAGGGGGCCGCAAGTATGGCGGAGTGGCGAGAACCACATCGGGGAGATTGTTAGGCGCTTGGATTGCAAAGAGGGCCGCAAGTATGACGGAGTGACGAGATCCACATCGGAGAGATTGTTAGGCGCTTGGGGCCACCTTAGGGAGTTTGTTAGACGCTTGGATTGCAAAGAGGGCCGCAAAAATGGCGGAGTGGCAAGAGCCACATCGGGGAGATTGTTAGGCGCTTTGATTGCAAAGAGGGCCGCAAGTATGACGGAGTGGCGAGAACCACATGGGGGAGATTGTTAGGCGCTTGGATTGCAAAGAGGGCCGCAAGAGTGACGGAGTGAAAGTGCCACCTTGGGGAGATTGTGAGGCGCTTGGATTACAAAGAGGGCCGCAAGTATGACGGAGCGACGAGAGCCACATTGGAGAGATTGTTAGGCGCTTGGATTGCAAAGTGGGCCGCAAGAGTGACGGAGTGGCGAGAGCCACATTAGGGAGATGTTAGGCACATGGATTGCAAACAGCACATTTTTGTTTTCAGGATGTCTAGATAATTAACGCAAAAAAAAATAAATAAAAATACAAAAACAAATTTGACCATCCCGTATGGTAGCTACGAGCGCTTGAAAAAAAAATTTCCCTTAGTAAACCCTTCTCAACTTTGCTTCTCTGAATATGGAAGAAAAAAATACTGCCGGTTACGGGACTCGAACCCCGGACCGCGAAAACACTAGTCGGCGTCGCTACCCCGTACGCCATGCCACTCGATGGAAGTTGGATCGCTTACACTGATAGATAACCCACTGCTCTCAATGTATGCATGAATACATCTCATTGTATCTCGATTCATTCTTATTGTAATTGTCACACCAAAGCTAGATAGATTTATGGACAGCGAGGGTCTCATTGGATTTAAAAAACATCCAAGAATATCCAGGAAGCCGTTTTTTTAACTAACTCTAAAAATTCAGTTTCAACACATTGTCTTTTTAAAATCGCCTTTGATAGATCTTGATCGCGTGATCGCGAAAGAGTAAATCGTTTGTGGTAACAACGAGCCGTTTAACCGGTAAAAAATAAACCGTGTCCATTCACGTTGATGCATTGATATTAATGCGTGAAAATGCTGGAACAAAAAAGAGTGGGTGTACCGGGTCTCGAACCCCAGACCTCAAGTATTCGAAGCTACAACGTTACTTCGTACGCCACGCCAATCGATGGAAGTAGCGTTGCTTACACTGGTAGATAACACACTGGTCTCAATGTATGGCATAGCTTGTTGTATTCAGATAGCTCGTCATCACGCCAACATTAAAACATGTTTCCTCGGCTAACCATTAATGCAAGGCAAGCATTAACATGTTTTATGTATAGAGTATGAATGTCCAACGGAGAAACTCTAATCATTATTATATTAACCATTTAACAAGAGACGCTACGCGTCGTCAAAAACGTGCTCAAAGACACTCTGTTTTTTAGAATTATAATCTTTACGGCTATATTGTTTAATTGGGGGATCTTAAAGTTACTTCTCAAGGTAGATATGAACATGGTCTACTTTCAAAAAAATCATCAGGTCGCTATGTTTTTTGTGAGCGACGTGAGGCGTCGCCGAAATTTCAAAGATTTTCTTGTCAAGTTCCACTTTCGGTACCGATTGTGGATGAACGGTGGTACCTAGTTAGTCGTAGCGTCGAACTTAAGGTCAACAATAATCCTTGGTGACGTAGTAACTCTACTGGTGTGACGAGTGACGGTGTGACGAGAGCCACATTGGGGAGATTGTTTGGCACTTGGATTGCAAAGAGGGCCGCAAGTATGACGGAGCGACGAGAGCCAAATTGGGGAGATTGTTAGGCGCTTGGATTGCCAAGAGGGCCGCAAGTATGGTGGAGTTACGAGAGCCACACTGGGGAGATTGTTAGGTGCTTGGATTGCAAAGAGGGCCGCAAGTATGACGGAGTGACGAGAGCCACATTGGGGAGTTTGTGAGGCGCTTGGAATGCAAAGAGGGCCGCAAGTATGACGGAGTGACGAGAGATACATTGGGGATATGTTAGGCACTTGGATTGCAAAGAGGGCCGCAAGTATGAAGGTTTGAGAGAGCCACATTGGGGAGATTGTTAATTGTTTTGATTGCAAAGTTGGCCGCAAGTATGGTGGAGTGACGAGAGCCATATTGGGGAGATGTTAGGCGCTTGGATTGCAAAAAGGGCCGCAAGAATGGCGGAGTGGCGAAAGCCACATCGGGGAGATTGTAAGGCGCTCTGATTGCAAAGAGGGCCGCAAGTATGACGGACTTGCGAGAGCCACATTAGGGAGATTGTTAGGCGCTTGGACTGCAAAGAGGGCCGCTAGTTTGACGGTGTGACGAGAGCCAAATTAGGGACATAATTAGGCGCTTGGATTGCAAAGAGGGCCGCAAGTTTGACGGAGTAGCGAGAGCAACACTGGGGAGATTGTTAGGCGCTTTGATTGCACAGAGGGCCGCAAATATAGGTGGAGTGACGAGAGCCACATTGGGGAGATTGTTAGGCGCTTGGATTGCAAAGAGGGCCGCAAGGATGACGGAGTGGCGAGAGCCACATTGGGGAGATTGTTAGGCTTTTGGATTGCAAAGAGGGCCGCAAGTATGGCGGAGTGACGAGAGCCACACTGGGGAGATTGTTAGGCGCTTGAATTGCAAAGAGGGCCGCAAGCATGGCGGTGTGACGAGAGCCACATTGGGGAGATTGTTAGGCGCTTGGACTGCAAAGAGGGCCGCAAGTATGGCGGAGTGACGAGAACCACATCAAGAGATTGTAAGGCGCTTGGATTGCAAAGAGGGCCGCAAGTATGGCGGAGTGACGAGAACCACATCGAGAGATTGTGAGGCGCTTGGATTGCAAAGAGGGCCGCAAGTATGACAAAGTGACGAGCGCCACATTGGGGAGATTGTTAGGCGCTTGGTTTGAAAAGAGGGCCGCAAGTATGACGGAGTGGCGAGAGCCACATCGGGGAGATTGTTAGGCGCTTTGATTGCAAAGAGGGCCGCAAGTATGACGGAGTGGCGAGAACCACATGGGGGAGATTGTTAGGCGCTTGGATTGCAAAGAGGGCCGCAAGAGTGACGGAGTGAAAGTGCCACCTTGGGGAGATTGTGAGGCGCTTGGATTGCAAAGAGAGCCGCAAGTATGACGGAGTGGCGAGAGCCACATTGGGGAGATTGTTAGGCGCTCTGATTCAAGAGGGCCGCAAGTATGCCGGAGTGACGAGAGCCACATTGGAGAGATTGTAAGGCGCTTGGATTGCAAAGAGGGCCGCAAGAGTGACGGAGTGAAAGTGCCACCTTGGGGAGATTGTTAGGCGCTTGGATTGCAAAGAGGGCCGCAAGTATGGCGGAGTGGCGAGAGCCATATTGGGGAGATTGTTAGGCACTTGGATTGCAAAGAGGGCCGCAGGTTTGGTGGAGTGACGAGAGCAACACTGGGGAGATTGTTAGGCGCTTGGATTGCAAAGAGGGCCGCAAAAATGGTGCAGTGACGAGAGCCACATTGGGAAGATTGTTAGGTGCTTGGATTGCAAAGAGGGCCGCAAGTATGGTGGAGTGACGAGACCCACATTGGGGAGATTGTTAGGCGTTTGGATTGCAAAGAGGGCCGCAAGTATGACGGTGTGAAGAGAGCCAATTGGGGAAATTAGTAGGCACTTGGATTGCAAAGAGGGCCGCAAGTATGACGGAGCGACGAGAGCCACATTGGGGAGATTGTTAGGCGCTTGGATTGCAAAGAGGGCCGCAAGTATGACGGAGTGGCGACAGCCACATTAGGGAGATGTTTGGCACATGGATTGCAAACAGCACATTTTTGTTTTCAGGATGTCTAGATAAGTAACGCAAAAAAAATAAATAAAAATACAAAAACAAATTTGGACATCCCGTATGGTAGCTACGAGCGCTTGAAAAAAAAATTTCCCCTTAGTAAACCCTTCTCAACTTTGCTTGTCTGAATATGGAAGAAAAAAAGACTGCCGGTTACGGGACTCGAACCCCGGACCGCGAAAACACTAGTCGGCGTCGCTACCCCGTACGCCATGCCACTCGATGGAAGTTGGATCGCTTACACTGATAGATAACCCACTGCTCTCAATGTATGCATGATTACATCTCATTGTATCTCGATTCATTCTTATTGTAATTGTAACGCCAAAGCTAGATAGATTTATGGACAGCGAGGGTCTCATTGGATTTAAAAAACATCAAAGAATATCCAGGAAGCCGTTTTTTAACTAACTCTAAAAATTCAGTTTCAACACATTGTCTTTTTAAAATCGCCTTTGATAGATCTTGATCGCGTGATCGCGAAAGAGTAAATCGTTTGTGGTAACAATGAGCCGTTTAACCGGTTAAAAATAAACCGTGTCCATTCACGTTGATGCATTGATATTAATGCGTGAAAATGGTGGAACAAAAAAGAGTGGGTGTACCGGGTCTCGAACCCCAGACCTCAAGTATTCGAAGCTACAACGTTACTTCGTACGCCACGCCAATCGATGGAAGTAGCGTTGCTTACACTGGTAGATAACACACTGGTCTCAATGTATGGCATAGCTTGTTGTATTCAGATAGCTCGTCATCACGCCAACATTAAAACATGTTTCCTCGGCTAACCATTAATGCAAGGCAAGCATTAACATGTTTTATGTATAGAGTATGAATGTCCAACGGAGAAACTTTAATCATTATTATATTAACCATTTAACAAGAGACGCTACGCGTCGTCAAAGACGTGCTCAAAGACACTCTGTTTTTTAGAATTATATTCTTTACGGCTATATTGTTTAATTGGGGGATCCTAAAGTTACTTCTCAAGGTAGATATGAACATGGTCTACTTTCAAAAAAATCATCGCGTCGCTATGTTTTTTGTGAGCGACGTGAGGCGTCGCCGAAATTTCAAAGATTTTCTTGTCAAGTTCCACTTTCGGTACCGATTGTGGATGAACGGTGGTACCTAGTTAGTCGTAGCGTCGAACTTAAGGTCAACAATAATCCTTGGTGACGTATTTACTCTACTGGTGTGACGAGTGACAGTGTGACGAGAGCCACATTGGGGAGATTGTTTGGCACTTGGATTGCAAAGAGGGCCGCAAGTATGACGGAGCGACGAGAGCCACATTAGGGAGATTGTTAGGCGCTTGGATTGCCAAGAGGGCCGCAAGTATGGTGAAGTTACGAGAGCCACACTAGGGAGATTGTTAGGCGCTTAGATTGCAAAGAGGGCCGCAAGTATGACGGAGTAACTAGAGCCACATTGGGGAGTTTGTGAGGCGCTTGGATTGCAAAGAGGGCCGCAAGTATGACAAGCGACGAGAGCCACATTTGGGAGATTGTTAGGCGCTTGGATTGCCAAGGGGGCCGCCAGTATGGTGGAGTTACGAGAGCCACACTGGGTAGATTGTTAGGCGCTTGGATTGCAAAGAGGGCCGCAAGTATGACGGAGTGACGAGAGCCACATTGGGGAGTTTGTAAGGCGCTTGGATTGCAAAGGGGGCCGCAAGTATGGCGGAGTGGCGAGAACCACATCGGGGAGATTGTTAGGCGCTTGGATTGCAAAGAGGGCCGCAAGTATGACGGAGTGACGAGATCCACATCGGAGAGATTGTTAGGCGCTTGGGGCCACCTTAGGGAGTTTGTTAGACGCTTGGATTGCAAAGAGGGCCGCAAAAATGGCGGAGTGGCAAGAGCCACATCGGGGAGATTGTTAGGCGCTTTGATTGCAAAGAGGGCCGCAAGTATGACGGAGTGGCGAGAACCACATGGGGGAGATTGTTAGGCGCTTGGATTGCAAAGAGGGCCGCAAGAGTGACGGAGTGAAAGTGCCACCTTGGGGAGATTGTGAGGCGCTTGGATTACAAAGAGGGCCGCAAGTATGACGGAGCGACGAGAGCCACATTGGAGAGATTGTTAGGCGCTTGGATTGCAAAGTGGGCCGCAAGAGTGACGGAGTGGCGAGAGCCACATTAGGGAGATGTTAGGCACATGGATTGCAAACAGCACATTTTTGTTTTCAGGATGTCTAGATAATTAACGCAAAAAAAAATAAATAAAAATACAAAAACAAATTTGACCATCCCGTATGGTAGCTACGAGCGCTTGAAAAAAAAATTTCCCTTAGTAAACCCTTCTCAACTTTGCTTCTCTGAATATGGAAGAAAAAAATACTGCCGGTTACGGGACTCGAACCCCGGACCGCGAAAACACTAGTCGGCGTCGCTACCCCGTACGCCATGCCACTCGATGGAAGTTGGATCGCTTACACTGATAGATAACCCACTGCTCTCAATGTATGCATGAATACATCTCATTGTATCTCGATTCATTCTTATTGTAATTGTCACACCAAAGCTAGATAGATTTATGGACAGCGAGGGTCTCATTGGATTTAAAAAACATCCAAGAATATCCAGGAAGCCGTTTTTTAACTAACTCTAAAAATTCAGTTTCAACACATTGTCTTTTTAAAATCGCCTTTGATAGATCTTAATCGCGTGATCGCGAAAGAGTAAATCGTTTGTGGTAACAACGAGCCGTTTAACCGGTAAAAAATAAACCGTGTCCATTCACGTTGATGCATTGATATTAATGCGTGAAAATGCTGGAACAAAAAAGAGTGGGTGTACCGGGTCTCGAACCCCAGACCTCAAGTATTCGAAGCTACAACGTTACTTCGTACGCCACGCCAATCGATGGAAGTAGCGTTGCTTACACTGGTAGATAACACACTGGTCTCAATGTATGGCATAGCTTGTTGTATTCAGATAGCTCGTCATCACGCCAACATTAAAACATGTTTCCTCGGCTAACCATTAATGCAAGGCAAGCATTAACATGTTTTATGTATAGAGTATGAATGTCCAACGGAGAAACTCTAATCATTATTATATTAACCATTTAACAAGAGACGCTACGCGTCGTCAAAAACGTGCTCAAAGACACTCTGTTTTTTAGAATTATAATCTTTACGGCTATATTGTTTAATTGGGGGATCTTAAAGTTACTTCTCAAGGTAGATATGAACATGGTCTACTTTCAAAAAAATCATCAGGTCGCTATGTTTTTTGTGAGCGACGTGAGGCGTCGCCGAAATTTCAAAGATTTTCTTGTCAAGTTCCACTTTCGGTACCGATTGTGGATGAACGGTGGTACCTAGTTAGTCGTAGCGTCGAACTTAAGGTCAACAATAATCCTTGGTGACGTAGTAACTCTACTGGTGTGACGAGTGACGGTGTGACGAGAGCCACATTGGGGAGATTGTTTGGCACTTGGATTGCAAAGAGGGCCGCAAGTATGACGGAGCGACGAGAGCCAAATTGGGGAGATTGTTAGGCGCTTGGATTGCCAAGAGGGCCGCAAGTATGGTGGAGTTACGAGAGCCACACTGGGGAGATTGTTAGGTGCTTGGATTGCAAAGAGGGCCGCAAGTATGACGGAGTGACGAGAGCCACATTGGGGAGTTTGTGAGGCGCTTGGAATGCAAAGAGGGCCGCAAGTATGACGGAGTGACGAGAGATACATTGGGGATATGTTAGGCACTTGGATTGCAAAGAGGGCCGCAAGTATGAAGGTTTGAGAGAGCCACATTGGGGAGATTGTTAATTGTTTTGATTGCAAAGTTGGCCGCAAGTATGGTGGAGTGACGAGAGCCATATTGGGGAGATGTTAGGCGCTTGGATTGCAAAAAGGGCCGCAAGAATGGCGGAGTGGCGAAAGCCACATCGGGGAGATTGTAAGGCGCTCTGATTGCAAAGAGGGCCGCAAGTATGACGGACTTGCGAGAGCCACATTAGGGAGATTGTTAGGCGCTTGGACTGCAAAGAGGGCCGCTAGTTTGACGGTGTGACGAGAGCCAAATTAGGGACATAATTAGGCGCTTGGATTGCAAAGAGGGCCGCAAGTTTGACGGAGTGGCGAGAGCAACACTGGGGAGATTGTTAGGCGCTTTGATTGCACAGAGGGCCGCAAATATAGGTGGAGTGACGAGAGCCACATTGGGGAGATTGTTAGGCGCTTGGATTGCAAAGAGGGCCGCAAGGATGACGGAGTGGCGAGAGCCACATTGGGGAGATTGTTAGGCTTTTGGATTGCAAAGAGGGCCGCAAGTATGGCGGAGTGACGAGAGCCACACTGGGGAGATTGTTAGGCGCTTGAATTGCAAAGAGGGCCGCAAGCATGGCGGTGTGACGAGAGCCACATTGGGGAGATTGTTAGGCGCTTGGACTGCAAAGAGGGCCGCAAGTATGGCGGAGTGACGAGAACCACATCAAGAGATTGTAAGGCGCTTGGATTGCAAAGAGGGCCGCAAGTATGACAAAGTGACGAGAGCCACATTGGAAAGATTGTTAGGCGCTTGGATTGAAAAGAGGGCCGCAAGTATGACGGAGTGGCGAGAGCTACATTGGGGAGATGCTTAGGCGCTTTGATTGCAAAGAGGGCCTCAAGTATGACGGAGTGGCGAGAACCACATGGGGGAGATTGTTAGGCGCTTGGATTGCAAAGAGGGCCGCAAGAGTGACGGAGTGAAAGTGCCACCTTGGGGAGATTGTGAGGCGCTTGGATTGCAAAGAGGGCCGCAAGTATGACGGATTGGCGAGAGGTACATTGGGGAGATTGTAAAGGCGCAATGATTCAAGAGGGCCGCAAGTATGCCGGAGCGACGAGAGCCACATTGGAGAGATTGTTAGGCGCTTGCATTGCAAAGAGGGCCGCAAGAGTTACGGAGTGGCGAGAGCCACATTAGGGAGATGTTAGGCACATGGATTGCAAACAGCACATTTTTGTTTTCAGGATGTCTAATTAATTAACGCAAAAAAAATAAATAAAAATACAAAAACAAATTTGACCATCCCGTATGGTAGCTACGAGCGCTTGAAAAAAAAATTTCCCTTAGTAAACCCTTCTCAACTTTGCTTCTCTGAATATGGAAGAAAAAAATACTGCCGGTTACGGGACTCGAACCCCGGACCGCGAAAACACTAGTCGGCGTCGCTACCCCGTACGCCATGCCACTCGATGGAAGTTGGATCGCTTACACTGATAGATAACCCACTGCTCTCAATGTATGCATGAATACATCTCATTGTATCTCGATTCATTCTTATTGTAATTGTCACACCAAAGCTAGATAGATTTATGGACAGCGAGGGTCTCATTGGATTTAAAAAACATCCAAGAATATCCAGGAAGCCGTTTTTTAACTTACTCTAAAAATTCAGTTTCAACACATTGTCTTTTTAAAATCGCCTTTGATAGATCTTGATCGCGTGATCGCGAAAGAGTAAATCGTTTGTGGTAACAACGAGCCGTTTAACCGGTAAAAAATAAACCGTGTCCATTCACGTTGATGCATTGATATTAATGCGTGAAAATGCTGGAACAAAAAAGAGTGGGTGTACCGGGTCTCGAACCCCAGACCTCAAGTATTCGAAGCTACAACGTTACTTCGTACGCCACGCCAATCGATGGAAGTAGCGTTGCTTACACTGGTAGATAACACACTGGTCTCAATGTATGGCATAGCTTGTTGTATTCAGATAGCTCGTCATCACGCCAACATTAAAACATGTTTCCTCGGCTAACCATTAATGCAAGGCAAGCATTAACATGTTTTATGTATAGAGTATGAATGTCCAACGGAGAAACTCTAATCATTATTATATTAACCATTTAACAAGAGACGCTACGCGTCGTCAAAGACGTGCTCAAAGACACTCTGTTTTTTAGAATTATAATCTTTACGGCTATATTGTTTAATTGGGGGATCTTAAAGTTACTTCTCAAGGTAGATATGAACATGGTCTACTTTCAAAAAAATCATCAGGTCGCTATGTTTTTTGTGAGCGACGTGAGGCGTCGCCGAAATTTCAAAGATTTCTTGTCAAGTTCCACTTTCGGTACCGATTGTGGATGAACGGTGGTACCTAGTTAGTCGTAGCGTCGAACTTAAGGTCAACAATAATCCTTGGTGACGTATCAACTCTACTGGTGTGACGAGTGACGGTGTGACGAGAGCCACATTGGGGAGATTGTTTGGCACTTGGATTGCAAAGAGGGCCGCAAGTATGACGGAGCGACGAGAGCCAAATTGGGGAGATTGTTAGGCGCTTGGATTGCCAAGAGGGCCGCAAGTATGGTGGAGTTACGAGAGCCACACTGGGGAGATTGTTAGGTGCTTGGATTGCAAAGAGGGCCGCAAGTATGACGGAGTGACGAGAGCCACATTGGGGAGTTTGTGAGGCGCTTGGATTGCAAAGAGGGCCGCAAGTATGACGGAGTGACGAGAGATACATTGGGGATATGTTAGGCACTTGGATTGCAAAGAGGGCCGCAAGTATGAAGGTTTGAGAGAGCCACATTGGGGAGATTGTTAATTGTTTTGATTGCAAAGTTGGCCGCAAGTATGGTGGAGTGACGAGAGCCATATTGGGGAGATGTTAGGCGCTTAGATTGCAAAGAGGGCCGCAAGAATGGCGGAGTGGCGAAAGCCACATCGGGGAGATTGTAAGGCGCTCTGATTGCAAAGAGGGCCGCAAGTATGACGGACTTGCGAGAGCCACATTAGGGAGATTGTTAGGCGCTTGGACTGCAAAGAGGGCCGCTAGTTTGACGGTGTGACGAGAGCCAAATTAGGGACATAATTAGGCGCTTGGATTGCAAAGAGGGCCGCAAGTTTGACGGAGTGGCGAGAGCAACACTGGGGAGATTGTTAGGCGCTTTGATTGCACAGAGGGCCGCAAATATAGGTGGAGTGACGAGAGCCACATTGGGGAGATTGTTAGGCGCTTGGATTGCAAAGAGGGCCGCAAGGATGACGGAGTGGCGAGAGCCACATTGGGGAGATTGTTAGGCTTTTGGATTGCAAAGAGGGCCGCAATAATGGCGGAGTGACGAGAGCCACACTGGGGAGATTGTTAGGCGCTTGAATTGCAAAGAGGGCCGCAAGCATGGCGGTGTGACGAGAGCCACATTGGGGAGATTGTTAGGCGCTTGGACTGCAAAGAGGGCCGCAAGTATGGCGGAGTGACGAGAACCACATCAAGAGATTGTAAGGCGCTTGGATTGCAAAGAGGGCCGCAAGTATGACAAAGTGACGAGAGCCACATTGGAAAGATTGTTAGGCGCTTGGATTGAAAAGAGGGCCGCAAGTATGACGGAGTGGCGAGAGCTACATTGGGGAGATGCTTAGGCGCTTTGATTGCAAAGAGGGCCTCAAGTATGACGGAGTGGCGAGAACCACATGGGGGAGATTGTTAGGCGCTTGGATTGCAAAGAGGGCCGCAAGAGTGACGGAGTGAAAGTGCCACCTTGGGGAGATTGTGAGGCGCTTGGATTGCAAAGAGGGCCGCAAGTATGACGGAGTGGCGAGAGCCACATTGGGGAGATTGTAAAGGCGCAATGATTCCAGAGGGCCGCAAGTATGCCGGAGCGACGAGAGCCACATTGGAGAGATTGTTAGGCGCTTGCATTGCAAAGAGGGCCGCAAGAGTTACGGAGTGGCGAGAGCCACATTAGGGAGATGTTAGGCACATGGATTGCAAACAGCACATTTTTGTTTTCAGGATGTCTAGATAATTAACGCAAAAAAAATAAATAAAAATACAAAAACAAATTTGACCATCCCGTATGGTAGCTACGAGCGCTTGAAAAAAAAATTTCCTCTTAGTAAACCCTTCTCAACTTTGCTTCTCTGAATATGGAAGAAAAAAAGACTGCCGGTTACGGGAATTGAACCCTGGACCGCGAAAACACTAGTCGGCGTCGCTACCCCGTACGCCATGCCACTCGATGGAAGTTGGATCGCTTACACTGATAGATAACCCACTGCTCTCAATGTATGCATGAATACATCTCATTGTATCTCGATTCATTTTTTATTGTAATTGTAACACCAAAGCTAGATAGATTTATGGACAGCGAGGGTCTCATTGGATTTAAAAAACATCCAAGAATATCCAGGAAGCCGTTTTTTAACTAACTCTAAAAATTCAGTTTCAACACATTGTCTTTTTAAAATCGCCTTTGATAGATCTTGATCGCGTGATCGCGAAAGAGTAAATCGTTTGTGGTAACAACGAGCCGTTTAACCGGTAAAAAATAAACCGTGTCCATTCACGTTGATGCATTGATATTAATGCGTGAAAATGGTGGAACAAAAAAGAGTGGGTGTACCGGGTCTCGAACCCCAGACCTCAAGTATTCGAAGCTACAACGTTACTTCGTACGCCACGCCAATCGATGGAAGTAGCGTTGCTTACACTGGTAGATAACACACTGGTCTCAATGTATGGCATAGCTTGTTGTATTCAGATAGCTCGTCATCACGCCAACATTAAAACATGTTTCCTCGGCTAACCATTAATGCAAGGCAAGCATTAACATGTTTTATGTATAGAGTATGAATGTCCAACGGAGAAATTCTAATCATTATTATATTAACCATTTAACAAGAGACGCTACGCGTCGTCAAAGACGTGCTCAAAGACACTCTGTTTTTTAGAATTATATTCTTTACGGCTATATTGTTTAATTGGGGGATCTTAAAGTTACTTCTCAAGGTAGATATGAACATGGTCTAACTTCAAAAAAATCATCAGGTCGCTATGTTTTTTGTG
Organism: Isoperla grammatica; assembly: GCA_945910005.1. Taxonomy (NCBI): domain Eukaryota; kingdom Metazoa; phylum Arthropoda; class Insecta; order Plecoptera; family Perlodidae; genus Isoperla; species Isoperla grammatica. The sequence goes on along the minus strand of OX246748.1, from coordinate 40,763,196 downwards.
AGCGACGTGAGGCGTCGCCGAAATTTCAAAGATTTTCTTGTCAAGTTTCACTTTCGGTACCGATTGTGGATGAACGGTGGTACCTAGTTAGTCGTAGCATCGAACTTAAGGTCAACAATAATCCTTGGTGACGTAGTTACTCTACTGGTGTGACGAGTGACGGTGTGACGAGAGCCACATTGGGGAGATTGTTTGGCACTTGGATTGCAAAGAGGGCCGCAAGTATGACGGAGCGACGAGAGCCAAATTGGGGAGATTGTTAGGCGCTTGGATTGCCAAGAGGGCCGCAAGTATGGTGGAGTTACGAGAGCCACACTGGGGAGATTGTTAGGCGCTTGGATTGCAAAGAGGGCCGCAAGTATGACGGAGTGACGAGAGCCACATTGGGGAGTTTGTGAGGCGCTTGGATTGCAAAAAGGGCCGCAAGTATGACGGAGTGACGAGAGATACATTGGGGATATGTTAGGCACTTGGATTGCAAAGAGGGCCGCAAGTATGAAGGTTTGAGAGAGCCACATTGGGGAGATTGTTAAGCGTTTTGATTGCAAAGAGGGCCGCAAGTATGGTGGAGTGACGAGAGCCATATTGGGGAGATGTTAGGCGCTTGGATTGCAAAGAGGGCCGCAAGAATGGCGGAGTGGCGAAAGCCACATCGGGGAGATTGTAAGGCGCTCTGATTGCAAAGAGGGCCGCAAGTATGACGGACTGGCGAGAGCCACATTGGGGAGATTGTTAGGCGCTTGGATGGCAAAGAGGGCCGCAAGTATGACGGTGTGACGAGAGCCACATTGGGGACATAATTAGGCGCTTGGATTGCAAAGAGGGCCGCAAGTTTGACGGAGTGGCGGGAGCAACACTGGGGAGATTGTTAGGCGCTTTGATTGCACAGAGGGCCGCAAATATAGGTGGAGTGACGAGAGCCACATTGGGGAGATTGTTAGGCGCTTGGATTGCAAAGAGGGCCGCAAGGATGACGGAGTGGCGGGAGCCACATTGGGGAAATTGTTAGGCTTTTGGATTGCAAAGAGGGCCGCAAGTATATCAGAATGACGAGAGCCACACTGGGGAGATTGTTAGGCGCTTGAATTGCAAAGAGGGCCGCAAGCATGGCGGTGTGACGAGAGCCACATTGGGGAGATTGTTAGGCGCTTGGACTGCAAAGAGGGCCGCAAGTATGGCGGAGTGACGAGAACCACATCGAGAGATTGTTAGGCGCTTGGATTGCAAAGAGGGCCGCAAGTATGACAAAGTGACGAGCGCCACATTGGGGAGATTGTTAGGCGCTTGGATTGAAAAGAGGGCCGCAAGTATGACGGAGTGGCGAGAGCCACATCGGGGAGATTGTTAGGCGCTTTGATTGCAAAGAGGGCCGCAAGTATGACGGAGTGGCGAGAAAGACATGGGGGAGATTGTTAGGCGCTTGGATTGCAAAGAGGGCCGCAAGAGTGACGGAGTGAAAGTGCCACCTTGGGGAGATTGTGAGGCGCTTGGATTGCAAAGAGGGCCGCAAGTATGACGGAGTGGCGAGAGCCACATTGGGGAGATTGTTAGGCGCTCTGATTCAAGAGGGCCGCAAGTATGCCGGAGTGACGAGAGCCACATTGGAGAGATTGTAAGGCGCTTGGATTGCAAAGAGGGCCGCAAGAGTGACGGAGTGAAAGTGCCACCTTGGGGAGATTGTTAGGCGCTTGGATTGCAAAGAGGGCCGCAAGTATGGCGGAGTGGCGAGAGCCATATTGGGGAGATTGTTAGGCACTTGGATTGCAAAGAGGGCCGCAGGTATGGTGGAGTGACGAGAGCAACACTGGGGAGATTGTTAGGCGCTTGCATTGCAAAGAGGGCCGCAAGTATGACAAAGTGACGAGAGCCACATTGGGAAGATTGTTAGGTGCTTGGATTGCAAAGAGGGCCGCAAGTATGGTGGAGTGACGAGAGCCACATTGGGGAGATTGTTAGGCGTTTGGATTGCAAAGAGGGCCGCAAGTATGGCGGTGTAAAGAGAGCACCATTGGGGAAATAAGTAGGCACTTGGATTGCAAAGAGGGCCGCAAGTATGACGGAGCGACGAGAGCCACATTGGGGAGATTGTTACGCGCTTGGATTGCAAAGAGGGCCGCAAGTATGACGGTGTGAAGAGAGCCACATTGGGGAGATTGTTAGGCTTTTGGTTTGCAAAGAGGGCCGCAAGTATGACGGAGTGGCGAGAGCAACACTAAGGAGATTGTTAGACGCTTGGATTGCAAAGAGGGCCGCAAGTATGACGGAGTGGCGAGAGCCACATTAGGGAGATGTTAGGCACATGGATTGCAAACAGCACATTTTTGTTTTCAGGATGTCTAGATAATTAACGCAAAAAAAATAAATAAAAATACAAAAACAAATTTGGACATCCCGTATGGTAGCTACAAGCGCTTGAAAAAAAAATTTCCCCTTAGTAAACCCTTCTCAACTTTGCTTGTCTGAATATGGAAGAAAAAAAGACTGCCGGTTACGGGACTCGAACCCCGGACCGCGAAAACACTAGTCGGCGTCGCTACCCCGTACGCCATGCCACTCGATGGAAGTTGGATCGCTTACACTGATAGATAACCCACTGCTCTCAATGTATGCATGATTACATCTCATTGTATCTCGATTCATTCTTATTGTAATTGTAACACCAAAGCTAGATAGATTTATGGACAGCGAGGGTCTCATTGGATTTAAAAAACATCCAAGAATATCCAGGAAGCCGTTTTTTAACTAACTCTAAAAACTCAGTTTCAACACATTGTCTTTTTAAAATCGCCTTTGATAGATCTTGATCGCGTGATCGCGAAAGAGTAAATCGTTTGTGTTAACAATGAGCTGTTTAACCGGTAAAAAATAAACCGTGTCCATTCACGTTGATGCATTGTTCTTAATGCGTGAAAATGGTGGAACAAAAAAGAGTGGGTGTACCGGGTCTCGAACCCCAGACCTCAAGTATTCGAAGCTACAACGTTACTTCGTACGCCACGCCAATCGATGGAAGTAGCGTTGCTTACACTGGTAGATAACACACTGGTCTCAATGTATGGCATAGCTTGTTGTATTCAGATAGCTCGTCATCACGCCAACATTAAAACATGTTTCCTCGGCTAACCATTAATGCAAGGCAAGCATTAACATGTTTAATGTATAGAGTATGAATGTCCAACGGAGAAACTTTAATCATTATTATATTAACCATTTAACAAGAGACGCTACGCGTCGTCAAAGACGTGCTCAAAGACACTCTGTTTTTTAGAATTATATTCTTTACGGCTATATTGTTTAATTGGGGGATCTAAAAGTAACTTCTCAAGGTAGATATGAACATGGTCTACTTTCAAAAAAATGATCGCGTCGCTATGTTTATTGTGAGCGACGTGAGGCGTCGCCGAAATTTCAAAGATTTTCTTGTCAAGTTCCACTTTCGGTACCGATTGTGGATGAACGGTGGTACCTAGTTAGTCGTAGCGTCGAACTTAAGGTCAACAATAATCCTTGGTGACGTAGTAACTCTACTGGTGTGACGAGTGACGGTGTGACGAAAGCCACATTGGGGAGATTGTTTGGCACTTGGATTGCAAAGAGGGCCGCAAGTATGACGGAGCGACGAGAGCCACATTGGGGAGATTGTTAGGCGCTTGGATTGCCAAGAGGGCCGCAAGTATGGTGGAGTTACGAGAGCCACACTGGGCAGATTGTTAGGCGCTTGGATTGCAAAGAGGGCCGCAAGTATGGCGGAGTGACGAGAACCACATCGAGAGATTGTTAGGCGCTTGGATTGCAAAGAGGGCCGCAAGTATGACAAAGTGACGAGAGCCACATTGGGGAGATTGTTAGGCGCTTGGATTGAAAAGAGGGCCGCAAGTATGACGGAGTGGCGAGAGCCACATCGGGGAGATTGTTAGGCGCTGTGATTGCAAAGAGGGCCGCAAGTATGACGGAGTGGCGAGAGCAACACTGGGGAGATTGTAAGACGCTTAGATTGCAAAGAGGGCCGCAAGTATGACGGTGTGACGAGAGTTACATTGGGGAGATTGTTTGGCGCTTGGTTTGCAAAGAGGGCCGCAAGTATGACAGTGTGAAGAGAGCCACATTGGGGAGATTGTTAGGCGCTTGGTTTGCAAAGAGGGCCGCAAGTATGACGGAGTGGCGAGAGCAACACTGGGGAGATTGTTAGACGCTTGGATTGCAAAGAGGGCCGCAAATATGACGGAGTGGCGAGAGCCACATTAGGGAGATGTTAGGCACATGGATTGCAAACAGCACATTTTTGTTTTCAGGATGTCTAGATAATAAACGCAAAAAAAATAAATAAAAATACAAAAACAAATTTGACCATCCCGTATGGTAGCTACGAGCGCTTGAAAAAAAAATTTCCCTTTAGTAAACCCTTCTCAACTTTGCTTGTCTGAATATGGAAGAAAAAAAGACTGCCGGTTACGGGACTCGAACCCCGGACCGCGAAAACACTAGTCGGCGTCGCTTCCCCGTACGCCATGCCACTCGATGGAAGTTGGATCGCTTACACTGATAGATAACCCACTGCTCTCAATGTATGCATGAATACATCTCAGTGTATCTCGATATATTCTTATTGTAATTGTAACACCAAAGCTAGATAGATTTATGGACAGCGAGGGTCTCATTGGATTTAAAAAACATCCAAGAATATCCAGGAAGCCGTTTTTTAACTAACTCTAAAAATTCAGTTTCATCACATTGTCTTTTTAAAATCGCCTTTGATAGATCTTGATCGCGTGATCGCGAAAGAGTAAATCGTTTGTGGTAACAACGAGCCGTTTAACCGGTAAAAAATAAACCGTGTCCATTCACGTTGATGCATTGATATTAATGCGTGAAAACGGTGTAACAAAAAAGAGTGGGTGTACCGGGTCTCGAACCCCAGACCTCAAGTATTCGAAGCTACAACGTTACTTCGTACGCCACGCCAATCGATGGAAGTAGCGTTGCTTACACTGGTAGATAACACACTGGTCTCAATGTATGGCATAGCTTGTTGTATTCAGATAGCTCGTCATCACGCCAACATTAAAACATGTTTCCTCGGCTAACTATTAATGCAAGGCAAGCATTAACATGTTTTATGTATAGAGTATGAATGTCCAACGGAGAAACTCTAGTCATTATCATATATTAACCATTTAACAAGAGACGCTACGCGTCGTCAAAGACGTGCTCAAAGACACTCTGTTTTTTAGAATTATATTCTTTACGGCTATATTGTTTAATTGGGGGATCTTAAAGTTACTTCTCAAGGTAGATATGAACATGGTCTACTTTCAAAAAAATCATCAGGTCGCTATGTTTTTTGTGAGCGACGTGAGGCGTCGCCGAAATTTCAAAGATTTTCTTGTCAAGTTCCACTTTCGGTACCGATTGTGGATGAACGGTGGTACCTAGTTAGTCGAAGCGTCGAACTTTAGGTCAACAATAATCCTTAGTGACGTAGTAACTCTGCTGGTGTGACGAGTGACGGTGTGACGAGAGCCACATTGGGGAGATTGTTTGGCACTTGGATTGCAAAGAGGGCCGCAAGTATGACGGAGCGAGGAGAGCCAAATTGGGGAGATTGTTAGGCGCTTGGATTGCCAAGAGGGCCGCAAGTATGGTGGAGTTACGAGAGCCACACTGGGGAGATTGTTAGGCGCTTGGATTGCAAAGAGGGCCGCAAGTATGACGGAGTGACGAAAACCACATTGGGGAGTTTGTGAGGCGCTTGGATTGCAAAGAGGGCCGCAAGTATGACGGAGTGACGAGAGATACATTATAGATATGTTAGGCACTTGGATTGCAAAGAGGGCCGCAAGTATGAAGGTTTGACGAAAGCCACATTAGGGAGATTGTTAAGCGTTTTGATTGCAAAGAGGGCCGCAAGTATGGTGGATAGACGAGAGCCATATTGGGGAGATTTTTAGGCGCTTGGATTGCAAAGAGGGCCGCAAGAATGGCGGAGTGGCGAAAGCCACATCGGGGAGATTGTAAGGCGCTCTGATTGCAAAGAGGGCCGCAAGTATGACGGAGTGGCGAGAGCCACATTGGGGAGATTGTTAAGCGCTTGGATGGCAAAGAGGGCCGCAAGTATGACGGTGTGACGAGAGCCACATTGGGGACATAATTAGGCGCTTGGATTGCAAAGAGGGCCGCAAGTTTGACGGAGTGGCGAGAGCAACACTGGGGAGATTGTTAGGCGCTTTGATTGCACAGAGGGCCGCAAATATAGGTGGAGTGACGAGAGCCACATTGGGGAGATTGTTAGGCGCTTGGATTGCAAAGAGGGCCGCAAGGATGACGGAGTGACGAGAGATACATTATAGATATGTTAGGCACTTGGATTGCAAAGAGGGCCGCAAGTATGAAGGTTTGACGAAAGCCACATTAGGGAGATTGTTAAGCGTTTTGATTGCAAAGAGGGCCGCAAGTATGGTGGATAGACGAGAGCCATATTGGGGAGATTTTTAGGCGCTTGGATTGCAAAGAGGGCCGCAAGAATGGCGGAGTGGCGAAAGCCACATCGGGGAGATTGTTAGGCGCTGTGGTTGCAAAGAGGGCCGCAAGTATGACGGAGTGGCGAGAACCACATGGGGAAGATTGTTAGGCGCTTGAATTGCAAAGAGGGCCGCAAGAGTGACGGAGTGAAAGGGCCACCTTGGGGAGATTGGGAGGCGCTTAGATTGCAAAGAGGGCCGCAAGTATGACAAAGTGGCGAGAGCCACATTGGGGAGATTGTTAGGCGCTCTGATTCAAGAGGGCCGCAAGTATGCCGGAGTGACGAGAGCCACATTGGAGAGATTGTTAGGCGCTTGGATTGCAAAGAGGGCCGCAAGAGTGACAGAGTGAAAGAGCCACCTTGGGGAGATTGTTAGGCGCTTGGATTGCAAAGAGGGCCGCAATAATGACGGAGTGGGAAAGCCACACTGGGGAGATTGTTAGGCGCTTGTTTGAAAAGAGGGCCGCAAGTATGACGGTGTGACGAGAGCCACATCGGGGAGATTGTTATGCGCTTTGATTGCAAGGAGGGCCGCAAGTATGACGGAGTGGCGAGAACCACATTGGGGAGATTGTTAGGCGCTTGGATTGCAAAGAGGGCCGCAAGTATGATGGAGTGGCGAGAGCCACATCGGGGAGATTGTAAGGCGTTTTGATTGCAAAGAGGGCCGAAGGTATGGTGGAGTGACGAGAGAAACACTGGGGAGATTGTTAGGCGCTTGGATTGCAAAGAGGGCCGCAAGTATGGTGCAGTGACGAGAGCCACATTGGGAAGATTGTTAGGTGCTTGGATTGCAAAGAGAGCTGCAAGTATGGTGGAGTGATGAGAGCCACATTGGGGAGATTGTTAGGCTTTTGGATTGCAAAGAGGGCCGCAAGCATGGCGGAGTGACGAGAACCACATCGAGAGATTGTTAGGCGCTTGGATTGCAAAGAGGGCCGCAAGTATGACAAAGTGACGAGAGCCACATTGGGGAGATTGTTAGGCGCTTGGATTGAAAAGAGGGCCGCAAGTTTGACGGAGTGGCGAGAGAAACACTGGGGAGATTGTTAGGCGCTTTGATTGCACAGAGGGCCGCAAATATAGGTGGAGTGACGAGAGCCACATTGGGGAGATTGTTAGGCGCTTGGATTGCAAAGAGGGCCGCAAGGATGACGGAGTGGCGAGAGCCACATTGGGGAGATTGTTAGGCTTTTGGATTGCAAAGAGGGCCGCAAGTATAGCGGAATGACGAGAGCCACACTGGGGAGATTGTTAGGCGCTTGAATTGCAAAGAGGGCCGCAAGCATGGCGGTGTGACGAGAGCCACATTGGGGAGATTGTTAGGCGCTTGGACTGCAAAGAGGGCCGCAAGTATGGCGGAGTGACGAGAACCACATCGAGAGATTGTTAGGCGCTTGGATTGCAAAGAGGGCCGCAAGTATGACAAAGTGACGAGCGCCACATTGGGGAGATTTTTAGGCGCTTGGATTGAAGAGAGGGCCGCAAGTATGACGGAGTGGCGAGAGCCACATCGGGGAGATTGTTAGGCGCTTTGGTTGCAAAGAGGGCCGCAAGTATGACGGAGTGGCGAGAACCACATGGGGGAGATTGTTAGGCGCTTGGATTGCAAAGAGGGCCGCAAGAGTGACGGAGTGAAAGTGCCACCTTGGGGAGATTGTGAGGCGCTTCGATTGCAAAGAGGGCCGCAAGTATGACGGAGTGGCGAGAGCCACATTGGGGAGATTGTTAGGCGCTCTGATTCAAGAGGGCCGCAAGTATGCCGGAGTGACGACAGCCACATTGGAGAGATTGTAAGGCGCTTGGATTGCAAAGAGGGCCGCAAGAGTGACGGAGTGAAAGTGCCACCTTGGGGAGATTTTAGGCGCTTGGATTGCAAAGAGGGCCGCAAGTATGGCGGAGTGGCGAGAGCCATATTGGGGAGATTGTTAGGCACTTGGATTGCAAAGAGGGCCGCAGGTATGGTGGAGTGACGAGAGCAACACTGGGGAGATTGTTAGGCGCTTGGATTGCAAAGAGGGCCGCAAGTATGGTGGAGTGACGAGAGCCACATTGGGGAGATTGTTAGGCGTTTGGATTGCAAAGAGGGCCGCAAGTATGACGGTGTGAAGAGAGCCACATTGGGGAAATTAGTATGCACTTGGATTGCAAAGAGGGCCGCAAGTATGACGGAGCGACGAGAGCCACATTGGGGAGATTGTTAGGCGCTTGGATTGCAAAACGGGCCGCAAGTATGACGGTGTGAAAAGAGCCACATTGGGGAGATTGTTAGGCGCTCTGTTTGCAAAGAGGGCCGCAAGTATGACGGAGTGGCGAGAGCAACACTGGGGAGATTGTTAGACGCTTGGATTGAAAAGAGGGCCGCAAGTATGACGGAGTGGCGAGAGCCACATTAGGGAGATGTTAGGCACATGGATTGCAAACAGCACATTTTTGTTTTCAGGATGTCTAGATAATTAACGGAAAAAAAAAAATAAAAATACAAAAACAAATTTGGACATCCCGTATGGTAGCTACGAGCGCTTGAAAAAAAAATTTCCCCTTAGTAAACCCTTCTCAACTTTGCTTGTCTGAATATGGAAAAAAAAAGACTGCCGGTTACGGGACTCGAACCCCGGACCGCGAAAACACTAGTCGGCGTCGCTACCCCGTACGCCATGCCACTCGATGGAAGTTGGATCGCTTACACTGATAGATAACCCACTGCTCTCAATGTATGCATGATTACATCTCATTGTATCTCGATTCATTCTTATTGTAATTGTAACACCAAAGCTAGATAGATATATGGACAGCGAGGGTCTCATTGGATTTAAAAAACATCCAAGAATATCCAGGAAGCCGTTTTTTAACTAACTCTAAAAATTCAGTTTCAACACATTGTCTTTTTAAAATCGCCTTTGATAGATCTTGATCGCGTGATCGCGAAAGAGTAAATCGTTTGTGGTAACAACGAGCCGTTTAACCGGTAAAAAATAAACCGTGTCCATTCACGTTGATGCATTGATATTAATGCGTGAAAATGGTGGAACAAAAAAGAGTGGGTGTACCGGGTCTCGAACCCCAGACCTCAAGTATTCGAAGCTACAACGTTACTTCGTACGCCACGCCAATCGATGGAAGTAGCGTTGCTTACACTGGTAGATAACACACTGGTCTCAATGTATGGCATAGCTTGTTGTATTCAGATAGCTCGTCATCACGCCAACATTAAAACATGTTTCCTCGGCTAACCATTAATGCAAGGCAAGCATTAACATGTTTTATGTATAGAGTATGAATGTCCAACGGAGAAACTCTAATCATTATTATATTAACCATTTAACAAGAGACGCTACGCGTCGTCAAAGACGTGCTCAAAGACACTCTGTTTTTTAGAATTATATTCTTAACGGCTATATTGTTTAATTGGGGGATCTTAAAGTTACTTCTCAAGGTAGATATGAACATGGTCTACTTTCAAAAAAATCATCGCGTCGCTATGTTTTTTGTGAGCGACGTGAGGCGTCGCCGCAATTTCAAAGATTTTCTTGTCAAGTTCCACTTTCGGTTTCGATTGTGGATGAACGGTGGTACCTAGTTAGTCGTAGCGTCGAACTTAAGGTCAACAATAATCCTTGGTGACGTAGTAACTCTACTGGTGTGACGAGTGACGGTATGACGAGAGCCACATTGGGGAGATTGTTTGGCACTTGGATTGCAAAGAGGGCCGCAAGTATGACGGAGCGACGAGAGCCACATTGGGGAGATTGTTAGGCGCTTGGATTGCCAAGAGGGCCGCAAGTATGGTGGAGTTACGAGAGCCACACTGGGGAGATAGTTAGGCGCTTGGATTGCAAAGAGGGCCGCAAGTATGACGGAGTGACGAGAGCCACTTTGGGGAGTTTGTGAGGCGCTTGGATTGCAAAGAGGGCCGCAAGTATGACGGAGTGACGAGAGATACATTGGGGATATGTTAGGCACTTGGATTGCAAAGAGGGCCGCAAGTATGAAGGTTTGACGAGAGCCACATTGGGGAGATTGTTAAGCGTTTTGATTGCAAAGAGGGCTGCAATTATGGTGGAGTGACGAGAGCCATATTGGGGAGATTGTTAGGCGCTTGGATTGCAAAGAGGGCCGCAAAAATGGCGGAGTGGCGAAAGCCACATCGGGGAGATTGTAAGGCGCTCTGATTGCAAAGAGGGCCGCAAGTATGACGGAGTGGCGAGAGCCACATTGGGGAGATTGTTAGGCGCTTGGATGGCAAAGAGGGCCGCAAGTATTACGGTGTGACGAGAGCTACATTGGGGACATAATTAGGCGCTTGGATTGCAAAGAGGGCCGCAAGTTTGACGGAGTGGCGAGAGCAACACTGGGGAGATTGTTAGGCGCTTTGATTGCACAGGTGGCCGCAAATATAGGTGGAGTGACGAGAGCCACATTGGGGAGATTGTAAGGCGCTTGGATTGCAAAGAGGGCCGCAAGTATGACGGAGTGGCGAGAACCACATCGAGAGATTGTTAGGCGCTTGGATTGCAAAGAGGGCCGCAAGTATGACAAAGTGACGAGAGCCATATTGGGGAGATTGTTAGGCGCTTGGATTGAAAAGAGGGCCGCAAGTATGACGGAGTGGCGAGAGCCACATCGGGGAGATTGTTAGGCGCTTTGATTGCAAAGAGGGCCGCAAGTATGACGGAGTGGCGAGAACCACATGGGGGAGATTGTTAGGCGCTTGGATTGCAAAGAGGGCCGCAAGAGTGACGGAGTGAAAGTGCCACCTTGGGGAGATTGTGAGGCGCTTGGATTGCAAAGAGGGCCGCAAGTATGACGGAGCGACGAGAGCCACATTGGAGAGATTGTTAGGCGCTTGGATTGCAAAGAGGGCCGCAAGTATGACGGAGTGGCGAGAGCCACATTAGGGAGATGTTAGGCACATGGATTGCAAACAGCACATTTTTGTTTTCAGGATGTCTAGATAATTAACGCAAAAAAAATAAATAAAAATACAAAAACAAATTTGGACATCCCGTATGGTAGCCACGAGCGCTTGAAAAAAAAATTTCCCCTTAGTAAACCCTTCTCAACTTTGCTTCTCTGAATATGGAAGAAAAAAAGACTGCCGGTTACGGGACTCGAACCCCGGACCGCGAAAACACTAGTCGGCGTCGCTACCCCGTACGCCATGCCACTCGATGGAAGTTGGATCGCTTACACTGATAGATAACCCACTGCTCTCAATGTATGCATGAATACATCTCATTGTATCTCGATTCATTCTTATTGTAATTGTAACACCAAAGCTAGATAGATTTATGGACAGCGAGGGTCTCATTGGATTTAAAAAACATCCAAGAATATCCAGGAAGCCGTTTTTTAACTAACTCTAAAAATTCAGTTTCAACACATTGTCTTTTTAAAATCGCCTTTGATAGATCTTGATCGCGTGATCGCGAAAGAGTAAATCGTTTGTGGTAACAACGAGCCGTTTAACCGGTAAAAAATAAACCGTGTCCATTCACGTTGATGCATTGATATTAATGCGTGAAAATGGTGGAACAAAAAAGAGTGGGTGTACCGGGTCTCGAACCCCAGACCTCAAGTATTCGAAGCTACAACGTTACTTCGTACGCCACGCCAATCGATGGAAGTAGCGTTGCTTACACTGGTAGATAACACACTGGTCTCAATGTATGGCATAGCTTGTTGTATTCAGATAGCTCGTCATCACGCCAACATTAAAACATGTTTCCTCGGCTAACCATTAATGCAAGGCAAGCATTAACATGTTTTATGTATAGAGTATGAATGTCCAACGGAGAAACTCTAATCATTATTATATTAACCATTTAACAAGAGACGCTACGCGTCGTCAAAGACGTGCTCAAAGACACTCTGTTTTTTAGAATTTTATTCTTTACGGCTATATTATTTAATTAAGGGATCTTAAAGTTACTTCTCAAGGTAGATATGAACATGGTCTACTTTCAATAAAATCATCAGGTCGCTATGTTTTTTGTGAGCGACGTGAGGCGTCGCCGAAATTTCAAAGATTTTCTTGTCAAGTTCCACTTTCGGTACCGATTGTGGATGAACGGTGGTACCTAGTTAGTCGTAGCATCGAACTTAAGGTCAACAATAATCCTTGGTGACGTAGTAACTCTACTGGTGTGACGATTGACGGTGTGACGAGAGCCACATTGGGGAGATTGTTTGGCACTTGGATTGCAAAGTGGGTTGCAAGTATGACGGAGCGACGAGAGCCAAATTGGGGAGATTGTTAGGCGCTTGGATTGCCAAGAGGGCCGCAAGTATGGTGGAGTTACGAGAGCCACACTGGGGAGATTGTTAGGTGCTTGGATTGCAAAGAGGGCCGCAAGTATGACGGAGTGACGAGAGCCACATTGGGGAGTTTGTGAGGCGCTTGGATTGCAAAGAGGGCCGCAAGTATGACGGAGTGACGAGAGATACATTGGGGATATGTAAGGCACTTGGATTGCAAAGAGGGCCGCAAGTATGAAGGTTTGAGAGAGCCAAATTGGGGAGATTGTTAAGCGTTTTGTTTGAAAAGAGGGCCGCAAGTATGGTGGAGTGACGAGAGCCATATTGGGGAGATTGTTAGGCGCTTGGATTGCAAAGAGGGCCGCAAGAATGGCGGAGTGGCGAAAGCCACATCGGGGAGATTGTAAGGCGCTCTGATTGCAAAGAGGGCCGCAAGTATGACGGAGTGGCGAGAGCCACATTGGGGAGATTGTTAGGCGCTTGGATGGCAAAGAGGGCCGCAAGTATGACGGTGTGACGAGAGCCACATTGGGGACATAATGAGGCGCTTGGATTGCAAAGAGGGCCGCAAGTTTGACGGAGTGGCGAGAGCAACACTGGGGAGATTGTTAGGCGCTTTGATTGCACAGAGGGCCGCAAACATAGGTGGAGTGACGAGAGCCACATTGGGGAGATTGTTTGGCACTTGGATTGGAAAGAGGGCCGCAAGGATGACGGAGTGGCGAGAGCCACATTGGGGAGATTGTTAGGCTTTTGGATTGCAAAGAGGGCCGCAAGTATGGTGGAATGACGAGAGCCACACTGGGGAGATTGTTAGGCGCTTGAATTGCAAAGAGGGCCGCAAGCATGGCGGTGTGACGAGAGCCACATTGGGGAGATTGTTAGGCGCTTGGACTGCAAAGAGGGCCGCAAGTATGGCGGAGTGACGAGAACCACATCGAGAGATTGTTAGGCGCTTGGATTGCAAAGAGGGCCGCAAGTATGACAAAGTGACGAGCCCCACATTGAGGAGATTGTTAGGCGCTTGGATTGAAAAGAGGGCCGCAAGTATGACGGAGTGGCGAGAGCCACATCGGGGAGATTGTTAGGCGCTTTGATTGCAAAGAGGGCCGCAAAAATGACGGAGTGGCGAGAACCACATGGGGGAGATTGTTAGGCGCTTGGATTGGAAAGAGGGCCACAAGAGTGACGGAGTGAAAGTGCCACCTTGGGGAGATTGTGAGGCGCTTGGATTGCAAAGAGGGCCGCAAGTATGACGGAGTGGCGAGAGCCACATTGGGGAGATTGTTAGGCGCTCTGATTCAAGAGGGCCGCAAGTATGCCGGGGTGACGAGAGCCACATTGGAGAGATTGTTAGGCGCTTGGATTGCAAAGAGGGCCGCAAGAGTGACGGAGTGAAAGTGCCACCTTGGGGAGATTGTTAGGCGCTTGGATTGCAAAGAGGGCCGCAAGTATGGCGGAGTGGCGAGAGCCATATTGGGGAGATTGTTAGGCACTTGGATTGCAAAGAGGGCCGCAGGTATGGTGGAGTGACGAGAGCAACACTGGGGAGATTGTTAGGCGCTTGGATTGCAAAGAGGGCCGCAAGTATGGTGCAGTGACGAGAGCCACATTGGGAAGATTGTTAGGTGCTTGGATTGCAAAGAGGGCCGCAAGTATGGTGGAGTGACGAGAGCCACATTGGGGAGATTGTTAGGCGTTTAAATTGCAAAGAGGGCCGCAAGTATGACGGTGTGAAGAGAGCCACATTAGGGAAATTAGTAGGCACTTGGATTGCAAAGAGGGCCGCAAGTATGACGGAGCGACGAGAGCCACATTGGGGAGATTGTTAGGCGCTTGGATTGCAAAGAGGTCCGCAAGTATGACGGTGTGAAAAGAGCCACATTGGGGAGATTGTTAGGCGCTCTGTTTGCAAAGAGGGCCGCAAGTATGACGGAGTGGCGAGAGCAACACTGGGGAGATTGTTAGACGCTTGGATTGCAAAGAGGGCCGCAAGTATGACGGAGTGGCGAGAGCCACATTAGGGAGATGTTAGGCACATGGATTGCAAACAGCACATTTTTGTTTTCAGGATGTCTAGATAAATAACGCAAAAAAAAAAAATAAAAATACAAAAACAAATTTGGACATCCCGTATGGTAGCTACGAGCGCTTGAAAAAAAAATTTCCCCTTAGTAAACCCTTCTCAACTTTGCTTGTCTGAATATGGAAGAAAAAAAGACTGCCGGTTACGGGACTCGAACCCCGGACCGCGAAAACACTAGTCGGCGTCGCTACCCCGTACGCCATGCCACTCGATGGAAGTTGAATCGCTTACACTGATAGATAACCCACTGCTCTCAATGTATGCATGATTACATCTCATTGTATCTCGATTCATTCTTATTGTAATTGTAACACCAAAGCTAGATAGATTTATGGACAGCGAGGGTCTCATTGGATTTAAAAAACATCCAAGAATATCCAGGAAGCCGTTTTTTAACTAACTCTAAAAATTCAGTTTCAACACATTGTCTTTTTAAAATCGCCTTTGATAGATCTTGATCGCGTGATCGCGAAAGAGTAAATCGTTTGTGGTAACAACGAGCCGTTTAACCGGTAAAAAATAAACCGTGTCCATTCACGTTGATGCATTGATATTAATGCGTGAAAATGGTGGAACAAAAAAGAGTGGGTGTACCGGGTCTCGAACCCCAGACCTCAAGTATTCGAAGCTACAACGTTACTTCGTACGCCACGCCAATCGATGGAAGTAGCGTTGCTTACACTGGTAGATAACACACTGGTCTCAATGTATGGCATAGCTTGTTGTATTCAGATAGCTCGTCATCACGCCAACATTAAAACATGTTTCCTCGGCTAACCATTAATGCAAGGCAAGCATTAACATGTTTTATGTATAGAGTATGAATGTCCAACGGAGAAACTCTAATCATTATTATATTAACCATTTAACAAGAGACGCTACGCGTCGTCAAAGACGTGCTCAAAGACACTCTGTTTTTTAGAATTATATTCTTTACGGCTATATTGTTTAATTGGGGGATCTTAAAGTTACTTCTCAAGGTAGATATGAACATGGTCTACTTTCAAAAAAATCATCGCGTCGCTATGTTTTTTGTGAGCGACGTGAGGCGTCGCCGCAATTTCAAAGATTTTCTTGTCAAGTTCCACTTTCGGTACCGATTGCTGATGAACGGTGGTACCTAGTTAGTCGTAGCGTCGAACTTAAGGTCAACAATAATCCTTGGTGACGTAGTAACTCTACTGGTGTGACGAGTGACGGAGCGACGAGAGCCAAATTGGGGAGATTGTTAGGCGCTTGGATTGCCAAGAGGGCCGCAAGTATGACGGAGCGACGAGAGCCACACTAGGGAGATTGTTAGGTGCTTGGATTGCAAAGAGGGCCGCAAGTATGACGGAGTGACGAGAGCCACATTGGGGAGTTTGTGAGGCGCTTGGATTGCAAAGAGGGCCGCAAGTATGACGGAGCGACGAGAGATACATAGGGGATATGTTAGGCACTTGGATTGCAAAGAGGGCCGCAAGTATTGCGGAGTGGCGAGAGCCACATTAGGGAAATGTAAGGCACTTGGATTGCAAAGAGGGCCGCAAGTATGGCGGTGTGACGAGAGCCACATTGGGGAGATTGTTTGGCACTTGGATTGCAAAGAGGGCCGCAAGTATGACAGAGCGACGAGAGCCACATGGGGGAGATTGTTAGGCGCTTGGATTGCCAAGGGGGCCACCAGTATGGTGGAGTTACGAGAGCCACACTGGGGAGATTGTTAGGCGCTTGGATTGCAAAGAGGGCCGAAAGTATGACGGAGTGACGAGAGCCACATTTGGGAGTTTGTTAGGCGCTTGGATTGCAATGGGGGCCGCAAGTATGGCGGAGTGGCGAGAGCCACATCGGGGAGATTGTTAGGCGCTTGGATTGCAAAGAGGGCCGCAAGAATGACGGAGTGACGAGATCCACATCGGAGAGATTGTAAGGCGCTTGGGGCCACCTTGGGGAGTTTGCTAGGCACTTGGATTGCAAAGAGGGCCGCAAGTATGGCGGAGTGGCGAGAGCCACATCGGGGAGATTGTTAGGCGCTTGGATTGCAAAAAGGGCCGCAAGTATGACAAGGTGACGAGAGCCACATTGGGGAGATTGTGAGGCGCTTGGATTGCAAAGAGGGCCGCAAGGATGATGGAGTGGCGACAGGGCCATTTGGGAGATGTGAGGCACTTGGATTGCAAAGAGGGCCGCAAGTATGGTGGAGTGAAGAGTGCCACATTGGGGAGATTGTTAGGCGTTTGGATTGCAAAGAGGGCCGCAAGTATGACGGTGTGAAGAGAGCCACATTGGGGAAATTGTTAGGCACTTGCATTGCAAAGAGGGCCGCAAGTATGACGGAGCGGCAAGAGCCACATTGGGGAGATTGTTAGGCGCTTGGATTGCAAAGAGGGCCGCAAGTATGACGGAGTGGCGAGAGCCACATTGGGGAGATTGTTAGGCGGTTGGATGGCAAAGAGGGCCGCAAGTATGGCGGAGTGGCGAGAGCCATATTGGGGAGATTGTTAGGCGCTTGGATTTCAAAGAGGGCCGCAAGTATGGCGGAGTGGCGAAAACCACATTAGGGAGATGTTAGGCACTTGGATTGCAAAGAGGGCCGCAATTATGGGGGAGTGACGAGAGCCACATTGGAGAGATTGTTAGACGCTTATATTGCAAAGAGGGCCGCAAGTATAACGGTGTGACGAGAGCCACATTGGGGAGATTGTTAGGCGCTTGGATTGCAAAGAGGGCCGCAAGTATGACGATGTGGCGAGAGCAACACTGGGGAGGTTGTTAGGCGCTTGGATTGCAAAGAGGGCCGCAAGTATGGTGCAGTGACGAGAGCCACATTGGGGAGATTGTTAGGTGCTTGGATTGCAAAGAGGGCCGCAAGAATGGCGGTGTGACGAGAGCCACATTGGGGAGATTGTTAGGCGCTTGGATTGCAAAGAGGGCCGCAAGTATGACGGTGTGAAGAGAGCCACATTGGGGAGGTTGTTTGGCGCTTGGTTTGCAAAGAGGGCCGCAAGTATGACGGAGTGGCGAGGGCAACATTGGGGAGATTGTGAGGCGCTTGGATTGCAAAGAGGGCCGCAAGTATGACGGAGTGACGACAGGCCCATTTGGGAGATGTGAGGCACTTGGATTGCAAAGAGGGCCGCAAGTATGGTGAAGTGACGAGAGCCACATTGGGGAGATTGTTAGGCGTTTTTTATTGCAAAGAGGGCCGCAAGTATGACGGTGTGAAGAGAGCCACATTGGGGAAATTAATTGGCACTTAAATTGCAAAGAGGGCCGCAAGTATGACGGAGCGACGAGAGCCACATTGGGGAGATTGTTAGGCGCTTGGATTGCAAAGAGGGCCGCAAGTATGACGGTGTGAAGAGAGCCACATTGGGAAAATTGTTAGGCGCTTGGTTTGCAAAGAGGGCCGCAAGTATGACGGAGTGGCGAGAGCAACACTGGGGAGATTGTTAGACGCTTGGATTGCAAAGAGGGCCGCAAGTATGACGGACTGGCGAGAGCCACATTGGGAAGATTGTTAGGCGCTTGGATGGCAAAGAGGGCCGCAAGTATGACGGTGTGACGAGAGCCACATTGGGGACATAATTAGGCGCTTGGATTGCAAAGAGGGCCGCAAGTTTGACGGAGTGGCGAAAGCAACACTGGGGAGATTGTTAGGCGCTTTGATTGCACAGAAGGCCGCAAATATAGGTGGAGTGACGAGAGCCACATTGGGGAGATTGTTAGGCGCTTGGATTGCAAAGAGGGCCGCAAGGATGACGGAGTGGCGAGAGCCACATTGGGGAGATTGTTAGGCTTTTGGATTGCAAAGAGGGCCGCAAGTATGGCGGAGTGACGAGAGCCACATTGGGGAGATTGTTAGGCGCTTGGACTGCAAAGAGGGCCGATAGTATGGCGGAGTGACGAGAACCACATCGAGAGATTGTTAGGCGCTTGGATTGCAAAGAGGGCCGCAAGTATGGTGCAGTGACAAGAGCCACATTGGGAAGATTGTTAGGTGCTTGGATTGCAAAGAGGGCCGCAAGTATGGTGGAGTGACGAGAGCCACATTGGAAAGATTGTTAGGCGTTTGGATTGCAAAGAGGGCCGCAAGTATGACGGTGTGAAGAGAGCCACATTGGGGAAATTAGTAGGCACTTGGATTGCAAAGAGGGCCGCAAGTATGACGGAGCGACGAGAGCCACATTGGGGAGATTGTTAGGCGCTTGGATTGCAAAGAGGGCCGCAAGTATGACGGTGTGAAAAGAGCCACATTGGGGAGATTGTTAGGCGCTCTGTTTGCAAAGAGGGCCGCAAGTATGACGAAGTGGCGAGAGCAACACTGGGGAGATTGTTAGACGCTTGGATTGCAAAGAGGGCCGCAAGTATGACGGAGTGGCGAGAGCCACATTAGGGAGATGTTAGGCACATGGATTGCAAACAGCACATTTTTGTTTTCAGGATGTCTAGATAATTAACGCAAAAAAAAAAATAAAAATACAAAAACAAATTTGGACATCCCGTATGGTAGCTACGAGCGCTTGAAAAAAAAATTTCCCCTTAGTAAACTCTTCTCAACTTTGCTTGTCTGAATATAGAAGAAAAAAAGACTGCCGGTTACGGGACTCGAACCCCGGACCGCGAAAACACTAGTCGGCGTCGCTACCCCGTACGCCATGCCACTCGATGGAAGTTGGATCGCTTACACTGATAGATAACCCACTGCTCTCAATGTATGCATGATTACATCTCATTGTATCTCGATTCATTCTTATTGTAATTGTAACACCAAAGCTAGATAGATTTATGGACAGCGAGGGTCTCATTGGATTTAAAAAACATCCAAGAATATCCAGGAAGCCGTTTTTTAACTAACTCTAAAAATTCAGTTTCAACACATTGTCTTTTTAAAATCGCCTTTGATAGATCTTGATCGCGTGATCGCGAAAGAGTAAATCGTTTGTGGTAACAACGAGCCGTTTAACCGGTAAAAAATAAACCGTGTCCATTCACGTTGATGCATTGATATTAATGCGTGAAAATGGTGGAACAAAAAAGAGTGGGTGTACCGGGTCTCGAACCCCAGACCTCAAGTATTCGAAGCTACAACGTTACTTCGTACGCCACGCCAATCGATGGAAGTAGCGTTGCTTACACTGGTAGATAACACACTGGTCTCAATGTATGGCATAGCTTGTTGTAATCAGATAGCTCGTCATCACGCCAACATTAAAACATGTTTCCTCGGCTAACCATTAATGCAAGGCAAGCATTAACATGTTTTATGTATAGAGTATGAATGTCCAACGGAGAAACTCTAATCATTATTATATTAACCATTTAACAAGAGACGCTACGCGTCGTCAAAAACGTGCTCAAAGACACTCTGTTTTTTAGAATTATATTCTTAACGGCTATATTGTTTAATTGGGGGATCTTAAAGTTACTTCTCAAGGTAGATATGAACATGGTCTACTTTCAAAAAAATCATCGCGTCGCTATGTTTTTTGTGAGCGACGTGAGGCGTCGCCGCAATTTCAAAGATTTTCTTGTCAAGTTCCACTTTCGGTTACGATTGTGGATGAACGGTGGTACCTAGTTAGTCGTAGCGTCGAACTTAAGGTCAACAATAATCCTTGGTGACGTAGTAACTCTACTGGTGTGACGAGTGACGGTGTGACGAGAGCCACATTGGGGAGATTGTTTGGCACTTGGATTGCAAAGAGGGCCGCAAGTATGACGGAGCGACGAGAGCCACATTGGGGAGATTGTTAGGCGCTTGGATTGCCAAGAGGGCCGCAAGTATGGTGGAGTTACGAGAGCCATACTGGGGAGATTGTTAGGCACTTGGATTGCAAAGAGGGCCGCAAGTATGACGGAGTGACGAGAGCCACATTGGGGAGTTTGTGAGGCGCTTGGATTGCAAAGAGGGCCGCAAGTATGACGGAGTGACGAGAGACACATCGGGGATATGTTAGGCACTTGGATTGCAAAGAGGGCCGCAAGTATGAAGGTTTGACGACAGCCACATTGGGGAGATTGTTAAGCGTTTTGATTGCAAAGAGGGCCGCAAGTATGGTGGAGTGACGAGAGCTATATTGGGGAGATTGTTAGGCGCTTGGATTGCAAAGAGGGCCGCAAAAATGGCGGAGTGGCGAAAGCCACATCGGGGAGATTGTAAGGCGCTCTGATTGCAAAGAGGGCCGCAAGTATGACGGAGTGGCGAGAGCCACATTGGGGAGATTGTGAGGCGCTTGGATGGCAAAGAGGGCCGCAAGTATTACGGTGTGACGAGAGCTACATTGGGGACATAATTAGGCGCTTGGATTGCAAAGAGGGCCGCAAGTTTGACGGAGTGGCGAGAGCAACACTGGGGAGATTGTTAGGCGCTTTGATTGCACAGGTGGCCGCAAATATAGGTGGAGTGACAAGAGCCACATTGGGGAGATTGTAAGGCGCTTGGATTGCAAAGAGGGCCGCAAGTATGACGGAGTGGCGAGACCCACATTGGGGAGATTGTAAGGCGCTTGGATTGCAAAGAGGGCCGCAAGTATGGCGGAGTGACGAGAGCCACACTGGGGAGATTGTTAGGCGCTTGAATTGCAAAGAGGGCCGCAAGCATGACGGTGTGACGAGAGCCACATTGGGGAGATTGTTAGGCGCTAGGACTGCAAAGAGGGCCGCAAGTATGGCGGAGTGACGAGAACCACATCGAGAGATTGTTAGGCGCTTGGATTGCAAAGAGGGCCGCAAGTATGACAAAGTGACGAGAGCCATATTGGGGAGATTGTTAGGCGCTTGGATTGAAAAGAGGGCCGCAAGTATGACGGAGTGGCGAGAGCCACATCGGGGAGATTGTTAGGCGCTTTGATTGCAAAGAGGGCCGCAAGTATGACGGAGTGGCGAGAACCACATGGGGGAGATTGTTAGGCGCTTGGATTGCAAAGAGGGCCGCAAGAGTGACGGAGTGAAAGTGCCACCTTGGGGAGATTGTGAGGCGCTTGGATTGCAAAGAGGGCCGCAAGTATGACGGAGCGACGAGAGCCACATTGGGGAGATTGTTAGGCGCTTGGATTGCAAAGAGGGCCGCAAGAGTGACGGAGTGGCGAGAGCCACATTAGGGAGATGTTAGGCACATGGATTGCAAACAGCTTATTTTTGTTTTCAGGATGTCTAGATAATTAACGCAAAAAAAAAAAATAAAAATACAAAAACAAATTTGACCATCCCGTATGGTAGCTACGAGCGCTTGAAAAAAAAATTTCCCCTTAGTAAACCCTTCTCAACTTTGCTTCTCTGAATATGGAAGAAAAAAAGACTGCCGGTTACGGGACTCGAACCCCGGACCGCGAAAACACTAGTCGGCGTCGCTACCCCGTCCGCCATGCCACTCGATGGAAGTTGGATCGCTTACACTGATAGATAACCCACTGCTCTCAATGTGTTCATGCAAATGTGTTGTAATTTTAGCTACGCCCGACAGATCGCATCAGCTGTCACTTTACTCTTTCAATGTCTTTGGATCCATGCGTGAGGAAAGCGAATGTTGAGCTATTTTATCTTTTCTAAGATCTTTGCATTTTACCATTGTAGTACTTTGTCGTCCATTTTTACATGCTCGCGTCGTGTAGATTTATTCTCGCTTTTATTCTCATTTTCACATGTGTACAACACACATAATTCATGTATTGTAATTGTAACTCAAGAATATAAGTGTAATGTGTTATTTGTGTTAATATATTCCTTTTGCTTTCAAGTGTATTTTGTGTATGTGCGGATTATTGCTGAACTCGACCTAGTGTTTACAGTCCACCTATTTATTGCCTCAGTGCTGGTCCTCCGAACTCTTATTCTTCCCCTACATTTTGGTCGCACCGGGCCGCATATACAATTTACATTATTTCCACGTGGAAATTATAAACTGTTCTTAAATTCACCGTCGACGGCACCTTCGTCATCCTTCTACATAGCCTAAGCATAGGCCTACGCTAGGCCTAGTTCGTCTGCACCCGGCCTTCCCATGGGGCCCCAGTTATTGCAGCTCAAAGTGTATCTTGCAACCCTCGTGGAACTTCTCCGGTCATGGACAGGCTTCTTCTAGTCGCAGTCTTCACAACTCAGATAAGCTATTTACTGTCTCTCATTTCTGTTCGATCCTAGTTCTTTGTTTCTGGCACCATGAATGACCAAATGAAAAGTGAGTTAATTAAACGGCGTGGCGTAGTCAAAGCTAGGCTTACACGCATACACACGTTCATAAACAACGTAGACAATCAGTCAAATCTAAGTGCAATCAGAGTTAGATTTGAAACTCTTTCTTCAATTTATGGTCAGTTTGAAGAAATACAAACACAGCTTGAAATAGAAGACACTGAAGCTGACTCAGAGCATGAAATGTATAGATCAGAATTTGAAAGTTTATATTTTGATACTAATGCGAAATCAAACGACTTATTTGCTCCTGTTACGCTGTTGAGTGATGCCTGCACTGTCAATGGCGCTCAAGTACACAAACATATTCTAAAACTGCCAAATATAAATCTACCAGATTTCTCAGGTGACTACACTCGTTGGTCACAATACAAAGACACATATGTCGCATTCATACATAACAATGTAACTCTTACGGATGTTCAGAAGTTTCATTATCTTCTATCATCATTACGTGATGAACCTCTACAGCTGATCAAAAATCTCCCATTATCCTCAGCTAATTACATCATTGCATGGGAAATGATTGTCAAAAGATACGAAAACAAAAAATTGATATTTCAGAAACATATCAATACTCTTCTTAATCTTCCACATGCACGAGCAAACTCCGCTCATGAACTTAGACAGTTAGTTAATGAACTTACAAGCAATCTCAATGCTATTCAAGCGCTCAATTTGAATATCGAAATTCATGAGCTTCTACTGATTCAACTCACTCTAGGGAAACTAGACATGCAAACTAGGCGTGATTTTGAAACATCACAATCGGAATCGGAATGTTCCACACTCAAATGCTTATATGACTTTCTTGACAAGAGGTCACAGACTATAGAGCTTACTCAAGCAAGGGTTGACATTCCTCAAAGCAAGCCTAATAAACATACGTATGTCGCTACCGGTACTAACAATACCGAATGTTTGCATTGTGGTAATAAACATTACTTATACAATTGTAAATCATTTCGCGATCTGTCAGTAGCACATAGATGGCAATTCATTAATTCTAATAATGCTTGTGCCAACTGCTTTGCTATCGATCATGAGGTCAACGCATGCGAATTTCCTAGCTATTGTAAGTGTGGAAAAAAGCACAGCATCTTATTGCATGATTCTAAACAAGGGCCTCAAGGTCAAACGCAGATAAACAAACAACTGACCAATACTCAATATAGCAATCGCACACCTGCGTCAATGCAAAGTAACAATCTCTTTACCAATCATTCAGAAAACACTAGGTCTACTAGCGATGCTAGTGCAGGAAGCTACTCTTCCTTCAAGGCTAAACCTACACACCAAGTTTTGTTAGCTACAGCACAAGTCTATGCTCTAAATAAATTTCGTAATTTAATCAAATGTCGAGCACTGCTCGACTCAGCAAGTCAAGCCTCTTTCATCACTCTTGAATTGGCTAACAAACTTCACCTCAAAAAAGAAGTCAGTCACACATCTATTCAGGGTATTAACGACACAAGTTCAACAACTACCCACACTGTTAGTGTAACAGTAAAATCAACTATTAGCAATCACACAACTAAAATTGATTGTTTCATCTTGCCAAAAATTACGGGAAATCTACCGTCGGTTCCCATCGATTATAGCACATGGAACATTCCTCATAACATTGTAGGCCTACTAGCAGATCCTGATTTCGACAATCCAGGTGAAATCCAACTGCTGATAGGTGCAGAACACTACTACGACCTTCTCCAATCGAATTCACTAATTCGCCCAGGTTTCCCTACAATTCAAGAGACAAAACTTGGTTGGGTCCTCGGTGGAAGGGTTCCCGGTTTGACTCTCGAGCAGTCTCTGAAACCTGCACATACGTATTTCGTTAGTACGGAAAAAATTGATCAACAACTCAAGCGCTTTTGGGAAATTGAAGGTATTCCAAAACCTATCACTACAAAGGAAGAACGTGATTGCGAAAATCATTTCTTAAACAATACGACTCGTAACGCTCAAGAAAAATTTATTGTTCGTCTCCCATTGAAAGAAGACAGGAGTCAACTCGGTGACTCGAGACCTCAAGCAATGCGGCGGTATCAACAATTGGAACGTCACCTGAATTCAAATAGCGTCGCAAAGGAAGACTACAATAAGTTTCTTCATGAATACCAAGAACTTGGTCATATGCAACCAGTCGACAGTGCACCAGATGAAACTGGTACTTGTTATTACTTACCTCACCACGCAGTATTCAAACAATCTACTACAAGTCATATACGTGTCGTTTTCGATGGATCAGCAAAATCTAGCACCGGCAAGTCACTAAATGATTTACTAAAACTAGGACCTACAATACAAGACGACTTGTGCTCAATTGTCTTGCGTTTCAGAACACATCTGATAGCTTTCAGCGCCGACATTGCTAAAATGTACAGACAAATAAATATGCATCCTGACGATTGGAATTTACAACGCATCTTATGGAGAGAATCTACTAATGAACCCATAAGAGAATACCAACTGACTACAGTAACTTATGGTACAAAAACTGCACCCTTTTTAGCCACACGATGCTTACACCATTTAGCAGACTT
Source organism: Isoperla grammatica (assembly GCA_945910005.1). NCBI lineage: Eukaryota > Metazoa > Arthropoda > Insecta > Plecoptera > Perlodidae > Isoperla > Isoperla grammatica. The sequence continues at coordinate 40,737,614 of OX246748.1, read as the reverse complement.
GGAAGCTAAAAATTATCCTAAGGCATCTTTGATACTCAAAAATGATTTCTACGTAGATGACTGTCTTTCAGGAGCAAACAATTTAGAAGACGCTCTAAAACTTCAGCAAGATTTGAAATCTTTACTGGCCAGTGGAGGCTTTCCACTACGTAAATGGTGCTCAAACCATTCTGCTCTTTTGGAGTCGGTTCCAGAAGAAGATCGTGAAATTAACCTTCCGCTGCAATTCGAACGAGAAGATTGTATCAAAACTCTAGGACTGCTTTGGCATCCTGCTTCTGATATCTTTCAAATAATCAATGGTTCAACCAAGCCACAGTTACAACAAGTATCAATAGCTACTAAACGCAAAGTGTTATCTATTATTTCTGCCATTTTCGATCCACTAGGACTAATAAGTCCTATTGTCATCAATTGCAAGATCTTTCTACAGCACCTGTGGATAGAACGGTTAGACTGGGATGATGTCTTACCCGTCTCTCTAAACACAAAATGGCAGAATATCTGCAATCAACTTCCTACCATAAGCAACATAAAGGTTCAACGACTAGTATTAGTGACAGGAGTCATCACCGATATCCAGTTACACGGCTTTTCTGATGCTTCTGAAAAAGCTTTCGGAGCTTGCATATATCTCCGATCGACCAACAATGAAGGTCATACTTCTACCCACTTACTTTACTCTAAATCAAAGGTAGCACCTTTGAAACGAATCACACTTCCACGATTGGAATTATGCGGCGCACTTTTACTCGCCAAACTTTTTAACAAAACAGTTGAATCGCTTCATCTTGACATTAATTCCAGTTTCCTCTGGACAGACTCAACACTCGTTCTTGCTTGGATTAAAGCTCATCCGTACAAATGGAAAACATTCATTGCAAACAGAGTCACTGAAATACAAGAACTCACTGCAAATGCAAAATGGGCACACATCGCATCAGCACAAAATCCTGCAGATTTGATTTCTAGAGGAACCTCTCCAGACATTCTTGCTACTTGTAAATTGTGGTGGCATGGACCTCAATGGTTGCCACAAGACCCATCATTATGGCCAATATCAATCATGCAGCCCATCGCGTTAGAAGACATGCCAGAACAACAAACTTCAACCATCACCCTCATGGCAATTAAGCCAAAAGATGACATCATCCATAAATTTTCAAGGCTGACTAAATTGCAACGAGTCATTGCTTATTGCATTCGATTTTGCTACAATTCCAGAAGGCCACCTTCGGAGAGAAATCATTCGACACTCTCTGTCACAGAGTTAAATAACTCATTAAAAGCATGCATCAAACTAGCTCAAGGTGTTGTGTACTCATCAGAAATTCATGCATTGTCATCATCAAGAGAGCTCTCCAACAAAAGCAGTATAAAAAACTTATGTCCTTTCTTGGACAGTGAAGGTATCCTAAGACTCGGAGGAAGACTTCAAAAATCTTTGCTGCCATTCGAATCTAAACATCAAATGATTATTCCAACACGGCATCATCTCACCAAACTTCTCATTATGCACGAGCATTTACGATTATTACATGCTTCATCACAAATGTTGACGTCATCACTTCAACAACGCTACTGGATACCGTCCATTAGACGAATACTTCGATCAACATTGCATCAATGTTTACCATGCTACAAGTTGAAAACCACAACTACACAGCAACTCATGGGAGAATTACCTACTCCCAGAATACAACCGGCTCGACCTTTCTTAAACACAGGAATTGATTATGCAGGACCCTTTTTCATAAAGCAAGGATCCACACGCAGTAAAATAAAATTGAAGGCATATATTGCTATCTTCGTTTGCCTTGCTACTAAGGCTGTACACATTGAATTAGTCAGCGACATGACTACTGAAGCATTCATCGCTGCGTTAAAGCGTTTCACGTCACGAAGAGGAAAATGTTCCAACATATATAGCGATAACGGAACAAACTTTGTTGGTGCTAATCATCAGCTAGCTGATCTCAGCAAACTACTGAAGTCAAGGTCTCATCAAGAAACTCTGCAAAATTACAATTCTCATGAAAATTGTAATTGGTTTTTCATACCACCTCGCTCTCCTCACTTCGGAGGCCTGTGGGAGGCTGCGGTTAAATCTCTCAAATATCATCTCAAAAGGGTGATAGGAAATAACTCACTCACATTTGAACAAATGTGCACAATTCTCACACAAATTGAAGCTTGTTTAAATTGACGCCCACTTATCGTAAACTCCAATGATCCTCATGATATATCTTATCTTAGTCCGGGTCATTTTCTCATTGGTGAAGCTATTACCTCTATACCTGAACCTAACCTAATTGACAGTTCAGTTCATGCTTTAAATAGATGGCAACAGCTTCAACAATACATGCAGCTCATCTGGAAGAAATGGTCCACCGACTACCTTCACACTATGCAGCAGAGACAGAAATGGTCCAGTTCCAGCCCAAACCTTGTTGAAGGCACCGTGGTTCTTGTGAAAGAAGAGAACCTACAACCTCTACAGTGGGAACTCGCCATAATCACTGCTCTGCATCCTGGTCAAGATGGAAAAGTTCGAGTGGTTACCATCAAAACTCCTCGTGGACACTTCAAGCGCCCAATAGTTAAACTGTGTCCCCTTCCTATATAAGCAACTTTTTGCACTCCTTTTTTCATTATTAAAAAATATTCATTTTTGGGCCCCAGTATGTTCATGCAAATGTGTTGTTATTTTAGTTACGCCCGACAGATCGCATCAGCTGTCACTTTACTCTTTCAATGTCTTTGGATCCATGCGTGAGGAAAGCGAATGTTGAGCTATTTTATCTTTTCTAAGATCTTTGCATTTTACCATTGTAGTACTTTGTCGTCCATTTTTACATGCTCGCGTCGTGTAGATTTATTCTCGCTTTTATTCTCATTTTGTACAACACACATAATTCATGTATTGTAATTGTAACTCAAGAATATAAGTGTAATGTGTTATTTGTGTTAATATATTCCTTTTGCTTTCAAGTGTATTTTGTGTATGTGCGGATTATTGCTGAACTCGACCTAGTGTTTACAGTCCACCTATTTATTGCCTCAGTGCTGGTCCTCCGAACTCTTATTCTTCCCCTACACAATGTATGCATGAATACATCTCATTGTATCTCGATTCATTCTTATTGTAATTGTAACACCAAAGCTAGATAGATTTATGGACAGCGAGGGTCTCATTGGATTTAAAAAACATCCAAGAATATCCAGGAAGCCGTTTTTTAACTAACTCTAAAAATTCAGTTTCAACACATTGTCTTTTTAAAATCGCCTTTGATAGATCTTGATCGCGTGATCGCGAAAGAGTAAATCGTTTGTGGTAACAACGAGCCGTTAACCGGTAAAAAATAAACCGTGTCCATTCACGTTGATGCATTGATATTAATGCGTGAAAATGGTGGAACAAAAAAGAGTGGGTGTACCGGGTCTCGAACCCCAGACCTCAAGTATTCGAAGCTACAACGTTACTTCGTACGCCACGCCAATCGATGGAAGTAGCGTTGCTTACACTGGTAGATAACACACTGGTCTCAATGTATGGCATAGCTTGTTGTATTCAGATAGCTCGTCATCACGCCAACATTAAAACATGTTTCCTCGGCTAACCATTAATGCAAGGCAAGCATTAACATGTTTTATGTATAGAGTATGAATGTCCAACGGAGAAACTCTAATCATTATTATATTAACAATTTAACAAAAGACGCTACGCGTCGTCAAAGACGGGCTCAAAGACACTCTGTTTTTTAGAATTATATTCTTTACGGCTATATTGTTTAATTGGGGGATCTTAAAGTTACTTCTCAAGGTAGATATGAACATGGTCTACTTTCAAAAAAATCATCAGGTCGCTATGTTTTTTGTGAGCGACGTGAGGCGTCGCCGAAATTTCAAAGATTTTCTTGTCAAGTTCCACTTTCGGTACCGATTGTGGATGAACGGTGGTACCTAGTTAGTCGTAGCGTCGAACTTAAGGTCAACAATAATCCTTGGTGACGTAGTAACTCTACTGGTGTGACGAGTGACGGTGTGACGAGATCCACATTGGGGAGATTGTTTGGCACTTGGATTGCAAAGAGGGCCGCAAGTATGACGGAGCGACGAGAGCCAAATTGGGGAGATTGTTAGGCGCTTGGATTGCCAAGAGGGCCGCAAGTATGGTGGAGTTACGAGAGCCACACTGGGGAGATTGTTAGGTGCTTGGATTGCAAAGAGGGCCGCAAGTATGACGGAGTGACGAGAGCCACATTGGGATGTTTGTGAGGCGCTTGGATTGCAAAGAGGGCCGCAAGTATGACGGAGCGACGAGAGATACATTGGGGATATGTTAGGCACTTGGATTGCAAAGAGGGCCGCAAGTATGGCGGAGTGGCGAGAGCCACATTAGGGAAATGTAAGGCACTTGGATTGCAAAGAGGGCCGCAAGTATGGCGGTGTGACGAGAGCCACATTGGGGAGACTGTTTGGCACTTGGATTGCAAAGAGGGCCGCAAGTATGACAGAGCGACGAGAGCCACATTGGGGAGATTGTTAGGCGCTTGGATTGCCAAGGGGGCCGCCAGTATGGTGGAGTTACGAGAGCCACACTGGGGAGATTGTTAGGCGCTTGGATTGCAAAGAGGGCCGAAAAAATGACGGAGTGACGAGAGCCACATTTGGGAGTTTGTTAGGCGCTTGGATTGCAATGGGGGCCGCAAGTATGGCGGAGTGGCGAGAGCCACATCGGGGAGATTGTTAGGCGCTTGGATTGCAAAGAGGGCCGCAAGAATGACGGAGTGACGAGATCCACATCGGAGAGATTGTAAGGCGCTTGGGGCCACCTTGGGGAGTTTGCTAGGCACTTGGATTGCAAAGAGGGCCGCAAGTATGGCGGAGTGGCGAGAGCCACATCGGGGAGATTGTGAGGCGCTTGGATTGCAAAGAGGGCCGCAAGTATGACAGAGTGACGAGAGCCACATTGGGGAGATTGTGAGGCGCTTGGATTGCAAAGAGGGCCGCAAGTATGACAGAGTGACAAGAGCCACATTGGGGAGATTGTGAGGCGCTTGGATTGCAAAGAGGGCCGCAAGAATGACGGAGTGACGAGATCCACATCGGAGAGATTGTAAGGCGCTTGGGGCCACCTTGGGGAGTTTGCTAGGCACTTGGATTGCAAAGAGGGCCGCGAGTATGGCGGAGTGGCGAGAGCCACATCAGGGAGATTATTAGGCGCTTGGATTGCAAAGAGGGCCGCAAGTATGACAGAGTGACGAGAGCCACATTGGGGAGATTGTGAGGCGCTTGGATTGCAAAGAGGGCCGCAAGTATGATGGAGTGGCGACAGGGCCATTTGGGAGATGTGAGGCACTTGGATTGCAAAGAGGGCCGGGAGTATGGTGGAGTGAAGAGTGCCACATTGGGGAGATTGTTAGGCGTTTGGATTGCAAAGAGGGCCGCAAGTATGACGGTGTGAAGAGAGCCACATTGGGGACATATTTAGGCACTTGCATTGCAAAGAGGGCCGCAAGTATGACGGAGCGGCAAGAGCCACATTGGGGAGATTGTTAGGCGCTTGGATTGCAAAGAGGGCCGCAAGTATGACGGAGTGGCGAGAGCCACATTGGGGAGATTGTTAGGCGGTTGGATGGCAAAGAGGGCCGCAAGTATGGCGGAGTGGCGAGAGCCATATTGGGGAGATTGTTAGGCGCTTGGATTTCAAAGAAGGCCGCAAGTATGGCGGAGTGGCGAAAACCACATTAGGGAGATGTGAGGCACTTGGATTGCAAAGAGGGCCGCAATTATGGGGGAGTGACGAGAGCCACATTGGAGAGATTGTTAGACGCTTATATTGCAAAGAGGGCCGCAAGTATGACGGTGTGACGAGAGCCACATTGGGGAGATTGTTAGGCGCTTGGATTGCAAAGAGGGCCGCAAGTATGACGATGTGGCGAGAGCAACACTGGGGAGATTGTTAGGCGCTTGGATTGCAAAGAGGGCCGCAAGTATGGTGCGTTGACGAGAGCCACATTGGGGAGATTGTTAGGTGCTTGGATTGCAAAGAGGGCCGCAAGAATGGCGGTGTGACGAGAGCCACATTGGGGAGATTGTTATGCGCTTGGATTGCAAAGAGGGCCGCAAGTATGACGGTGTGAAGAGAGCCACATTGGGGAGGTTGTTAGGCGCTTGGTTTGCAAAGAGGGCCGCAAGTATGACGGAGTGGCGAGGGCAACATTGAGGAGATTGTGAGGCGCTTGGATTGCAAAGAAAGCCGCAAGTATGACGGAGTGACGACAGGCCCATTTGGGAGATGTGAGGCACTTTGATTGCAAAGAGGGCCGCAAGTATAGTGCAGTGACGAGAGCCACATTGGGGAGATTGTTAGGCGTTTTTTATTGCAAAGAGGGCCGCAAGTATGACGGTGTGAAGAGAGCCACATTGGGGAAATTGTTTGGCACTTAAATTGCAAAGAGGGCCGCAAGTATGACGGAGCGACGAGAGCCACATTGGGGAGATTGTTAGGCGCTTGGATTGCAAAGAGGGCCTCAAGTATGACGGTGTGAAGAGAGCCACATTGGGGAGATTTTTAGGCGCTTGGTTTGCAAAGAGGGCCGCAAGTATGACGGAGTGGCGAGAGCAACACTGGGGAGATTGTTAGACGCTTGGATTGCAAAGAGGGCCGCAAGTATGACGGAGTGGCGAGAGCCACATTAGGGATATGTTAGGCACATGGATTGCAAACAGCACATTTTTGTTTTCAGGATGTCTAGATAATTAATTAAAAAAAAATAAAAAAAAATACAAAAACAAATTTGACCATCCCGTATGGTAGCTACGAGCGCTTGAAAAAAAAATTTCCCCTTAGTAAACCCTTCTCAACTTTGGTTGTCTGAATATGAAAGAAAAAAAGACTGCCGGTTACGGGACTCGAACCCCGGACCGCGAAAACACTAGTCGGCGTCGCTACCCCGTACGCCATGCCACTCGATGGAAGTTGGATTGCTTACACTGATAGATAACCCACTGCTCTCAATGTATGCATGAATACATCTCATTGTATCTCGATTCATTCTTATTGTAATTGTAACACCAAAGCTAGATAGATTTATGGACAGCGAGGGTCTCATTGGATTTAAAAAACATCCAAGAATATCCAGGAAGCCGTTTTTTAACTAACTCTAAAAATTCAGTTTCAACACATTGTCTTTTTAAAATCGCCTTTGATAGATCTTGATCGCGTGATCGCGAAAGAGTAAATCGTTTGTGGTAACAATGAGCCGTTTAACCGGTAAAAAATAAACCGTGTCCATTCACGTTGATGCATTGATATTAATGCGTGAAAATGGTGGAACAAAAAAGAGTGGGTGTACCGGGTCTCGAACCCCAGACCTCAAGTATTCGAAGCTACAACGTTACTTCGTACGCCACGCCAATCGATGGAAGTAGCGTTGCTTACACTGGTAGATAACACACTGGTCTCAATGTATGGCATAGCTTGTTGTATTCAGATAGCTCGTCATCACGCCAACATTAAAACATGTTTCCTCGGCTAACCATTAATGCAAGGCAAGCATTAACATGTTTTATGTATAGAGTATGAATGTCCAACGGAGAAACTCTAATCATTATTATATTAACCATTTAACAAGAGACGCTACGCGTCGTCAAAGACGTGCTCAAAGACACTCTGTTTTTTAGAATTATATTCTTTACGGCTATATTGTTTAATTGGGGGATCTTAAAGTTACTTCTCAAGGTAGATATGAACATGGTCTACTTTCAAAAAAAATCATCGCGTTGCTATGTTTTTTGTGAGCGACGTGAGGCGTCGCCGAAATTTCAAAGATTTTCTTGTCAAGTTCCATTTTCGGTACCGATTGTGGATGAACGGTGGTACCTATTTAGTCGTAGCGTCGAACTTAAGGTCAACAATAATCCTTGGTGACGTAGTAACTCTACTGGTGTGACGAGTGACGGTGTGACGAGAGCCACATTGGGGAGATTGTTTGGCACTTGGATTGCAAAGAGGGCCGCAAGTATGACGGAGCGACGAGAGCCACATTGGGGAGATTGTTAGGCGCTTGGATAGCCAAGAGGGCCGCAAGTATGGTGGAGTTACGAGAGCCACACTGGGGAGATTGTTAGGCGCTTGGATTGCAAAGAGGGCCGCAAGTATGACGGAGTGACGAGAGCCACATTCGGGAGTTTGTGAGGCGCTTGGATTGCAAAGAGGGCCGCAAGTATGACAGAGCGACGAGAGCCACATTGGGGAGATTGTTAGGCGCTTGGATTGCCAAGGGAGCCGCCAGTATGGTGGAGTTACGAGAGCCACACTGGTGAGATTGTAAGGCGCTTGGATTGCAAAGAGGGCCGCAAGTATGACGGAGTGACGAGAGCCACATTGGGGAGTTTGTGAGGCGCTTGGATTGCAAAGGGGGCCGCAAGTATGGCGGAGTGGCGAGAACCACAACGGGGAGATTGTTAGGCGCTTGGATTGCAAAGAGGGCCGCAAGTATGACGGAGTGACGAGATCCACATCGGAGAGATTGTAAGGCGCTTGGGGCCACCTTGGGGAGTTTGTTAGGCGCTTGGATTGCAAAGAGGGCCGAAAGTATGGCGGAGTGGCGAGAGCCACATCGGGGAGATTGTTAGGCGCTTGGATTGCAAAGAGGGCCGCAAGTATGACGGAGTGGCGACAGCACTGGGGAGATTGTTAGACGCTTGGATTGCAAAGAGGGCCGCAAGTATGACGGTGTGACGAGAGCCACATTGGGGAGATTGTTAGGCGCTTGGTTTGCAAAGAGGGCCGCAAGTATGACGGAGTGGCGAGAGCAACACTTAGGAGATTGTTAGACGCTTGGATTGCAAAGCGGGCCGCAGGTATGACGGAGTGGCGAGAGCCACATAAGGGAGATTGTTAGGCGCTTGGATTGCAAAGAGGGCCGAAAGTATGGTGGAGTGGCGAGAGCCACATTAGGGAGATGTTAGGCACTTAGATTGCAAAGAGGGCCGCAAGTATGGTGCAGTGACGAGAGCCACATTGGAGAGATTGTTAGACGATTGTATTGCAAAGAGGGCCGCAAGTATGACGGTGTGACGAGCGCCACATTGGGGAGATTGTTAGGCGCTTGAATTGCAAAGAGGGGCGCAAGTATGACGGAGTGGCGAGAGCAACACTGAGGAGATTGTAAGGCGCTTGGATTGCAAAGAGGGCCGCAAGTATGGTGCAGTGACGAGAGCCACATTGGGAAGATTGTTAGGTGCTTGGATTGCAAAGATGGCCGCAAGAATGGCGGTGTTACGAGAGCCACATTGGGGAGATTGTTAGGCGCTTGGATTGCAAAGAGGGCCGCAAGTATGACAGTGACGAGAGCCACATTAAGGAGATTGTGAGGCGCTTGGATTGCAAAGAGGGCCGCAAGTATGACGGAGTGACGACAGGCCCATTTGGGAGATGTGAGGCACTTGGATGGCAAAGAGGGCCACAAGTATGGCGGATTGGCGAGAGCCATATTGGGGAGATTGTTAGGCGCTTGGATTTAAAAGAGGGCCGCAAGTATGGCGGAGTGGCGAGAGCCACATTAGGAAGATGTTAGGCACTTGGATTGCAAAGAGGGCCGCAATTTTGGGGGAGTGACGAGAGCCACATTGGAGAGATTGTGAGACGCTTGTATTGCAAAGAGGGCCACAAGTATGACGGTGTGACGAGAGCCACATTGGGGAGATTGTAAGGCGCTTGGATTGCAAAGAGGGCCGCAAGTATGACCGAGTGGGAAAGCAACACTGGGGAGATCGTTAGGCGCTTGGATTGCAAAGAGGGCCACAAGTATGGTGCAGTGACGAGAGCCACATTGGAAAGATTGTTAGGTGCTTGGATTGCAAAGAGGGCCGCAAGAATGGCGGAGTGGCGAGATCCACATCGGGGAGATTGTAAGAAGCTCTGATTGCAAAGAGGGCCGCAAGTATGATGAAGTGACGAGAGCCACATTGGGGAGATTGTTAGGCGCTCTAATTGAAAAGAGGGCCGCAAGTATGGCGGTGTGATGAGGGCCACATTGGGGAGATTGTTTGGCACTTGGATTGCAAAGAGGGCCGCAAGTATAACGGAGCGACGAGAGCCACATTGGGGAGATTGTTAGGCGCTTGGATTGCCAAGAGGGCCGCAAGTATGACGGAGTGACGAGAGCCACATTGGGGAGTTTGTTAGGCGCTTGGATTGCAAAGGGGGCCGCAAGTATGGCGGAGTGGCGAGAGCCACATCGGGGAGATTGTTAGGCGCTTGGATTGCAAAGAGGGCCGCAAGTATGACGGAGTGACGAGATCCACATCGGAGAGATTGTTAGGCGCTTGGGGCCACCTTGGGGAGTTTGTAAGGCGCTTGGATTGCAAAGAGGGCCGCAAGTATGACGGAGTGGCGAGAGCCACATTAGGGAGATTGTTAGGCGCTTGGATTGCAAAGAGGGCCGCAAGTATGACGGAGTAGCGAGAACCACATTAAGGAGATTGTTAGGCGCTTGATTGCAAAGAGGGCCGCAAGTATGACGAAGTGGCGAGAGCAACACTGGGGAGATTGTTAGGCGTTTGGATTGCAAAGAGGGCCGCAAGTATGGTGCAGTGACGAGAGCCACATTGGGGAGATTGTTAGGTGCTTGGATTGCAAAGAGGGCGCAAGAATGGCGGTGTGACGAGAGCCACATTGGGGAGATTGTTAGGCGCTTGGATTGCAAAGAGGGCCGCAAGTATGACGGTGTGAAGGGAGCCACATTGGGGAGATTGTAAGGCGCTTGGTTTGCAAAGAGGGCCGCAAGTATGACGGAGTGGCGAGAGCAACATTGGGGAGATTGTGAGGCGCTTGGATTGCAAAGAGGGCCGCAAGTATGACGGAGTGACAACAGGCCCATTTGAGAGATGTGAGGCACTTGGATTGCAAAGAGGGCCGCAAGTATGGTGGAGTGACGAGAGCCACATTGGGGAGATTGTAAGGCGTTTGAATTGCAAAGAGGGCCGCAAGTATGACGGTGTGAAGAGAGCCACATTGGGGAAATTGTAAGGCACTTGGATTGCAAAGAGTGCCGCAAGTATGACGGTGTGAAGAGAGCCACATTGGGGAGATTGTTAGGCGCTTGGTTTGCAAAGAGGGCCGCAAGTATGACGGAGTGGCGAGAGTAACACTGGGGAGATTGTTAGACGCTTGGATTGCAAAGAGGGCCGCAAGTATGACGGAGTGGCGAGAGCCACATAAGGGAGATGTTAGGCACATGGATTGCAAACAGCACATTTTTGTTTTCAGGATGTCTAGATAATTAACGCAAAAAAAATAAATAAAAATACAAAAACAAATTTGACCATCCCGTATGGTAGCTACGAGCGCGTGAAAAAAAAATTTCCCCTTAGTAAACCCTTCTCAACTTTGCTTGTCTGAATATGGAAGAAAAAAAGACTGCCGGTTACGGGACTCGAACACCGGACCGCGAAAACACTAGTCGGCGTCGCTACCCCGTACGCCATGCCACTCGATGGAAGTTGGATCGCTTGCACTGATAGATAACCCACTGCTCTCAATGTATGCATGAATACATCTCATTGTATCTCGATTCATTCTTATTGTAATTGTAACACCAAAGCTAGATAGATTTATGGACAGCGAGGGTCTCATTGGATTTAAAAAACATCCAAGAATATCCAGGAAGCCGTTTTTTAACTAACTCTAAAAATTCAGTTTCAACACATTGTCTTTTTAAAATCGCCTTTGATAGATCTTGATCGCGTGATCGCGAAATAGTAAATCGTTTGTGGTAACAACGAGCCGTTTAACCGGTAAAAAATAAACCGTGTCCATTCACGTTGATGCATTGATATTAATGCGTGAAAATGGTGGAACAAAAAAGAGTGGGTGTACCGGGTCTCGAACCCCAGACCTCAAGTATTCGAAGCTACAACGTTACTTCGTACGCCACGCCAATCGATGGAAGTAGCGTTGCTTACACTGGTAGATAACACACTGGTCTCAATGTATGGCATAGCTTGTTGTATTCAAATAGCTCGTCATCACGCCAACATTAAAACATGTTTCCTCGGCTAACCATTAATGCAAGGCAAGCATTAACATGTTTTATGTATAGAGTATGAATGTCCAACGGAGAAACTCTAATCATTATTATATTAACCATTTAACAAGAGACGCTACGCGTCGTCAAAGACGTGCTCAAAGACACTCTGTTTTTTAGAATTATATTCTTTACGGCTATATTGTTTAATTGGGGGATCTTAAAGTTACTTCTCAAGGTAGATATGAACATGGTCTACTTTCAAAAAAATCATCAGGTCGCTATGTTTTTTGGGAGCGACGTGAGTCTTTGCCGAAATTTCAAAGATTTTCTTGTCAAGTTCCACTTTCGGTACCGATTGTGGATGAACGGTGGTACCTAGTTAGTCGAAGCGTCGAACTTAAGGTCAACAATAATCCTTGGTGACGTAGTAACTCTACTGGTGTGACGAGTGACGGTGTGACGAGAGCCACATTGGGGAGATTGTTTGGCACTTTGATTGCAAAGATGGCCGCAAGTATGACGGAGCGACGAGAGCCAAATTGGGGAGATTGTTAGGCGCTTGGATTGCCAAGAGGGCCGCAAGTATGGTGGAGTTACAAAAGCCACACTGGGGAGATTGTAAGGCGCTTGGATTGCAAAGAGGGCCGCAAGTATGACGGAGTGACGAGAGCCACATTAGGGAGTTTGTGAGGCGCTTGGATTGCAAAGAGGGCCGCAAGTATGACGGAGTGACGAGAGATACATTGGGGATCTGTGAGGCACTTAGATTGCAAAGAGGGCCGCAAGTATGAAGGTTTGACGATAGCCACATTGGGGAGATTGTTAAGCGTTTTGATTGCAATGAGGGCCGCAAGTATGGTGGATAGACGAGAGCCATATTAGGGAGATTGTTAGGCGCTTGGATTGCAAAGAGGGCCGCAAGAATGGCGGAGTGGCGAAAGCCACATCGGGGAGATTGTAAGGCGCTCTGATTGCAAAGAGGGCCGCAAGTATGACGGAGTGGGGAGAGCCACATTGGGGAGATTGTTAGGCGCTTGGATGGCAAAGAGGGCCGCAAGTATGACGGTGTGACGAGCGCCACATTAGGGACATACTTAGGCGATTGGATTGCAAAGAGGGCCGCAAGTTTGACGGAGTGGCGAGAGCAACACTGGGGAGATTGTTAGGCGCCTTGATTGCACAGAGGGCCGCAAATATAGGTGGAGTGACGAGAGCCACATTGGGGAGATTGTTAGGCGCTTGGATTGCAAAGAGGGCCGCAAGGATGACGGAGTGGCGAGAGCCACATTGGGGAGATTGTTAGGCTTTTGGATTGCAAAGAGGGCCGCAAGTATGGCAGAGTGACGAGAGCCACACTGGGGAGATTGTAAGGCGCTTGAATTGCAAAGAGGGCCGCAAGCATGGCGGTGTGACGAGAGCCACATTGGGGAGATTGTTAGGCGCTTAGACTTCAAAGAGGGCCGCAAGTATGGCGGAGTGACGAGAACAACATCGAGAGATTGTTTGGCGCTTGGATTGCAAAGAGGGCCGCAAGTATGACAAAGTGACGAGAGCCACATTGGGGAGATTGTTAGGTGCTTGGATTGAAAAGAGGGCCGCAAGTATGACGGAGTGGGAAAGCAACACTGGGGAGATTGTTAGGCGCTTGTTTGAAAAGAGGGCCGCAAGTATGACGGTGTGACGAGAGCCACATCGGGGAGATTGTTATGCGCTTTGATTGCAAGGAGGGCCGCAAGTATGACGGAGTGGCGAGAACCACATTGGGAAGATTGTTAGGCGCTTGGATTGCAAAGAGGGCCGCAAGTATGACGGAGTGGCGAGAGCCACATCGGGGAGATTGTTAGTCGTTTTGATTGCAAAGAGGGCCGCAGGTATGGTCGAGTGACGAGAGCAACACTGGGGAGATTGTTAGGCGCTTGGATTGCAAAGAGGGCCGCAAGAATGGTGCAGTGACGAGAGCCACATTGGGAAGATTGTTAGGTGCTTGGATTGCAAAGAGGGCCGCAAGTATGGTGGAGTGACAAGAGCCACATTGAGGAGATTGTTAGGCGTTTGGATTGCAAAGAGGGCCGCAAGTATGACGGTGTGAAGAGAGCCACATTGGGGAAATTAGTAGGCACTTGGATTGCAAAGAGGGCCGCAAGTATGACGGAGCGACGACAGCCACATTGGGGAGATGCTTAGGCGCTTGGATTGCAAAGAGGGCCGCAAGTATGACGGAGTGGCGAGAGCAACACTGGGGAGATTGTTAGACGCTTGGATTGCAAAGAGGGCCGCAAGTATGGTGGAGTGACAAGAGCCACATTGAGGAGATTGTTAGACGCTTGGATTGCAAAGAGGGCCGCAAGTATGACGGAGTGGCGAGAGCCACATTAGGGAGATGTGAGGCACATGGATTGCAAACAGCACATTTTTGTTTTCAGGATGTCTAGATAATTAACGCAAAAAAAATAAAAAAAAATACAAAAACAAATTTGGACATCCCGTATGGTAGCTACGAGCGCTTGAAAAAAAAATGTCCCCTTAGTAAACCCTTCTCAACTTTGCTTGTCTGAATATGGAAGAAAAAAAGACTGCCGGTTACGGGACTCGAACCTCGGACCGCGAAAACACTAGTCGGTTTCGCTACCCCGTACGTCATGCCACTCAAAGGAAGTTGGATCGCTTACACTGATAGATAACCCACTGCTCTCAATGTATGCATGAATACATCTCATTGTATCTCGATTCATTCTCATTGTAATTGTAACACCAAAGCTAGATAGATTTATGGACAGCGAGGGTCTCATTGGATTTAAAAAACATCCAAGAATATCCAGGAAGCCGTTTTTTAACTAACTCTAAAAATTCAGTTTCAACACATTGTCTTTTTAAAATCGCCATTGATAGATCTTGATCGCGTGATCGCGAAAGAGTAAATCGTTTGTGGTAACAACGAGCCGTTTAACCGGTAAAAAATAAACCGTGTCCATTCACGTTGATGCATTGAAATTAATGCGTGAAAATGGTGGAACAAAAAAGAGTGGGTTGTAAGGGACTCGAACCCCAGACCTCAAGTATTCGAAGCTACAACGTTACTTCGTACGCCACGCCAATCGATGGAAGTAGCGTTGCTTACACTGGTAGATAACACACTGGTCTCAATGTATGGCATAGCTTGTTGTATTCAGATAGCTCGTCATCACGCCAACATTAAAACATGTTTCCTCGGCTAACCATTAATGCAAGGCAAGCATTAACATGTTTTATGTATAGAGTATGAATGTCCAACGGAGAAACCCTAATCATTATTATATTAACCATTTAACAAGAGACGCTACGCGTCGTCAAAGACGTGCTCAAAGACACTCTGTTTTTTAGAATTATATTCTTTACGGCTATATTGTTTAATTGGGGGATCTTAAAGTTACTTCTCAAGGTAGATATGAACATGGTCTACTTTCAAAAAAATCATCGCGTCGCTATGTTTTTTGTTAGCGACGTGAGGCGTCGCCGAAATTTCAAAGATTTTCTTGTCAAGTTCCACTTTCGGTACCGATTGTGGATGAACGGTGGTACCTAGTTAGTCGTAGCGTCGAACTTGAGGTCAACAATAATCCTTGGTGACGTAGTAACTCTACTGGTGTGACGAGTGACGGTGTGACGAGAGCCACATTGGGGAGATTGTTTGGCACTTGGATTGTAAAGAGGGCCGCAAGTATGACGGAGCGACGAGAGCCAAATTGGGGAGATTATTAGGCGCTTGGATTGCCAAGAGGGCCGCAAGTATGGTGGAGTTACGAGAGCCACACTGGGGAGATTGTTAGGCGCTTGGATTGCAAAGAGGGCCGCAAGTATGACGGAGTGACGAGAGCCACATTGGGGAGTTTGTGAGGCGCTTGGATTGCAAAGAGGGCCGCAAGTATGACGAAGTGACGAGAGATACATTGGGGATATGTTAGGCACTTGGATTGCAAAGAGGGCCGCAAGTATGAAGGTTTGACGAGAGCCACATTGGGGAGATTGTTAAGCGTTTTGATTGCAAAGAGGGCCGCAAGTATTGTGGAGTGACGAGAGCCATATTGGGGAGATTGTAAGGCGCTTGGATTGCAAAGAGGGCCGCAATAATGGCGGAGTGGCGAAAGCCACATCGGGGAGATTGTAAGGCGCTCTGATTGCAAAGAGGGCCGCAAGTATGACGTAGTGGCGAGAGCCACATTAAGAAGATTGTTAGGCGCTTGATTGCAAAGAGGGCCGCAAGTATGACGAAGTGGCGAGAGCAACACTAAGGAGATTCTTAGGCGCTTGGATTGCAAAGAGGGCCGCAAGTATGGTGCAGTGACGAGAGCCACATTGGGGAGATTGTTAGGTGCTTGGATTGCAAAGAGGGCGCAAGAATGGCGGTGTGACGAGAGCCACATTGGGGAGATTGTTAGGCGCTTGGATTGCAAAGAGGGCCGCAAGTATGACGGTGTGAAGAGAGCCACATTGGAGAGATTGTTAGGCGCTTGGTTTGCAAAGAGGGCCGCAAGTATGACGGAGTGGCGAGAGCAACATTGGGGAGATTGTGAGGCGCTTGGATTGCAAAGAGGGCCGCAAGTATGACGGAGTGACGACAGGCCCATTTGGGAGATGTGAGGCGCTTGGATTGCAAAGAGGGCCGCAAGTATGGTGGAGTGACGAGAGCCACATTGGGGAGATTGTAGAGCGTTTGAATTGCAAAGAGGGCCGCAAGTATGACGGTGTGAAGAGAGCCACATTGGGGAAATTGTTAGGCACTTGGATTGCAAAGAGGGCCGCAAGTATGACGGAGCGACGAGAGCCACATTGGGGAGATTGTTAGGCGCCTGGATTGCAAAGAGGGCCGCAAGTATGACGGTGTGAAGAGAGCCACATTGGGGAGATTGTTAGGCGCTTGGTTTGCAAAGAGGGCCGCAAAAATGACGGAGTGGCGAGAGCAACACTGGGGAGATTGTTAACGCTTGGATTGCAAAGAGGGCCGCAAGTATGACGGAGTGGCGAGAGCCACATAAGGGAGATGTTAGGCACATGGATTGCAAACAGCACATTTTTGTTTTCAGGATGTCTAGATAATTAACGCAAATAAAATAAATAAAAATACAAAAACAAATTTGACCATCCCGTATGGTAGCTACGAGCGCTTGCAAAAAAAATTTCCCCTTAGTAAACCCTTCTCAACATTGCTTGTCTGTTATGGAAGAAAAAAAGACTGCCGGTTACGGGACTCGAACCCCGGACCGCGAAAACACTAGTCGGCGTCGCTACCCCGTACGCCATGCCACTCGATGGAAGTTGGATCGCTTACACTGATAGATAACCCACTGCTCTCAATGTATGCATGAATACATCTCATTGTATCTCGATTCATTCTTATTGTAATTGTTACACCAAAGCTAGATAGATTTATGGACAGCGAGGTTCTCATTGGATTTAAAAAACATCCAAGAATATCCATGAAGCCGTTTTTTAACTAACTCTAAAAATTCAGTTTCAACACATTGTCTTTTTAAAATCGCCTTTGATAGATCTTGATCGCGTGATCGCGAAAGAGTAAATCGTTTGTGGTAACAACGAGCCGTTTAACCGGTAAAAAATAAACCGTGTCCATTCACGTTGATGCATTGATATTAATGCGTGAAAATGGTGGAACAAAAAAGAGTGGGTGTACCGGGTCTCGAACCCCAGACCTCAAGTATTCGAAGCTACAACGTTACTTCGTACGTTACGCCAATAGATGGAATTAGCGTTGCTTACACTGGTAGATAACACACTGGTCTCAATGTATGGCATAGCTTGTTGTATTCAGATAGCTTGTCATCACTTAACATTAAAACATGTTTCCTCGGCTAACCATTAATGCAAGGCAAGCATTAACATGTTTTATGTATAGAGTATGAATGTCCAACGGAGAAACTCTAATCATTATTATATTAACCATTTAACAAGAGACGCTACGCGTCGTCAAAGACGTGCTCAAAGACACTCTGTTTTTTAGAATTATATTCTTTACGGCTTTATTGTTTAATTGGGGGATCTAAAAAGTTACCTCTCAAGGTAGATATGAACATGGTCTACTTTCAAAAAAAACATCAGGTCGCTATGTTTTTTGTGAGCGACGTGAGGCGTCGCCGAAATTTCAAAGATTTTCTTGTCAAGTTCCACTTTCGGTACCGATTGTGGATGAACGGTGGTACCTAGTTAGTCGAAGCGTCGAACTTAAGGTCAACAATAATCCTTGGTGACGTAGTAACTCTACTGGTGTGACGAGTGACGGTGTGACGAGAGCCACATTGGGGAGATTGTTTGGCACTTGGATTGCAAAGAGGGCCGCAAGTATGACGGAGCGACGAGAGCCAAATTGGGGAGATTGTTAGGCGCTTGGATTGCCAAGAGGGCCGCAAGTATGGTGGAGTTACGAGAGCCACACTGGGGAGATTGTTAGGCGCGTGGATTGCAAAGAGGGCCGCAAGTATGACGGAGTGACGAGAGCCACATTAGGGAGTTTGTGAGGCGCTTGGATTGCAAAGAGGGCCGCAAGTATGACGGAGTGACGAGAGATACATTGGGGATATGTTAGGCACTTGGATTGCAAAGAGGGCCGCAAGTATGAAGGTTTGACGAGAGCCACATTGGGGAGATTGTTAAGCGTTTTGATAACAAAGAGGGCCGCAAGTATGGTGCATAGACGAGAGCCATATTGGGGAGATTGTTAGGCGCTTGGATTGCAAAGAGGGCCGCAAGAATGGCGGAGTGGCGAAAGCCACATCGGGGAGATTGTAAGGCGCTCTGATTGCAAAGAGGGCCGCAAGTATGACGGAGTGGCGAGAGCCACATTGGGGAGATTGTTAGGCGCTTGGATGGCAAAGAGGGCCGCAAGTATGACGGTGTGACGAGAGCCACATTGGGGACATACTTAGGCGCTTGGATTGCAAATAGGGCCGCAAGTTTGACGGAGTGGCGAGAGCAACACTGGGGAGATTGTTAGGCGCTTTGATTGCACAGAGGGCCGCAAATATAGGTGGAGTGACGAGAGCCACATTGGGGAGATTGTTAGGCGCTTGGATTGCAAAGAGGGCCGCAAGGATGACGGATTGGCGAGAGCCACATTGGGGAGATTGTTAGGCTTTTGGATTGCAAAGAGGGCCGCAAGTATGGCGGAGTGACGAGAGCCACACTGGGGAGATTGTTAGGCGCTTGAATTGCAAAGAGGGCCAAAAGCATGGCGGTGTGACGAGAGCCACCTTGGGGAGATTGTAAGGCGCTTGGACTTCAAAGAGGGCCGCAAGTATGGCGGAGTGACGAGAACCACATCGAGAGATTGTTAGGCGCTTGGATTGCAAAGAGGGCCGCAAGTATGACAAAGTGACGAGAGCCACATTGGAGAGATTGTTAGGTGCTTGGATTGAAAAGAGGGCCGCAAGTATCACGGAGTGGGAAAGCAACACTGGGGAGATTGTTAGGCGCTTGCTTGAAAAGAGGGCCGCAAGTATGACGGTGTGACGAGAGCCACATCGGGGAGATTGTTAGGCGTTTTGATTGCAAAGAGGGCCGCAGGTATGGTGGAGTGACGAGAGCAACACTGGGGAGATTGTTAGGCGCTTGGATTGCAAAGAGGGCCGCAAGAATGGTGCAGTGACGAGAGCCACATTGGGAAGATTGTTAGGTGCTTGGATTGCAAAGAGGGCCGCAAGTATGGTGGAGTGACGAGAGCCACATTGGGGAGATTGTTAGGCGCTTGGATTGCAAAGAGGGCCGCAAGTATGACGGTGTGAAGAGAGCCACATTGGGGAAATTAGTAGGCACTTGGATTGCAAAGAGGGCCGCAAGTATGACGGAGCGACGAGAGCCACATTGGGGAGATTGTTAGGCGCTTGGATTGCAAAGAGGGCCGCAAGTATGACGGTGTGAAGAGGGCCATATTGGGGAGATTGTTAGGCGCTTGGTTTGCAAAGAGGGCCGCAAGTATGACGGAGTGGCGAGAGCAACACTGGGGAGATTGTTAGACGCTTGGATTGCAAAGAGGGCCGCAAGTATGACGGAGTGGCGAGAGCCACATAAGGGAGATGTTGGGCACATGGATTGCAAACAGCACATTTTTGTTTTCAGGATGTCTAGATAATTAACGCAAAAAAAATAAATAAAAATACAAAAACAAATTTGGACATCCCGTATGGTAGCTACGAGCGCTTGAAAAAAAAATTTCCCCTTAGTAAACCCTTCTCAACTTTGCTTGTCTGAATATGGAAGAAAAAAAGACTGCCGGTTACGGGACTCGAACCCTGGACCGCGAAAACACTAGTCGGTTTCGCTACCCCGTACGCCATGCCACTCGATGGAAGTTGGATCGCTTACACTGATAGATAACCCACTGCTCTCAATGTATGCATGAATACATCTCATTGTATCTCGATTCATTCTTATTGTAATTGTAACACCAAAGCTAGATAGATTTATGGACAGCGAGGGTCTCATTGGATTTAAAAAACATCCAAGAATATCCAGGAAGCCGTTTTTTAACCAACTCTAAAAATTCAGTTTCAACACATTGTCTTTTTAAAATCGCCTTTGATAGATCTTGATCGCGTGATCGCGAAAGAGTAAATCGTTTGTGGTAACAATGAGCCGTTTAACCGGTAAAAACTAAACCGTGTCCATTCACGTTGATGCATTGAAATTAATGCGTGAAAATGGTGGAACAAAAAAGAGTGGGTGTACCGGGACTCGAACCCCAGACCTCAAGTATTCGAAGCTACAACGTTACTTCGTACGCCACGCCAATCGATGGAAGTAGCGTTGCTTACACTGGTAGATAACACACTGGTCTCAATGTATGGCATAGCTTGTTGTATTCAGATAGCTCGTCATCACGCCAACATTAAAACATGTTTCCTCAGCTAACCATTAATGCAAGGCAAGCATTAACATGTTTTATGTATAGAGTATGAATGTCCAACGGAGAAACTCTAATCATTATTATATTAACCATTTAACAAGAGACGCTACGCGTCGTCAAAGACGTGCTCAAAGACACTCTGTTTTTTAGAATTATATTCTTTACGGCTATATTGTTTAATTGGGGGATCTTAAAGTTACTTTTCAAGGTAGATATGAACATGGTCTTCTTTCAAAAAAATCATCGCGTCGCTATGTTTTTTCTGAGCGACGTGAGGCGTCGCCGAAATTTCAAAGATTTTCTTGTCAAGTTCCACTTTCGGTACCGATTGTGGATGAACGGTGGTACCTAGTTAGTCGTAGCGTCGAACTTAAGGTCAACAATAATCCTTGGTGACGTAGTAACTCTACTGGTGTGACGAGTGACGGTGTGACGAGAGCCACATTGGGGAGATTGTTTGGCACTTGGATTGCAAAGAGGGCCGCAAGTATGACGGAGCGACGAGAGCCAAATTGGGGAGATTGTTAGGCGCTTGGATTGCAAAGAGGGCCGCAAGTATGACGGAGTGACGAGAGCCACATTGGGGAGTTTGTGAGGCGCTTGGATTGCAAAGAGGGCCGCAAGTATGACGAAGTGACCAGAGCCACATTGGGGAGATTGTTAGGCGCTTGGATTGCCAAGGGGGCCGCCAGTATGGTGGAGTTACGAGAGCCACACTAAGGAGATTGTTAGGCGCTTGGATTGCAAAGAGGGCCGCAAGTATGACGGAGTGACGAGAGCCACATTGGGGAGTTTGTTAGGCGCTTGGATTGCAAAGGGGGCCGCAAGTATGGCGGGGTGGCGAGAGCCACATCGGGGAGATTGTTAGGCGTTTGGATTGCAAAGAGGGCCGCAAGTATGACGGAGTGACGAGATCCACATCGGAGAGATTGTTAGGCAATTGGGGCCACCTTAAGGAGTTTGCTAGGCGCTTGGATTGCAAAGAGGGCAGCAAGTATGGCGGAGTGGCAAAAGCCACATCGGGGAGATTGTTAGGCGCTTGGATTGCAAAGAGGGCCGCAAGTATGACAGAGCGACGAGAGCCACATTGGGGAGATTGTTAGGCGCTTGGATTGCCAAGGGGGCCGCCAGTATGGTGGAGTTACGAGAGCCACACTGGGGAGATTGTTAGGCGCTTGGATTGCAACGAGGGCCGCAAGTATGACGGAGTGACGAGAGCCACATTGGGGAGTTTGTTAGGCGCTTGGATTGCAAAGGGGGCCGCAAGTATGGCGGAGTGGCGAGAACCACATCGGGGAGATTGTTAGGCGCTTGGATTGCAAAGAGGGCCGCAAGTATGACGGAGTGACGAGATCCACATCGGAGAGATTGTTAGGCGCTTGGGGCCACCTTAGGGAGTTTTTTAGGCGCTTGGATTGCAAAGAGGGCCGCAAGTATGGCGGAGTGGTGAGAGCCACATCGGGGAGATTGTCAGGCGCTTGGATTGCAAAGAGGGCCGCAAGTATGACGGAGTGGCGAGAGCAACACTGGGGGAGAGATTGTTAGGCGCTTGGGGCCACCTTAGGGAGTTAGTTAGGCGCTTGGATTGCAAAGAGGGCCGCAAGTATGGCGGAGTGGTGAGAGCCACATCGGGGAGATTGTCAAGCGCTTGGATTGCAAAGAGGGCCGCAAGTATGACGGAGTGGCGAGAGCAACACTGGGGAGATTGTTAGACGCTTGGATTGCAAAGAGGGCCGCAAGTATGACGGTGTGACGAGAGCCACATTGGGGAGATTGTTAGGCGCTTGGTTTGCAAAGAGGAACGCAAGTATGACGGAGTGGCGAGAGCAACACTGAAGAGATTGTTAGACGCTTGGATTGCAAAGCGGGCCGCAGGTATGACGGAGTGGCGAGAGCCACATTAGGGGGATTGTTAGGCGCTTGGATTGCAAAGAGGGCCGAAAGTATGGCGGAGTGGCGAGAGCCACATTAGGGAGATGTAAGGCACTTGGCCTGCAAAGAGGGCCGCAAGTATGGTGGAGTGACGAGAGCCACATTGGAGAGATTGTTAGACGCTTGTATTGCAAAGAGGGCCGCAAGTATGACGGTGTGACGAGCGCCACATTGGGGAGATTGTTAGGCGCTTGAATTGCAAAGAGGGCTGCAAGTATGACGGAGTGGCGAGAGCAACACTGGGGAGATTGTAAGGCTCTTGGATTGCAAAGAGGGCCGCAAGTATGGAACAGTGACGAGAGCCAAATTGGGAAGATTGTTAGGTGCTTGGATTGCAAAGAGGGCCGCAAGAATGGCGGTGTGACCAGAGCCACATTGGGGAGATTGTTAGGCGTTTGGATTGCAAAGAGGGCCGCAAGTATGACGGTGTGAAGAGAGCCACATTGGGGAAATTGTTAGGCACTTTGATTGCAAAGAGGGCCGCAAGTATGACGGAGCGGCAAGAGCCACATTGATGAGATTGTTAGGCGCTTGGATTGCAAAGAGGGCCGGAAGTATGACGGAGTGACGAGATCCACATCGGAGAGATTGTTAGGCGCTTGGGGCCACCTTAGGGAGTTTGTAAGGCGCTTGGATTGCAAAGAGGGCCGCAAGTATGACGGAGTGGCGAGAGCCACATTAGGGAGATTGTAAGGCGCTTGGATTGCAAAGAGGGCCGCAAGTATGACGGAGTAGCGAGAGACACATTAAGGTGATTGTTAGGCGCTTGGATTGCAAAGAGGGATGCAAGTATGGCGGTGTGATGAGAGTCACATTGGGGAGATTGTTAGGCGCTTGGATTGCAAAGAGGGCCGCAAGTATGGCGGAGTAGCGAGAGCCACATTAGGGAGATTGTTATGCGCTTGATTGCAAAGAGGGCCGCACGTATGACGAAGTGGCGAGAGCCACACTGCAGAGATTGTTAGGCGCTTGGATTGCAAAGAGGGCCGCAAGTTTGACGGAGTGACGAGAGCCACATTGGGGAGTTTGTTAGGCGCTTGGATTGCAAAGGGGGCCGCAAATATGGCGGAGTGGTGAGAGCCACATCGGGAAGATTGTTAGGCGCTTGGATTGCAAAGAGGGCCGCAAGTTTGACGGAGTGACGAGATCCACATCGGAGAGATTGTTAGGCGCTTGGATTGCAAAGAGGGCCGCAAGTATGACGGTGTGAAGAGAGCCACATTGGGGAGATTGTTAGGCGCTTGGTTTGCAAAGAGGGCCGCAAGTATGACGGAGTGGCGAGAGCAACATTGGGGAGATTGTGAGGCGCTTGGATTGCAAAGAGGGCCGCAATTATGACGGAGTGACGACAGGCCCATTTGGGAGATGTGAGGCACATGGATTGCAACGAGGGCCTCAAGTATGGTGGAGTGACGAGAGCCACATTGGGGAGATTGTTAGGCG
The DNA here is from genome assembly GCA_945910005.1 of Isoperla grammatica. Lineage (NCBI taxonomy): Eukaryota > Metazoa > Arthropoda > Insecta > Plecoptera > Perlodidae > Isoperla > Isoperla grammatica. The sequence continues at coordinate 40,713,305 of OX246748.1, read as the reverse complement.
TTTGGATTGCAAAGAGGGCCGCAAGAATGACGGTGTGAAGAGAGCCACATTGGGGAAATTGTTAGGCACTTGGATTGCAAAGAGGGCCGCAAGTATGACGGAGCGACGAGAGCCACATTGGGGAGATTGTTAGGCGCTTGGATTGCAAAGAGGGCCGCAAGTATGACGGTGTGAAGAGAGCCACATTGGGGAGATTGTTAGGCGCTTGGTTTGCAAAGAGGGCCGCAAGTATGACGGAGTGGCGAGAGCAACACTGGGGAGATTGTTAGACGCTTGGATTGCAAAGAGGGCCGCAAGTATGACGGAGTGGCGAGAGCCACACTGCAGAGATTGTTAGGCGCTTGGATTGCAAAGAGGGCCGCAAGTTTGACGGAGTGACGAGAGCCACATTGGGGAGTTTGTTAGGCGCTTGGATTGCAAAGGGGGCCGCAAATATGGCGGAGTGGCGAGAGCCACATCGGGAAGATTGTTAGGCGCTTGGATTGCAAAGAGGGCCGCAAGTTTGGCGGAGTGACGAGATCCACATCGGAGAGATTGTTAGGCGCTTGGATTGCAAAGAGGGCCGCAAGTATGACGGTGTGAAGAGAGCCACATTGGGGAGATTGTTAGGCGCTTGGTTTGCAAAGAGGGCCGCAAGTATGACGGAGTGGCGAGAGCAACATTGGGGAGATTGTGAGGCGCTTGGATTGCAAAGAGGGCCGCAATTATGACGGAGTGACGACAGGCCCATTTGGGAGATGTGAGGCACTTGGATTGCAACGAGGGCCTCAAGTATGGTGGAGTGACGAGAGCCACATTGGGGAGATTGTTAGGCGTTTGGATTGCAAAGAGGGCCGCAAGAATGACGGTGTGAAGAGAGCCACATTGGGGAAATTGTTAGGCACTTGGATTGCAAAGAGGGCCGCAAGTATGACGGAGCGACGAGAGCCACATTGGGGAGATTGTTAGGCGCTTGGATTGCAAAGAGGGCCGCAAGTATGACGGTGTGAAGAGAGCCACATTGGGGAGATTGTTAGGCGCTTGGTTTGCAAAGAGGGCCGCAAGTATGACGGAGTGGCGAGAGCAACACTGGGGAGATTGTTAGACGCTTGGATTGCAAAGAGGGCCGCAAGTATGACGGAGTGGCGAGAGCCACATTAGGGAGATGTTAGGCACATGGATTGCAAACAGCACATTTTTGTTTTCAGTATGTCTAGATAATTAACGCAAAAAAAATAAATAAAAATACAAAAACAAATTTGACCATCCCGTATGGTAGCTACGAGCGCTTGAAAAAAAAATTTCCCCTTAGTAAACCCTTCTCAACTTTGCTTGTCTGAATATGGAAGAAAAAAAGACTGCCGGTTACGGGACTCGAACCCCGGACCGCGAAAACACTAGTCGGCGTCGCTACCCCGTACGCCATGCCACTCGATGGAAGTTGGATCGCTTACACTGATAGATAACCCACTGCTCTCAATGTATGCATGAATACATCTCATTGTATCTCGATTCATTCTTATTGTAATTGTAACACCAAAGCTAGATAGATTTATGGACAGCGAGGGTCTCATTGGATTTAAAAAACATCCAAGAATATCCAGGAAGCCGTTTTTTAACTAACTCTAAAAATTCAGTTTCAACACATTGTCTTTTTAAAATCGCCTTTTATAGATCTTGATCGCGTGATCGCGAAAGAGTAAATCGTTTGTGGTAACAACGAGCCGTTTAACCGGTAAAAAATAAACCGTGTCCATTCACGTTGATGCATTGATATTAATGCGTGAAAATGGTGGAACAAAAAAGAGTGGGTGTACCGGGTCTCGAACCCCAGACCTCAAGTATTCGAAGCTACAACGTTACTTCGTACGCCACGCCAATCGATGGAAGTAGCGTTGCTTACACTGGTAGATAACACACTGGTCTCAATGTATGGCATAGTTTGTTGTATTCAGATAGCTCGTAATCACGCCAACATTAAAACATGTTTCTCGGCTAACCATTAATGCAAGGCAAGCATTAACATGTTTTATGTATAGAGTATGAATGTCCAACGGAGAAACTCTAATCATTATTATATTAACCATTTAACAAGAGACGCTACGCATCGTCAAAGACGTGCTCAAAGACACTCTGTTTTTTAGAATTATATTCTTTACGGCTATATTGTTTAAATGGGGGATCTAAAAGTTACGTCTCAAGGTAGATATGAACATGGTCTACTTTCAAAAAATCATCAGGTCGCTATGTTTTTTGTGAGCGACGTGAGGCGTCGCCGAAATTTCAAAGATTTTCTTGTCAAGTTCCACTTTCGGTACCGATTGTGGATGAACGGTGGTACCTTGTTAGTCGTAGCGTCGAACTTAAGGTCAACAATAATCCTTAGTGACGTAGTAACTCTACTGGTGTGACGAGTGATGGTGTGACAGGAGCCACATTGGGGAGATTGTTTGGCACTTGGATTGCAAAGAGGGCCGCAAGTATGACGGAGAGACGAGAGCCAAATTGGGGAGATTGTTAGGCGCTTGGATTGCCAAGAGGGCCGCAAGTATGGTGGAGTAACGAGAGCCACACTGGGGAGATTGTTAGGCGCTTGGATTGCAAAGAGGGCCGCAAGTATGACGGAGTGACGAGAGCCACATTGGAGAGTTTGTGAGGCGCTTGGATTGCAAAGAGGGCCGCAAGTATGACGGAGTGACGAGAGATACATTGGGGATATGTTAGGCACTTGGATTGCAAAGAGGGCCGCAAGTATAAAGGTTTGACGAGAGCCACATTGGGGAGATTGTTAAGCGTTTTGATTGCAAAGAGGGCCGCAAGTATGGTGGAGTGACGAGAGCCATATTGGGGAGATTGTTAGGCACTTGGATTGCAAAGAGGGCCGCAAGAATGGCGGAGTGGCGAGAGCCACATTGGGGAGATTGTTAGTCGCTTGGATGGCAAAGAGGGCCGCAAGTATGACGGTGTGACGAGAGCCACATTGGGGACATAATTAGGCGCTTGGATTGCAAAGAGGGCCGCAAGTTTGACGGAGTGGCGAGAGCAACACTGGGGAGATTGTTAGGCGCTTTGATTGCACAGAGGGCCGCAAATATAGGTGGAGTGACGAAAGCCACATTGGGGAGATTGTTAGGCGCTTGGATTGCAAAGAGGGCCGCAAGGATGACGGAGTGGCGAGAGCCACATTGGAATGATTGTTAGGCTTTTGGATTGCAAAGAGGGCCGCAAGTATGGCGGAGTGACGAAAGCCACACTGGGGAGATTGTTAGGCGCTTGAATTGCAAAGAGGGCCGCAAGCATGGCGGTGTGACGAGAGCCACATTGGGGAGATTGTTAGGCGCTTGGACTGCAAAGAGGGCCGCAAGTATGGTGGAGTGACGAGAACCACATCGAGAGATTGTTAGGCGCTTGGATTGCAAAAAGGACCGCAAGTATGACAAAGTGACGAGAGCCACATTGGGGAGATTGTTAGGCGCTTGGATTTAAAAGAGGGCCGCAAGTATGACGGTGTGACGAGAGCCACATTGGGGAGATTGTTAGGCGCTTGGTTTGCAAAGAGGGCCGCAAGTATGACGGAGTGGCGAGAGCAACACTGAGGAGATTGTTAGACGCTTGGATTGCAAAGCGGGCCGCAGGTATGACGGAGTGGCGAGAGCCACATTAGGGAGATTGTTAGGCGCTTGGATTGCAAAGAGGGCCGAAAGTATGGCGGAGTGGCGAGATCCACATTAGGGAGATGTTAGGCACTTGGCCTGCAAAGAGGGCCGCAAGTATGGTGGAGTGACGAGAGCCACATTGGAGAGATTAGAAGGCGCTTGGATTGCAAAGAGGGCTTCAAGTATGGTGCAGTGACGAGAGCCACATTGGGAAGATTGTTAGGTGCTTGGATTGCAAAGAGGGCCGCAAGAATGACGGAGTGGCGAGAGCCACATTGGGAAGATTGTTAGGCGCTTGGATGGCAAAGAGGGCCGCAAGTATGGCGGTGTGGCGAGAGCCATATTGAGGAGATTGTTAGGCGCTTAGATTTCAAAGAGGGCCGAAGTATGGCGGAGTGGCGAGAGCCACATTAGGGAGATGTTAGGCACTTGGATTGCAAAGAGGGCCGAAATTATGGGGGAGTGACGAGAGCCACATTGGAGAGTGTTAGACGCTTATATTGCAAAGAGGGCCGCAAGTATGACGGTGTGACGAGAGCCACATTGGAGAGATTGTAAGGCGCTTGGATTGCAAAGAGGGCCGCAAGTATGACGATGTGGCGAGAGCAACACTGGGGATATTGTTAGGCGCTTGGATTGCAAAGAGGGCCGCAAGTATGGTGCAGTGACAAGAGCCACATTGGGGAGATTGTTAGGTGCTTGGATTGCAAAGAGGGCCGCAAGTATGACGGAGTTACGAGAGCCACACTGGGGAGATTGTTAGGCGCTTGGATTGCAAAGAGGGCCGCAAGTATGACGGAGTGACGAGAGCCACATTGGGGAGTTTGTTAGGCGCTTGGATTGCAAAGGGGGCCGCAAGTATGGCGGAGTGGCGAGAACCACATCGGGGAGATTGTTAGGCGCTTGGATTGCAAAGAGGGCCGCAAGTATGACGGAGTGACGAGATCCACATCGGAGAGATTGTTAGGCGCTTGGGGCCACCTTAGGGAGTTTGTTAGGCGCTTGGATTGCAAAGAGGGCCGCAAGTATGGCGGAGTGGCGAGAGCCACATCGGGGAGATTGTTAGGCGCTTGGATTGCAAAGAGGGCCGCAAGTATGACGGAGTGGCGAGAGCAACACTGGGGAGATTGTTAGACGCTTCGATTGCAAAGAGGGCCGCAAGTATGACGGTGTGACGAGAGCCACATTGGGGAGATTGTTAGGCGCTTGGTTTGCAAAGAGGGCCGCAAGTATGACGGAGTGGCGAGAGCAACACTGAGGAGATTGTTAGAGGCTTGGATTGCAAAGCGGGCCGCAGGTATGACGGAGTGGCGAGAGCCACATTAGGGAGATTGTTAGGCGCTTGGATTGCAAAGAGGGCCGAAAGTATGGCGGAGTGGCGAGAGCCACATTAGGGAGATGTTAGGCACTTGGATTGCAAAGAGGGCCGCAAGTATGGTGGAGTGACGAGAGCCACATTGGAGAGATTGTTAGACGCTTGTATTGCAAAGAGGGCCGCAAGTATGACGGTGTGACGAGCGCCACATTGGGGAGATTGTTAGGCGCTTGAATTGCAAAGAGGGCCGCAAGTATGACGGAGTGGCGAAGGCAACACTGGGGAGATTGTAAGGCGCTTGGATTGCAAAGAGGGCCGCAAGTATGTTGCAGTAACGAGAGCCACATTGGGAAGATTGTTAGGTGCTTGGATTGCAAAGAGGGCCGCAAGAATGGCAGTGTGAAGAGAGCCACATTGGGGAGATTGTTAGGCGCTTGGATTGCAAAGAGGGCCGCAAGTATGACAGAGTGACGAGAGCCACATTGGGGAGATTGTGAGGCGCTTGGATTGCAAAGAGGGCCGCAAGTATGACGGAGTGACGACAGGCCCATTTGGGAGATGTGAGGCACTTGGATTGCAAAGAGGGCCGCAAGTATGACGGAGTGGCGAGGGCAACATTGGGGAGATTGTGAGGCGCTTGGATTGCAAAGAGGGGCGCAAGTATGACGGAGTGACGACTGGCCCATTTAGAGATGTGTGGCACTTGGATTGCAAAGAGGGCCGCAAGTATGGTGAAGTGACGAGAGCCACATTGGGGAGATTGTTAGACGCTTATATTGCAAAGAGGGCCGCAAGTATGACGGTGTGACGAGAGCCACATTGGGGAGATTGTAAGGCGCTTGGATTGCAAAGAGGGGCGCAATTATGACGGAGTGACGACAGGCCCATTTGGGAGATGTGAGGCACTTGGATTGCAACGAGGGCCTCAAGTATGGTGGAGTGACGAGAGCCACATTGGGGAGATTGTTAGGCGTTTGGATTGCAAAGAGGGCCGCAAGTATGACTGTGTGAAGAGAGCCACATTGGGGAAATTGTTAGGCACTTGGATTGCAAAGAGGGCCGCAAGTATGACGGAGCGACGAGAGCCACATTGGGGAGATTGTTAGACGCTTGGATTGCAAAGAGGGCCGCAAGTATGACGGTGTGAAGAGAGCCACATTGGGGAGATTGTTAGGCGCTTGGTTTGCAAAGAGGGCCGCAAGTATGACGGAGTGGCGAGAGCAACACTGGGGAGATTGTTAGACGCTTGGATTGCAAAGAGGGCCGCAAGTATGACGGAGTGGCGAGAGCCACATTAGGGAGATGTTAGGCACATGGATTGCAAACAGCACATTTTTTTTTTCAGGATGTCTAGATAATTAACGCAAAAAAAATAAATAAAAATACAAAAACAAATTTGACCATCCCGTATGGTAGCTACGAGCGCTTGAAAAAAAAATTTCCCCTTAGTAAACCCTTCTCAACTTTGCTTGTCTGAATATGGAAGAAAAAAAGACTGCCGGTTACGGGACTCGAACCCCGGACCGCGAAAACACTAGTCGGCGTCGCTACCCCGTACGCCATGCCACTCGATGGAAGTTGGATCGCTTACACTGATAGATAACCCACTGCTTTTAATGTATGCATGAATACATCTCATTGTATCTCGATTCATTCTTATTGTAATTGTAACACCAAAGCTAGATAGATTTATGGACAGCGAGGGTCTTATTGGATTTAAAAAACATCCAAGAATATCCAGGAAGCCGTTTTTTAACTAACTCTAAAAATTCAGTTTCAACACATTGTCTTTTTAAAATCGCCTTTTATAGATCTTGATCGCGTGATCGCGAAAGAGTAAATCGTTTGTGGTAACAACGAGCCGTTTAACCGGTAAAAAATAAACCGTGTCCATTCACGTTGATGCATTGATATTAATGCGTGAAAATGGTGGAACAAAAAAGAGTGGGTGTACCGGGTCTCGAACCCCAGACCTCAAGTATTCGAAGCTACAACGTTACTTCGTACGCAACGCCAATCGATGGAAGTAGCGTTGCTTACACTGGTAGATAACACACTGGTCTCAATGTATGGCATAGCTTGTTGTATTCAGATAGCTCGTAATCACGCCAACATTAAAACATGTTTCTCGGCTAACCATTAATGCAAGGCAAGCATTAACATGTTTTATGTATAGAGTATGAATGTCCAACGGAGAAACTCTAATCATTATTATATTAACCATTTAACAAGAGACGCTACGCGTCGTCAAAGACGTGCTCAAAGACACTCTGTTTTTTAGAATTATATTCTTTACGGCTATATTGTTTAAATGGGGGATCTAAAAGTTACGTCTCAAGGTAGATATGAACATGGTCTACTTTCAAAAAATCATCAGGTCGCTATGTTTTTTGTGAGCGACGTGAGGCGTCGCCGAAATTTCAAAGATTTTCTTGTCAAGTTCCACTTTCGGTACCGATTGTGGATGAACGGTGGTACCTAGTTAGTCGTAGCGTCGAACTTAAGGTCAACAATAATCCTTAGTGACGTAGTAACTCTACTGGTGTGACGAGTGATGGTGTGACAGGAGCCACATTGGGGAGATTGTTTGGCACTTGGATTGCAAAGAGGGCCGCAAGTATGACGGAGAGACGAGAGCCAAATTGGGGAGATTGTTAGGCGCTTGGATTGCCAAGAGGGCCGCAAGTATGGTGGAGTTACGAGAGCCACACTGGGGAGATTGTTAGGCGCTTGGATTGCAAAGAGGGCCGCAAGTATGACGGAGTGACGAGAGCCACATTGGAGAGTTTGTGAGGCGCTTGGATTGCAAAGAGGGCCGCAAGTATGACAGAGTGACGAGAGATACATTGGGGATATGTTAGGCACTTGGATTGCAAAGAGGGCCGCAAGTATAAAGGTTTGACGAGAGCCACATTGGGGAGATTGTTAAGCGTTTTGATTGCAAAGAGGGCCGCAAGTATGGTGGAGTGACGAGAGCCATATTGGGGAGATTGTTAGGCACTTGAATTGCAAAGAGGGCCGCAAGAATGGCGGAGTGGCGAGAGCCACATTGGGGAGATTGTTAGTCGCTTGGATGGCAAAGAGGGCCGCAAGTATGACGGTGTGACGAGAGCCACATTGGGGACATAATTGGGCGCTTGGATTGCAAAGAGGGCCGCAAGTTTGACGGAGTGGCGAGAGCAACACTGGGGAGATTGTTAGGCGCTTTGATTGCACAGAGGGCCGCAAATATAGGTGGAGTGACGAAAGCCACATTGGGGAGATTGTTAGGCGCTTGGATTGCAAAGAGGGCCGCAAGGATGACGGAGTGGCGAGAGCCACATTGGAATGATTGTTAGGCTTTTGGATTGCAAAGAGGGCCGCAAGTATGGCGGAGTGACGAAAGCCACACTGGGGAGATTGTTAGGCGCTTGAATTGCAAAGAGGGCCGCAAGCATGGCGGTGTGACGAGAGACACATTTGGGAGATTGTTATGCGCTTGGACTGCAAAGAGGGCCGCAAGTATGGTGGAGTGACGAGAACCACATCGAGAGATTGTTAGGCGCTTGGATTGCAAAGAGGACCGCAAGTATGACAAAGTGACGAGAGCCACATTGGGGAGATTGTTAGGCGCTTGGATTGAAAAGAGGGCCGCAAGTATGACGGTGTGACGAGAGCCACATTGGGGAGATTGTTAGGCGCTTGGTTTGCAAAGAGGGCCGCAAGTATGACGGAGTGGCGAGAGCAACACTGAGGAGATTGTTAGACGCTTGGATTGCAAAGCGGGCCGCAGGTATGACGGAGTGGCGAGAGATACATTAGGGAGATTGTTAGGCGCTTGGATTGCAAAGAGGGCCGAAAGTATGGCGGAGTGGCGACAGCCACATTAAGGAGATGTTAGGCACTTGGCCTGCAAAGAGGGCCGCAAGTATGGTGGAGTGACGAGAGCCACATTGGAGAGATTAGAAGGCGCTTGGATTGCAAAGAGGGCTTCAAGTATGGTGCAGTGACGAGAGCCACATTGGGAAGATTGTTAGGTGCTTGGATTGCAAAGAGGGCCGCAAGAATGACGGAGTGGCGAGAGCCACATTGGGAAGATTGTTAGGCGCTTGGATGGCAAAGAGGGCCGCAAGTATGGCGGTGTGGCGAGAGCCATATTGAGGAGATTGTTAGGCGCTTGGATTTCAAAGAGGGCCGCAAGTATGGCGGAGTGGCGAGAGCCACATTAGGGAGATGTTAGGCACTTGGATTGCAAAGAGGGCCGAAATTATGGGGGAGTGACGAGAGCCACATTGGAGAGTGTTAGACGCTTATATTGCAAAGAGGGCCGCAAGTATGACGGTGTGACGAGAGCCACATTGGAGAGATTGTAAGGCGCTTGGATTGCAAATGGGGCCGCAAGTATGACGATGTGGCGAGAGCAACACTGGGGATATTGTTAGGCGCTTGGATTGCAAAGAGGGCCGCAAGTATGGTGCAGTGACAAGAGCCACATTGGGGAGATTGTTAGGTGCTTGGATTGCAAAGAGGGCCGCAAGTATGACGGAGTTACGAGAGCCACACTGGGGAGATTGTTAGGCGCTTGGATTGCAAAGAGGGCCGCAAGTATGACGGAGTGACGAGAGCCACACTGGGGAGTTTGTTAGGCGCTTGGATTGCAAAGGGGGCCGCAAGTATGGCGAAGTGGCGAGAACCACATCGGGGAGATTGTTAGGCGCTTGGATTGCAAAGAGGGCCGCAAGTATGACGGAGTGACGAGATCCACATCGGAGAGATTGTTAGGCGCTTGGGGCCACCTTAGGGAGTTTGTTAGGCGCTTGGATTGCAAAGAGGGCCGCAAGTATGGCGGAGTGGCGAGAGCCAAATCGGGGAGATTGTTAGGCGCTTGGATTGCAAAGAGGGCCGCAAGTATGACGGAGTGGCGAGAGCAACACTGGGGAGATTGTTAGACGCTTGGATTGCAAAGAGGGCCGCAAGTATGACGGTGTGACGAGAGCCACATTGGGGAGATTGTTAGGCACTTGGTTTGCAAAGAGGGCCGCAAGTATGACGGAGTGGCGAGAGCAACACTGAGGAGATTGTTAGAGGCTTGGATTGCAAAGCGGGCCGCAGGTATGACGGAGTGGCGAGAGCCACATTAGGGAGATTGTTAGGCGCTTGGATTGCAAAGAGGGCCGAAAGTATGGCGGAGTGGCAAGAGCCACATTAGGGAGATGTTAGGCACTTGGATTGCAAAGAGGGCCGCAAGTATGGTGGAGTGACGAGAGCCACATTGGAGAGATTGTTAGACGCTTGTATTGCAAAGAGGGCCGCAAGTATGACGGTGTGACGAGCGCCACATTGGGGAGATTGTTAGGCGCTTGAATTGCAAAGAGGGCCGCAAGTATGACGGAGTGGCGAAGGCAACACTGGGGAGATTGTAAGGCGCTTGGATTGCAAAGAGGGCCGCAAGTATGTTGCAGTGACGAGAGCCACATTGGGAAGATTGTTAGGTGCTTGGATTGCAAAGAGGGCCGCAAGAATGGCGGTGTGACGAGAGCCACATTGGGGAGATTGTTAGGCGCTTGGATTGCAAAGAGGGCCGCAAGTATGACAGAGTGACGAGAGCCACATTGGGGAGATTGTGAGGCGCTTGGATTGCAAAGAGGGCCGCAAGTATGACGGAGTGACGACATGCCCATTTGGGAGATGTGAGGCACTTGGATTGCAAAGAGGGCCGCAAGTATGACGGAGTGGCGAGGGCAACATTGGGGAGATTGTGAGGCGCTTGGATTGCAAAGAGGGGCGCAAGTATGACGGAGTGACGACAGGCCCATTTAGAGATGTGTGGCACTTGGATTGCAAAGAGGGCCGCAAGTATGGTGAAGTGACGAGAGCCACATTGGGGAGATTGTTAGACGCTTATATTGCAAAGAGGGCCGCAAGTATGACGGTGTGACGAGAGCCACATTGGGGAGATTGTAAGGCGCTTGGATTGCAAAGAGGGCCGCAAGTATGACGATGTGGCGAGAGCAACACTGGGGATATTGTTAGGCGCTTGGATTGCAAAGAGGGCCGCAAGTATGGTGCAGTGACGAGAGCCACATTGGGCAGATTGTTAGGTGCTTGGATTGCAAAGAGGGCCGCAAGTATGACGGAGTGGCGAGAGCAACACTGGGGAGATTGTCAGACGCTTGGATTGCAAAGAGGGCCGCAAGTATGACGGAGTGGCGAGAGCCACATTAGGGAGATGTTAGGCACATGGATTGCAAACAGCACATTTTTGTTTTCAGGATGTCTAGATAATTAACGCAAAAAAAATAAAAAAAAATACAAAAACAAATTTGGACATCCCGTATGGTAGCTACGAGCACTTGAAAAAAAAATTTCCCCTTAGTAAACCCTTCTCAACTTTGCTTGTCTGAATATGGAAGAAAAAAAGACTGCCGGTTACGGGACTCGAACCCCGGACCGCGAAAACACTAGTCGGCGTCGCTACCCTGTACGCCATGCCACTCGATGGAAGTTGGATCGCTAACACTGATAGATAACCCACTGCTCTCAATGTATGCATGAATACATCTCATTGTATCTCGATTCATTCTTATTGTAATTGTAACACCAAAGCTAGATAGATTTATGGACAGCGAGGGTCTCATTGGATTTAAAAAACATCCAAGAATATCCAGAAAGCCGTTTTTTAACTAACTCTAAAAATTCAGTTTCAACACATTGTCTTTTTAAAATCGCCTTTGATAGATCTTGATCGCGTGATCGCGAAAGAGTAAATCGTTTGTGGTAACAATGAGCCGTTTAACCGGTAAAAAATAAACCGTGTCCATTCACGTTGATGCATTGATATTAATGCGTGAAAATGGTGGAACAAAAAAGAGTGGGTGTACCGGGTCTCGAACCCCAGACCTCAAATATTCGAAGCTACAACGTTACTTCGTACGCCACGCCAATCGATGGAAGTAGCGTTGCTTACACTGGTAGATAACACACTGGTCTCAATGTATGGCATAGCTTGTTGTATTCAGATAGCTCGTCATCACGCCAACATTAAAACATGTTTCCTCGGCTAACCATTAATGCAAGGCAAGCATTAACATGTTTTATGTATAGAGTATGAATGTCCAACGGAGAAACTCTAATCATTATTATATTAACCATTTAACAAGAGACGCTACGCGTCGTCAAAGACGTGCTCAAAGACACTCTGTTTTTTAGAATTATATTCTTTACGGCTATATTGTTTAATTGGGGGATCTTAAAGTTACTTCTCAAGGTAGATATGAACATGGTCTACTTTTAAAAAATCATCGCGTCGCTATGTTTTTTGTGAGCGACGTGAGGCGTCGCCGAAATTTCAAAGATTTTCTTGTCAAGTTTCACTTTCGGTACCGATTGTGGATGAACGGTGGTACCTAGTTAGTCGTAGCGTCGAACTTAAGGTCAACAATAATCCTTGGTGACGTAGTAACTCTACTGGTGTGACGAGTGACGGTGTGACGAGAGCCACATTGGGGAGATTGTTTGGCACTTGGATTGCAAAAAGGGCCGCAAGTATGACGGAGCGACGAGAGCCAAATTGGGGAGATTGTTAGGCGCTTGGATTGCCAAGAGGGCCGCAAGTATGGTGGAGTTACGAGAGCCACACTGGGGAGATTGTAAGGCGCTTGGATTGCAAAGAGTGCCGCAAGTATGACGGAGTGACGAGAGCCACATTGGAGAGTTTGTGAGGCGCTTGGATGCAAAAAGGGCCGCAAGTATGACGGAGTGACGAGAGATACATTGGGGATATGTTAGGCACTTAAATTGCAAAGAGGGCCGCAAGTATGAAGGTTTGAGAGAGCCACATTGGGGAGATTGTTAAGCGTTTTGATTGCAAAGAGGGCCGCAAGTATGGTGGAGTGACGAGAGCCATATTGGGGAGATTGTTAGGCGCTTGTATTGCAAAGAGGGCCGCAAGAATGGCGGAGTGGCGAAAGCCACATCGGGGAGATTGTAAGGCGCTCTGATTGCAAAGAAGGCCGCAAGTATGACGAAGTGGCGAGAGCCACATTGGGGAGATTGTTAGGCGCTTGGAAGGCAAAGAGGGCCGCAAGTATGACGGTGTGACGAGAGCCACATTGGGGACATAATTAGGCGCTTGGATTGCAAAGAGGGCCGCAAGTTTGACGGAGTGGCGAGAGCAACACTGGGGAGATTGTTAGGCGCTTTGATTGCACAGAGGGCCGCAAATATAGGTGGAGTGACGAGAGCCACATTGGGGAGATTGTTAGGCGCTTGGATTGCAAAGAGGGCCGCCAGGATGACGGAGTGGCGAGAGCCACATTGGGGAGATTGTTAGGCTTTTGGATTGCAAAGAGGGCCGCAAGTATGGCGGAGTGACGAGAGCCACACTGGGGAGATTGTTAGGCGCTTGAATTGCAAAGAGGGCCGCAAGCATGGCGGTGTTCCGAGAGCCACATTGGGGAGATTGTTAGGCGCTTGGACTGCAAAGAGGGCCGCAAGTATGGCGGAGTGACGAGAACCACATCGAGAGATTGTAAGGCGCTTGCATTGCAAAGAGGGCCGCAAGTATGACAAAGTGACGAGAGCCACATTGGGGAGATTGTGAGGCGCTTGGATTGCAAAGAGGGCCGCAAGTATGACGGAGTGGCGAGAGCCACATTGGGGAGATTGTTAGGCGCTCTGATTCAAGAGGGCCGCAAGTATGCCGGAGTGACGAGAGCCACATTGGAGAGATTGTTAGGCGCTTGGATTGCAAAGAGGGCCGCAAGAGTGACGGAGTGAAAGTGCCACCTTGGGGAGATTGTTAGGCGCTTGGATTGCAAAGAGGGCCGCAAGTATGGCGGAGTGGCGAGAGCCATATTGGGGAGATTGTTAGGCACTTGGATCGCAAAAAGGGCCGCAAGTATGGGGGAGTGACGAGAGCCACATTGGAGAGATTGTGAGACGCTTGTATTGCAAAGAGGGCCGCAAGAATGACGGTGTGACGAGAGCCACATTGGGGAGATTGTTAGGCGCTTGGATTGCAAAAAAGGCCGCAAGTATGACGGATTGGGAAAGCAACACTGGGGAGATTGTAAGGCGCTTGTTTGAAAAGAGGGCCGCAAGTATGACGGTGTGACGAGAGCCACATCGGGGAGATTGTTATGCGCATTGATTGCAAGGAGGGCCGCAAGTATGACGGAGTGGCGAGAACCACATTGGGGAGATTGTTAGGCGCTTGGATTGCAAAGAGGGCCGCAAGTATGACGGAGTGGCGAGAGCCACATCGGGGAGATTGTTAGGCGTTTTGATTGCAAAGAGGGCCGGAGGTATGGTGGAGTGACGAGAGCAACACTGGGGAGATTGTTAGGCGCTTGGATTTCAAAGAGGGCCGCAAGTATGGTGCAGCGACAGGAGCCACATTGGGAAGATTGTTAGGTGCTTGGATTGCAAAGAGGGCCGCAAGTATGGTGGAGTGACGAGAGCCACATTGGGGAGATTGTTAGGCGTTTGGATTGCAAAGAGGGCCGCAAGTATGACGGTGTGAAGAGAGCCACATTGGGGAAATTAGTAGGCACTTGGATGTCAAAGAGGGCCGCAAGTATGACGGAGCGACGAGAGCCACATTGGGGAGATTGTTAGGCGCTTGGATTGCAAAGAGGGCCGCAAGTATGACGGTGTGAAGAGAGCCACATTGGGGAGATTGTTAGGCGCTTGGTTTGCAAAGAGGGCCGCAAGTATAACGGAGTGGCGAGAGCAACACTGGGGAGATTGTTAGACGCTTAGTTTGCAAAGAGGGCCGCAAGTATGACGGAGTGGCGAGAGCCACATTAGGGAGATGTTAGGCACATGGATTGCAAACAGCACATTTTTGTTTTCAGGATGTCTAGATAATTAACGCAAAAAAAAAAAAAAAAAATACAAAAACAGGTTTGGACATCCCGTATGGTAGCTACGAGCGCTTGAAAAAAAAATTCCCCCTTAGTAAACCCTTCTCAACTTTGCTTGTCTGAATATGGAAGAAAAAAAGACTGCCGGTTACGGGACTCGAACCCCGGACCGCGAAAACACTAGTCGGCGTCGCTACCCCGTACGCCATGCCACTCGATGGAAGTTGGATCGCTTACACTGATAGATAACCCACTGCTCTCAATGTATGCATGAATACATCTCATTGTATCTCGATTCATTCTTATTGTTATTGTAACACCAAAGCTAGATAGATTTATGGACAGCGAGGGTCTCATTGGATTTAAAAAACATCCAAGAATATCCAGGAAGCCGTTTTTTAACTAACTCTAAAAATTCAGTTTCAACACATTGTCTTTTTAAAATCGCCTTTGATAGATCTTGATCGCGTGATCGCGAAAGAGTAAATCGTTTGTGGTAACAACGAGCCGTTTAACCAGTAAAAAATAAACCGTGTCCATTCACGTTGATGCATTGATATTAATGCGTGAAAATGGTGGAACAAAAAAGAGTGGGTGTACCGGGTCTCGAACCCCAGACCTCAAGTATTCGAAGCTACAACGTTACTTCGTACGCCACGCCAATCGATGGAAGTAGCGTTGCTTACACTGGTAGATAACACACTGGTCTCAATGTATGGCATAGCTTGTTGTATTCAGATAGCTCGTCATCACGCCAACATTAAAACATGTTTCTTCGG
Source organism: Isoperla grammatica (assembly GCA_945910005.1). NCBI lineage: Eukaryota > Metazoa > Arthropoda > Insecta > Plecoptera > Perlodidae > Isoperla > Isoperla grammatica. The sequence goes on along the minus strand of OX246748.1, from coordinate 40,697,731 downwards.
CTAACTATTAATGCAAGGCAAGCATTAACATGTTTTATGTATAGAGTATGAATGTCCAACGGAGAAACTCTAATCATTATTATATTAACCATTTAACAAGAGACGCTACGCGTCGTCAAAGACGTGCTCAAAGACACTCTGTTTTTTAGAATTATATTCTTTACGGCTATATTCTTTAATTGGGGGATCTTAAAGTTACTTCTCAAGGTAGATATGAACATGGTCTACTTTCAAAAAAATCATCGCGTCGCTATGTTTTTTGTGAGCGACGTGAGGCGTCGCCGCAATTTCAAAGATTTTCTTGTCAAGTTCCACTTTCGGTACCGATTGTGGATGAACGGTGGTACCTAGTTAGTCGTAGCGTCGAACTTAAGGTCAACAATAATCCTTGGTGACGTAGTAACTCTACTGGTGTGACGAGTGACGGTGTGACGAGAGCCACATTGGGGAGATTGTTTGGCAGTTGGATTGCAAAGAGGGCCGCAAGTATGACGGAGCGACGAGAGCCACATTGGGGAGATTGTTAGGCGCTTGGATTGCCAAGAGGGCCGCAAGTATGGTGGAGTTACGAGAGCCACACTGGGGAGATTGTTAGGCGCTTGGATTGCAAAGAGGGCCGCAAGTATGACGGAGTGACGAGAGCCACATTGGGGAGTTTGTGAGGCGCTTGGATTGCAAAGAGGGCCGCAAGTATGACGGAGTGACGAGAGATACATTGATGATATGTAAGCCACTTGGATTGCAAAGAGGGCCGCAAGTATGAAGGTTTGACGAGAGCCACATTGGGGAGATTGTTAAGCGTTTTGATTGCAAAGAGGGCCGCAAGTATGGTGGAGTGACGAGAGCCATATTGGGGAGATTGTTAGGCGCTTGGATTGCAAAGAGGGCCGCAAGTATGACGGAGTGGCGAGAGCCACATTGGGGAGATTGTTAGGCGCTTGGATGGCAAAGAGGGCCGCAAGTATGACGGTGTGACGAGAGCCACATTGGGGACATAATTAGGCGCTTGGATTGCAAAGAGGGCCGCAAGTTTGACGGAGTATCGAGAGCCACATTGGGGAGATTGTAAGGCGCTTGGATTGCAAAGAGGGCCGCAAGTATGGCGGAGTGACGAGAGCCACACTGGGGAGATTGTTAGGCGCTTGAATTGCAAAGAGGGCCGCAAGCATGGCGGTGGGACGAGAGCCACATTGGGGAGATTGTTAGGCGCTTGGACTGCAAAGAGGGCCGCAAGTATGGCGAAGTGACGAGAACCACATCGAGAGATTGTTAGGCGCTTGGATTGCAAAGAGGGCCGCAAGTATGACAAAGTGACGAGAGCCACATTGGGGAGATTGTTAGGCGCTTGGATTGAAAAGGGGGCCGCAAGTATGACGGAGTGGCGAGAGCCACATCGGGGAGATTGTTAGGCGCTTTGATTGCAAAGAGGGCCGCAAGTATGACGGAGTGGCGAGAACCACATGGGGGAGATTGTAAGGCGCTTGGATTGCAAAGAGGGCCGCAAGAGTGACGGAGTGAAAGTGCCACCTTGGGGAGATTGTTAGGCGCTTGGATTGCAAAGAGGGCCGCAAGTATAGCGGTGTGGCGAGAGCCATATTGGGGAGATTGTGAGACGCTTGTATTGCAAAGAGGGCCGCAAGTATGACAGTGTGACGAGAGCCACAATAAGGAGATTGTTAGGCACTTGGATTGCAAAGAGGGCCGCAAGTATGACGGAGTGGGAAAGCAACACTGGGGAGATTTTAAGGCGCTTGTTTGAAAAGAGGGCCGCAAGTATGACGGTGTGACGAGAGCCACATCGGGGAGATTGTAATGCGCTTTGATTGCAAGGAGGGCCGCAAGTATGACGGAGTGGCGAGAACCACATTGGGGAGATTGTTAGGCGCTTGGATTGCAAAGAGGGCCGCAAGTATGACGGAGTGGCGACAGCCACATCGGGGAGATTGTTAGGCGTTTTGATTGCAAAGAGGGCCGCAGGTATGGTGGAGTGACGAGAGCCACATTGGGGAGATTGTTAGGCGCTTGGATTGCAAAGAGGGCCGCAAATATGACGAGGTGACGAGAGCCACATAAGGGAGATTGTTAGGCGTTTTGATTGCAAAGACGGCCGCAAGTATGGTGGAGTGACGAGAGCCATATTGGGGAGATTGTTAGGCGCTTGGATTGCAAAGAGGGCCGAGAGAATGGCGGAGTGGCGAGAGCCACATCGGGGAGATTGTTAGGCGCTCTGATTGCAAAGAAGGCCGCAAGTATGACGGAGTGGCGAGAGCCACATTGGGGAGATTGTTAGGCGCATGGATTGCAAAGAGGGCCGCAAGAGTGATGGAGTGCAAGTGCCACTTTGGGGAGATTGTGAGGCGCTTCGATTGCAAAGAGGGCCGCAAGTATGACGGTGTGACGAGAACAACACTGGGGATATTTTTAGGCGCTTGGATTGCAAAGAGGACCGCAAGTATGACGGAGTGGCGAGAGCCACATTGGGTTGATTGTTAGGCGCTTGGATTGCAAAGAGGGCCGCAAGTATGACGGTGTGACGAGAGCCACATTGGGGGATTGTTATGCGCTTGGATTGCAAAGAGGGCCGCAAGTATGACGGAGTGACGAGAGATACATTGAGGATATGTTAGGCACTTGGATTGCAAAGAGGGCCGCAAGTATGACAGAGCGACGAGAGCCACATTGGGGAGATTGTTAGGCGCTTGGATTGCCAAGGGGGCCGCCAGTATGGTGGAGTTACGAAAGCCACACTGGGGAGATTGTTAGGCGCTTGGATTGCAAAGAGGGCCGCAAGTATGACGGAGTGACGAGAGCCACATTGGGGAGTTTGTTAGGCGCTTGGATTGCAAAGGGGGCCGCAAATATGGCGGAGGGGCGAGAGCCACATCGGGGAGATTGTTAGGCGCTTGGATTGCAAAGAGGGCCGCAAGTTTGACTGAGTGACGAGATCCACATCGGAGAGATTGTTAGGCGCTTGGATTGCAAAGAGGGCCGCAAGTATGACGGTGTGAAGAGAGCCACATTGGGGAGATTGTTAGGCGCTTGGTTTGCAAAAAGGGCCGCAAGTATGACGGAGTGGCGAGAGCAACATTGGGGAGATTGTGAGGCGCTTGGATTGCAAAGAGGGCCGCAATTATGACGGAGTGACGACAGGCCCATTTGGGAGATGTGAGGCACTTGGATTGCAAAGAGGGCCTCAAGTATGGTGGAGTGACGAGAGCCACATTGGGGAGATTGTTAGGCGTTTGGATTGCAAAGAGGGCCGCAAGTATGACGGTGTGAAGAGAGCCACATTGGGGAAATTGTTAGGCACTTGGATTGCAAAGAGGGCCGCAAGTATGACGGAGCGACGAGAGCCACATTGGGGAGATTGTTAGGCGCTTGGATTGCAAAGAGGGCCGCAAGTATGACGGTGTGAAGAGAGCCACATTGGGGAGATTGTTAGGCGCTTGGTTTGCAAATAGGGCCGCAAGTATGACGGAGTGGCGAGAGCAACACTGGGGAGATTGTTAGACGCTTGGATTGCAAAGAGGGCCGCAAGTATGACGGAGTGGCGAGAGCCACATTAGGGAGATGTTAGGCACATGGATTGCAAACAGCACATTTTTGTTTTCATAATGTCTAGATAATTAACGCAAAAAAAAAAAATAAAAATACAAAAACAAATTTGGACATCCCGTATGGTAGCTACGAGCGCTTGAAAAAAAAATTCCCCCTTAGTAAACCCTTCTCAACTTTGCTTGTCTGAATATGGAAGAAAAAAAGACTGCCGGTTACGGGACTCGAACCCCGGACCGCGAAAACACTAGTCGGCGTCGCTACCCCGTACGCCATGCCACTCGATGGAAGTTGGATCGCTTACACTGATAGATAACCCACTGCTCTCAATGTATGCATGAATACATCTCATTGTATCTCGATTCATTCTTATTGTTTTTGTAACACCAAAGCTAGATAGATTTATGGACAGCGAGGGTCTCATTGGATTTAAAAAACATCCAAGAATATCCAGGAAGCCGTTTTTTAACTAACTCTAAAAATTCAGTTTCAACACATTGTCTTTTTAAAATCGCCTTTGATAGATCTTGATCGCGTGATCGCGAAAGAGTAAATCGTTTGTGGTAACAACGAGCCGTTTAACCAGTAAAAAATAAACCGTGTCCATTCACGTTGATGCATTGATATTAATGCGTGAAAATGGTGGAACAAAAAAGAGTGGGTGTACCGGGTCTCGAACCCCAGACCTCAAGTATTCGAAGCTACAACGTTACTTCGTACGCCACGCCAATCGATGGAAGTAGCGTTGCTTACACTGGTAGATAACACACTGGTCTCAATGTATGGCATAGCTTGTTGTATTCAGATAGCTCGTCATCACGCCAACATTAAAACATGTTTCTTCGGCTAACTATTAATGCAAGGCAAGCATTAACATGTTTTATGTATAGAGTATGAATGTCCAACGGAGAAACTCTAATCATTATTATATTAACCATTTAACAAGAGACGCTACGCGTCGTCAAAGACGTGCTCAAAGACACTCTGTTTTTTAGAATTATATTCTTTACGGCTATATTCTTTAATTGGGGGATCTTAAAGTTACTTCTCAAGGTAGATATGAACATGGTCTACTTTCAAAAAAATCATCGCGTCGCTATGTTTTTTGTGAGCGACGTGAGGCGTCGCCGCAATTTCAAAGATTTTCTTGTCAAGTTCCACTTTCGGTACCGATTGTGGATGAACGGCTGTACCTAGTTAGTCGTATCGTCGAACTTAAGGTCAACAATAATCCTTGGTGACGTAGTAACTCTACTGGTGTGACGAGTGACGGTGTGACGAGAGCCACATTGGGGAGATTGTTTGGCAGTTGGATTGCAAAGAGGGCCGCAAGTATGACGGAGCGACGAGAGCCACATTGGGGAGATTGTTAGGCGCTTGGATTGCCAAGAGGGCCGCAAGTATGGTGGAGTTACGAGAGCCACACTGGGGAGATTGTTAGGCGCTTGGATTGCAAAGAGGGCCGCAAGTATGACGGAGTGACGAGAGCCACATTGGGGAGTTTGTGAGGCGCTTGGATTGCAAAGAGGGCCGCAAGTATGACGGAGTGACGAGAGATACATTGGGGATATGTTAGGCACTTGGATTGCAAAGAGGGCCGCAAGTATGAAGGTTTGACGAGAGCCACATTGGGGAGATTGTTAAGCGTTTTGATTGCAAAGAGGGCCGCAAGTATGGTGGAGTGACGAGAGCCATATTGGGGAGATTGTTAGGCGCTTGGATTGCAAAGAGGGCCGCAAAAATGGCGGAGTGGCGAAAGCCACATCGGGGAGATTGTAAGGTTCTCTGATTGCAAAGAGGGCCGCAAGTATGACGGAGTGGCGAGAGCCACATTGGGGAGATTGTTAGGCGCTTGGATGGCAACGAGGGCCGCAAGTATGACGGTGTGACGAGAGCCACATTGGGGACATAATTAGGCGCTTGGATTGCAAAGAGGGCCGCAAGTTTGACGGAGTATCGAGAGCAACATTGGGGAGATTGTAAGGCGCTTGGATTGCAAAAAGGGCCGCAAGTATGGCGGAGTGACGAGAGCCACACTGGGGAGATTGTTAGGCGCTAGAATTGCAAAGAGGGCCGCAAGCATGGCGGTGTGACGAGAGCCACATTGGGGAGATTGTTAGGCGCTTGGACTGCAAAGAGGGCCGCAAGAATGGCGAAGTGACGAGAGCCACATCGAGAGATTGTAAGGCGCTTGGATTGCAAAGAGGGCCGCAAGTATGACAAAGTGACGAGAGCCACATTGGGGAGATTGTTAGGCGCTTGGATTGAAAAGGGGGCCGCAAGTATGACGGAGTGGCGAGAGCCACATCGGGGAGATTGTTAGGCGCTTTGATTGCAAAGAGGGCCGCAAGTATGACGGAGTGGCGAGAACCACATGGGGGAGATTGTTAGGCGCTTGGATTGCAAAGAGGGCCGCAAGAGTGACGGAGTGAAAGTGCCACCTTGGGGAGATTGTTAGGCGCTTGGATTGCAAAGAGGGCCGCAAGTATGGCGGAGTGGCGAGAGCCATATTGGGGAGATTGTTAGGCACTTGGATTGCAAAGAGGGCCGCAAGTATGGGGGAGTGACGAGAGCCACATTGGAGAGATTGTGAGACGCTTGTATTGCAAAGAGGGCCGCAAGTATGACAGTGTGACGAGAGCCTAATGGGGAGATTGTTAGGCACTTGGATTGCAAAGAGGGCCGCAAGTATGACGGAGTGGGAAAGCAACACTGGGGAGATTTTAAGGCGCTTGTTTGAAAAGAGGGCCGCAAGTATGACGGTGTGACGAGAGCTACATCGGGGAGATTGTTATGCGCTTTGATTGCAAGGAGGGCCGCAAGTATGACGGAGTGGCGAGAACCACATTGGGGAGATTGTTAGGCGCTTGGATTGCAAAGAGGGCCGCAAGTATGACGGAGTGGCGACAGCCACATCGGGGAGATTGTTAGGCGTTTTGATTGCAAAGAGGGCCGCAGGTATGGTGGAGTGACGAGAGCCACATTGGGGAGATTGTTAGGCGCTTGGATTGCAAAGAGGGCCGCAAGTATGACGAGGTGACGAGAGCCACATTAGGGAGATTGTTGGGCGTTTTGATTGCAAAGAGGGCCGCAAGTATGGTGGAGTGACGAGAGCCATATTGGGGAGATTGTTTAGCGCTTGGATTGCAAAGAGGGCCGAGAGAATGGCGGAGTGGCGAGAGCCACATCGGGGAGATTGTTAGGCGCTCTGATTGCAAAGAAGGCCGCAAGTATGACGGAGTGGCGAGAGCCACATTGGGAAGATTGTAAGGCGCATGGATTGCAAAGAGGGCCGCAAGAGTGATGGAGTGAAAGTGCCACTTTGGGGAGATTGTGAGGCGCTTCGATTGCAAAGAGGGCCGCAAGTATGACGGTGTGACGAGAGCAACACTGGGGATATTTTTAGGCGCTTGGATTGCAAAGAGGGCCGCAAGTATGACGGAGTGGCGAGAGCCACATTGGGTTGATTGTTAGGCGCTTGGATTGCAAAGAGGGCCGCAAGTATGACGGTGTGACGAGAGCTACATTGGGGGATTGTTTTGCGCTTGGATTGCAAAGAGGGCCGCAAGTATGACGGAGTGACGAGAGATACATTGAGGATATGTTAGGCACTTGGATTGCAAAGAGGGCCGCAAGTATGACAGAGCGATGAGAGCCACATTGGGGAGATTGTTAGGCGCTTGGATTGCCAAGGGGGCCGCCAGTATGGTGGAGTTACGAAAGCCACACTGGGGAGATTGTTAGGCGCTTGGATTGCAAAGAGGGCCGCAAGTATGACGGAGTGACGAGAGCCACATTGGGGAGTTTGTTAGGCGCTTGGATTGCAAAGGGGGCCGCAAATATGGCGGAGTGGCGAGAGCCTTATCGGGGAGATTGTTAGGCGCTTGGATTGCAAAGAGGGCCGACAGTTTGACGGAGTGACGAGATCCACATCGGAGAGATTGTTAGGCGCTTGGATTGCAAAGAGGGCCGCAAGTATGACGGTGTGAAGAGAGCCACATTGGGGAGATTGTTAGGCGCTTGGTTTGCAAATAGGGCCGCAAGTATGACGGAGTGGCGAGAGCAACATTGGGGAGATTGTGAGGCGCTTGGATTGCAAAGAGGGCCGCAATTATGACGGAGTGACGACAGGCCCATTTGGGAGATGTGAGGCACTTGGATTGCAAAGAGGGCTTCAAGTATGGTGGAGTGACGAGAGCCACATTGGGGAGATTGTTAGGCGTTTGGATTGCAAAGAGGGCCGCAAGTATGACGGTGTGAAGAGAGCCACATTGGGGAAATTGTAAGGCACTTGGATTGCAAAGAGGGCCGCAAGTATGACGGAGCGACGAGAGCCACATTGGGGAGATTGTTAGGCGCTTGGATTGCAAAGAGGGCCGCAAGTATGACGGTGTGAAGAGAGTTACATTGGGGAGATTGTTAGGCGCTTGGTTTGCAAATAGGGCCGCAAGTATGACGGAGTGGCGAGAGCAACACTGGGGAGATTGTTAGACGCTTGGATTGCAAAGAGGGCCGCAAGTATGACGGAGTGGCGAGAGCCACATTAGGGAGATGTTAGGCACATGGATTGCAAACAGCACATTTTTGTTTTCAGGATGTCTAGATAATTAACGCAAAAAAAATAAATAAAAATACAAAAACAAATTTGACCATCCCGTATGGTAGCTTCGAGCGCTTGAAAAAAAAATTTCCCCTTAGTAAACCCTTCTCAACTTTGCTTGTCTGAATATGGAAGAAAAAAAGACTGCCGGTTACGGGACTCGAACCCCGGACCGCGAAAACACTAGTCGGCGTCGCTACCCCGTACGCCATGCCACTCGATGGAAGTTGGATCGCTTACACTGATAGATAACCCACTGCTCTCAATGTATGCATGAATACATCTCATTGTATCTCGATTCATTCTTATTGTAATTGTAACACCAAAGCTAGATAGATTTATGGACAGCGAGGGTCTCATTGGATTTAAAAAACATCCAAGAATATCCAGGAAGCCGTTTTTTACTAACTTTAAAAATTCAGTTTCAACACATTGTCTTTTTAAAATCGCCTTTGATAGATCTTGATCGCGTGATCGCGAAAGAGTAAATCGTTTGTGGTAACAACGAGCCGTTTAACCGGTAAAAAATAAACCGTGTCCATTCACGTTGATGCATTGATATTAATGCGTGAAAATGGTGGAACAAAAAAGAGTTGGTGTACCGGGTCTCGAACCCCAGACCTCAAGTATTCGAAGCTACAACGTTACTTCGTACGCCACGCCAATCGATGGAAGTAGCGTTGCTTACACTGGTAGATAACACACTGGTCTCAATGTATGGCATAGCTTGTTGTATTCAGATAGCTCGTCATCACGCCAACATTAAAACATGTTTCCTCGGCTAACCATTAATGCAAGACAAGCATTAACATGTTTTTTGTATAGAGTATGAATGTCCAACGGAGAAACTCTAATCATTATTATATTAACCATTTAACAAGAGACGCTACGCGTCGTCAAAGACGTGCTCAAAGACACTCTGTTTTTTAGAATTATATTCTTTACGGCTATATTGTTTAATTGGGGGATCTAAAGTTACTTCTCAAGGTAGATATGAACATGGTCTACTTTCAAAAAAATCATCAGGTCGCTATGTTTTAGTGAGCGACGTGAAGTGTCGCCGAAATTTCAAAGATTTTCTTGTCAAGTTCCACTTTCGGTACCGATTGTGGATGAACGGTGGTACCTAGTTAGTCGTAGCGTCGAACTTAAGGTCAACAATAATCCTTGGTGACGTAGTAACTCTACTGGTGTGACGAGTGACGGTGTGACGAGAGCCACATTGGGAAGATTTTTTGGCACTTGGATTGCAAAGAGGGCCGCAAGAATGGCGGAATGGCGAAAGCCACATCGGGGAGATTGTAAGGCGCTCTGATTGCAAAGAGGGCCGCAAGTATGACGGACTGGCGAGAGCCACATTGGGGAGATTGTTAGGCGCTTGGATGGCAAAGAGGGCCGCAAGTATGACGGTGTGACGAGAGCCACATTGGGGACATAATTAGGCGCTTGGATTGCAAAGAGGGCCGCAAGTTTGACGGAGTGGCGAGAGCAACACTGGGGAGATTGTTAGGCGCTTTGATTGCACAGAGGGCCGCAAATATAGGTGGAGTGACGAGAGCCACATTGGGGAGATTGTTAGGCGCTTGGATTGCAAAGAGGGCCGCAAGGATGACGGAATGGCGAGAGCCACATTGGGGAGATTGTTAGGCTTTTGGATTGCAAAGAGGGCCATAAGCATGGCGGTGTGACGAGAGCCACATTGGGGAGATTGTTAGGCGCTTGGACTGCAAAGAGAGCCGCAAGTATGGCGGAGTGACGAGAACCACATCGAGAGATTGTTAGGCGCTTGGATTTGCAAAGAGGGCCGCAAGTATGACAAAGTGACGAGAGCCACATTGGGGAGATTGTTAGGCGCTTGGATTGAAAAGAGGACCGCAAGTATGACGGAGTGGCGAGAGTTACATCGGGGAGATTGTTAGGCGCTTTGATTGCAAAGAGGGCCGCAAGTATGACGGAGTGGCGAGAACCACTTGGGAAGATTGTTAGGTGCTTAAATTGCAAAGAGGGCCGCAAGAGTGACGGAGTGAAAGTGCCACCTTGTGGAGATTGTGAGGCGCTTGGATTGCAAAGAGGGCCGCAAGTATGACGGAGTGGCGAGAGCCACATTGGGGAGATTGTTAGGCGCTCTGATTCAAGAGGGCCGCAAGTATGCCGGAGTGACGAGAGCCATATTGGAGAGATTGTTAGGCGCTTGGATTGCAAAGAGGGCCGCAAGAGTGACGGAGTGCGAAAGCCACCTTGGGGAGATTGTTAGGCGCTTGGATTGCAAAGAGGGCCGCAAGTATGGCGGAGTGTCGAGAGCCATATTGGGGAGATTGTTAGGCACTTGGATTGCAAAGAGGGCCGCAAGTATGGGGGAGTGACGAGAGCCACATTGGAGAGATTGTGAGACGCTTGTTTTGCAAAGAGGGCCGCAAGTATGATGGTGTGACGAGAGCCACATTGGGGAGATTGTTAGGCGCTTGGATTGCAAAGAGGGCCGCAAGTATGACGGTGGGACGAAAGCCACATCGGGGAGATTGTAAGGCGCTCTGATTGCAAAGAGGGCTTCAAGTATGACGGAGTAGAGAGCCACATTGGGGACATTGTTAGGCGCTTGGATTGCAAAGAGGGCCGCAAGTTTTACGAAATGGCAAGAGCAACACTGGGGAGATTGTTAGGCGCTTTGATTGCAAAGAGGGCCGCAAGTATGACAGATTGTTAGGCGCTTGGATTGAAAAGAGGGCCGCAAGTATGACGGAGTGGCGAGAGCCACATCGGGGAGATTGTTAGGCGCTTTAATTGCAAAGAGGGCCGCCAGTATGACGGTGTGGCGAGAGCCACATTGGAGAGATTGTTAGGCGCTTGGATTGCAAAGAGGGCCGCAAGTATGACGGTGTGACGAGAGCCACATTAGGGAGATTGTTAGGCGTTTTGATTGCAAATAGGGCCGCAAGTATGGTGGAGTTACGAGAGCCATATTGGGGAGATTGTTAGGCGCTTGGATTGCAAAGAGGGCCGAGAGAATGGCGGAGTGGCGAGAGCCACATCGGGGAGATTGTTAAGCGCTCTGATTGCAAAGAAGGCCGCAAGTATGACGGAGTGGCGAGAGCCACATTGGGGAGATTGTTAGGCGCATGGATTGCAAAGAGGGCCGCAAGAGTGATGGAGTGAAAGTGCCACCTTGGGGAGATTGTGAGGCGCTTCGATTGCAAAGAGGGCCGCAAGTATGACGGTGTGACGAGAGCAACACTGGGGAGATTTTTTAGGCGCTTGGATTGCAAAGAGGGCCGCAAGTATGACGGAGTGGCGAGAGCCACATTGGGTTGATTGTTAGGCGCTTGGATTGCAAAGAGGGCCGCAAGTATGACGGTGTGACGAGAGCCACATTGGGGGATTGTTTTGCGCTTGGATTGCAAAGAGGGCCGCAAGTATGACGGAGTTACGAGAGATACATTGAGGATATGTTAGGCACTTGGATTGCAAAGAGGGCCGCAAGTATGACAGAGCGACGAGAGCCACATTGGGGAGATTGTTAGGCGCTTGGATTGCCAAGGGGGCCGCCAGTATGGTGGAGTTACGAGAGCCACACTGGGGAGATTGTTAGGCGCTTGGATTGCAAAGAGGGCCGCAAGTATAACGGAGTGACGAGAGTTACATTGGGGAGTTTGTTGAAGCTTGGATTGCAAAGGGGGCCGCAAATATGGCGGAGTGGCGAGAGCCACATCGGGGAGATTGTTAGGCGCTTGGATTGCAAAGAGGGCCGCAAGTTTGACGGAGTGACGAGATCCACATCGGAGAGATTGTTAGGCGCTTAGATTGCAAAGAGGGCCGCAAGTATGACGGTGTGAAGAGAGCCACATTGGGGAGATTGTTAGGCACTTGGTTTGCAAAGAGGGCCGCAAGTATGACGGAGTGGCGAGAGCAACATTGGGGAGATTGTGAGGCGCTTGGATTGCAAAGAGGGCCGCAATTATGACGGAGTGACGACAGGCCCATTTAGGAGATGTGAGGCACTTGGATTGCAAAGAGGGCCTCAAGTATGGTGGAGTGACGAGAGCCACATTGGGGAGATTGTTAGGCGTTTGGATTGCAAAGAGGGCCGCAAGTATGACGGTGTGAAGAGAGCCACATTGGGGAAATTGTTAGGCACTTGGATTGCAAAGAGGGCCGCAAGTATGACGGAGCGACGAGAGCCACATTGGGGAGATTGTTAGGCGCTTGGATTGCAAAGAGGGCCGCAAGTATGACGGTGTGAGGAGAGCCACACTGGGGAGATTGTTAGGCGCTTGGTTTGCAAAGAGGGCCGCAAGTATGACGGAGTGGCGAGAGCAACACTGGGGAGATTGTTAGACGCTTGGATTGCAAAGAGGGCCGCAAGTATGACGGAGTGGCGAGAGCGACATTAGAGAGATGTTAGGCACATGGATTGCAAACAGCACATTTTTGTTTTCAGGATGTCTAGATAATTAACGCAAAAAAAATAAATAAAAATACAAAAACAAATTTGACCATCCCGTATGGTAGCTACGAGCGCTTGAAAAAAAAATTTCCCCTTAGTAAACCCTTCTCAACTTTGCTTGTCTGAATATGGAAGAAAAAAAGACTGCCGGTTACGGGACTCGAACCCCGGACCGCGAAAACACTAGTCGGCGTCGCTACCCCGTACGCCATGCCACTCGATGGAAGTTGGATCGCTTACACTGATAGATAACCCACTGCTCTCAATGTATGCATGAATACATCTCATTGTATCTCGATTCATTCTTATTGTAATTGTAACACCAAAGCTAGACAGATTTATGGACAGCGAGGGTCTCATTTGATTTAAAAAACATCCAAGAATATCCAGGAAGCCGTTTTTTAACTAACTTTAAAAATTCAGTTTCAACACATTGTCTTTTTAAAATCGCCTTTGATAGATCTTGATCGCGTGATCGCGAAAGAGTAAATCGTTTGTGGTAACAACGAGCCGTTTAACCGGTAAAAAATAAACCGTGTCCATTCACGTTGATGCATTGATATTAATGCGTGAAAATGGTGGAACAAAAAAGAGTGGGTGTACCGGGTCTCGAACCCCAGACCTCAAGTATTCGAAGCTACAACGTGACTTCGTACGCCACGCCAATCGATGGAAGTAGCGTTGCTTACACTGGTAGATAACACACTGGTCTCAATGTATGGCATAGCTTGTTGTATTCAGATAGCTCGTCATCACGCCAACATTAAAACATGTTTCCTCGGCTAACCATTAATGCAAGGCAAGCATTAACATGTTTTATGTATAGAGTATGAATGTCCAACGGAGAAACTCTAATCATTATTATATTAACCATTTAACAAGAGACGCTACGCGTCGTCAAAGACGTGCTCAAAGACACTCTGTTTTTTAGAATTATATTCTTTACGGCTATATTGTTTAATTGGGGGATCTTAAAGTTACTTCTCAAGGTAGATATGAACATGGTCTACTTTCAAAAAAATCATCAGGTCGCTATGTTTTTTGTGAGCGACGTGAGGCGTCGCCGAAATTTCAAAGATTTTCTTGTCAAGTTCCACTTTCGGTACCGATTGTGGATGAACGGTGGTACCTAGTTAGTCGCAGCGTCGAACTTAAGGTCAACAATAATCCTTGGTGACGTAGTAACTCTACTGGTGTGACGAGTGACGGTGTGACGAGAGCCACATTGGGGAGATTGTTTGGCACTTGGATTGCAAAGAGGGCCGCAAGTATGGCGGAGCGACGAGAGCCAAATTGGGGAGATTGTTAGGCGCTTGGATTGCCAAGAGGGCCGCAAGTATGGTATAGTTACGAAAGCCACACTGGGGAGATTGTTAGGCGCTTGGATTGCAAAGAGGGCCGCAAATATGATGGAGTGACAAGAGTCACATTGGGGATTTTGTGAGGCGCTTGCATTGCAAAGAGGGCCGCAAGTATGACGGAGTGACGAGAGATACATTGGGGATATGTTAAGCACTTGGATTGCAAAGAGGGCCGCAAGTATGAAGGTTTGACGAGAGCCACATTGGGGAGATTGTTAAGCGTTTTGATTGCAAAGAGGGCCGCAAGTATGGTGGAGTGACGAGAGCCATATTGGGGAGATTGTTAGGCGCTTGGATTGCAAAGAGGGCCGCAATAATGGCGGAGTGGCGAAAGCCACATCGGGGAGATTGTAAGGCGCTCTGATTGCAAAGAGGGCCGCAAGTATGACGGAGTGGCGAGAGCCACATTGGGGAGATTGTTAGGCGCTTGGATGGCGAAGAGGGCCGCAAGTATGACGGTGTGACGAGAGCCACATTGGGGACATAATTAGGCGCTTGGATTGCAAAGAGGGCCGCAAGTTTGACGAAGTGGCGAGAGCAACACTGGGGAGATTGTTAGGCGCTTTGATTGCACAGAGGGCCGCAAATATAGGTGGAGTGACGAGAGCCACATTGGGGAGATTGTTAGGCGCTTGGATTGCAAAAAGGGCCGCAAGGATGACGGAGTGGCGAGAGCCACATTGGGGAGATTGTAAGGCTTTTGGATTGCAAAGAGGGCCGCAAGTATGGCGGAGTGACGAGAGCCACACTGGGGAGATTGTTAGGCGCTTGAATTGCAAAAAGGGCCGCAAGCATGGCGGTGTGACGAGAGCCACATTAGGGAGATTGTTAGGCGCTTGGACTGCAAAGAGGGCCGCAAGTATGGCGGAGTGACGAGAACCACATCGAGAGATTGTTAGGCGCTTGGATTGCAAAGAGGGCCGCAAGTATGACAAAGTGACGAGAGCCACATTAGGGAGATTGTTAGGCGCTTGGATTGAAAAGGGGGCCGCAAGTATGACGGAGTGGCGAGAGCCACATCGGGGAGATTGTTAGGCGCTTTGATTGCAAAGAAAGCCGAAAGTATGACGGAGTGGCGAGAACCACATGGGGGAGATTGTTAGGCGCTTGGATTGCAAAGAGGGCCGCAAGAGTGACGGAGTGCAAGTGCCACCTTGGGGAGATTGTGAGGCGCTTGGATTGCAAAGAGGGCTGCAAGTATGACTGAGTGGCGAGAGCCACATTGGGGAGATTGTTAGGCGCTCTGATTCAAGAGGGCCGCAAGTATGCCGGAGTGACGAGAGCCACATTGGAGAAATTGTTAGGCGTTGGATTGCAAAGAGGGCCGCAAGAGTGACGGAGTAAAAGTGCCACCTTGGGAAGATTGTTAGGCGCTTGGATTGCAAAGAGGGCCGCAAGTATGGCGGAGTGGCGAAAGCCATATTGGGAAGATTGTTAGGCACTTGGATTGCAAAGAGGGCCGCAAGTATGGGGGAGTGACGAGAGCCACATTGGAGAGATTGTGAGACGCTTGTATTGCAAAGAGGGCCGCAAGTATGACAGTGTGATGAGAGCCACATTGGGGAGATTGTTAGGCACTTGGATTGCAAAGAGGGCCGCAAGTATGACGGAGTGGGAAAGCAACACTGGGGAGATTTTAAGGCGCTTGTTTGAAAAGAGGGCCGCTAGTATGACGGTGTGACGAGAGCCACATCGGGGAGATTGTTATGCGCTTTGATTGCAAGAAGGGCCGCAAGTATGACGGAGTGGCAAAAACCACATTGGGGAGATTGTTAGGCGCTTGAATTGCAAAGAGGGCCGCAAGTATGACGGAGTGGCGAGAGCCACATCGGGGAGATTGTTAGGCGTTTTGATTGCAAAGAGGGCCGCAGGTATGGTGGAGTGACGAGAGCCATATTGGGGAGATTGTTTAGCGCTTGGATTGCAAAGAGGGCCGAGAGAATGGCGGAGTGGCGAGAGCCACATCGGGGAGATTGTTAGGCGCTCTGATTGCAAAGAAGGCCGCAAGTATGACGGAGTGGCGAGAGCCACATTGGGAAGATTGTAAGGCGCATGGATTGCAAAGAGGGCCGCAAGAGTGATGGAGTGAAAGTGCCACTTTGGGGAGATTGTGAGGCGCTTCGATTGCAAAGAGGGCCGCAAGTATGACGGTGTGACGAGAGCAACACTGGGGATATTTTTAGGCGCTTGGATTGCAAAGAGGGCCGCAAGTATGACGGAGTGGCGAGAGCCACATTGGGTTGATTGTTAGGCGCTTGGATTGCAAAGAGGGCCGCAAGTATGACGGTGTGACGAGAGCTACATTGGGGGATTGTTTTGCGCTTGGATTGCAAAGAGGGCCGCAAGTATGACGGAGTGACGAGAGATACATTGAGGATATGTTAGGCACTTGGATTGCAAAGAGGGCCGCAAGTATGACAGAGCGATGAGAGCCACATTGGGGAGATTGTTAGGCGCTTGGATTGCCAAGGGGGCCGCCAGTATGGTGGAGTTACGAAAGCCACACTGGGGAGATTGTTAGGCGCTTGGATTGCAAAGAGGGCCGCAAGTATGACGGAGTGACGAGAGCCACATTGGGGAGTTTGTTAGGCGCTTGGATTGCAAAGGGGGCCGCAAATATGGCGGAGTGGCGAGAGCCTTATCGGGGAGATTGTTAGGCGCTTGGATTGCAAAGAGGGCCGACAGTTTGACGGAGTGACGAGATCCACATCGGAGAGATTGTTAGGCGCTTGGATTGCAAAGAGGGCCGCAAGTATGACGGTGTGAAGAGAGCCACATTGGGGAGATTGTTAGGCGCTTGGTTTGCAAATAGGGCCGCAAGTATGACGGAGTGGCGAGAGCAACATTGGGGAGATTGTGAGGCGCTTGGATTGCAAAGAGGGCCGCAATTATGACGGAGTGACGACAGGCCCATTTGGGAGATGTGAGGCACTTGGATTGCAAAGAGGGCTTCAAGTATGGTGGAGTGACGAGAGCCACATTGGGGAGATTGTTAGGCGTTTGGATTGCAAAGAGGGCCGCAAGTATGACGGTGTGAAGAGAGCCACATTGGGGAAATTGTAAGGCACTTGGATTGCAAAGAGGGCCGCAAGTATGACGGAGCGACGAGAGCCACATTGGGGAGATTGTTAGGCGCTTGGATTGCAAAGAGGGCCGCAAGTATGACGGTGTGAAGAGAGTTACATTGGGGAGATTGTTAGGCGCTTGGTTTGCAAATAGGGCCGCAAGTATGACGGAGTGGCGAGAGCAACACTGGGGAGATTGTTAGACGCTTGGATTGCAAAGAGGGCCGCAAGTATGACGGAGTGGCGAGAGCCACATTAGGGAGATGTTAGGCACATGGATTGCAAACAGCACATTTTTGTTTTCAGGATGTCTAGATAATTAACGCAAAAAAAATAAATAAAAATACAAAAACAAATTTGACCATCCCGTATGGTAGCTTCGAGCGCTTGAAAAAAAAATTTCCCCTTAGTAAACCCTTCTCAACTTTGCTTGTCTGAATATGGAAGAAAAAAAGACTGCCGGTTACGGGACTCGAACCCCGGACCGCGAAAACACTAGTCGGCGTCGCTACCCCGTACGCCATGCCACTCGATGGAAGTTGGATCGCTTACACTGATAGATAACCCACTGCTCTCAATGTATGCATGAATACATCTCATTGTATCTCGATTCATTCTTATTGTAATTGTAACACCAAAGCTAGATAGATTTATGGACAGCGAGGGTCTCATTGGATTTAAAAAACATCCAAGAATATCCAGGAAGCCGTTTTTTACTAACTTTAAAAATTCAGTTTCAACACATTGTCTTTTTAAAATCGCCTTTGATAGATCTTGATCGCGTGATCGCGAAAGAGTAAATCGTTTGTGGTAACAACGAGCCGTTTAACCGGTAAAAAATAAACCGTGTCCATTCACGTTGATGCATTGATATTAATGCGTGAAAATGGTGGAACAAAAAAGAGTTGGTGTACCGGGTCTCGAACCCCAGACCTCAAGTATTCGAAGCTACAACGTTACTTCGTACGCCACGCCAATCGATGGAAGTAGCGTTGCTTACACTGGTAGATAACACACTGGTCTCAATGTATGGCATAGCTTGTTGTATTCAGATAGCTCGTCATCACGCCAACATTAAAACATGTTTCCTCGGCTAACCATTAATGCAAGACAAGCATTAACATGTTTTTTGTATAGAGTATGAATGTCCAACGGAGAAACTCTAATCATTATTATATTAACCATTTAACAAGAGACGCTACGCGTCGTCAAACGTGCTCAAAGACACTCTGTTTTTTAGAATTATATTCTTTACGGCTATATTGTTTAATTGGGGGATCTAAAGTTACTTCTCAAGGTAGATATGAACATGGTCTACTTTCAAAAAAATCATCAGGTCGCTATGTTTTAGTGAGCGACGTGAAGTGTCGCCGAAATTTCAAAGATTTTCTTGTCAAGTTCCACTTTCGGTACCGATTGTGGATGAACGGTGGTACCTAGTTAGTCGTAGCGTCGAACTTAAGGTCAACAATAATCCTTGGTGACGTAGTAACTCTACTGGTGTGACGAGTGACGGTGTGACGAGAGCCACATTGGGAAGATTTTTTGGCACTTGGATTGCAAAGAGGGCCGCAAGAATGGCGGAATGGCGAAAGCCACATCGGGGAGATTGTAAGGCGCTCTGATTGCAAAGAGGGCCGCAAGTATGACGGACTGGCGAGAGCCACATTGGGGAGATTGTTAGGCGCTTGGATGGCAAAGAGGGCCGCAAGTATGACGGTGTGACGAGAGCCACATTGGGGACATAATTAGGCGCTTGGATTGCAAAGAGGGCCGCAAGTTTGACGGAGTGGCGAGAGCAACACTGGGGAGATTGTTAGGCGCTTTGATTGCACAGAGGGCCGCAAATATAGGTGGAGTGACGAGAGCCACATTGGGGAGATTGTTAGGCGCTTGGATTGCAAAGAGGGCCGCAAGGATGACGGAATGGCGAGAGCCACATTGGGGAGATTGTTAGGCTTTTGGATTGCAAAGAGGGCCATAAGCATGGCGGTGTGACGAGAGCCACATTGGGGAGATTGTTAGGCGCTTGGACTGCAAAGAGAGCCGCAAGTATGGCGGAGTGACGAGAACCACATCGAGAGATTGTTAGGCGCTTGGATTTGCAAAGAGGGCCGCAAGTATGACAAAGTGACGAGAGCCACATTGGGGAGATTGTTAGGCGCTTGGATTGAAAAGAGGACCGCAAGTATGACGGAGTGGCGAGAGTTACATCGGGGAGATTGTTAGGCGCTTTGATTGCAAAGAGGGCCGCAAGTATGACGGAGTGGCGAGAACCACTTGGGAAGATTGTTAGGTGCTTAAATTGCAAAGAGGGCCGCAAGAGTGACGGAGTGAAAGTGCCACCTTGTGGAGATTGTGAGGCGCTTGGATTGCAAAGAGGGCCGCAAGTATGACGGAGTGGCGAGAGCCACATTGGGGAGATTGTTAGGCGCTCTGATTCAAGAGGGCCGCAAGTATGCCGGAGTGACGAGAGCCATATTGGAGAGATTGTTAGGCGCTTGGATTGCAAAGAGGGCCGCAAGAGTGACGGAGTGCGAAAGCCACCTTGGGGAGATTGTTAGGCGCTTGGATTGCAAAGAGGGCCGCAAGTATGGCGGAGTGTCGAGAGCCATATTGGGGAGATTGTTAGGCACTTGGATTGCAAAGAGGGCCGCAAGTATGGGGGAGTGACGAGAGCCACATTGGAGAGATTGTGAGACGCTTGTTTTGCAAAGAGGGCCGCAAGTATGATGGTGTGACGAGAGCCACATTGGGGAGATTGTTAGGCGCTTGGATTGCAAAGAGGGCCGCAAGTATGACGGTGGGACGAAAGCCACATCGGGGAGATTGTAAGGCGCTCTGATTGCAAAGAGGGCTTCAAGTATGACGGAGTAGAGAGCCACATTGGGGACATTGTTAGGCGCTTGGATTGCAAAGAGGGCCGCAAGTTTTACGAAATGGCAAGAGCAACACTGGGGAGATTGTTAGGCGCTTTGATTGCAAAGAGGGCCGCAAGTATGACAGATTGTTAGGCGCTTGGATTGAAAAGAGGGCCGCAAGTATGACGGAGTGGCGAGAGCCACATCGGGGAGATTGTTAGGCGCTTTAATTGCAAAGAGGGCCGCCAGTATGACGGTGTGGCGAGAGCCACATTGGAGAGATTGTTAGGCGCTTGGATTGCAAAGAGGGCCGCAAGTATGACGGTGTGACGAGAGCCACATTAGGGAGATTGTTAGGCGTTTTGATTGCAAATAGGGCCGCAAGTATGGTGGAGTTACGAGAGCCATATTGGGGAGATTGTTAGGCGCTTGGATTGCAAAGAGGGCCGAGAGAATGGCGGAGTGGCGAGAGCCACATCGGGGAGATTGTTAAGCGCTCTGATTGCAAAGAAGGCCGCAAGTATGACGGAGTGGCGAGAGCCACATTGGGGAGATTGTTAGGCGCATGGATTGCAAAGAGGGCCGCAAGAGTGATGGAGTGAAAGTGCCACCTTGGGGAGATTGTGAGGCGCTTCGATTGCAAAGAGGGCCGCAAGTATGACGGTGTGACGAGAGCAACACTGGGGAGATTTTTTAGGCGCTTGGATTGCAAAGAGGGCCGCAAGTATGACGGAGTGGCGAGAGCCACATTGGGTTGATTGTTAGGCGCTTGGATTGCAAAGAGGGCCGCAAGTATGACGGTGTGACGAGAGCCACATTGGGGGATTGTTTTGCGCTTGGATTGCAAAGAGGGCCGCAAGTATGACGGAGTTACGAGAGATACATTGAGGATATGTTAGGCACTTGGATTGCAAAGAGGGCCGCAAGTATGACAGAGCGACGAGAGCCACATTGGGGAGATTGTTAGGCGCTTGGATTGCCAAGGGGGCCGCCAGTATGGTGGAGTTACGAGAGCCACACTGGGGAGATTGTTAGGCGCTTGGATTGCAAAGAGGGCCGCAAGTATAACGGAGTGACGAGAGTTACATTGGGGAGTTTGTTGAAGCTTGGATTGCAAAGGGGGCCGCAAATATGGCGGAGTGGCGAGAGCCACATCGGGGAGATTGTTAGGCGCTTGGATTGCAAAGAGGGCCGCAAGTTTGACGGAGTGACGAGATCCACATCGGAGAGATTGTTAGGCGCTTAGATTGCAAAGAGGGCCGCAAGTATGACGGTGTGAAGAGAGCCACATTGGGGAGATTGTTAGGCACTTGGTTTGCAAAGAGGGCCGCAAGTATGACGGAGTGGCGAGAGCAACATTGGGGAGATTGTGAGGCGCTTGGATTGCAAAGAGGGCCGCAATTATGACGGAGGGACGACAGGCCCATTTAGGAGATGTGAGGCACTTGGATTGCAAAGAGGGCCTCAAGTATGGTGGAGTGACGAGAGCCACATTGGGGAGATTGTTAGGCGTTTGGATTGCAAAGAGGGCCGCAAGTATGACGGTGTGAAGAGAGCCACATTGGGGAAATTGTTAGGCACTTGGATTGCAAAGAGGGCCGCAAGTATGACGGAGCGACGAGAGCCACATTGGGGAGATTGTTAGGCGCTTGGATTGCAAAGAGGGCCGCAAGTATGACGGTGTGAGGAGAGCCACACTGGGGAGATTGTTAGGCGCTTGGTTTGCAAAGAGGGCCGCAAGTATGACGGAGTGGCGAGAGCAACACTGGGGAGATTGTTAGACGCTTGGATTGCAAAGAGGGCCGCAAATATGACGGAGTGGCGAGAGCGACATTAGAGAGATGTTAGGCACATGGATTGCAAACAGCACATTTTTGTTTTCAGGATGTCTAGATAATTAACGCAAAAAAAATAAATAAAAATACAAAAACAAATTTGACCATCCCGTATGGTAGCTACGAGCGCTTGAAAAAAAAATTTCCCCTTAGTAAACCCTTCTCAACTTTGCTTGTCTGAATATGGAAGAAAAAAAGACTGCCGGTTACGGGACTCGAACCCCGGACCGCGAAAACACTAGTCGGCGTCGCTACCCCGTACGCCATGCCACTCGATGGAAGTTGGATCGCTTACACTGATAGATAACCCACTGCTCTCAATGTATGCATGAATACATCTCATTGTATCTCGATTCATTCTTATTGTAATTGTAACACCAAAGCTAGACAGATTTATGGACAGCGAGGGTCTCATTTGATTTAAAAAACATCCAAGAATATCCAGGAAGCCGTTTTTTAACTAACTTTAAAAATTCAGTTTCAACACATTGTCTTTTTAAAATCGCCTTTGATAGATCTTGATCGCGTGATCGCGAAAGAGTAAATCGTTTGTGGTAACAACGAGCCGTTTAACCGGTAAAAAATAAACCGTGTCCATTCACGTTGATGCATTGATATTAATGCGTGAAAATGGTGGAACAAAAAAGAGTGGGTGTACCGGGTCTCGAACCCCAGACCTCAAGTATTCGAAGCTACAACGTGACTTCGTACGCCACGCCAATCGATGGAAGTAGCGTTGCTTACACTGGTAGATAACACACTGGTCTCAATGTATGGCATAGCTTGTTGTATTCAGATAGCTCGTCATCACGCCAACATTAAAACATGTTTCCTCGGCTAACCATTAATGCAAGGCAAGCATTAACATGTTTTATGTATAGAGTATGAATGTCCAACGGAGAAACTCTAATCATTATTATATTAACCATTTAACAAGAGACGCTACGCGTCGTCAAAGACGTGCTCAAAGACACTCTGTATTTTAGAATTATATTCTTTACGGCTATATTGTTTAATTGGGGGATCTTAAAGTTACTTCTCAAGGTAGATATGAACATGGTCTACTTTCAAAAAAATCATCAGGTCGCTATGTTTTTTGTGAGCGACGTGAGGCGTCGCCGAAATTTCAAAGATTTTCTTGTCAAGTTCCACTTTCGGTACCGATTGTGGATGAACGGTGGTACCTAGTTAGTCGCAGCGTCGAACTTAAGGTCAACAATAATCCTTGGTGACGTAGTAACTCTACTGGTGTGACGAGTGACGGTGTGACGAGAGCCACATTGGGGAGATTGTTTGGCACTTGGATTGCAAAGAGGGCCGCAAGTATGGCGGAGCGACGAGAGCCAAATTGGGGAGATTGTTAGGCGCTTGGATTGCCAAGAGGGCCGCAAGTATGGTATAGTTACGAAAGCCACACTGGGGAGATTGTTAGGCGCTTGGATTGCAAAGAGGGCCGCAAATATGATGGAGTGACAAGAGTCACATTGGGGATTTTGTGAGGCGCTTGCATTGCAAAGAGGGCCGCAAGTATGACGGAGTGACGAGAGATACATTGGGGATATGTTAAGCACTTGGATTGCAAAGAGGGCCGCAAGTATGAAGGTTTGACGAGAGCCACATTGGGGAGATTGTTAAGCGTTTTGATTGCAAAGAGGGCCGCAAGTATGGTGGAGTGACGAGAGCCATATTGGGGAGATTGTTAGGCGCTTGGATTGCAAAGAGGGCCGCAATAATGGCGGAGTGGCGAAAGCCACATCGGGGAGATTGTAAGGCGCTCTGATTGCAAAGAGGGCCGCAAGTATGACGGAGTGGCGAGAGCCACATTGGGGAGATTGTTAGGCGCTTGGATGGCGAAGAGGGCCGCAAGTATGACGGTGTGACGAGAGCCACATTGGGGACATAATTAGGCGCTTGGATTGCAAAGAGGGCCGCAAGTTTGACGAAGTGGCGAGAGCAACACTGGGGAGATTGTTAGGCGCTTTGATTGCACAGAGGGCCGCAAATATAGGTGGAGTGACGAGAGCCACATTGGGGAGATTGTTAGGCGCTTGGATTGCAAAAAGGGCCGCAAGGATGACGGAGTGGCGAGAGCCACATTGGGGAGATTGTAAGGCTTTTGGATTGCAAAGAGGGCCGCAAGTATGGCGGAGTGACGAGAGCCACACTGGGGAGATTGTTAGGCGCTTGAATTGCAAAAAGGGCCGCAAGCATGGCGGTGTGACGAGAGCCACATTAGGGAGATTGTTAGGCGCTTGGACTGCAAAGAGGGCCGCAAGTATGGCGGAGTGACGAGAACCACATCGAGAGATTGTTAGGCGCTTGGATTGCAAAGAGGGCCGCAAGTATGACAAAGTGACGAGAGCCACATTAGGGAGATTGTTAGGCGCTTGGATTGAAAAGGGGGCCGCAAGTATGACGGAGTGGCGAGAGCCACATCGGGGAGATTGTTAGGCGCTTTGATTGCAAAGAAAGCCGAAAGTATGACGGAGTGGCGAGAACCACATGGGGGAGATTGTTAGGCGCTTGGATTGCAAAGAGGGCCGCAAGAGTGACGGAGTGCAAGTGCCACCTTGGGGAGATTGTGAGGCGCTTGGATTGCAAAGAGGGCTGCAAGTATGACTGAGTGGCGAGAGCCACATTGGGGAGATTGTTAGGCGCTCTGATTCAAGAGGGCCGCAAGTATGCCGGAGTGACGAGAGCCACATTGGAGAAATTGTTAGGCGTTGGATTGCAAAGAGGGCCGCAAGAGTGACGGAGTAAAAGTGCCACCTTGGGAAGATTGTTAGGCGCTTGGATTGCAAAGAGGGCCGCAAGTATGGCGGAGTGGCGAAAGCCATATTGGGAAGATTGTTAGGCACTTGGATTGCAAAGAGGGCCGCAAGTATGGGGGAGTGACGAGAGCCACATTGGAGAGATTGTGAGACGCTTGTATTGCAAAGAGGGCCGCAAGTATGACAGTGTGATGAGAGCCACATTGGGGAGATTGTTAGGCACTTGGATTGCAAAGAGGGCCGCAAGTATGACGGAGTGGGAAAGCAACACTGGGGAGATTTTAAGGCGCTTGTTTGAAAAGAGGGCCGCTAGTATGACGGTGTGACGAGAGCCACATCGGGGAGATTGTTATGCGCTTTGATTGCAAGAAGGGCCGCAAGTATGACGGAGTGGCAAAAACCACATTGGGGAGATTGTTAGGCGCTTGAATTGCAAAGAGGGCCGCAAGTATGACGGAGTGGCGAGAGCCACATCGGGGAGATTGTTAGGCGTTTTGATTGCAAAGAGGGCCGCAGGTATGGTGGAGTGACGAGAGCAACACTTGGGAGATTTTTAGGCGCTTGGATTGCAAAGAGGGCCGCAAGTATGGTGCAGTGACGAGAGCCACATTGGGAAGATTGTTAGGTGCTTGGATTGCAAAGAGGGCCGCAAGTATGGTGGAGTGACGAGAGCCACATTGGGGAGATTGTTAGGCGTTTGGATTGCAAAGAGGGCCGCAAGTATGACGGTGTGAAGAGAGCCACATTGGGGAAATTAGTAGGCACTTGGATTGCGAAGAGGGCCGCAAGTATGACGGAGCGACAAGAGCCACATTGGGGAGATTGTTAGGCGCTTGGATTGCAAAGAGGGCCGCAAGTATGACGGTTTGAAGAGAGCCACATTGGGGAGATTGTTAGGCGCTTGGTTTGCAAAGAGGGCCGCAAGTATGACGGAGTGGCGAGAGCAACACTGGGGAGATTGTTAGACGCTTGGATTGCAAAGAGGGCCGCAAGTATGACGGAGTGGCGAGAGCCACATTAGGGAGATGTTAGGCACATGGATTGCAAACAGCACATTTTTGTTTTCAGGATGTCTAGATAATTAACGCAAAAATAAAAAATAAAAATACAAAAACAAATTTGGACATCTCGTATGGTAGCTACGAGCGCTTGAAAAAAAAATTTCCCCTTAGTGAACCCTTCTCATTTTTGCTTGTCTGAATATGGAAGAAAAAAAGACTGCCGGTTACGGGACTCGAACCCCGGACCGCGAAAACACTAGTCGGCGTCGCTACCCCGTACGCCATGCCACTCGATGGAAGTTGGATCACTAACACTGATAGATAACCCACTGCTCTCAATGTATGCATGAATACATCTCATTGTATCTCGATTCATCCTTATTGTAATTGTAACACCAAAGCTAGATAGATTTATGGACAGCGAGGGTCTCATTGGGTTTAAAAAACATCCAATAATATCCAGGAAGCCGTTTTTTAACTCACTCTAAAAATTCAGTTTCAACACATTGTCTTTTTAAAATCGCCTTTGATAGATCTTGATCGCGTGATCGCGAAAGAGTAAATCGTTTGTTGTAACAACGAGCCGTTTAACCGGTAAAAAATAAACCGTGTCCATTCACGTTGATGTATTGATATTAATGCGTGAAAATGGTGGAACAAAAAAGAGTGGGTGTACCGGGTCTCGAACCCCAGACCTCAAGTATTCGAAGCTACAACGTTACTTCGTACGCCACGCCAATCGATGGAAGTAGCGTTGCTTACACTGGTAGATAACACACTGGTCTTAATGTATGGCATAGCTTGTTGTATTCAGATAGCTCGTCATCACGCCAACATTAAAACATGTTTCCTCGGCTAACCATTAATGCAAGGCAAGCATTAACATGTTTTATGTATAGAGTATGAATGTCCAACGGAGAAACTCTAATCATTATTATATTAACCATTTAACAAGAGACGCTACGCGTCGTCAAAGACGTGCTCAAAGACACTCTGTTTTTTAGAATTATATTCTTTACGGCTATATTGTTTAATTGGGGGATCTTAAAGTTACTTTTCAAGGTAGATATGAACATGGTCTACTTTAAAAAAAATCATCGCGTCGCTATGTTTTTTGTGAGCGACGTGAGGCGTCGTTGCAATTTCAAAGATTTTCTTGTCAAGTTCCACTTTCGGTTTCGATTGTGGATGAACGGTGGTACCTAGTTAGTCGTAGCGTCGAACTTAAGGTCAACAATTATCCTTGGTGACGTAGTAACTCTACTGGTGTGACGAGTGACGGTGTGACGAGAGCCAAATTGGGGAGATTGTTTGGCACTTGGATTGCAAAGAGGGCCGCAAGTATGACGGAGCGACGAGAGCCACATTGGGGAGATTGTTATACGCTTGGATTGCCAAGAGGGCCGCAAGTATGGTGGAGTTACGAGAGCCACACTGGGGAGATTGTTAGGCGCTTGGATTGCAAAGAGGGCCGCAAGTATGACGGAGTGACGAGAGCCACATTGGGGAGTTTGTAAGGCGCTTGGATTGCAAAGAGGGCCGCAAGTATGACGGAGTGACGAGAGATACATTGGGGATATGTTAGGCACTTGGATTGCAAAGAGGGCCGCAAGTATGAAGGTTTGACGAGAGCCACATTGGGGAGGTTGTTAAGCGTTTTGATTGCAAAGAGGGCCGCAAGTATGGTGGAGTGACGAGAGCCATATTGGGGAGATTGTTAGGCGCTTGGATTGCAAAGAGGGCCGGAAAAATTGCGGAGTGTCGAAAGCCACATCGGGGAGATTTTAAGGCGCTCTTATTGCAAAGAGGGCCGCAAGTATGACGGGGTGGCGAGAGCCACATTGGGGAGATTGTTAGGCGCTTGGATGGCAAAGAGGGCCGCAAGTATGACGGAGTGGCGAGAGCACCATTGGGGAGATTGTAAGGCGCTTGGATTGCAAAGAGGGCCGCAAGTATGGCGGAGTGATGAGAGCCACACTGGGGAGATTGTTAGGCGCTTGAATTGCAAAGAGGGCCGCAAGCATGACGGTGTGACGAGAGCCACATTGGGGAGATTGTTAGGCGCTTGGACTGCAAAGAGGGCCGCAAGTATGGCGGAGTGACGAGAACCACATCGAAAGATTGTTAGGCGCTTGGATTGCAAAGAGGGCCGCAAGTATGACAAAGTGACGAGAGCCACATTGGGGAGATTGTTAGGCGCTTGGATTGAAAAGAGGGCCGCAAGTATGACGGAGTGGCGAGAGCCACATCGGGGAAATTGTTAGGCGCTTTGATTGCAAAGAAGGCCGCAAGTATGACGGAGTGGCGAGAACCACATGGGGGAGATTGTTAGGCGCTTGGATTGCAAAGAGGGCCGCAAGAGTGACGGAGTGAAAGTGCCACCTTGGGGAGATTGTTAGGCGCTTGGATGGCAAAGAGGGCCGCAAGTATGGTGGAGTGGCGAGAGCCATATTGGGGAGATTGTTAGGCGCTTGGATTTCAAAGAGGGCCGCAAGTATGGCGGAGTGGCGAGAGCCACATTAGGGATATGTTAGTCACTTGGATTGCAAAGAGGGCCGCAATTATGGGGGAGTGACGAGAGCCACATTGGAGAGATTGTTAGACGCTTATATTGCAAAGGGGGCCGCAAGTATGACGGTGTGACGAGAGCCACATTGGGGAGATTGTAAGGCGCTTGGATTGCAAAGAGGGCCGCAAGTATGACGATGTGGCGAGAGCAACACTGGGGATATTGTAAGGCGCTTGGATTGCAAAGAGGGCCGCAAGTATGGTGCAGTGACGAGAGCCACATTGGGGAGATTGTAAGGTGCTTGGATAGCAAAGAGGGCCGCAAGAATGGCGGTGTGACGAGAGCCACATTGGGGAGATTGTTAGGCGCTAAGATTGCAAAGAGGGCCGCAAGTATGACGGTGTGAAGAGAGCCACATTGGGGAGATTGTTAGGCGCTTGGTTTGCAAAGAGGGCCGCAAGTATGACGGAGTGGCGAGGGCAACATTGGGGAGATTGTGAAGCGCTTGGATTGCAAAGAGGGCCGCAAGTATGACGGAGTGACGACAGGCCTATTTGGGAGATGTGAGGCACTTGGATTGCAAAGAGGGCCGCAAGTATGGTGTAGTGACGAGAGCCACATTGGGGAGATTGTTAGTCGTTTGGATTGCAAAGAGGGCCGCAAGTATGACGGTGTGAAGAGAGCCACATTAGGGAAATTGTTTGGCACTTGGATTGCAAAGAGGGCCGCAAGTATGACGGAGCGACGATAGCCACATTGGGGAGATTGTTAGGCGCTTGGATTGCAAAGAGGGCCGCAAGTATGACGGTGTGAAGAGAACCACATTGGGGAGATTGTTAGGCGCTTGGTTTGCAAAGAGGGCCGCAAGTATGACGGAGTGGCGAGAGCAACCCTGGGGAGATTGTTAGACGCTTGGATTGCAAAGAGGGCCGCAAGTATGACGGAGTGGCGAGAGCCACATTAGGGAGATGTTAGGCACATGGATTGCAAACAGCACATTTTTGTTTTCAGGATGTCTAGATAATGAACGCAAAAAAAATAAAAAAAAAAATACAAAAACAAATTTGGACATCCCGTATGGTAGCTACGAGCACTTGGAAAAAAAATTTCCCCTTAGTAAACCTTTCTCAACTTTGCTTGTCTGAATATGGAAGAAAAAAAGACTGCCGGTTACAGGACTCGAACCCCGGACCGCGAAAACACTAGTCGGCGTCGCTACCCCGTACGCCATGCCACTCGATGGAAGTTGATCGCTTACACTGATAGATTACCCACTGCTCTCAATGTATGCATGAATACATCTCATTGTATCTCGATTCATTCTTATTGTAATTGTAACACCAAAGCTAGATAGATTTATGGACAGCGAGGGTCTCATTGGATTTAAAAAACATCCAAGAATATCCAGGAAGCCGTTTTTTAACTAACTCTAAAAATTAAGTTTCAACACATTGTCTTTTTAAAATCGCCTTTGATAGATCTTGATCGCGTGATCGCGAAAGAGTAAATCGTTTGTGGTAACAATGAGCCGTTAAACCGGTAAAAAATAAACCGTGTCCATTCACGTTGATGCATTGATATTAATGCGTGAAAATGGTGGAACAAAAAAGAGTGGGTGTACCGGGTCTCGAACCCCAGACCTCAAGTATTCGAAGCTACAACGTTACTTCGTACGCCACGCCAATCGATGGAAGTAGCGTTGCTTACACTGGTAGATAACACACTGGTCTCAATGTATGGCATAGCTTGTTGTATTCAGATAGCTCGTCATCACGCCAACATTAAAACATGTTTCCTCGGCTAACCATTAATGCAAGGCAAGCATTAACATGTTTTATGTATAGAGTATGAATGTCCAACGGAGAAACTCTAATCATTATTATATTACCCATTTAACAAGAGACGCTACGCGTCGTCAAAGACGTGCTCAAAGACACTCTGTTTTTTAGAATTATATTCTTTACGGCTATATTGTTTAATTGGGGGATCTTAAAGTTACTTCTCAAGGTAGATATGAACATGGTCTACTTTCAAAAAAATCATCGCGTCGCTATGTTTTTTGTGAGCGACGTGAGGCCTCGCCGAAATTTCAAAGATTTTCTTGTCAAGTTCCACTTTCGGTACCGATTGTGGATGAACGGTCGTACCTAGTTAGTCGTAGCGTCGAACTTAAGGTCAACAATAATCCTTGGTGACGTAGGTACTCTACTGGTGTGACGAGTGACGGTGTGACGAGAGCCACATTGGGGAGATTGTTTGGCACTTGGATTGCAAAGAGGGCTGCAAGTATGACGGAGCGACGAGAGCCACATTGGGGAGATTGTTAGGCGCTTGGATTGCCAAGAGGGCCGCAAGTATGGTGGAGTTACGAGAGCCACACTGGGGAGATTGTTAGGCGCTTGGATTGCAAAGAGGGCCGCAAGTATGACGGAGTGACGAGAGCCACATTGGGGAGTTTGTGAGGCGCTTGGATTGCAAAGAGGGCCGCAAGTATGACAGAGCGACGAGAGCCACATTGGGGAGATTGTTAGGCGCTTGGATTGCCAAGGGGGCCGCCAGTATGGTGGAGTTACGAGAGCCACACTGGGGAGATTGTTAGGCGCTTAAATTGCAAAGAGGGCCGCAAGTATGACGGAGTGACGAGAGCCACATTGGAGAGTTTGTTAGGCGCTTGGATTGCAAAGGGGGCCGCAAGTATGGCGGAGTGGCGAGAACCACATCGGGGAGATTGTTAGGCGCTTGGATTGCAAAGAGGGACGCAAGTATGACGGAGTGACGAGATCCACATCGGAGAGATTGTTAGGCGCTTGGGGCCACCTCAGGGAGTTTGTTAGGCGCTTGGATTGCAAAGAGGGCCGCAAGTATGGCGGAGTGGTGAGAGCCACATCGGGGAGATTGTCAGGCGCTTGGATTGCAAAGAGGGCCGCAAGTATGACGGAGTGGCGAGAGCAACACTGGGGAGATTGTTAGACGCTTGGATTGCAAAGAGGGCCGCAAGTATGACGGTGTACGAGAGCCACATTGGGGAGATTGTTAGGCGCTTGGTTTGCAAAGAGGGCCGCAAGTATGACGGAGTGGCGAGAGCAACACTGAGGAGATTGTTAGACGCTTTGATTGCATAGCGGGCCGCAGGTATGACGGAGTGGCGAGAGCCACATTAGGGAGATTGTTAGGCGCTTGGATTGCAAAGAGGGCCGAAAGTATGGCGGAGTGGCGAGAGCCACATTAGGGAGATGTTAGGCACTTGGATTGCAAAGAGGGCCGCAAGTATGGTGGAGTGACGAGAGCCACATTGAGTTGATTGTTAGGCGTTTGGATTGCAAAGAGGGCCGCAAGTATGACGGTGTGAAGAGAGCCACATTGGGGAAATTGTTAGGCACTTGGATTGCAAAGAGGGCCGCAAGTATGACGGAGCGACGAGAGCCACATTCGGGAGATTGTTAGGCGCTTGGATTGCAAAGAGGGCCGCAAGTATGACGGTGTGAAGAGAGCCACATTGGGGAGATTGTTAGGCGCTTGGTTTGCAAAGAGGGCCGCAAGTATGACGGAGTGGCGAGAGCAACACTGGGGAGATTGTTAGACGCTTGGATTGCAAAGAGGGCCGCAAGTATGACGGAGTGGCGAGAGCCACATTAGGGAGATGTTAGGCACATGGATTGCAAATAGCACATTTTTGTTTTCAGGATGTCTAGATAATTAACGCAAAAACAATAAATAAAAATACAAAAACAAATTTGACCATCCCGTATGGTAGCTTCGAGCGCTTGAAAAAAAAATTTCCCCTAAGTAAGCCCTTCTCAACTTTGCTTGTCTGAATATGGAAGAAAAAAAGACTGCCGGTTACGGGACTCGAACCCCGGACCGCGAAAACACTAGTCGGCGTCGCTACCCCGTACGCCATGCCACTCGATGGAAGTTGGATCGCTTACACTGATAGATAACCCACTGCTCTCAATGTATGCATGAATACATCTCATTGTATCTCGATTCATTCTTATTGTAATTGTAACACCAAAGCTAGATAGATTTATGGACAGCGAGGGTCTCATTGGATTTAAAAAACATCCAAGAATATCCAGGAAGCCGTTTTTTAACTAACTTTAAAAATTCAGTTTCAACACATTGTCTTTTTAAAATCGCCTTTGATAGATCTTGATCGCGTGATCGCGAAAGAGTAAATCGTTTGTGGTAACAACGAGCCGTTTAACCGGTAAAAAATAAACCGTGTCCATTCACGTTGATGCATTGATATTAATGCGTGAAAATGGTGGAACAAAAAAGAGTGGGTGTACCGGGTCTCGAACCCCAGACCTCAAGTATTCGAAGCTACAACGTTACTTCGTACGCCACGCCAATCGATGGAAGTAGCGTTGCTTACACTGGTAGATAACACACTGGTCTCAATGTATGGCATAGCTTGTTGTATTCAGATAGCTCGTCATCACGCCAACATTAAAACATGTTTCCTCGGCTAACCATTAATGCAAGGCAAGCATTAACATGTTTTATGTATAGAGTATGAATGTCCAACGGAGAAACTCTAATCATTATTATATTACCCATTTAACAAGAGACGCTACGCGTCGTCAAAGACGTGCTCAAAGACACTCTGTTTTTTAGAATTATATTCTTTACGGCTATATTGTTTAATTGGGGGATCTTAAAGTTACTTCTCAAGGTAGATATGAACATGGTCTACTTTCAAAAAAATCATCGCGTCGCTATGTTTTTTGTGAGCGACGTGAGGCCTCGCCGAAATTTCAAAGATTTTCTTGTCAAGTTCCACTTTCGGTACCGATTGTGGATGAACGGTCGTACCTAGTTAGTCGTAGCGTCGAACTTAAGGTCAACAATAATCCTTGGTTACGTAGGTACTCTACTGGTGTGACGAGTGACGGTGTGACGAGAGCCACATTGGGGAGATTGTTTGGCACTTGGATTGCAAAGAGGGCTGCAAGTATGACGGAGCGACGAGAGCCACATTGGGGAGATTGTTAGGCGCTTGGATTGCCAAGAGGGCCGCAAGTATGGTGGAGTTACGAGAGCCACACTGGGGAGATTGTTAGGCGCTTGGATTGCAAAGAGGGCCGCAAGTATGACGGAGTGACGAGAGCCACATTGGGGAGTTTGTGAGGCGCTTGGATTGCAAAGAGGGCCGCAAGTATGACAGAGCGACGAGAGCCACATTGGGGAGATTGTTAGGCGCTTGGATTGCCAAGGGGGCCGCCAGTATGGTGGAGTTACGAGAGCCACACTGGGGAGATTGTTAGGCGCTTAAATTGCAAAGAGGGCCGCAAGTATGACGGAGTGACGAGAGCCACATTGGAGAGTTTGTTAGGCGCTTGGATTGCAAAGGGGGCCGCAAGTATGGCGGAGTGGCGAGAACCACATCGGGGAGATTGTTAGGCGCTTGGATTGCAAAGAGGGACGCAAGTATGACGGAGTGACGAGATCCACATCGGAGAGATTGTTAGGCGCTTGGGGCCACCTCAGGGAGTTTGTTAGGCGCTTGGATTGCAAAGAGGGCCGCAAGTATGGCGGAGTGGTGAGAGCCACATCGGGGAGATTGTCAGGCGCTTGGATTGCAAAGTGGGCCGCAAGTATGACGGAGTGGCGAGAGCAACACTGGGGAGATTGTTAGACACTTGGATTGCAAAGAGGGCCGCAAGTATGACGGTGTACGAGAGCCACATTGGGGAGATTGTTAGGCGCTTGGTTTGCAAAGAGGGCCGCAAGTATGACGGAGTGGCGAGAGCAACACTGAGGAGATTGTTAGACGCTTTGATTGCATAGCGGGCCGCAGGTATGACGGAGTGGCGAGAGCCACATTAGGGAGATTGTTAGGCGCTTGGATTGCAAAGAGGGCCGAAAGTATGGCGGAGTGGCGAGAGCCACATTAGGGAGATGTTAGGCACTTGGATTGCAAAGAGGGCCGCAAGTATGGTGGAGTGACGAGAGCCACATTGAGTTGATTGTTAGGCGTTTGGATTGCAAAGAGGGCCGCAAGTATGACGGTGTGAAGAGAGCCACATTGGGGAAATTGTTAGGCACTTGGATTGCAAAGAGGGCCGCAAGTATGACGGAGCGACGAGAGCCACATTCGGGAGATTGTTAGGCGCTTGGATTGCAAAGAGGGCCGCAAGTATGACGGTGTGAAGAGAGCCACATTGGGGAGATTGTTAGGCGCTTGGTTTGCAAAGAGGGCCGCAAGTATGACGGAGTGGCGAGAGCAACACTGGGGAGATTGTTAGACGCTTGGATTGCAAAGAGGGCCGCAAGTATGACGGAGTGGCGAGAGCCACATTAGGGAGATGTTAGGCACATGGATTGCAAATAGCACATTTTTGTTTTCAGGATGTCTAGATAATTAACGCAAAAACAATAAATAAAAATACAAAAACAAATTTGACCATCCCGTATGGTAGCTTCGAGCGCTTGAAAAAAAAATTTCCCCTAAGTAAGCCCTTCTCAACTTTGCTTGTCTGAATATGGAAGAAAAAAAGACTGCCGGTTACGGGACTCGAACCCCGGACCGCGAAAACACTAGTCGGCGTCGCTACCCCGTACGCCATGCCACTCGATGGAAGTTGGATCGCTTACACTGATAGATAACCCACTGCTCTCAATGTATGCATGAATACATCTCATTGTATCTCGATTCATTCTTATTGTAATTGTAACACCAAAGCTAGATAGATTTATGGACAGCGAGGGTCTCATTGGATTTAAAAAACATCCAAGAATATCCAGGAAGCCGTTTTTTAACTAACTTTAAAAATTCAGTTTCAACACATTGTCTTTTTAAAATCGCCTTTGATAGATCTTGATCGCGTGATCGCGAAAGAGTAAATCGTTTGTGGTAACAACGAGCCGTTTAACCGGTAAAAAATAAACCGTGTCCATTCACGTTGATGCATTGATATTAATGCGTGAAAATGGTGGAACAAAAAAGAGTGGGTGTACCGGGTCTCGAACCCCAGACCTCAAGTATTCGAAGCTACAACGTTACTTCGTACGCCACGCCAATCAATGGAAGTAGCGTTGCTTACACTGGTAGGGAACACACTGGTCTCAATGTATGGCATAGCTTGTTGTATTCAGATAGCTCGTCATCACGCCAACATTAAAACATGTTTCCTCGGCTAACCATTAATGCAAGGCAAGCATTAACATGTTTTATGTATAGAGTATGAATGTCCAACGGAGAAACTCTAATCATTATTATATTAACCATTTAACAAGAGACGCTACGCGTCGTCAAAGACGTGCTCAAAGACACTCTGTTTTTTAGAATTATATTCTTTACGGCTATATTGTTTAATTGGGGGATCTTAAAGTTACTTCTCAAGGTAGATATGAACATGGTCTACTTTCAAAAAAATCATCAGGTCGCTATGTTTTTTGTGAGCGACGTGAGGCGTCGCCGAAATTTCAAAGATTTTCTTGTCAAGTTCCACTTTCGGTACCGATTGTGGATGAACGGTGGTACCTAGTTAGTCGTAGCATCGAACTTAAGGTCAACAATAATCCTTGGTGACGTAGTAACTCTACTGGTGTGACGAGTGACGGTGTGACGAGGGCCACATTGGGAAGATTGTTTGGCACTTGGATTGCAAAGAGGGCCGCAAGAATGGCGGAGTGGCGAGAGCCAAATTGGGGAGATTGTTAGGCGCTTGTATTGCCAAGAGGGCCGCAAGTATGGTGGAGTTACGAGAGCCACACTGGGGAGATTGTTAGACGCTTGGATTGCAAAGAGGGCCGCAAGTATGACGGAGTGACGAGAGCCACATTGGGGAGTTTGTGAGGCGCTTGGATTGCAAAGAGGGCCGCAAGTATGACGGAGTGACGAAAGATACATTGGGGACATGTTAGGCACTTGAAATTGCAAAGAGGGCCGCAAGTATGAAGGTTTGACGAGAGCCACATTGGGGAGATTGTTAAGCGTTTTGATTGCAAAGAGGGCCGCAAGTATGGTGGAGTGACGAGAGCCATATTGGGGAGATTGTTAGGCGCTTGGATTGCAAAGAGGGCCGCAATAATGGCGGAGTGGCGAAAGCCACATCAAGGAGATTGTAAGGCGCTTTGATTGCAAAGAAGGCCGCAAGTATGACGGAGTGGCGAGAGCCACATTGGGGAGATTGTTAGGCGCTTGGATTG
The DNA here is from genome assembly GCA_945910005.1 of Isoperla grammatica. Lineage (NCBI taxonomy): Eukaryota > Metazoa > Arthropoda > Insecta > Plecoptera > Perlodidae > Isoperla > Isoperla grammatica. The sequence continues at coordinate 40,661,575 of OX246748.1, read as the reverse complement.
CAAAGAGGGCTGCAAGTATGACGGTGTGACGAGAGCCACATTGGGGACATAATTAGGCGCTTGGATTGCAAAGAGGGCCGCAAGTTTGACGGAGTGGCGAGAGCAACACTAGGGAGATTGTTAGGCGCTTTGATTGCACAGAGGGCCGCAAATATAGGTGAAGTGACGAGAGCCACATTGGGGAGATTGATAGGCGCTTGGATTGCAAAGAGGGCCGCAAGGATGACGGAGTGGCGAGAGCCACATTTGGGAGATTGTAAGGCTTTTGGATTGCAAAGAGGGCCGCAAGTATGGCGGAGTGACGAGAGCCACACTGGGGAGATTGTTAGGCGCTTGAATTGCAAAGAGGGCCGCAAGCATGGCGGTGTGACGAGAGCCACATTGGGGAGATTGTTAGGCGCTTGGACTGCAAAGAGGGCCGCAAGTATGGCGGAGTGACGAGAACCACATCGAGAGATTGTTAAACACTTGGATTGCAAAGAGGGCCGCAAGTATGACAAAGTGACGAGAGCCACATTGGGGAGATTGTTAGGCGCTTGGATTAAAAAGAGGGCCGCAAGTATGACGGAGTGGCGAGAGCCACATCGGGGAGATTGTTAGGCGCTTTGATTGCAAAGAGGGCCGCAAGTATGACGGAGTGGCGAAAACCACATGGGGGAGATTGTTAGGCGCTTGGATTGCAAAAAGGGCCGCAAGAGTGACGGAGTGAAAGTGCCACCTTGGGGAGATTGTGAGGCGCTTGGATTGCAAAGAGGGCCGCAAGTATGACGGAGTGGCGAAAGCTACATTGGGGAGATTGTAAGGCGCTCTGATTCAAGAGGGCCGCAAGTATGCCGGAGTGACGAGAGCCACATTGAAGAAATTGTTAGGCGCTTGGATTGCAAAGAGGGCCGCAAGAGTGACGGAGTGAAAGTGCCACCTTGGGGAGATTGTTAGGCGCTTGGATTGCAAAGAGGGCCGCAAGTATGGCGGAGTGGCGAGAGCCATATTGGGGAGATTGTTAGGCACTTGGATTGCAAAGAGGGCCGCAAGTATGGGGGAGTGACGAGAGCCACATTGGAGAGATTGTGAGACGCTTGTATTGCAAAGGGGGCCGCAAGTATGACAGTGTGACGAGAGCCACATTGGGGAGATTGTTAGGCGCTTGGATTGCAAAGAGGGCCGCAAGTATGACGGAGTGGGAAAGCAACACTGGGGAGATTTTAAGGCGCTTGTTTGAAAAGAGGGCCGCAAGTATGACGGTGTGACGAGAGCCACATCGGGGAGATTGTTATGCGCTTTGATTGCAAGGAGGGCCGCAAGTATGACGGAGTGGCGAGAACCACATTGGGGAGATTGTTAGGCGCTTGGATTGCAAAGAGGGCCGCAAGTATGACGGAGTGGCGAGAGCCACATCGGGGAGATTTCTAGGCGTTTTGATTGCAAAGAGGGCCGCAGGTATGGTGGAGTGACGAGAGCAACACTGGGGAGATTGTTAGGCGCTTGGATTTCAAAGAGGGCCGCAAGTATGGTGCAGTGACGAGAGCCACATTGGGAAGATTGTTAGGTGCTTGGATTGCAAAGAGGGCCGCAAGTATGGTGGAGTGACGAGAGCCACATTGGGGAGATTGTTAGGCGTTTGGATTGCAAAGAGGGCCGCAAGTATGACGGTGTGAAGAGAGCCACATTGGGGAAAATAGTAGGCACTTGGATTGCAAAGAGGGCCGCAAGTATGACGGAGCGACGAGAACCACATTGGGGAGATTGTTAGGCGCTTGGATTGCAAAGAGGGCCGCAAGTATGACGGTGTGAGGAGAGCCACATTGGGGAGATTGTTAGGCGCTTGGTTTGCAAAGAGGGCCGCAAGTATGACGGAGTGGCGAGAGCAACACTGGGGAGATTGTTAGACGCTTGGATTGCAAAGAGGGCCGCAAGTATGACGGAGTGGCGAGAGCCACATTAGGGAGATGTTAGGCACATGGATTGCAAACAGCACATTTTTGTTTTCAGGATGTCTAGATAATTAACGCGAAAAAAAATAAATAAAAATACAAAAACAAATTTGGACATCCCGTATGGTAGCTACGAGCGCTTGAAAAAAAAATTTCCCCTTAGATAACCCTTCTCAACTTTGCTTGTCTGAATATGGAAGAAAAAAAGACTGCCGGTTACGGGACTCGAACCCCGGACCGCGAAAACACTAGTCGGCGTCGCTACCCCGTACGCCATGCCACTCGATGGAAGTTAGATCGCTTACACTGATAGATAACCCACTGCTCTCAATGTATGCATGAATACATCTCATTGTATCTCGATTCATTCTTATTGTAAATGTAACACCAAAGCTAGATAGATTTATGGACAGCGAGGGTCTCATTGGATTTAAAAAACATCCAAGAACATCCAGGAAGCCGTTTTTTAACTAACTCTAAAAATTCAGTTTCAACACATTGTCTTTTTAAAATCGCCTTTGATAGATCTTGATCGCGTGATCGCGAAAGAGTAAATCGTTTGTGGTAACAACGAGCCGTTTAACCGGTAAAAAATAAACCGTGTCCATTCACGTTGATGCATTGATATTAATGCGTGAAAATAGTGGTACAAAAAAGAGTGGGTGTACCGGGTCTCGAACCCCAGACCTCAAGTATTCGAAGCTACAACGTTACTTCGTACGCCACGCCAATCGATGGAAGTAGCGTTGCTTACACTGGTAGATAACACACTGGTCTCAATGTATGGCATAGCTTGTTGTATTCAGATAGCTCGTCATCACGCCAACATTAAAACATGTTTCCTTGGCTAACTATTAATGCAAGGCAAGCATTAACATGTTTTATGTATAGAGTATGAATGTCCAACGGAGAAACTCTAATCATTATTATATTAACCATTTAACAAGAGACGCTACGCGTCGTCAAAGACGTGCTCATAGACACTCTGTTTTTTAGAATTATATTCTTTACGGCTATATTGTTTAATTGGGGGATCTTAAAGTTACTTCTCAAGGTAGATATGAACATGGTCTACTTTCAAAAAAATCATCGCGTCGCTATGTTTTTTGTGAGCGACGTGAGGCGTCGCCGCAATTTCAAAGATTTTCTTGTCAAGTTCCACTTTCGGTTTCGATTGTGGATGAACGGTGGTACCTAGTTAGTCGTAGCGTCGAACTTAAGGTCAACAATAATCCTTGGTGACGTAGTAATTATACTGGTGTGACGAGTGACGGTGTGACGAGAGCCACATTGGGGAGATTGTTAGGCGCTTGGATTGCCAAGAGGGCCGCAAGTATGGTGGAGTTACGAGAGCCACACTGGGGAGATTGTTAGGCGCTTGGATTGCAAAGAGGGCCGCAAGTATGACGGAGTGACGAGAGCCACATTGGGGAGTTTGTAAGGCGCTTGGATTGCAAAGAGGGCCGCAAGTATGACGGAGTGACGAGAGATACATTAGGGATATGTAAGGCACTTGGATTGCAAAGAGGGCCGAAAGTATGAAGGTTTGACGAGAGCCACATTGGGGAGATTGTTAAGCGTTTTGTTTGCAAAGAGGGCCGCAAGTATGGTGGAGTGACGAGAGCCATATTGGGGAGATTGTTAGGCGCTTGGATTGCAAAGAGGGCCGCAAAAATGGCGGAGTGGCGAAAGCCACATCGGGGGGATTGTAAGGCGCTCTTATTGCAAAGAGGGCCGCAAGTATGACGGGGTGGCGAGAGCCACATTGGGGAGATTGTTAGGCGCTTGGATGGCAAAGAGGGCCGCAAGTATGACGGTGTGACGAGAGCTAAATTGGGGACATAATTAGGCGCTTGGATTGCAAAGAGGGCCGCAAGTATGACGGAGTGGCGAGAGCAACACTGGGGAGATTGTTAGGCGCTTTGATTGCACAGAGGGCCGCAAATATAGGTGGAGTGACGAGAGCCACATTGGGGAGATTGTAAGGCGCTTGGATTGCAAAGAGAGCCGCAAGTATGACGGAGTGGCGAGAGCCACATTGGGGAGATTGTAAGGCGCTTGGATTGCAAAGAGGGCCGCAAGTATGGCGGAGTGACGAGAGACACACTGGGGAGATTGTTAGGCGCTTGAATTGCAAAGAGGGCCGCAAGCATGACGGTGTGACGAGAGCCACATTGGGGAGATTGTTAGGCGCTAGGACTGCAAAGAGGGCCGCAAGTATGTCGGAGTGACGAGAACCACATCGAGAGATTGTTAGGCGCTTGGATTGCAAAGAGGGCCGCAAGTATGACAAAGTGACGAAAGCTACATTGGGGAGATTGTTAGGCGCTTGGATTGAAAGAGGGCCGCAAGTACAACGGAGTGGCGAGAGCCACATCGGGGAGATTGTTAGGCGCTTTTAATGCAAAGAGGACCGCAAGTATGACGGAGTGGCAAGAACCACATGGGGGAGATTGTTAGGCGCTTGGATTGCAAAGAGGGCCGCAAGAGTAACGGAGTGAAAGTGCCACCTTGGGGAGATTGTGAGGCGCTTGAATTGCAAAGAGGGCCGCAAGTATGACGGAGTGGCGAGAGCCACATTGGGGAGATTGTTAGGCAATCTGATTCAAGAGGGCCGCAAGTATGCCGGAGCGCCGAGAGCCACATTAGAGAGATTGTTAGGCGCTTGGATTGCAAAGAGGGCCGCAAGAGTGACGGAGTGGCGAGAGCCACATTAGGGAGATGTTAGGCACATGGATTGCAAACAGCACATTTTTGTTTTCAGGATGTCTAGATAATTAACGCAAAAAAAATAAATAAAAATACAAAAACAAATTTGACCATCCCGTATGGTAGCTACGAGCGCTTGAAAAAAAAATTTCCCCTTAGTAAACCCTTCTCAACTTTGCTTCTCTGAATATGGAAGAAAAAAAGACTGCCGGTTACGGGACTCGAACCCCGGACCGCGAAAACACTAGTCGGCGTCGCTACCCCGTACGCCATGCCACTCGATGGAAGTTGGATCGCTTACACTGATAGATAACCCACTGCTCTCAATGTATGCATGAATACATCTCATTGTATCTCGATTCATTCTTATTGTAATTGTAACACCAAAGCTAGATAGATTTATGGACAGCGAGGGTCTCATTGGATTTAAAAAACATCCAAGAATATCCAGGAAGCCGTTTTTTAACTAACTCTAAAAATTCAGTTTCAACACATTGTCTTTTTAAAATCGCCTTTGATAGATCTTGATCGCGTGATCGCGAAAGAGTAAATCGTTTGTGGTAACAACGAGCCGTTTAACCGGTAAAAAATAAACCGTGTCCATTCACGTTGATGCATTGATATTAATGCGTGAAAATGGTGGAACAAAAAAGAGTGGGTGTACCGGGTCTCGAACCCCAGACCTCAAGTATTCGAAGCTACAACGTTACTTCGTACGCCACGCCAATCGATGGAAGTAGCGTTGCTTACACTGGTAGATAACACACTGGTCTCAATGTATGGCATAGCTTGTTGTATTTAGATAGCTCGTCATCACGCCAACATTTAAACATGTTTCCTCGGCTAACCATTAATGCAAGGCATGCATTAACATGTTTTATGTATAGAGTATGAATGTCCAACGGAGAAACTCTAATCATTATTATATATACCATTTAACAAGAGACGCTACGCGTCGTCAAAGACGTGCTCAAAGACACTCTGTTTTTTAGAATTATATTCTTTACGGCTATATTGTTTAAATGGGGGATCTTAAAGTTACTTCTCAAGGTAGATATGAACATGGTCTACTTTCAAAAAAATCATCGCGTAGCTATGTTTTTTGTGAGCGACGTGAGGCGTCGCCGAAATTTCAAAAATTTTCTTGTCAAGTTCCACTTTCGGTACCGATTGTGGATGAACGGTGGTACCTAGTTAGTCGTAGCGGTGAACTTAAGGTCAACAATAATCCTTGGTGACGTAGTAACTCTACTGGTGTGACGAGTGACGGTGTGACGAGAGCCACATTGGGGAGATTGTTTGGCACTTGGATTGCAAAGACGGCCGCAAGTATGACGGAGCGACGAGAGCCAAATTGGGGAGATTGTTAGGCGCTTGGATTGCCAAGAGGGCCGCAAGTATGGTGGAGTTACGAGAGCCACACTGGGGAGATTGTTAGGTGCTTGGATTGCAAAGAGGGCCGCAAGTATGACGGAGTGACGAGAGCCACATTAGAGAGTTTGTGAGGCGCTTGGATTGCAAAGAGGGCTGCAAGTATGACGGAGTGACGAGAGATACATTGGAAATATGTTAGGCACTTGGATTGCAAAGAGGGCCGCAAGTATGAAGGTTTGAGAGAGCCACATTGGGGAGATTGTTAAGCGTTTTGATTGCAAAGAGGGCCGCAAGTATGGTGGAGTGACGAGAGCCATATTGGGGAGATTGTTTGGCGCTTGGATTGCAAAGAGGGCCGCAAGAATGGCGGAGTGGCGAAAGCCACATCGGGGAGATTGTAAGGCGCTCTGATTGCAAAGAGGGCCGCAAGTATGACGGACTGGCGAGAGCCACATTGGGGAGATTGTTAGGCGCTTGGATAGCAAAGAGGGCCGCAAGTATGACGGTGTGACGAGAGCCACATTGGGGACATAATAAGGCGCTTGGATTGCAAAGAGGGCCGCAAGTTTGACGGAGTGGCGAGAGCAACACTTGGGAGATTGTTAGGCGCTTTGATTGCATAGAGGGCTGCAAATATAGGTGGAGTGACGAGAGCCACATTGGGGAGAGTGTGAGGCGCTTGAATTGCAAAGAGGGCCGCAAGTATGACGGAGTGGCGAGAGCCACATTGGGGAGATTGTTAGGCAATCTGATTCAAGAGGGCCGCAAGTATGCCGGAGCGCCGAGAGCCACATTAGAGAGATTGTAAGGCGCTTGGATTGCAAAGAGGGCCGCAAGAGTGACGGAGTGGCGAGAGCCACATTAGGGAGATGTTAGGCACATGGATTGCAAACAGCACATTTTTGTTTCCAGGATGTCTAGATAATTAACGCAAAAAAAGTAAATAAAAATACAAAAACAAATTTGACCATCCCGTATGGTAGCTACGAGCGCTTGAAAAAAAAATTTCCCCTTAGTAAACCCTTCTCAACTTTGCTTCTCTGAATATGGAAGAAAAAAAGACTGCCGGTTACGGGACTCGAACCCCGGACCGCGAAAACACTAGTCGGCGTCGCTACCCCGTACGCCATGCCACTCGATGGAAGTTGGATCGCTTACACTGATAGATAACCCACTGCTCTCAATGTATGCATGAATACATCTCATTGTATCTCGATTCATTCTTATTGTAATTGTAACACCAAAGCTAGATAGATTTATGGACAGCGAGGGTCTCATTGGATTTAAAAAACATCCAAGAATATCCAGGAAGCCGTTTTTTAACTAACTCTAAAAATTCAGTTTCAACACATTGTCTTTTTAAAATCGCCTTTGATAGATCTTGATCGCGTGATCGCGAAAGGGTAAATCGTTTGTGGTAACAACGAGCAGTTTAACCGGTTAAAATAAACCGTGTCCATTCACGTTGATGCATTGATATTAATGCGTGAAAATGGTGGAACAAAAAAGAGTGGGTGTACCGGGTCTCGAACCCCAGACCTCAAGTATTCGAAGCTACAACGTTACTTCGTACGCCACGCCAATCGATGGAAGTAGCGTTGCTTACACTGGTAGATAACACACTGGTCTCAATGTATGGCATAGCTTGTTGTATTCAGATAGCTCGTCATCACGCCAACATTAAAACATGTTTCCTCGGCTAACCATTAATGCAAGGCAAGCATTAACATGTTTTATGTATAGAGTATGAATGTCCAACGGAGAAACTCTAATCATTATTATATTAACCATTTAACAAGAGACGCTACGCGTCGTCAAAGACGTGCTCAAAGACACTCTGTTTTTTAGAATTATATTCTTTACGGCTATATTGTTTAATTGGGGGATCTTAAAGTTACTTCTCAAGGTAGATATGAACATGGTCTACTTTCAAAAAAATCATCAGGTCGCTATGTTTTTTGTGAGCGACGTGAGGCGTCGCCGAAATTTCAAAGATTTTCTTGTCAAGTTCCACTTTCGGTACCGATTGTGGATGAACGGTGGTACCTAGTTAGTCGTAGCGTCGAACTTAAGGTCAACAATAATCCTTGGTGACGTAGTAACTCTACTGGTGTGACGAGTGACGGTGTGACGAGAGCCACATTGGGGAGATTGTTTGGCACTTGGATTGCAAAGAGGGCCGCAAGTATGACGGAGCGACGAGAGCCAAATTGGGGAGATTGTTAGGCGCTGGGATTGCAAAGAGGGCCGCAAGTATGGTGGAGTTACGAGGTGGTGTGACGAGAGCCACATTGGGGAGATTGTTAGGCGCTTGGACTGCAAAGAGGGCCGCAAGTATGGCGGAGTGACGAGAACCACATCGAGAGATTGTTAGGCGCTTGGATTGCAAAGAGGGCCGCAAGTATGACAAAGTGACGAGAGCCACATTGGGGAGATTGTGAGGCGCTTGGATTGCAAAGAGGGCCGCAAGTATGACGCAGTGGCGAGAGCCACATTGGGGAGATTGTTAGGCGCTCTGATTTAAGAGGGCCGCAAGTATGCCGGAGTGACGAGAGCCACATTGGAGAGATTGTAAGGCGCTTGGATTGCAAAGAGGGCCGCAAGAGTGACGGAGTGAAAGTGCCACCTTGGGGAGATTGTTAGGCGCTTGGATTGCAAAGAGGGCCGCAAGTATGGCGGAGTGGCGAGAGCTATATTGGGGAGATTGTTAGGCACTTGCATTGCAAAGAGGGCCGCAAGTATGGGGGAGTGACGAGAGCCACATTGGAGAGATTGTGAGACGCTTGTATTGCAAAGAGGGCCGCAAGTATGACGGTGTGACGAGAGCCACATTGGGGAGATTGTTAGGCGCTTCGATTGCAAAAAAGGCCGCAAGTATGACGGAGTGGGAAAGCAACACTGGGAAGATTGTAAGGCGCTTGTTTGAAAAGAGGGCCGCAAGTATGACGGTGTGACGAGAGCCACATCGGGGAGATTGTTATGCGCATTGATTTCAAGGAGGGCCGCAAGTATGACGGAGTGGCGAGAACCACATTGGGGAGATTGTTAGGCGCTTGGATTGCAAAGAGGGCCGCAAGTATGACGGAGTGGCGAGAGCCACATCGGGGAGATTGTTAGGCGTTTTGATTGCAAAGAGGGCCGCAGGTATGGTGGAGTGACGAGAGCAACACTGGGGAGATTGTAAGGCGCTTGGATTGCAAAGAGGGCCGCAAGTATGGTGCAGTGACAGGAGCCACATTGGGAAGATTGTAAGGTGCTTGGATTGCAAAGAGGGCCGCAAGTATGGTGGAGTGACGAGAGCCACATTGGGGAGATTGTTAGGCGTTTGGATTGCAAAGAGGGCCGCAAGTATGACGGTGTGAAGAGAGCCACATTGGGGAAATTAGTAGGCACTTGGATTGCAAAGAGGGCCGCAAGTATGACGGAGCGACGAGAGCCACATTGGGGAGATTGTTAGGCGCTTGGATTGCAAAGAGGGCCGCAAGTATGACGGTGTGAAGAGAGCCACATTGGGGAGATTGTTAGGCGCTTGGTTTGCAAAGAAGGCCGCAAGTATAACGGAGTGGCGAGAGCCACATCGGGGAGATTGTTAGGCGTTTTGATTGCAAAGAGGGCCGCAGGTATGGTGGAGTGACGAGAGCCACATTGGGGAGATTGTTAGGCGCTTGGATTGCAAAGAAGGCCGCAAGTATGACGAGGTGACGAGAGCCACATTAGGGAGAATGTTAGGCGTTTTGATTGCAAAGAGGGCCGCAAGTATGGTGGAGTGACGAGAGCCATATTGGGGAGATTGTTAGGCGCTTGGATTGCAAAGAGGGCCGAGAGAATGGCGGAGTGGCGAGAGCCACATCAAAAAGATTGTTAGGCGCTCTGATTGCAAAGAAGGCCGCAAGTATGACGGAGTGGCGAGAGATACATTGAGGATATGTTAGGCACTTGGATTGCAAAGAGGGCCGCAAGTATGACAGAGCGACGAGAGCCACATTGGGGAGATTGTTAGGCGCTTGGATTGCCAAGGGGGCCGCCAGTATGGTGAAGTTACGAGAGCCACACTGGGGAGATTGTTAGGCGCTTGGATTGCAAAGAGGGCCGCAAGTATGACGGAGTGACGAGAGCCACATTGGGGAGTTTGTTAGGCGCTTGGATTGCAAAGGGGGCCGAAAATATGGCGGAGTGGCGAGAGCCACATCGGGGAGATTGTTAGGCGCTTGGATTGCAAAGAGGGCCGCAAGTTTGACGGAGTGACGAGATCCACATCGGAGAGATTGTTAGGCGCTTGGATTGCAAAGAGGGCCGCAAGTATGACGGTGTGAAGAGAGCCACATTGGGGAGATTGTTAGGCGCTTGGTTTGCAAAGAGGGCCGAAAGTATGACGGAGTGGCGAGAGCAACATTGGGGAGATTGTAAGGCGCTTGGATTGCAAAGAGGGCCGCAATTATGACGGAGTGACGACAGGCCCATTTGGGAGATGTGAGGCACTTGGATTGCAAAGAGGGCCTCAAGTATGGTGGAGTGACGAGAGCCACATTGGGGAGATTGTTAGGCGTTTGGATTGCAAAGTGGGCCGCAAGTATGACGGTGTGAAGAGAGCCACATTGGGGAAATTGTTAGGCACTTGGATTGCAAAGAGGGCCGCAAGTATGACGGAGCGACGAGAGCCACATTGGGGAGATTGTTAGGCGCTTGGATTGCAAAGAGGGCCGCAAGTATGACGGTGTGAAGAGAGCCACATTGGGGAGATTGTAAGGCGCTTGGTTTGTAAAGAGGGCCGCAAGTATGACGGAGTGGCGAGAGCAACACTGGGGAGATTGTTAGACGCTTGGATTGCAAAGAGGGCCGCAAGTATGAAGGAGTGGCGAGAGCCACATTAGGGAGATGTTAGGCACATGGATTGCAAACAGCACATTTTTGTTTTCAGGATGTCTAGATAATTAACGCAAAAAAAAAAAATAAAAATACAAAAACAAATTTGACCATCCCGTATGGTAGCTTCGAGCGCTTGAAAAAAAAATTTCCCCTTAGTAAACCCTTCTCAACTTTGCTTGTCTGAATATGGAAGAAAAAAAGACTGCCGGTTACGGGACTCGAACCCCGGACCGCGAAAACACTAGTCGGCGTCGCTACCCCGTACGCCATGCCACTCGATGGAAGTTGGATCGCTTACACTGATAGATAACCCACTGCTCTCAATGTATGCATGAATACATCTCATTGTATCTCGATTCATTCTTATTGTAATTGTAACACCAAAGCTAGATAGATTTATGGACAGCGAGGGTCTCATTGGATTTAAAAAACATCCAAGAATATCCAGGAAGCCGTTTTTTAACTAACTTTAAAAATTCAGTTTCAACACATTGTCTTTTTAAAATCGCCTTTGATAGATCTTGATCGCGTGATCGCGAAAGAGTAAATCGTTTGTGGTAACAACGAGCCGTTTAACCGGTAAAAAATAAACCGTGTCCATTCACGTTGATGCATTGATATTAATGCGTGAAAATGGTGGAACAAAAAAGAGTGGGTGTACCGGGTCTCGAACCCCAGACCTCAAGTATTCGAAGCTACAACGTTACTTTGTACGCAACGCCAATCGATGGAAGTAGCGTTAATTACACTGGTAGATAACACACTGGTCTCAATGTATGGCATAGCTTGTTGTATTCAGATAGCTCGTCATCACGCCAACATTAAAACATGTTTCCTCGGCTAATTATTTATGCAAGGCAAGCATTAACATGTTTTATGTATAGAGTATGAATGTCCAACGGAGAAACTCTAATCATTATTATATTAACCATTTAACAAGAGACGCTACGCGTCGTCAAAGACGTGCTCAAAGACACTCTGTTTTTTAGAATTATATTCTTTACGGCTATATTGTTTAATTGGGGGATCTTAAAGTTACTTCTCAAGGTAGATATGAACATGGTTTACTTTCAAAAAAATCATCAGGTCGCTATGTTTTTTGTGAGCGACGTGAGGCGTCGCCGAAATTTCAAAGATTTTCTTGTCAAGTTCCACTTTCGGTACCGATTGTGAATGAACGGTGGTACCTAGTAAGTCGTAGCGTCGAACTTAAGGTCAACAATAATCCTTGGTGACGTAGTAACTCTACTGGTGTGACGAGTGACGGTGTGACGAGAGCCACATTGGGAAGATTGTTTGGCACTTGGATTGCAAAGAGGGCCGCAAGAATGGCGGAGTGGCGAAAGCCACATCGGGGAGATTGTAAGGCGCTCTGATTGCAAAGAGGGCCGCAAGTATGACGGACTGGCGAGAGCCACATTGGGGAGATTGTTAGGCGCTTGGATGGCAAAGAGGGCCGCAAGTATGACGGTGTGACGAGAGCCACATTGGGGACATAATAAGCGCTTGGATTGCAAAGAGGGCCGCAAGTTTGACGGAGTGGCGAGAGCAACACTGGGGGGATTGTTAGGCGCTTTGATTGCACAGAGGGCCGCAAATATAGGTGGAGTGACGAGAGCCACATTGGGGAGATTGTTAGGCGCTTGGATTGCAAAGAGGGCCGCAAGGATGACGGAGTGGCGAGAGCCACATTGGGGAGATTGTTAGGCTTTTGGATTGCAAAGAGGGCCATAAGTATGGCGGAGTGACGAGAGCCACACTGGGGAGATTGTTAGGCGCTTAAATTTCAAAGAGGGCCGCAAGCATGGCGGTGTGACGAGAGCCACATTGGGGAGATTGTAAGGCGCTTGGACTGCAAAGAGGGCCGCAAGTATGGCGGAGTGACGAGAACCACATCGAGAGATTGTTAGGCGCTTGGATTGCAAAGAGGGTTGCAAGTATGACAAAGTGACGAGAGCCACATTGGGGAGATTGTTAGGCGCTTGGATTGAAAAGAGGGCCGCAAGTATGACGGAGTGGCGAGAGCCACATTGGAGAGATTGTGAGACGCTTGGATTGCAAAGAGGGCCGCAAGTTTGGCGGAGTGGCGAGAGCCATATTGGGGAGATTGTAAGGCACTTGGATTGCAAAGAGGGCCGCAAGTATAGGGAGTGACGAGAGCCACATTGGAGAGATTGTGAGACGCTTGTTTTGCAAAGAGGGCCGCAAGTATGACGGTGTGACGAGAGCCACATTGGGGAGATTGTTAGGCGCTTGGATTGCAAAGAGGGCCGCAAGTATGGGGGAGTGACGAGAGCCACATTGGAGAGATTGTGAGACGCTTGTATTGCAAAGAGGGCCGCAAGTATGACGGTGTGACGAAAGCCACATCGGGGAGATTGTAAGGCGCTCTGATTGCAAAGAGGGCTTCAAGTATGACGGAGTAGAGAGCCACATTGGGGACATTGTTAGGCGCTTGGATTGCAAAGAGGGCCGCAAGTTTTACGAAATGGCAAGAGCAACACTGGGGAGATTGTTAGGCGCTTTGATTGCAAAGAGGGCCGCAAGTATGACAGATTGTTAGACGCTTGGATTGAAAAGAGGGCCGCAAGTATGACGGAGTGGCGAGAGCCACATCGGGGAGATTGTTAGGCACTTGGATTGCAAAGAGGGCCGCCAGTATGACGGTGTGGCGAGAGCCACATTGGGGAGATTGTTAGGCGCTTGGATTGCAAAGAGGGCCGCAAGTATGACGGTGTGACGAGAGCCACATTAGGGAGATTGTTAGGCGTTTTGATTGCAAATAGGGCCGCAAGTATGGTGGAGTGACGAGAGCCATATTGGGGAGATTGTTAGGCGCTTGGATTGCAAAGAGGGCCGAGAGAATGGCGGAGTGGCGAGAGCCACATCGGGGAGATTGTTAGGCGCTCTGATTGCAAAGAAGGCCGCAAGTATGACGGAGTGGCGAGAGCCACATTGGGGAGATTGTTAGGCGCATGGATTGCAAAGAGGGCCGCAAGAGTGATGGAGTGAAAGTGCCACCTTGGGGAGATTGTGAGGCGCTTCGATTGCAAAGAGGGCCGCAAGTATGACGGTGTGACGAGAACAACACTGGGGAGATTTTTTAGGCGCTTGGATTGCAAAGAGGGCCGCAAGTATGACGGAGTGGCGAGAGCCACATTGGGTTGATTGTTAGGCGCTTAGATTGCAAAAAGAGGGCCGCAAGTATGACGGTGTGACGAGAGCCACATTGGGGGATTGTTATGCGCTTGGATGGCAAAGAGGGCCGCAAGTATGACGGAGTAACGAGAGATACATTGAGGATATGTTAGGCACTTGGATTGCAAAGAGGGCCGCAAGTATGACAGAGCGACGAGAGCCACATTGGGGAGATTGTTAGGCGCTTGGATTGCCAAGGGGGCCGCCAGTATGGTGGAGTTACGAGAGCCACACTGGGGAGTTTGTTAGGCGCTTGGATTGCAAAGAGGGCCGCAAGTATGACGGAGTGACGAGAGTTACATTGGGGAGTTTGTTAGGCGCTTAGATTGCAAAGAAGGCCGCAAATAAGGCGGAGTGGTAAGAGCCACATCGGGGAGATTGTTAGGCGCTTGGATTGCAAAGAGGGCCGCAAGTTTGACGGAGTGACGAGATCCACATCGGAGAGATTGTTAGGCGCTTGGATTGCAAAGAGAGCCGCAAGTATGACGGTGTGAAGAGAGCCACATTGGGGAGGTTGTTAGGCGCTTGGTTTGCAAAGAGGGCCGCAAGTATGACGGAGTGGCGAGAGCAACATTGGGAAGATTGTGAGGCGCTTTGATTGCAAAGAGGGCCGCAACTATGACGGAGTGACTACAGGCGCATTTGGGAGATGTGAGGCACTTGGATTGCAAAGAGGGCCTCAAGTATGGTGGAGTGACGAGAGCCACATTGGGGAGATTGTTAGGCGTTTGGATTGCAAAGAGGGCCGCAAGTATGACGGTGTGAAGAGAGCCACATTGGGGAAATTGTTAGACACTTGGATTGCAAAGAGGGCCGCAAGTATGACGGAGCGACGAGAGCCACATTGGGGAGATTGTTAGGCGCTTGGATTGCAAAGAGGGCCGCAAGTATGACGGAGTGGCGAGAGCAACACTTGAAGAGATTGTTAGACGCTTGGATTGCAAAGAGGGCCG
This sequence comes from Isoperla grammatica, assembly GCA_945910005.1. Classification (NCBI taxonomy): domain Eukaryota; kingdom Metazoa; phylum Arthropoda; class Insecta; order Plecoptera; family Perlodidae; genus Isoperla; species Isoperla grammatica. The sequence continues at coordinate 40,646,544 of OX246748.1, read as the reverse complement.
CAAGTATGACGGAGTGGCGAGAGCCACATTAGGGAGATGTTAGGCACATGGATTGCAAACAGCACATTTTTGTTTTCAGGATGTCTAGATAATTAACGCAAAAAAAATAAATAAAAATACAAAAACAAATTTGATTATCCCGTATGGTAGCTACGAGCGCTTGAAAAAAAAATTTCCCCTTAGTAAACCCTTCTCAACTTTGCTTGTCTGAATATGGAAGAAAAAAAGACTGCCGGTTACGGGACTCGAACCCCGGACCGCGAAATACTAGTCGGCGTCGCTATCCCGTATGCCATGCCACTCGATGGAAGTTGGATCGCTTACACTGATAGATAACCCACTGCTCTCAATGTATGCATGAATACATCTCATTGTATCTCGATTCATTCTTATTGTAATTGTAACACCAAAGCTAGATAGATTTATGGACAGCGAGGGTCTCATTGGATTTAAAAAACATCCAAGAATATCCAGGAAGCCGTTTTTTAACTAACTTTAAAAATTCAGTTTCAACACATTGTCTTATTAAAATCGCCTTGGATAGATCTTGATCGCGTGATCGCGAAAGAGTAAATCGTTTGTGGTAACAACGAGCCGTTTAACCGGTAAAAAATAAACCGTGTCCATTCACGTTGATGCATTGATATTAATGCGTGAAAATGGTGGAACAAAAAAGAGTGGGTGTACCGGGTCTCGAACCCCAGACCTCAAGTATTCGTAGCTACGACGTTACTTCGTACGCCACGCCAATCGATGGAAGTAGCTTTGCTTACACTGGTAGATAACACACTGGTCTCAATGTATGGCATAGCTTGTTGTATTCAGATAGCTCGTCATCACGCCAACATTAAAACATGTTTCCTCGGCTAACCATTAATGCAAGGCAAGCATTAACATGTTTTATGTATAGAGTATGAATGTCCAACGGAGAAACTCTAATCATTATTTTATTACCATTTAACAAGAGACGCTACGCGTCGTCAAAGACGTGCTCAAAGACACTCTGTTTTTTAGAATTATATTCTTTACGGCTATATTGTTTAATTGGGGGATCTTAAAGTTACTTCTCAAGGTAGATATGAACATGGTCTACTTTCAAAAAAATCATCAGGTCGCTATGTTTTTTGTGAGCGACGTGAGGCGTCGCCGAAATTTCAAAGATTTTCTTGTCAAGTTCCACTTTCGGTACCGATTGTGGATAAACGGTGGTACCTAGTTAGTCGTAGCGTCGAACTTAAGGTCAACAATAATCCTTGGTGACGTAGTAACTCTACTGGTGTGACGAGTGACGGTGTGACGAGAGCCACATTGGGGAGATTGTTTGGCACTTGGATTGCAAAGAGGGCCGCAAGTATGGCGGAGCGACGAGAGCCAAATTGGGGAGATTGTTAGGCGCTTGGATTGCCAAGAGGGCCGCAAGTATGGTATAGTTACGAGTGCCACACTGAGGAGATTGTTAGGCGCTTGGATTGCAAAGAGGGCCGCAAGTATGACGGAGTGACGAGAGCCACATTGGGGAGTTTGTGAGGCGCTTGGATTGCAAAGAGGGCCGCAAGTATGACGGAGTGACGAGAGATACATTGGGGATATGTTAGGCACTTGGATTGCAAAGAGGGCCGCAAGTATGAAGGTTTGACGAGAGCCACATTGGGGAGATTGTTAAGCGTTTTGATTGCAAAGAGGGCCGCAAGTATGGTGGAATGACGAGAGCCATATTGGGGAGATTGTTAGGCGCTTGGATTGCAAAGAGGGCCGCAATAATGGCGGAGTGGCGAAAGCCACATCGGGGAGATTGTAAGGCGCTCTGATTGCAAAGAGGGCCGCAAGTATGACGGAGTGGCGAGAGCCACATCGGGGAGATTGTTAGGCGCTTGGATGGCAAAGAGGGCCGCAAGTATGACGGTGTGACGAGAGCCACATTGGGGACATAATAAGGCGCTTGGATTGCAAAGAGGGCCGCAAGTTTGACGGAGTGGCGAGAGCAACACTGGGGAGATTGTAAGGCGCTTTGATTGCACAGAGGGCCGCAAATATAGGTGGAGTGACGAGAGCCACATTGGGGAGATTGTTAGGCGCTTGGATTGCAAATAGGGCCGCAAGGATGACGGAGTGGCGAGAGCCACATTGGGGAGATTGTTAGGCTTTTGGATTGCAAAGAGGGCCGCAAGTATGGCGGAGTGACGAGAGCCACACTGGGGAGATTGTTAGGCGCTTGAATTGCAAAGAGGGCCGAAAGCATGGCGGTGTGACGAGAGCCACATTGGGGAGATTGTTAGGCGCTTGGACTGCAAAGAGGGCCGCAAGTATGGCGGAGTGACGAGAACCACATCGAGAGATTGTTAGGCGCTTGGATTGCAAAGAGGGCCGCAAGTATGACAAAGTGACGAGAGCCACATTGGGGAGATTGTTAGGCGCTTGGATTGAAAAGGGGGCCGCAAGTATGACGGAGTGGCGAGAGCCACATCGGGGAGATTGTTAGGCGCTTTGATTGCAAAGAGGGCCGCAAGTATTACGGAGTGGCGAGAACCACATGGGGAAGATTGTTAGGCGCTTGGATTGCAAAGAGGGCCGCAAGTTTGACAGAGTGACGAGATCCACATCGGAGAGATTGTTAGGCGCTTGGATTGAAAAGGGGGCCGCAAGTATGACGGAGTGGCGAGAGCCACATCGGGGAGATTGTTAGGCGCTTTGATTGCAAAGAAGGCCGCAAGTATGACGGAGTGGCGAGAACCACATGGGGGAGATTGTTAGGCGCTTGGATTGCAAAGAGGGCCGCAAGAGTGACGGAGTGAAAGTGCCACCTTGGGGAGATTGTTAGGCGCTTGGATGGCAAAGAGGGCCGCAAGTATGGCGGAGTGGCGAGAGCCATATTGGGGAGATTGTAAGGCGCTTGGATTTCAAAGAGGGCCGCAAGTATGGCGGAGTGGCGAGAGCCATATTGGGGAGATTGTAAGGCGCTTGGATTTCAAAGAGGGCCGCAAGTATGGCGGAGTGGCGAGAGCCACATTAGGGAGATGTTAGGCACTTGGATTGCAAAAAGGGGCGGAATTATGGGGGAGTGACGAGAGCCACATTGGAGAGATTGTTAGACGCTTATATTGCAAAGAGGGCCGCAAGTATGACGGTGTGACGAGAGCCACATTGGGGAGATTGTAAGGCGCTTGGATTGCAAAGAGGGCCGCAAGTATGACGATGTGGCGAGAGCAACACTGGGGATATTGTAAGGCGCTTGGATTGCAAAGAGGGCCGCAAGTTTGGTGCAGTGACGAGAGCCACATTGGGGAGATTGTTAGGTGCTTGGATTGCAAAGAGGGCCGCAAGAATGGCGGTGTGACGAGAGCCACATTGGGGAGATTGTGAGGCGCTTGGATTGCAAAGAGGGCCGCAAGTATGACGGAGTGACGACAGGCCCATTTGGGAGATGTGAGGCACTTGGATTGCAAAGGGGGCCGCAAGTATGACAGTGTGACGAGAGCCACATTGAGGAGATTGTTAGGCGCTTGGATTGCAAAGAGGGCCGCAAGTATGACGGAGTGGGAAAGCAACACTGGGGAGATTTTAAGGCGCTTGTTTGAAAAGAGGGCCGCAAGTATGACGGTGTGACGAGAGCCACATCGGGGAGATTGTTATGCGCTTTGATTGCAAGGAGGGCCGCAAGTATGAAGGAGTGGCGAGAACCACATTGGGGAGATTGTTAGGCGCTCTGATTCAAGAGGGCCGCAAGTATGCCGGAGCGACGTGAGCCACATTAGAGAGATTGTTAGGCGCTTGGATTGCAAAGAGGGCCGCAAGAGTGACGGAGTGGCGAGAGCCACATTAGGGAGATGTTAGGCACATGGATTGCAAAGAGGGCCGCAAGTATGGCGGAGTGGCGAGAGCAACACTGGGGAGATTGTTAGACGCTTGGATTGCAAAGAGGGCCGCAAGTATGACGGTGTGACGTGAGCCACATTGGGGAGATTGTTAGGCGCTTGGTTTGCAAAGAGGGCCGCAAGTATGACGGAGTGGCGAGAGCAACACTGAGGAGATTGTTAGACGCTTGGGGCCACCTTAGGGAGTTTGTTAGGCGCTTGGATTGCAAAGAGGGCCGCAAGTATGGCGGAGTGGTGAGAGCCACATCGGGGAGATTGTCAGGCGCTTGGATTGCAAAGAGGGCCGCAAGTATGACGGAGTGGCGAGAGCAACACTGGGGAGATTGTTAGACGCTTGGAAATGCAAAGAAGGCCGCAAGTATGACGGAGTGGCGAGTGCCACATTAGGGAGATGTTAGGCACATGGATTGCAAACAGCACATTTTTGTTTTCAGGATGTCTAGATAATTAACGCAAAAAAAATAAATAAAAATTCAAAAACAAATTTGACCATCCCGTATGGTAGCTACGAGCGCTTGAAAAAAAAATTTCCCCTTAGTAAACCCTTCTCAACTTTGCTTGTCTGAATATGGAAGAAAAAAAGACTGCCGGTTACGGGACTCGAACCCCGGACCGCGAAAACACTAGTCGGCGTCGCTACCCCGTACGCCATGCCACTCGATGGAAGTTGGATCGCTTACACTGATAGATAACCCACTGCTCTCAATGTATGCATGAATACATCTCATTGTATCTCGATTCATTCTTATTGTAATTGTAACACCAAAGCTAGATAGATTTATGGACAGCAAGGGTCTCATTGGATTTAAAAAACATCCAAGAATATCCAGGAAGCCGTTTTTTAACTAACTCTAAAAATTCAGTTTCAACACATTGTCTTTTTAAAATCGCCTTTGATAGATCTTGATCGCGTGATCGCGAAAGAGTAAATCGTTTGTGGTAACAACGAGCCGTTTAACCGGTAAAAAATAAACCGTGTCCATTCACGTTAATGCATTGATATTAATGCGTGAAAATGGTGGAACAAAAAAGAGTGGGTGTACCGGGTCTCGAACCCCAGACCTCAAGTATTCGAAGCTACAACGTTACTTCGTACGCCACGCCAAACGATGGAAGTAGCGTTGCTTACACTGGTAGATAACACACTGGTCTCAATGTATGGCATAGCTTGTTGTATTCAGATAGCTCGTAATCACGCCAACATTAAAACATGTTTCTCGGCTAACCATTAATGCAAGGCAAGCATTAACATGTTTTATGTATAGAGTATGAATGTCCAACGGAGAAACTCTAATCATTATTATATTAACCATTTAACAAGAGACGCTACGCGTCGTCAAAGACGTGCTCAAAGACACTCTGTTTTTTAGAATTATATTCTTTACGGCTATATTGTTTAAATGGGGGATCTAAAAGTTACGTCTCAAGGTAGATATGAACATGGTCTACTTTCAAAAAATCATCAGGTCGCTATGTTTTTTGTGAGCGACGTGAGGCGTCGCCGAAATTTCAAAGATTTTCTTGTCAAGTTCCACTTTCGGTACCGATTGTGGATGAACGGTGGTACCTAGTTAGTCGTAGCGTCGAACTTAAGGTCAACAATAATCCTCAGTGACGTAGTAACTCTACTGGTGTGACGAGTGATGGTGTGACAGGAGCCACATTATGGAGATTGTTTGGCACTTGGATTGCAAAGAGGGCCGCAAGTATGACGGAGAGACGAGAGCCAAATTGGGGAGATTGTTAGGCGCTTGGATTGCCAAGAGGGCCGCAAGTATGGTGGAGTTACGAGAGCCACACTGGGGAGATTGTTAGGCGCTTGGATTGCAAAGAGGGCCGCAAGTATGACGGAGTGACGAGAGCCACATTGGAGAGTTTGTGAGGCGCTTGGATTGCAAAGTGGGCCGCAGGTATGACGGAGTGACGAGAGATACATTGGGGATATGTTAGGCACTTGAATTGCAAAGAGGGCCGCAAGTATAAAGGTTTGACGAGAGCCACATTGGGGAGATTGTTAAGCGTTTTGATTGCAAAGAGGGCCGCAAGTATGGTGGAGTGACGAGAGCCATATTGGGGAGATTGTTAGGCACTTGGATTGCAAAGAGGGCCGCAAGAATGGCGGAGTGGCGAGAGCCACATTGGGGAGATTGTTAGTCGCTTGGATGGCAAAGAGGGCCGCAAGTATGACGGTGTGACGAGAGCCACATTGGGGACATAATTAGGCGCTTGGATTGCAAAGAGGGCCGCAAGTTTGACGGAGTGGCGAGAGCAACACTGGGGAGATTGTTAGGCGCTTTGATTGCACAGAGGGCCGCAAATATAGGTGGAGTGACGAAAGCCACATTGGGGAGATTGTTAGGCGCTTGGATTGCAAAGAGGGCCGCAAGGATGACGGAGTGGCGAGAGCCACATTGGAATGATTGTTAGGCTTTTGGATTGCAAAGAGGGCCGCAAGTATGGCGGAGTGACGAAAGCCACACTGGGGAGATTGTTAGGCGCTTGAATTGCAAAGAGGGCCGCAAGCATGGCGGTGTGACGAGAGCCACATTGGGGAGATTGTTAGGCGCTTGGACTGCAAAGAGGGCCGCAAGTATGGTGGAGTGACGAGAACCACATCGAGAGATTGTTAGGCGCTTGGATTGCAAAGAGGACCGCAAGTATGACAAAGTGACGAGAGCCACATTGGGGAGATTGTTAGGCGCTTGGATTGAAAAGAGGGCCGCAAGTATGACGGTGTGACGAGAGCCACATTGGGGAGATTGTTAGGCGCTTGGTTTGCAAAGAGGGCCGCAAGTATGACGGAGTGGCGAGAGCAACACTGAGGAGATTGTTAGACGCTTGGATTGCAAAGCGGGCCGCAGGTATGACGGAGTGGCGAGAGCCACATTAGGGAGATTGTTAGGCGCTTGGATTGCAAAGAGGGCCGAAAGTATGGCGGAGTGGCGAGAGCCACATTAGGGAGATGTTAGGCACTTGGCCTGCAAAGAGGGCCGCAAGTATGGTGGAGTGACGAGAGCCACATTGGAGAGATTAGAAGGCGCTTGGATTGCAAAGAGGGCTTCAAGTATGGTGCAGTGACGAGAGCCACATTGGGAAGATTGTTAGGTGCTTGGATTGCAAAGAGGGCCGCAAGAATGGCGGTGTGACCAGAGCCACATTGGGGAGATTGTTAGGCGCTTGGATTGCAAAGAGGGCCGCAAGTATGACAGAGTGACGAGAGCCACATTGGGGAGATTGTGAGGCGCTTGGATTGCAATGAGGGCCGCAAGTATGACGGAGTGACGACAGGCCCATTTGGGAGATGTGAGGCACTTGGATTGCAAAGAGGGCCGCAAGTATGGTGGAGTGTCGAGAGCCACATTGGGGAGATTGTTAGGCGTTTGGATTGCAAAGAGGGCCGCAAGTATGACGGTGTAAAGAGAGCCACATTGGGGAAATTGTTAGGCACTTTGATTGCAAAGAGAGCCGCAATTATGACGGAGCGGCAAGAGCCACATTGGGGAGATTGTTAGGCGCTTGGATTTCAAAGAGGGCCGCAAGTATGAGGGAGTGACGAGATCCACATCGGAGAGATTGTTAGGCGCTTGGGGCCACCTTAGGGAGTTTGTAAGGCGCTTGGATTGCAAAGAGGGCCGCAAGTATGACGGAGTGGCGAGAGCCACATTAGGGAGATTGTAAGGCGCTTGGATTGAAAAGAGGGCCGCAAGTATGACGGAGTAGCGAGAGCCACATTAAGGAGATTGTTAGGCGCTTGGATTGCAAAGAGGGCCGCAAGTATGGCGGTGTGATGAGAGTCACATTGGGGAGATTGTTAGGCGCCTGGATTGCAAAGAGGGCCGCAAGTATGGCGGAGTAGCAAGAGCCACATTAGGGAGATTGTTAGGCGCTTGATTGCAAAGAGGGCCGCAAGTATGACGAAGTGGCGAGAGCAACACTGGGGAGATTGTTAGGCGCTTGGATTGCAAAGAGGGCCGCAAGTATGGTGCAGTGACAAGAGCCACATTGGGGAGATTGTCTGGTGCTTGGATTGCAAAGAGGGCCGCAAGAATGGCGGTGTGACGAGAGCCATATTGGGGAGATTGTTAGGCGATTGGATTGCAAAGAGGGCCGCAAGTATGACGGTGTGAAGAGAGCCACATTGGGGAGATTGTTAAGCGCTTGGTTTGCAAAGAGGGCCGCCAGTATGACGGAGTGGCGAGAGCAACATTAAGGAGATTGTGAGGTGCTTGGATTGCAAAGAGGGCCGCAAGTATGACGGAGTGACGACAGGCCCATTTGGGAGATGTGAGGCACTTGGATTGCAAAGAGGGCCGCAAGTATGGTGGAGTGAGGAGAGCCACATTGGGGAGATTGTTAGGCGTTTGGATTGCAAAGAGGGCCGCAAGTATGACGGTGTGAAGAGAGCCACATTGGGGAGATTGTTAGGCGCTTGGTTTGCAAAGAGGGCCGCAAGTATGACGGAGTGGCGAGAGCAACACTGAGGAGATTGTTAGACGCTTGGATTGCAAAGAGGGCCGCAAGTATGACGGAGTGGCGAGAGCCACATTAGGGAGATGTTAGGCACATGGATTGCAAACAGCACATTTTTGTTTTCAGGATGTCTAGATAATTAACGCAAAAAAAATAAATAAAAATACAAAAACAAATTTGACCATCCCGTATGGTAGCTACGAGCGCTTGAAAAAAAAATTTCCCCTTAGTAAACCCTTCTCAACTTTGCTTGTCTGAATATGGAAGAAAAAAAGACTGCCGGTTACGGGACTCGAACCCCGGACCGCGAAAACACTAGTCGGCGTCGCTACCCCGTACGCCATGCCACTCGATGGAAGTTGAAATGCTTACACTGATAGATAACCCACTGCTCTCAATGTATGCATGAATACATCTCATTGTATCTCGATTCATTCTTATTGTAATTGTAACACCAAAGCTAGATAGATTTATGGACAGCGAGGGTCTCATTGGATTTAAAAAAAATCCAAGAATATCCAGGAAGCCGTTTTTTAACTAACTCAAAAAATTCAGTTTCAACACATTGTCTTTTTAAAATCGCCTTTGATAGATCTTGATCGCGTGATCGCGAAAGAGTAAATCGTTTGTGGTAACAACGAGCCGTTTAACCGGTAAAAAATAAACCGTGTCCATTCACGTTGATGCATTGATATTAATGCGTGAAAATGGTGGAACAAAAAAGAGTGGGTGTACCGGGTCTCGAACCCCAGACCTCAAGTATTCGAAGCTACAACGTTACTTCGTACGCCACGCCAATCGATGGAAGTAGCGTTGCTTACACTGGTAGATAACACACTGGTCTCAATGTATGGCATAGCTTGTTGTATTCAGATAGCTCGTCATCACGCCAACATTAAAACATGTTTCCTCGGCTAACCATTAATGCAAGGCAAGCATTAACATGTTTTATGTATAGAGTATGAATGTCCAACGGAGAAACTCTAATCATTATTATATTAACAATTTAACAAGAGACGCTACGCGTCGTCAAAGACGTGCTCAAAGACACTCTGTTTTTTAGAATTATATTCTTTACGGCTATATTGTTTAATTGGGGGATCTTAAAGTTACTTCTCAAGGTAGATATGAACATGGTCTACTTTCAAAAAAATCATCAGGTCGCTATGTTTTTTGTGAGCGACGTGAGGCGTCGCCGAAATTTCAAAGATTTTCTTGTCAAGTTCCACTTTCGGTACCGATTGTAGATGAACGGTGGTACCTAGTTAGTCGTAGCGTCGAACTTAAGGTCAACAATAATCCTTAGTGACGTAGTTACTCTACTGGTGTGACGAGTGACGGTGTGACGAGAGCCACATTGGGGAGATTGTTTGGCACTTGGATTGCAAAGAGGGCCGCAAGTATGACGGAGCGACGAGAGCCAAATTGGGGAGATTGTTAGGCGCTTGGATTGCCAAGAGGGCCGCAAGTATGGTGGAGTTACGAGAGCCACACTGGGGAGATTGTTAGGCGCTTGGATTGGAAAGAGGGCCGCAAGTATGACGGAGTGACGAGGGCCACATTGGGGAGTTTGTGAGGCGCTTGGATTGCAAAGAGGGCCGCAAGTATGACGGAGTGACGAGAGATACATTGGGGATATGTTAGGCACTTGGATTGCAAAGAGAGCCGCAAGTATAAAGGTTTGACGAGAGCCACATTGGGGAGATTGTTAAGCGTTTTGATTGCAAAGAGGGCCGCAAGTATGGTGGAGTGACGAGAGCCATATTGGGGAGATTGTTAGGTGCTTGGATTGCAAAGAGGGCCGCAAGAATGGCGGAGTGGCGAAAGCCACATCGGGGAGATTGTAAGGCGCTCTGATTGCAAAGAGGGCCGCAAGTATGACGGAGTGGCGAGAGCCACATTGGGGAGATTGTTAGGCGCTTGGATGGCAAAGAGGGCCGCAGGTATGACGGAGTGGCGAGAGCCACATTGGGGACATAATTAGGCGCTTTGATTGCAAAGAGGGCCGAAAGTATGGCGGAGTGGCGAGAGCCACATTAGGGAGATGTTAGGCACTTGGCCTGCAAAGAGGGCCGCAAGTATGGTGGAGTGACGAGAGCCACATTAGAGATTAGAAGGCGCTTGGATTGCAAAGAGGGCTTCAAGTATGGTGCAGTGACGAGAGCCACATTGGGAAGATTGTTAGGTGCTTGGATTGCAAAGAGGGCCGCAAGAATGGCGGTGTGACCAGAGCCACATTGGGGAGATTGTTAGGCGCTTGGATTGCAAAGAGGGCCGCAAGTATGACAGAGTGACGAGAGCCACATTGGGGAGATTGTGAGGCGCTTGGATTGCAATGAGGGCCGCAAGTATGACGGAGTGACGACAGGCCCATTTGGGAGATGTGAGGCACTTGGATTGCAAAGAGGGCCGCAAGTATGGTGGAGTGTCGAGAGCCACATTGGGGAGATTGTTAGGCGTTTGGATTGCAAAGAGGGCCGCAAGTATGACGGTGTGAAGAGAGCCACATTGGGGAAATTGTTAGGCACTTTGATTGCAAAGAGAGCCGCAAGTATGACGGAGCGGCAAGAGCCACATTGGGGAGATTGTTAGGCGCTTGGATTTCAAAGAGGGCCGCAAGTATGAGGGAGTGACGAGATCCACATCGGAGAGATTGTTAGGCGCTTGGGGCCACCTTAGGGAGTTTGTAAGGCGCTTGGATTGCAAAGAGGGCCGCAAGTATGACGGAGTGGCGAGAGCCACATTAGGGAGATTGTAAGGCGCTTGGATTGCAAAGAGGGCCGCAAGTATGACGGAGTAGCGAGAGCCACATTAAGGAGATTGTTAGGCGCTTGGATTGCAAAGAGGGCCGCAAGTATGGCGGTGTGATGAGAGTCACATTGGGGAGATTGTTAGGCGCTTGGATTGCAAAGAGGGCCGCAAGTATGGCGGAGAAGCAAGAGCCACATTAGGGAGATTGTTAGGCGCTTGATTGCAAAGAGGGCCGCAAGTATGACGAAGTGGCGAGAGCAACACTGGGGAGATTGTTAGGCGCTTGGATTGCAAAGAGGGCCGCAAGTATAGTGCAGTTACAAGAGCCACATTGGGGAGATTGTCTGGTGCTTGGATTGCAAAGAGGGCCGCAAGAATGGCGGTGTGACGAGAGCCACATTGGGGAGATTGTTAGGCGACTGGATTGCAAAGAGGGCCGCAAGTATGACGGTGTAAAGAGAGCCACATTGGGGAGATTGTTAAGCGCTTGGTTTGCAAAGAGGGCCGCCAGTATGACGGAGAAGCGAGAGCAACATTAAGGAGATTGTGAGGTGCTTGGATTGCAAAGAGGGCCGCAAGTATGACGGAGTGACGACAGGCCCATTTGGGAGATGTGAGGCACTTGGATTGCAAAGAGGGCCGCAAGTATGGTGGAGTGAGGAGAGCCACATTGGGGAGATTGTTAGGCGTTTGGATTGCAAAGAGGGCCGCAAGTATGACGGTGTGAAGAGAGCCACATTGGGGAGATTGTTAGGCGCTTGGTTTGCAAAGAGGGCCGCAAGTATGACGGAGTGGCGAGAGCAACACTGAGGAGATTGTTAGACGCTTGGATTGCAAAGAGGGCCGCAAGTATGACGGAGTGGCGAGAGCCACATTAGGGAGATGTTAGGCACATGGATTGCAAACAGCACATTTTTGTTTTCAGGATGTCTAGATAATTAACGCAAAAAAAATAAATAAAAATACAAAAACAAATTTGACCATCCCGTATGGTAGCTACGAGCGCTTGAAAAAAAAATTTCCCCTTAGTAAACCCTTCTCAACTTTAATTGTCTGAATATGGAAGAAAAAAAGACTGCCGGTTACGGGACTCGAACCCCGGACCGCGAAAACACTAGTCGGCGTCGCTACCCCGTACGCCATGCCACTCGATGGAAGTTGAAACGCTTACACTGATAGATAACCCACTGCTCTCAATGTATGCATGAATACATCTCATTGTATCTCGATTCATTCTTATTGTAATTGTAACACCAAAGCTAGATAGATTTATGGACAGCGAGGGTCTCATTGGATTTAAAAAAAATCCAAGAATATCCAGGAAGCCGTTTTTTAACTAACTCAAAAAATTCAGTTTCAACACATTGTCTTTTTAAAATCGCCTTTGATAGATCTTGATAGCGTGATCGCGAAAGAGTAAATCGTTTGTGGTAACAACGAGCCGTTTAACCGGTAAAAAATAAACCGTGTCCATTCACGTTGATGCATTGATATTAATGCGTGAAAATGGTGGAACAAAAAAGAGTGGGTGTACCGGGTCTCGAACCCCAGACCTCAAGTATTCGAAGCTACAACGTTACTTCGTACGCCACGCCAATCGATGGAAGTAGCGTTGCTTACACTGGTAGATAACACACTGGTCTCAATGTATGGCATAGCTTGTTGTATTCAGATAGCTCGTCATCACGCCAACATTAAAACATTGTTCCTCGACTAACCATTAAAGCAAGGCAAGCATTAACATGTTTTATGTATAGAGTATGAATGTCCAACGGAGAAACTCTAATCATTATTATATTAACAATTTAACAAGAGACGCTACGCGTCGTCAAAGACGTGCTCAAAGACACTCTGTTTTTTAGAATTATATTCTTTACGGCTATATTGTTTAATTGGAGGATCTTAAAGTTACTTCTCAAGGTAGATATGAACATGGTCTACTTTCAAAAAAATCATCAGGTCGCTATGTTTTTTGTGAGCGACGTGAGGCGTCGCCGAAATTTCAAAGATTTTCTTGTCAAGTTCCACTTTCGGTACCGATTGTGGATGAACGGTGGTACCTAGTTAGTCGTAGCGTCGAACTTAAGGTCAACAATAATCCTTAGTGACGTAGTAACTCTACTGGTGTGACGAGTGACGGTGTAACGAGAGCCACATTGGGGAGATTGTTTGGCACTTGGATTGCAAAGAGGGCCGCAAGTATGACGGAGCGACGAGAGCCAAATTGGGGAGATTGTTAGGCGCTTGGATTGCCAAGAGGGCCGCAAGTATGGTGGAGTTACGAGAGCCACACTGGGGAGATTGTTAGGCGCTTGGATTGCAAAGAGGGCCGCAAGTATGACGGAGTGACGAGGGCCACATTGGGGAGTTTGTGAGGCGCTTGGATTGCAAAGAGGGCCGCAAGTATAACGGAGTGACGAGAGATACATTGGGGATATGTTAGGCACTTGGATTTCAAAGAGGGCCGCAAGTATGAAGGTTTGACGAGAGTCACATTGGGGAGATAGTTAGGCGCTTGGATTTCAAAGAGGGCCGCAAGTATGAGGGAGTGACGAGATCCACATCGGAGAGATTGTAAGGCGCTTGGGGCCACCTTAGGGAGTTTGTAAGGCGCTGGATTGCAAAGAGGGCCGCAAGTATGACGGAGTGGCGAGAGCCACATTAGGGAGATTGTAAGGCGCTTGGATTGCAAAGAGGGCCGCAAGTATGACGGAGTAGCGAGAGCCACATTAAGGAGATTGTTAGGCGCTTGGATTGCAAAGAGGGCCGCAAGAATGGCGGTGTGATGAGAGTCACATTGGGGAGATTGTTAGGCGCTTGGATTGCAAAGAGGGCCGCAAGTATGGCGGAGTAGCAAGAGCCACATTAGGGAGATTGTTAGGCGCTTGATTGCAAAGAGGGCCGCAAGTATGACGAAGTGGCGAGAGCAACACTGGGGAGATTGTTAGGCGCTTGGATTGCAAAGAGGGCCGCAAGTATGGTGCAGTGACAAGAGCCACATTGGGGAGATTGTCTGGTGCTTGGATTGCAAAGAGGGCCGCAAGAATGGCGGTGTGACGAGAGCCACATTGGGGAGATTGTTAGGCGATTGGATTGCAAAGAGGGCCGCAAGTATGACGGTGTGAAGAGAGCCACATTGGGGAGATTGTTAAGCGCTTGGTTTGCAAAGAGGGCCGCCAGTATAACGGAGTGGCGAGAGCAACATTAAGGAGATTGTGAGGTGCTTGGATTGCAAAGAGGGCCGCAAGTATGACGGAGTGACGACAGGCCCATTTGGGAGATGTGAGGCACTTGGATTGCAAAGAGGGCCGCAAGTATGGTGGAGTGAGGAGAGCCACATTGGGGAGATTGTTAGGCGTTTGGATTGCAAAGAGGGCCGCAAGTATGACGGTGTGAAGAGAGCCACATTGGGGAGATTGTTAGGCGCTTGGTTTGCAAAGAGGGCCGCAAGTATGACGGAGTGGCGAGAGCAACACTGAGGAGATTGTTAGACGCTTGGATTGCAAAGAGGGCCGCAAGTATGACGGAGTGGCGAGAGCCACATTAGGGAGATGTTAGGCACATGGATTGCAAACAGCACATTTTTGTTTTCAGGATGTCTAGATAATTAACGCAAAAAAAATAAATAAACGGTGGTACCTAGTTAGTCGTAGCGTCGAACTTAATGTCAACAATAATCCTTAGTGACGTAGTAACTCTACTGGTGTGACGAGTGACGGTGTAACGAGAGCCACATTGGGGAGATTGTTTGGCACTTGGATTGCAAAGAGGGCCGCAAGTATGACGGAGCGACGAGAGCCAAATTGGGGAGATTGTTAGGCGCTTGGATTGCCAAGAGGGCCGCAAGTATGGTGGAGTTACGAGAGCCACACTGGAGAGATTGTTAGGCGCTTGGATTGCAAAGAGGGCCGCAAGTATGACGGAGTGACGAGGGCCACATTGGGGAGTTTGTGAGGCGCTTGGATTGCAAAGAGGGCCGCAAGTATGACGGAGTGACGAGAGATACATTGGGGATATGTTAGGCACTTGGATTGCAAAGAGGGCCGCAAGTATAAAGGTTTGACGAGAGCCACATTGGGGAGATTGTTAAGCGTTTTGATTGCAAAGAGGGCCGCAAGTATGGTGGAGTGACGAGAGCCATATTGGGGAGATTGTAAGGTGCTTGGATTGCAAAGAGGGCCGCAAGAATGGCGGAGTGGCGAAAGCCACATCGGGGAGATTGTAAGGCGCTCTGATTGCAAAGAGGGCCGCAAGTATGACGGAGTGGCGAGAGCCACATTGGGGAGATTGTTAGGCGCTTGGATGGCAAAGAGGGCCGCAAGTATGACGGTGTGACGAGAGCCACATTGGGGACATTATTAGGCACTTGGATTGCAAAGAGGGCCGCAAGTTTGACGGAGTGGCGAGAGCAACACTGGGGAGATTGCTAGGCGCTTTGATTGCACAGAGGGCCGCAAATATAGGTGGAGTGACGAGAGCCACATTGGGGAGATTGTTAGGCGCTTGGATTGCAAAGAGGGCCGCAAGGATGACGGAGTGGCGAGAACCACATTGGGGAGATTGTTAGGCTTTTGGATTGCAAAGAGGGCCGCAAGTATGGCGGAGTGACGAGAGCCACACTGGGGAGATTGTTAGGCGCTTGAATTGCAAAGAGGGCCGCAAGCATGGCGGTGTGACGAGAGCCACATTGGGTAGATTGTTAGGCGCTTGGACTTCAAAGAGGGCCGCAAGTATGGCGGAGTGACGAGAACCACATCAAGAGATTGTTAGGCGCTTGGATTGCAAAGAGGGCCGCAAGTATTACAAAGTGACGAGAGCCACATTGGGGAGATTGTTAGGCGCTTGGATTGAAAAGAGGGCCGCAAGTATGACGGAGTGGCGAGAGCCACATCGGGGAGATTGTTAGGCGCTTTGAATGCAAAGAGGGCCGCAAGTATGACGGAGTGGCGAGAACCACATGGGGGAGATTGTTAGGCGCTTAAATTGCAAAGAGGGCCGCAAGAGTGACGGAGTGAAAGTGCCACCTTGTGGAGATTGTGAGGCGCTTGGATTGCAAAGAGGGCCGCAAGTATGACGGAGTGGCGAGAGCCACATTGGGGAGATTGTTAGGTGCTCTGATTCAAGAGGGCCGCAAGTATGCCGGAGTGACGAGAGCCAAATTGGAGAGATTGTTAGGCGCTTGGATTGCAAAGAGGGCCGCAAGAGTGACGAAGTGCGAGTGCCACCTTGGGGAGATTGTAAGCCGCTTGGATTGCAAAGAGGGCCGCAAGTATGGCGGAGTGGCGAGAGCCATATTGGGGAGATTGTAAGGCACTTGGATTGCAAACAGGGCCGCAAGTTTGGGGGAGTGACGAGAGCCACATTGGAGAGATTGTGAGACGCTTGTTTTGCAAAGAGGGCCGCAAGTATGACGGTGTGACGAGAGCCACATTGGAGAGATTGTTAGGCGCTTGGATTGCAAAGAGGGCCGCAAGTATGGGGGAGTGACGAGAGCCACATTGGAGAGATTGTGAGACGCTTGTATTGCAAAGAGGGCAGCAAGTATGACGGTGTGACGAAAGCCACATCGGGGAGATTGTAAGGCGCTCTGATTGCAAAGAGGGCTTCAAGTATGACGGAGTAGAGAGCCACATTGGGGACATTGTTAGGCGCTTGGATTGCAAAGAGGGCCGCAAGTTTTACGAAATGGCAAGAGCAACACTGGGGAGATTGTTAGGCGCTTTGATTGCAAAGAGGGCCGCAAGTATGACAGATTGTTAGGCGCTTGGATTGAAAAGAGGGCCGCAAGTATGACGGAGTGGCGAGAGCCACATCGGGGAGATTGTAAGGCGCTTGGATTGCAAAGAGGGCCGCCAGTATGACGGTGTGGCGAGAGCCACATTGGGGAGATTGTTAGGCGCTTGGATTGCAAAGAGGGCCGCAAGTATGACGGTGTGACGAGAGCCACATTAGGGAGATTGTTAGGCGTTTTGATTGCAAAGAGGGCCGAAAGTATGGTGGAGTGACGAGAGCCATATTGGGGAGATTGTTAGGCGCTTAGATTGCAAAGAGGGCCGAGAGAATGGCGGAGTGGCGAGAGCCACATCGGGGAGATTGTTAGGCGCTCTGATTGCAAAGAAGGCCGCAAGTATGACGGAGTGGCGAGAGCCACATTGGGGAGATTGTTAGGCGCATGGATTGCAAAGAGGGCCGCAAGAGTCATGGAGTGAAAGTGCCACCTTGGGGAGATTTTTAGGCGCTTGGATTGCAAAGAGGGCCGCAAGTATGACGGAGTGGCGAGAGCCATTTGGGTTGATTGTTAGGCGCTTGGATTGCAAAGAGGGCCGCAAGTATGACGGTGTGACGAGAGCCACATTGGGGGATTGTTATGCGCTTGGATTGCAAAGAGGGCCGCAAGTATGACGGAGTGACGAGAGATACATTGAGGATATGTTAGGCACTTGGATTGCAAAGAGGGCCGCAAGTATGACAGAGCGACGAGAGCCACATTGGGGAGATTGTTAGGCGCTTGGATTGCAAAGAGGGCCGCAATTATGACGGAGTGACGACAGGCCCATTTGGGAGATGTGGGGCACTTGGATTGCAAAGAGGGCCTCAAGTATGGTGGAGTGACGAGAGCCACATTGGGGAGATTGTTAGGCGTTTGGATTGCAAAGAGGGCCGCAAGTATGACGGTGTGAAGAGAGCCACATTGGGGAAATTGTTAGGCACTTGGATTGCAAAGAGGGCCGCAAGTATGACGGAGCGACGAGAGCCACATTGGGGAGATTGTAAGGCGCTTGGATTGCAAAGAGGGCCGCAAGTATGACGGTGTGAAGAGAGCCACATTGGGGAGATTGTTAGGCGCTTGGTTTGCAAAGAGGGCCGCAAGTATGACGGAGTGGCGAGAGCAACACTGGGGAGATTGTTAGACGCTTGGATTGCAGAGAGGGCCGCAAGTATGACGGAGTGGCGAGAGCCACATTAGGGAGATGTTAGGCACATGGATTGCAAACAGCACATTTTTGTTTTCAGGATGTCTAGATAATTAACGCAAAAAAAATAAATAAAAATACAAAAACAAATTTGACCATCCCGTATGGTAGCTACGAGCACTTGAAAAAAAAATGTCCCCTTAGTAAACCCTTCTCAACTTTGCTTGTCTGAATATGGAAGAAAAAAAGACTGCCGGTTACGGGACTCGAACCCCGGACCGCGAAAACACTAGTCGGCGTCGCTACCACGTACGCCATGCCACTCGATGGAAGTTGGATCGCTTACACTGATAGATAACTTACTGCTCTCAATGTATGCATGAATACATCGTATTGTATCTCGATTCATTCTTATTGTAATTGTAACACCAAAGCTAGATAGATTTATGGACAGCGAGGGTCTCATTGGATTTAAAAAACATCCAAGAATATCCAGGAAGCCGTTTTTTAACTAACTTTAAAAATTCAGTTTCAACACATTGTCTTTTTAAAATCGCCTTTGATAGATCTTGATCGCGTGATCGCGAAAGAGTAAATCGTTTGTGGTAACAACGAGCCGTTTAACCGGTAAAAAATAAACCGTGTCCATTCACGTTGATGCATTGATATTAATGCGTGAAAATGGTGGAACAAAAAAGAGTGGGTGTACCGGGTCTCGAACCCCAGACCTCAAGTATTCGAAGCTACAACGTTACTTCGTACGCCACGCCAATCGATTGAAGTAGCGTTGCTTACACTGGTAGATAACACACTGGTCTCAATGTATGGCATAGCTTGTTGTATTCAGATAGCTCGTCATCACGCCAACATTAAAACATGTTTCCTCGGCTAACCATTAATGCAAGGCAAGCATTAACATGTTTTATGTATAGAGTATGAATGTCCAACGGAGAAACTCTAATCATTATTATATTAACCATTTAACAAGAGACGCTACGCGTCGTCAAAGACGTGCTCAAAGACACTCTGTTTTTAAGAATTATATTCTTTACGGCTATATTGTTTAATTGGGGGATCTTAAAGTTACTTCTCAAGGTAGATATGAACATAGTCTACTTTCAAAAAAATCATCAGGTCGCTATGTTTTTTGTGAGCGACGTGAGGCGTCGCCGAAATTTCAAAGATTTTCTTGTCAAGTTCCACTTTCGGTACCGATTGTGGATGAACGGTGGTTACCAGTTAGTCGTAGCGTCGAACTTAAGGTCAACAATAATCCTTGGTGACGTAGTCACTCTACTGGTGTGACGAGTGACGGTGTGACGAGAGCCACATTGGGGAGATTGTTTGGCACTTGGATTGCAAAGAGGGCCGCAAGTATGACGGAGCGACGAGAGCCAAATTGGGGAGATTGTTAGGCGCTTGGATTGCCAAGAGGGCCGCAAGTATGGTGGAGTTACGAGAGCCACACTGGGGAGATTGTTAGGCGCTTGGATTGCAAAGAGGGCCGCAAGTATGACGGAGTGACGAGAGCCACATTGGGGAGTTTGTGAGGCGCTTGGATTGCAAAGAAAGCCGCAAGTATGACGGAGTGACGAGAGATACATTGGGGATATGTTAGGCACTTGGATTGCAAAGAGGGCCGCAAGTATGAAGGTTTGACGAGAGTCACATTGGGGAGATTGTTAAGCGTTTTGATTGCAAAGAGGGCCGCAAGTATGGTGGAGTGACGAGAGCCATATTGGGGAGATTGTTAGGCGCTTGGATTGCAAAGAGGGCCGCAAGTATGACGGTGTGACGAGAGCCACATTGGGGACATAATTAGGCGCTTGGATTGCAAAGAGGGCCGCAAGTTTGACGGAGTGGCGAGAGCAACACTGGGGAGATTGTAAGGCGCTTTGATTGCACAGAGGGCCGCAAATATAGGTGGAGTGACGAGAGCCACATTGGGGAGATTGTTAGGCGCTTGGATTGCAAATAGGGCCGCAAGGATGTTGGAGTGGCGAGAGCCACATTGGGGAGATTGTTAGGCTTTTGGATTGCAAAGAGGGCCGCAAGTATGGTGGAGTGACGAGAGCCACACTGGGGAGATTGTTAGGCGCTTGAATTGCAAAGAGGGCCGCAAGCATGGCGGTGTGACGAGAGCCACATTGGGGAGATTGTTAGGCGCTTGGACTGCAAAGAGGGCCGCAAGTATGGCGAAGTGACGAGAACCACATCGAGAGATTGTGAGGCGCTTTGATTGCAAAGAGGGCCGCAAGTATGACAAAGTGACGAGAGCCACATTGGGGAGATTGTTAGGCGCTTGGATTGAAAAGGGGGCCGCAAGTATGACGGAGTGGCGAGAGCCACATCGGGGAGATTGTTAGGCGCTTTGATTGCGAAGAGGGCCGCAAGTATGACGGAGTGGCGAGAACCACATGGGGGAGATTGTTAGGCGCTTGGATTGCAAAGAGGGCCGCAAGAGTGACGGAGTGAAAGTGCCACCTTGGGGAGATTGTTAGGCGCTTGGATTGCAAAGAGGGCCGCAAGTATGGCGGAGTGGCGAGAGCCATATTGGGGAGATTGTTAGGCACTTGGATTGCAAAGAGGGCCGCAAGTATGGGGGAGTGACGAGAGCCACATTGGAGAGATTGTGAGACGCTTGTATTGCAAAGAGGGCCGCAAGTATGACAGTGTGACGAGAGCCACATTGGGGAGATTGGTAGGCACTTGGATTGCAAAGAGGGCCGCAAGTATGACGGAGTGGGAAAGCAACACTGGGGAGATTTTAAGGCGCTTGTTTGAAAAGAGGGCCGCAAGTATGACGGTGTGACGAGAGCCACATCGGGGAGATTGTTATGCGCTTTGATTGCAAGGAGGGCCGCAAGTATGACGGAGTGGCGAGAACCACATTGGAGAGATTGTTAGGCGCTTGGATTGCAAAGAGGGCCGCAAGTATGACGGAGTGGCGAGAGCCACATCGGGGAGATTGTTAGGCGTTTTGATTGCAAAGAGGGCCGCAGGTATGGTGGAGTGACGAGAGCCACATTGGGGAGATTGTTAGGCGCTTGGATTGCAAAGAGGGCCGCAAGTATGACGAGGTGACGAGAGCCACATTAGGGAGATTGTTAGGCGTTTTGATTGAAAAGAGGGCCGCAAGTATGGTGGAGTGACGAGAGCCATATTGGGGAGATTGTTAGGCGCTTGGATTGCAAAGAGGGCCGAGAGAATGGCGAAGTGGCGAGAGCCACATCGGGGAGATTGTTAGGCGCTCTGATTGCAAAGAAGGCCGCAAGTATGACGGAGTGGCGAGAGCCACATTGGGGAGATTGTTAGGCGCATGGATTGCAAAGCGGGCCGCAAGAGTGATGGAGTGAAAGTGCCACCTTGGGGAGATTGTGAGGCGCTTCGATTGCAAAGAGGGCCGCAAGTATGACGGTGTGACGAGAGCAACACTGGGGAGATTTTTAGGCAGTTGGATTGCAAAGAGGGCCGCAAGTATGACGGAGTGGCGAGAGCCACATTGGGTTGATTGTTAGGCGCTTGGATTGCAAAGAGGGCCGCAAGTATGACGGTGTGACGAGAGCCACATTGGGGGATTGTTATGCGCTTGGATTGTTAAGAGGGCCGCAAGTATGACGGAGTGACGAGAGATACCTTGAGGATATGTTAGGCACTTGGATTGCAAAGAGGGCCGCAAGTATGACAGAGCGACGAGAGCCACATTGGGGAGATTGTTATGCGCTTGGATTGCCAAGGGGGCCGCCAGTATGGTGGAGTTACGAGAGCCACACTGGGGAGATTGTTAGGCGCTTGGATTGCAAAGAGGGCCGCAAGTATGACGGAGTGACGAGAGCCACATTGGGGAGTTTGTTGGGCGCTTGGATTGCAAAGGGGGCCGCAAATTTGGCGGAGTGGCGAGAGCCACATCGGGGAGATTGTTAGGCGCTTGGATTGCAAAGAGGGCCGCAAGTATGACGGAGTGACGAGATCTACATCGGAGAGATTGTTAGACGCTTGGATTGCAAAGAGGGCCGCAAGTATGACGGTGTGAAGAGAGCCACATTGGGGAGATTGTTAGGCGCTTGGTTTGCAAAGAGGGCCGCAAGTATGACGGAGTGGCGAGAGCAACATTGGGGAGATTGTAAGGCGCTTGGATTGCAAAGAGGGCCGCAATTATGACGGAGTGACGACAGGCCCATTTGGGAGATGTGAGGCACTTGGATTGCAAAGAGGGCCTCAAGTATGGTGGAGTGACGAGAGCCACATTATAAAGATTGTTAGGCGTTTGGATTGCAAAGAGGGCCGCAAGTATGACGGTGTGAAGAGAGCCACATTGGGGAAATTGTTAGGCACTTGGATTGCAAAGAGGGCCGCAAGTATGACGGAGCGACGAGAGCCACATTGGGGAGATTGTTAGGCGCTTAGATTGCAAAGAGGGCCGCAAGTATGACGGTGTGAAGAGAGCCACATTGGGGAGATTGTTAGGCGCTTGGTTTGCAAAGAGGGCCGCAAGTATGACGGAGTGGCGAGAGCAACACTGGGGAGATTGTTAGTCGCTTGGATTGCAAAGAGGGCCGCAAGTATGACGGAGTGGCGAGAGCCGCATTAGGAAGATGTTAGGCACATGGATTGCAAACAGCACATATTTGTTTTCAGGATGTCTAGATAATTAACGCAAAAAAAATAAATAAAAATACAAAAACAAATTTGACCATCCCGTATGGTAGCTACGAGCGCTTGAAAAAAAAATTTCCCCTTAGTAAACCCTTCTTAACTTTGCTTGTCTGAATATGGAAGAAAAAAAGACTGCCGGTTACGGGACTCGAACCCCGGACCGCGAAAACACTAGTCGGCGTCGCTACCCCGTACGCCATGCCACTCGATGGAAGTTGGATCGCTTACACTGATAGATAACCCACTGCTCTCAATGTATGCATGAATACATCTCATTGTATCTCGATTCATTGTTATTGTAATTGTAACACCAAAGCTAGATAGATTTATGGACAGCGAGGGTCTCATTGGATTTAAAAAACATCCAAGAATATCCAGGAAGCCGTTTTTTAACTAACTTTAAAAATTCAGTTTCAACACATTGTCTTTTTAAAATCGCCTTTGATAGATCTTGATCGCGTGATCGCGAAAGAGTAAATCGTTTGTGGTAACAACGAGCCGTTTAACCGGTAAAAAATAAACCGTGTCCATTCACGTTGATGCATTGATATTAATGCGTGAAAATGGTGGAACAAAAAAGAGTGGGTGTACCGGGTCTCGAACCCCAGACCTCAAGTATTCGAAGCTACAACGTTACTTCGTACGCCAAGCAAATCGATGGAAGTAGCGTTGCTTACACTGGTAGATAACACACTGGTCTCAATGTATGGCATAGCTTGTTGTATTCAGATAGCTCGTCATCACGCCAACATTAAAACATGTTTCCTCGGCTAACCATTAATGCAAGGCAAGCATTAACATGTTTTATGTATAGAGTATGAATGTCCAACGGAGAAACTCTAATCATTATTATATTAACCATTTAACAAGAGACGCTACGCGTCGTCAAAGACGTGCTCAAAGACACTCTGTTTTTTAGAATTATATTCTTTACGGCTATATTGTTTAATTGGGGGATCTTAAAGTTACTTCTCAAGGTAGATATGAACATGGTCTACTTTCAAAAAAATCATCAGGTCGCTATGTTTTTTGTGAGCGACGTGAGGCGTCGCCGAAATTTCAAAGATTTTCTTGTCAAGTTCCACTTTCGGTACCGATTGTGGATGAACGGTGGTACCTAGTTAGTCGTAGCGTCGAACTTAAGGTCGACAATAATCCTTGGTGACGTAGTAACTCTACTGGTGTGACGAGTGACGGTGTGACGAGAGCCACATTGGGGAGATTGTTTGGCACTTGGATTGCAAAGAGGGCCGCAAGAATGGCGGAGTGGCGAAAGCCACATCAAGGAGATTGTAAGGCGCTCTGATTGCAAAGAGGGCCGCAAGTATGACGGACTGGCGAGAGAGAAATTGGGGAGATTGTTAGACGCTTGGATGGCAAAGAGGGCCGCAAGTATGACGGTGTGACGAGAGCCACATTAGGGACATAATTAGGCGCTTGGATTGCAAAGAGGGCCGCAAGTTTGACGGAGTGGCGCGAGCAACACTGGTTAGATTGTTAGGCGCTTTGATTGCACAGAGGGCCGCAAATATGGGTGGAGTGACGAGAGCCACATTGGGGAGATTGTACGGCGCTTAGATTGCAAAGAGGGCCGCAAGGATGACGGAGTGGCGAGAGCCACATTGGGGAGATTGTTAGGCTTTTGGATTGCAAAGAGGGCCATAAGTATGGCGGAGTGACGAGAGCCACACTGGGGAGATTGTTAGGCGCTTGAATTTCAAAGAGGGCCGCAAGCATGGCGGTGTGACGAGAGCCACATTGGGGAGATTGTTAGGCGCTTGGACTGCAAAGAGGGCCGCAAGTATGGCGGAGTGACGAGAACCACATCGAGAGGTTTTTAGGCGCTTGGATTGCAAAGAGGGCCGCAAGTATGACAAAGTGACGAGAGCCACATTGGGGAGATTGTTTGGCGCTTGAATGTAAAAGAGGGCCGCAAGTATGACGGAGTGGCGAGAGCCACATCGGGGAGATTGTTAGGCGCTTTGATTGCAAAGAGGGCCGCAAGTATGACGGAGTGGCGAGAACCACATGGGGAGATTGTTAGGCGCTTAAATTGCAAAGAGGGCCGCAAGAGTGACGGAGTGAAAGTGCCACCTTGTGGAGATTGTGAGGCGCTTGGATTGCAAAGAGGACCGCAAGTATGACGGAGTGGCGAGAGCCACATTGGGGAGATTGTTAGGCGCTCTGATTCAAGAGGGCCGCAAGTATGCCGGAGTGACGAGAGCCACATTGGAGAGATTGTTAGGCGCTTGGATTGCAAAGAGGGCCGCAAGAGTGACGGAGTGCGAAAGCCACCTTGGGGAGATTGTTAGGCGCTTGGATTGCAAAGAGGGCCGCAAGTATGGCGGAGTGGCGAGAGCCATATTGGGGAGATTGTAAGGCACTTGGATTGCAAAGAGGGCCGCAAGTATGGGGGAGTGACGAGAGCCACATTGGAGAGATTGTGAGACGCTTGTTTTGCAAAGAGGGCCGCAAGTATGACGGTGTTACGAGAGCCACATTGGGGAGATTGTAAGGCGCTTGGATTGCAAAGAGGGCCGCAAGTATGGGGGAGTGACGAGAGCCACATTGGAGAGATTGTGAGACGCTTGTATTGCAAAGAGGGCCGCAAGTATGACGGAGTGACGAAAGCCACATCGGGAAGATTGTAAGGCGCTCTGATTGCAAAGAGGGCTTCAAGTATGACGGAGTAGAGAGCCACATTGGGGACATTGTTAGGCGCTTGGATTGCAAAGAGGGCCGCAAGTATGATAGATTGTTAGGCGCTTCGATTGAAAAGAGGGCCGCAAGTATGACGGAGTGGAAAGAGCCACATCGGGGAGATTGTTAGGCGCTTGGATTGCAAAGAGGGCCGCCAGTATGACGGTGTGGCGAGAGCCACATTGGGGAGATTGTTAGGCGCTTGGATTGCAAAGAGGGCCGCAAGTATGACGGTGTGACGAAGGCCACATTAGGGAGATTGTAAGGCGTTTTGATTGCAAAGAGGGCCGCAAGTATGGTGGAGTGACGAGAGCCATATTGGGGAGATTGTTAGGCGCTTGGATTGCAAAGAGGGCCGAAAGAATGGCGGAGTGGCGAGAGCCACATCGGGGAGATTGTTAGGCGCTCTGATTGCAAAGAAGGCCGCAAGTATGACGGAGTGGCGAGAGCCACATTGGGGAGATTGTTAGGCGCATGGATTGCAAAGAGGGCCGCAAGAGTGATGGAGTGAAAGTGCCACCTTGGGGAGATTGTGAGGCGCTTCGATTGCAAAGAGGGCCGCAAGTATGACGGTGTGACGAGAGCAACACTGGGGACGTTTTTTAGGCGCTTGGATTGCAAAGAGGGCCGCAAGTATGACGGAGTGGCGAGAGCCACATTGGGTTGATTGTTAGGCGCTTGGATTGCAAAGAGGGCCGCAAGTATGACGGTGTGACGAGAGCCACATTGGGGGATTGTTATGCGCTTGGATTGCAAAGAGAGCCGCAAGTATGACGGAGTGACGAGAGATACATTGAGGATATGTTAGGCACTTGGATTGCAAAGAGGGCCGCAAGTATGACAGAGCGTTGAGAGCCACATTGGGGAGATTGTTAGGCGCTTGGATTGCCAAGGGGGCCGCCAGTATGGTGGAGTTACGAGAGCCACACTGGGGAGATTGTTAGGCGCTTGGATTGCAAAGAGGGCCGCCAGTATGACGGAGTGACGAGAGCCACATTGGGGAGTTTGTTAGGCGCTTGGATTGCAAAGGGGGCCGCAAATATGGCGGAGTGGCGAGAGCCACATCGGGAAGATTGTTAGGCGCTTGGATTGCAAAGAGGGCCGCAAGTTTGACGGAGTGACGAGATCCACATCGGAGAGATTGTTAGGCGCTTGGATTGCAAAGAGGGCCGCAAGTATGACGGTGTGAAGAGAGCCACATTGGGGAGATTGTTAGGCGCTTGGTTTGCAAAGAGGGCCGCAAGTATGACGGAGTGGCGAGAGCAACATTGGGGAGATTGTGAGGCGCTTGGATTGCAAAGAGGGCCGCAATTATGACGGAGTGACGACAGGCCCATTTGGGAGATGTGAGGCACTTGGATTGCAAAGAGGGCCTCAAGTATGGTGGAGTGACGAGAGCCACATTGGAGATGTTAGGCACATAGATTGCAAACAGCACATTTTTGTTTTCAGGATGTCTAGATAATTAACGCAAAAAAAATAAATAAAAATACAAAAACAAATTTGACCATCCCGTATGGTAGCTACGAGCGCTTGAAAAAAAAATTTCCCCTTAGTAAACCCTTCTCAACTTTGCTTGTCTGAATATGGAAGAAAAAAAGACTGCCGGTTACGGGACTCGAACCCCGGACCGCGAAAACACTAGTCGGCGTCGCTACCCCGTACGCCATGCCACTCGATGGAAGTTGGATCGCTTACACTGATAGATAACCCACTGCTCTCAATGTATGCATGAATACATCTCATTGTATCTCGATTCATTCTTATTGTAATTGTAACACCAAAGCTAGATAGATTTATGGACAGCGAGGGTCTCATTGGATTTAAAAAACATCCAAGAATATCCAGGAAGCCGTTTTTTAACTAACTTTAAAAATTCAGTTTCAACACATTGTCTTTTTAAAATCGCCTTTGATAGATCTTGATCGCGTGATCGCGAAAGAGTAAATCGTTTGTGGTAACAACGAGCCGTTAAACCGGTAAAAAATAAACCGTGTCCATTCACGTTGATGCATTGATATTAATGCGTGAAAATGGTGGAACAAAAAAGAGTGGGTGTACCGGGTTTCGAACCCCAGACCTCAAGTATTCGAAGCTACAACGTTACTTCGTACGCCACGCCAATCGATGGAAGTAGCGTTGCTTACACTGGTAGATAACACACTGGTCTCAATGTATGGCATAGCTTGTTGTATTCAGATAGCTCGTCATCACGCC
Source organism: Isoperla grammatica (assembly GCA_945910005.1). Lineage (NCBI taxonomy): Eukaryota > Metazoa > Arthropoda > Insecta > Plecoptera > Perlodidae > Isoperla > Isoperla grammatica. Next base: position 40,618,964 of record OX246748.1, on the reverse strand, counting down.
AACATTAAAACATGTTTCCTCGGCTAACCATTAATGCAAGGCAAGCATTAACATGTTTTATGTAGCCACATTGGGTTGATTGTTAGGCGCTTGGATTGCAAAGAGGGCCGCAAGTATGACGGTGTGACGAGAGCCACATTGGGGGATTGTTATGCGCTTGGATTGCAAAGAGAGCCGCAAGTATGACGGAGTGACGAGAGATACATTGAGGATATGTTAGGCACTTGGATTGCAAAGAGGGCCGCAAGTATGACAGAGCGTTGAGAGCCACATTGGGGAGATTGTTAGGCGCTTGGATTGCCAAGGGGGTCGCCAGTATGGTGGAGTTACGAGAGCCACACTGGGGAGTTTGTTAGGCGCTTGGATTGCAAAGAGGGCCGCAAGTATGACGGAGTGACGAGAGCCACATTGGGGAGTTTGTTAGGCGCTTGGATTGCAAAGGGGGCCGCAAATATGGCGGAGTGGCGAGAGCCACATCGGGAAGATTGTTAGGCGCTTGGATTGCAAAGAGGGCCGCAAGTTTGACGGAGTGACGAGATCCACATCGGAGAGATTGTTAGGCGCTTGGATTGCAAAGAGGGCCGCAAGTATGACGGTGTGAAGAGAGCCACATTGGGGAGATTGTTAGGCGCTTGGTTTGCAAAGAGGGCCGCAAGTATGACGGAGTGGCGAGAGCAACATTGGGGAGATTGTGAGGCGCTTGGATTGCAAAGAGGGCCGCAATTATGACGGAGTGACGACAGGCCCATTTGGGAGATGTGAGGCACTTGGATTGCAAAGAGGGCCTCAAGTATGGTGGAGTGACGAGAGCCACATTGGGGAGATTGTTAGGCGTTTGGATTGCAAAGAGGGCCGCAAGTATGACGGTGTGAAGAGAGCCACATTGGGGAAATTGTTAGGCACTTGGATTGCAAAGAGGGCCGCAAGTATGACGGAGCGACGAGAGCCACATTGGGGAGATTGTTAGGCGCTTGTATTGCAAAGAGGGCCGCAAGTATGACGGTTTGAAGAGAGCCACATTGGGGAGATGGTTAGGCGCTTGGTTTGCAAAGAGGGCCGCAAGTAGGACGGTGTGAAGAGAGCCACATTGGGGAGATTGTTAGGCGCTTGGTTTGCAAAGAGGGCCGCAAGTATGACGGAGTGGCGAGAGCAACACTGGGGAGATTGTTAGTCGCTTGGATTGCAAAGAGGGCCGCAAGTATGACGGAGTGGCGAGAGCCGCATTAGGAAGATGTTAGGCACATGGATTGCAAACAGCACATTTTTGTTTTCAGGATGTCTAGATAATTAACGCAAAAAAAATAAATAAAAATACAAAAACAAATTTGACCATCCCGTATGGTAGCTACGAGCGCTTGAAAAAAAAATTTCCCCTTAGTAAACCCTTCTCAACTTTGCTTGTCTGAATATGGAAGAAAAAAAGACTGCCGGTTACGGGACTCGAACCCCGGACCGCGAAAACACTAGTCGGCGTCGCTACCCCGTACGCCATGCCACTCGATGGAAGTTGGATCGCTTACACTGATAGATAACCCACTGCTCTCAATGTATGCATGAATACATCTCATTGTATCTCGATTCATTGTTATTGTAATTGTAACACCAAAGCTAGATAGATTTATGGACAGCGAGGGTCTCATTGGATTTAAAAAACATCCAAGAATATCCAGGAAGCCGTTTTTTAACTAACTTTAAAAATTCAGTTTCAACACATTGTCTTTTTAAAATCGCCTTTGATAGATCTTGATCGCGTGATCGCGAAAGAGTAAATCGTTTGTGGTAACAACGAGCCGTTTAACCGGTAAAAAATAAACCGTGTCCATTCACGTTGATGCATTGATATTAATGCGTGAAAATGGTGGAACAAAAAAGAGTGGGTGTACCGGGTCTCGAACCCCAGACCTCAAGTATTCGAAGCTACAACGTTACTTCGTACGCCAAGCAAATCGATGGAAGTAGCGTTGCTTACACTGGTAGATAACACACTGGTCTCAATGTATGGCATAGCTTGTTGTATTCAGATAGCTCGTCATCACGCCAACATTAAAACATGTTTCCTCGGCTAACCATTAATGCAAGGCAAGCATTAACATGTTTTATGTATAGAGTATGAATGTCCAACGGAGAAACTCTAATCATTATTATATTAACCATTTAACAAGAGACGCTACGCGTCGTCAAAGACGTGCTCAAAGACACTCTGTTTTTTAGAATTATATTCTTTACGGCTATATTGTTTAATTGGGGGATCTTAAAGTTACTTCTCAAGGTAGATATGAACATGGTCTACTTTCAAAAAAATCATCGCGTCGCTATGTTTTTGTGAGCGACGTGAGGCGTCGCCGCAATTTCAAAGATTTTCTTGTCAAGTTCCACTTTCGGTTTCGATTGTGGATGAACGGTGGTACCTAGTTAGTCGTAGCGTCGAACTTAAGGTCAACAATAATCCTTGGTGACGTAGTAACTCTACTGGTGTGACGAGTGACGGTGTGACGAGAGCCACATTGGGGAGATTGTTTGGCACTTGGATTGCAAAGAGGGCCGCAAGTATGACGGAGCGACGAGTGCCACATTGGGGAGATTGTTAGGCGCTTAGATTGCCAAGAGGGCCGCAAGTATGGTGGAGTTACGAGAGCCACACTGGGGAGATTGTTAGGCGCTTGGATTGCAAAGAGGGCCGCAAGTATGACGGAGTGACGAGAGCCACATTAGGGAGTTTGTAAGGCGCTTGGATTGCAAAGAGGGCCGCAAGTATGACGGAGTGACGAGAGATACATTAGGGATATGTTAGGCACTTGGATTGCAAAGAGGGCCGAAAGTATGAAGGTTTGACGAGAGCCACATTGGGGAGATTGTTAAGCGTTTTGATTGCAAAGAGGGCCGCAAGTATGGTGGAGTGACGAGAGCCATATTGGGGAGATTGTTAGGCGCTTGGATTGCAAAGAGGGCCGCAAAAATGGCGGAGTGGCGAAAGCCACATCGGGGGGATTGTAAGGCGCTTGGATTGCAAAGAGGGCCGCAAGTATGGCGGAGTGACGAGAGCCACACTGGGGAGATTGTTAGGCGCTTGAATTGCAAAGAGGGCCGCAAGCATGACGGTGTGACGAGAGCCACATTGGGGAGATTGTTAGGCGCTAGGACTGCAAAGAGGGCCGCAAGTATGTCGGAGTGACGAGAACCACATCGAGAGATTGTTAGGCGCTTGGATTGCAAAGAGGGCCGCAAGTATGACAAAGTGACGAAAGCCACATTGGGGAGATTGTTAGGCGCTTGGATTGAAAGAGGGCCGCAAGTACAACGGAGTGGCGAGAGCCACATTGGGGAGATTGTTAGGCAATCTGATTCAAGAGGGCCGCAAGTATGCCGGAGCGCCGAGAGCCACATTAGAGAGATTGTTAGGCGCTTGGATTGCAAAGAGGGCCGCAAGAGTGACGGAGTGGCGAGAGCCACATTAGGGAGATGTTAGGCACATGGATTGCAAACAGCACATTTTTGTTTTCAGGATGTCTAGATAATTAACGCAAAAAAAATAAATAAAAATACAAAAACAAATTTGACCATCCCGTATGGTAGCTACGAGCGCTTGAAAAAAAAATTTCCCCTTAGTAAACCCTTCTCAACTTTGCTTCTCTGAATATTGAAGAAAAAAAGACTGCCGGTTACGGGACTCGAACCCCGGACCGCGAAAACACTAGTCGGCGTCGCTACCCCGTACGCCATGCCACTCGATGGAAGTTGGATCGCTTACACTGATAGATAACCCACTGCTCTCAATGTATGCATGAATACATCTCATTGTATCTCGATTCATTCTTATTGTAATTGTAACACCAAAGCTAGATAGATTTATGGACAGCGAGGGTCTCATTAGATTTAAAAAACATCCAAGAATATCCAGGAAGCCGTTTTTTAACTAACTCTAAAAATTCAGTTTCAACACATTGTCTTTTTAAAATCGCCTTTGATAGATCTTGATCGCGTGATCGCGAAAGGGTAAATCGTTTGTGGTAACAACGAGCAGTTTAACCGGTAAAAATAAACCGTATCCATTCACGTTGATGCATTGATATTAATGCGTGAAAATGGTGGAACAAAAAAGAGTGGGTGTACCGGGTCTCGAACCCCAGACCTCAAGTATTCGAAGCTACAACGTTACTTCGTACGCCACGCCAATCGATGGAAGTAGCGTTGCTTACACTGGTAGATAACACACTGGTCTCAATGTATGGCATAGCTTGTTGTATTCAGATAGCTCGTCATCACGCCAACATTAAAACATGTTTCCTCGGCTAACCATTAATGCAAGGCAAGCATTAACATGTTTTATGTATAGAGTATGAATGTCCAACGGAGAAACTCTAATCATTATTATATTAACCATTTAACAAGAGACGCTACGCGTCGTCAAAGACGTGCTCAAAGACACTCTGTTTTTTAGAATTATATTCTTTACGGCTATATTGTTTAATTGGGGGATTTTAAAGTTACTTCTCAAGGTAGATATGAACATGGTCTACTTTCAAAAAAATCATCAGGTCGCTATGTTTTTTGTGAGCGACGTGAGGCGTCGCCGAAATTTCAAAGATTTTCTTGTCAAGTTCCACTTTCGGTACCGATTGTGGATGAACGGTGGTACCTAGTTAGTCGTAGCGTCGAACTTAAGGTCAACAATAATCCTTGGTGACGTAGTAACTCTACTGGTGTGACGAGTGACGGTGTGACGAGAGCCACATTGGGGAGATTGTTTGGCACTTGGATTGCAAAGAGGGCCGCAAGTATGACGGAGCGACGAGAGCCAAATTGGGGAGATTGTTAGGCGCTGGGATTGCAAAGAGGGCCGCAAGTATGGTGGAGTTACGAGGCGGTGTGACGAGAGCCACATTGGGGAGATTGTTAGGCGCTTGGACTGCAAAGAGGGCCGCAAGTATGGCGGAGTGACGAGAACCACATCGAGAGATTGTTAGGCGCTTGGATTGCAAAGAGGGCCGCAAGTATGACAAAGTGACGAGAGCCACATTGGGGAGATTGTGAGGCGCTTGGATTGCAAAGAGGGCCGCAAGTATGACGCAGTGGCGAGAGCCACATTGGGGAGATTGTTAGGCGCTCTGATTTAAGAGGGCCGCAAGTATGCCGGAGTGACGAGAGCCACATTGGAGAGATTGTTAGGCGCTTGGATTGCAAAGAGGGCCGCAAGAGTGACGGAGTGAAAGTGCCACCTTGGGGAGATTGTTAGGCGCTTGGATTGCAAAGAGGGCCGCAAGTATGGCGGAGTGGCGAGAGCCATATTGGGGAGATTGTTAGGCACTTGGATTGCAAAGAGGGCCGCAAGTATGGGGGAGTGACGAGAGCCACATTGGAGAGATTGTGAGACGCTTGTATTGCAAAGAGGGCCTCAAGTATGACGGTGTGACGAGAGCCACATTGGGGAGATTGTTAGGCGCTTCGATTGCAAAAAAGGCCGCAAGTATGACGGAGTGGGAAAGCAACACTGGGAAGATTGTAAGGCGCTTGTTTGAAAAGAGGGCCGCAAGTATGACGGTGTGACGAGAGCCACATCGGGGAGATTGTTATGCGCATTGATTGCAAGGAGGGCCGCAAGTATGACGGAGTGGCGAGAACCACATTGGGGAGATTGTTAGGCGCTTGGATTGCAAAGAGGGCCGCAAGTATGACGGAGTGGCGAGAGCCACATCGGGGAGATTGTTAGGCGTTTTGATTGCAAAGAGGGCCGCAGGTATGGTGGAGTGACGAGAGCAACACTGGGGAGATTGTAAGGCGCTTGGATTGCAAAGAGGGCCGCAAGTATGGTGCAGTGACAGGAGCCACATTGGGAAGATTGTAAGGTGCTTGGATTGCAAAGAGGGCCGCAAGTATGGTGGAGTGACGAGAGCCACATTGGGGAGATTGTTAGGCGTTTGGATTGCAAAGAGGGCCGCAAGTATGACGGTGTGAAGAGAGCCACATTGGGGAAATTAGTAGGCACTTGGATTGCAAAGAGGGCCGCAAGTATGACGGAGCGACGAGAGCCACATTGGGGAGATTGTTAGGCGCTTGGATTGCAAAGAGGGCCGCAAGTATGACGGTGTGAAGAGAGCCACATTGGGGAGATTGTTAGGCGCTTGGTTTGCAAAGAGGGCCGCAAGTATAACGGAGTGGCGAGAGCCACATCGGGGAGATTGTTAGGCGTTTTGATTGCAAAGAGGGCCGCAGGTATGGTGGAGTGACGAGAGCCACATTGGGGAGATTGTTAGGCGCTTGGATTGCAAAGAAGGCCGCAAGTATGACGAGGTGACGAGAGCCACATTAGGGAGAATGTTAGGCGTTTTGATTGCAAAGAGGGCCGCAAGTATGGTGGAGTGACGAGAGCCATATTGGGGAGATTGTTAGGCGCTTGGATTGCAAAGAGGGCCGAGAGAATGGCGGAGTGGCGAGAGCCACATCAAAAAGATTGTTAGGCGCTCTGATTGCAAAGAAGGCCGCAAGTATGACGGAGTGGCGAAAGCCACATTGGGGAGATTGTTAGGCGCATGGATTGCAAAGAGGGCCGCAAGTATGACGGAGTGACGAGAGCCACATTGGGGAGTTTGTGAGGCGCTTGGATTGCAAAGAGGGCCGCAAGTATGACAGAGCGACGAGAGCCACATTGGGGAGATTGTTAGGCGCTTGGATTGCCAAGGGGGCCGCCAGTATGGTGGAGTTACGAGAGCCACACTGGGGAGATTGTTAGGCGCTTAAATTGCAAAGAGGGCCGCAAGTATGACGGAGTGACGAGAGCCACATTGGAGAGTTTGTTAGGCGCTTGGATTGCAAAGGGGGCCGCAAGTATGGCGGAGTGGCGAGAACCACATCGGGGAGATTGTTAGGCGCTTGGATTGCAAAGAGGGACGCAAGTATGACGGAGTGACGAGATCCACATCGGAGAGATTGTTAGGCGCTTGGGGCCACCTCAGGGAGTTTGTTAGGCGCTTGGATTGCAAAGAGGGCCGCAAGTATGGCGGAGTGGTGAGAGCCACATCGGGGAGATTGTCAGGCGCTTGGATTGCAAAGAGGGCCGCAAGTATGACGGAGTGGCGAGAGCAACACTGGGGAGATTGTTAGACGCTTGGATTGCAAAGAGGGCCGCAAGTATGACGGTGTGACGAGAGCCACATTGGGGAGATTGTTAGGCGCTTGGTTTGCAAAGAGGGCCGCAAGTATGACGGAGTGGCGAGAGCAACACTGAGGAGATTGTTAGACGCTTTGATTGCATAGCGGGCCGCAGGTATGACGGAGTGGCGAGAGCCACATTAGGGAGATTGTTAGGCGCTTGGATTGCAAAGAGGGCCGAAAGTATGGCGGAGTGGCGAGAGCCACATTAGGGAGATGTTAGACACTTGGATTGCAAAGAGGGCCGCAAGTATGGTGGAGTGACGAGAGCCACATTGAGTTGATTGTTAGGCTTTTGGATTGCAAAGAGGGCCGCAAGTATGACGGTGTGAAGAGAGCCACATTGGGGAAATTGTTAGGCACTTGGATTGCAAAGAGGGCCGCAAGTATGACGGAGCGACGAGAGCCACATTGGGGAGATTGTTAGGCGCTTGGATTGCAAAGAGGGCCGCAAGTATGACGGTGTGAAGAGAGCCACATTTGGGAGATTGTTAGGCGCTTGGTTTGCAAAGAGGGCCGCAAGTATGACGGAGTGGCGAGAGCAACACTGGGGAGATTGTTAGACGCTTGGATTGCAAAGAGGGCCGCAAGTATGACGGAGTGGCGAGAGCCACATTAGGGAGATGTTAGGCACATGGATTGCAAACAGCACATTTTTGTTTTCAGGATGTCTAGATAATTAACGCAAAAACAATAAATAAAAATACAAAAACAAATTTGACCATCCCGTATGGTAGCTTCGAGCGCTTGAAAAAAAAATTTCCCCTTAGTAAGCCCTTCTCAACTTTGCTTGTCTGAATATGGAAGAAAAAAAGACTGCCGGTTACGGGACTCGAACCCCGGCCTGCGAAAACACTAGTCGGCGTCGCTACCCCGTACGCCATGCCACTCGATGGAAGTTGGATCGCTTACACTGATAGATAACCCACTGCTCTCAATGTATGCATGAATACATCTCATTGTATCTCGATTCATTCTTATTGTAATTGTAACACCAAAGCTAGATAGATTTATGGACAGCGAGGGTCTCATTGGATTTAAAAAACATCCAAGAATATCCAGGTAGCCGTTTTTTAACTAACTTTAAAAATTAAGTTTCAACACATTGTCTTTTTAAAATCGCCTTTGATAGATCTTGATCGCGTGATCGCGAAAGAGTAAATCGTTTGTGGTAACAACGAGCCGTTTAACCGGTAAAAAATAAACCGTGTCCATTCACGTTGATGCATTGATATTAATGCGTGAAAATGGTGGAACAAAAAAGAGGGGGTGTACCGGGTCTCGAACCCCAGACCTCAAGTATTCGAAGCTACAACGTTACTTCGTACGCCACGCCAATCAATGGAAGTAGCGTTGCTTACACTGGTAGGGAACACACTGGTCTCAATGTATGGCATAGCTTGTTGTATTCAGATAGCTCGTCATCACGCCAACATTAAAACATGTTTCCTCGGCTAACCATTAATGCAAGGCAAGCATTAACATGTTTTATGTATAGAGTATGAATGTCCAACGGAGAAACTCTAATCATTATTATATTAACCATTTAACAAGAGACGCTACGCGTCGTCAAAGACGTGCTCAAAGACACTCTGTTTTTTAGAATTATATTCTTTACGGCTATATTGTTTAATTGGGGGATCTAAAAAGTTACTTCTCAAGGTAGATATGAACATGGTCTACTTTCAAAAAAATCATCAGGTCGCTATGTTTTTTGTGAGCGACGTGAGGCGTCGCCGAAATTTCAAAGATTTTCTTGTCAAGTTCCACTTTCGGTACCGATTGTGGATGAACGGTGGTACCTAGTTAGTCGTAGCATCGAACTTAAGGTCAACAATAATCCTTGGTGACGTAGTAACTCTACTGGTGTGACGAGTGACGGTGTGACGAGAGCCACATTGGGAAGATTGTTTGGCACTTGGATTGCAAAGAGGGCTGCAAGAATGGCGGAGTGGCGAGAGCCAAATTGGGGAGATTGTTAGGCGCTTGTATTGCCAAGAGGGCCGCAAGTATGGTGGAGTTACGAGAGCCACACTAGGGAGATTGTTAGACGCTTGGATTGCAAAGAGGGCCGCAAGTATGACGGAGTGACGAGAGCCACATTGGGGAGTTTGTGAGGCGCTTGGATTGCAAAGAGGGCCGCAAGTATGACGGAGTGACGAAAGATACATTGGGGACATGTTAGGCACTTGAAATTGCAAAGAGGGCCGCAAGTATGAAGGTTTGACGAGAGCCACATTGGGGAGATTGTTAAGCGTTTTGATTGCAAAGAGGGCCGCAAGTATGGTGGAGTGACGAGAGCCATATTGGGGAGATTGTTAGGCGCTTGGATTGCAAAGAGGGCCGCAATAATGGCGGAGTGGCGAAAGCCACATCAAGGAGATTGTAAGGCGCTTTGATTGCAAAGAAGGCCGCAAGTATGACGGAGTGGCGAGAGCCACATTGGGGAGATTGTTAGGCGCTTGGATTGCAAAGAGGGCTGCAAGTATGACGGTGTGACGAGAGCCACATTGGGGACATAATTAGGCGCTTGGATTGCAAAGAGGGCCGCAAGTTTGACGGAGTGGCGAGAGCAACACTAGGGAGATTGTTAGGCGCTTTGATTGCACAGAGGGCCGCAAATATAGGTGAAGTGACGAGAGCCACATTGGGGAGATTGATAGACGCTTGGATTGCAAAGAGGGCCGCAAGGATGACGGAGTGGCGAGAGCCACATTTGGGAGATTGTTAGGCTTTTGGATTGCAAAGAGGGCCGCAAGTATGGCGGAGTGACGAGAGCCACACTGGGGAGATTGTTAGGCGCTTGAATTGCAAAGAGGGCCGCAAGCATGGCGGTGTGACGAGAGCCACATTGGGGAGCTTGTTAGGCGCTTGGACTGCAAAGAGGGCCGCAAGTATGGCGGAGTGACGAGAACCACATCGAGAGATTGTTAGGCACTTGGATTGCAAAGAGGGCCGCAAGTATGACAAAGTGACGAGAGCCACATTGGGGAGATTGTTAGGCGCTTGGATTGAAAAGAGGGCCGCAAGTATGACGGAGTGGCGAGAGCCACATCGGGGAGATTGTTAGGCGCTTTGATTGCAAAGAGGGCCGCAAGTATGACGGAGTGGCGAAAACCACATGGGGGAGATTGTTAGGCGCTTGGATTGCAAAAAGGGCCGCAAGAGTGACGGAGTGAAAGTGCCACCTTGGGGAGATTGTGAGGCGCTTGGATTGCAAAGAGGGCCGCAAGTATGACGGAGTGGCGAGAGCCACATTGGGGAGATTGTTAGGCGCTCTGATTCAAGAGGGCCGCAAGTATGCCGGAGTGACGAGAGCCACATTGAAGAAATTGTTAGGCGCTTGGATTGCAAAGAGGGCCGCAAGAGTGACGGAGTGAAAGTGCCACCTTGGGGAGATTGTTAGGCGCTTGGATTGCAAAGAGGGCCGCAAGTATGGCGGAGTGGCGAGAGCCATATTGGGGAGATTGTTAGGCACTTGGATTGCAAAGAGGGCCGCAAGTATGGGGGAGTGACGAGAGCCACATTGGAGAGATTGTGAGACGCTTGTATTGCAAAGGGGGCCGCAAGTATGACAGTGTGACGAGAGCCACATTGGGGAGATTGTTAGGCGCTTGGATTGCAAAGAGGGCCGCAAGTATGACGGAGTGGGAAAGCAACACTGGGGAGATTTTAAGGCGCTTGTTTGAAAAGAGGGCCGCAAGTATGACGGTGTGACGAGAGCCACATCGGGGAGATTGTTATGCGCTTTGATTGCAAGAAGGGCCGCAAGTATGACGGAGTGGCGAGAACCACATTGGGGAGATTGTTAGGCGCTTGGATTGCAAAGAGGGCCGCAAGTATGACGGAGTGGCGAGAGCCACATCGGGGAGATTGTTAGGCGTTTTGATTGCAAAGAGGGCCGCAGGTATGGTGGAGTGACGAGAGCAACACTGGGGAGATTGTTAGGCGCTTGGATTGCAAAGAGGGCCGCAAGTATGGTGCAGTGACGAGAGCCACATTGGGAAGATTGTTAGGTGCTTGGATTGCAAAGAGGGCCGCAAGTATGGTGGAGTGACGAGAGCCACATTGGGGAGATTGTTAGGCGTTTGGATTGCAAAGAGGGCCGCAAGTATGACGGTGTGAAGAGAGCCACATTGGGGAAAATAGTAGGCACTTGGATTGCAAAGAGGGCCGCAAGTATGACGGAGCGACGAGAACCACATTGGGGAGATTGTTAGGCGCTTGGATTGCAAAGAGGGCCGCAAGTATGATGGTGTGAAGAGAGCCACATTGGGGAGATTGTTAGGCGCTTGGTTTGCAAAGAGGGCCGCAAGTATGACGGAGTGGCGAGAGCAACACTGGGGAGATTGTTAGACGCTTGGATTGCAAAGAGGGCCGCAAGTATGACGGAGTGGCGAGAGCCACATTAGGGAGATGTTAGGCACATGGATTGCAAACAGCACATTTTTGTTTTCAGGATGTCTAGATAATTAACGCGAAAAAAAATAAATAAAAATACAAAAACAAATTTGGACATCCCGTATGGTAGCTACGAGCGCTTGAAAAAAAAATTTCCCCTTAGTAAACCCTTCTCAACTTTGCTTGTCTGAATATGGAAGAAAAAAAGACTGCCGGTTACGGGACTCGAACCCCGGACCGCGAAAACACTAGTCGGCGTCGCTACCCCGTACGCCATGCAACTCGATGGAAGTTATATCGCTTACACTGATAGATAACCCACTGCTCTCAATGTATGCATGAATACATCTCATTGTATCTCGATTCATTCTTATTGTAATTGTAACACCAAAGCTAGATAGATTTATGGACAGCGAGGGTCTCATTGGATTTAAAAAACATCCAAGAACAGACCAGGAAGCCGTTTTTTAACTAACTCTAAAAATTCAGTTTCAACACATTGTCTTTTTAAAATCGCCTTTGATAGATCTTGATCGCGTGATCGCGAAAGAGTAAATCGTTTGTGGTAACAACGAGCCGTTTAACCGGTTAAAAATAAACCGTGTCCATTCACGTTGATGCATTGATATTAATGCGTGAAAATGGTGGAACAAAAAAGAGTGGGTGTACCGGGTCTCGAACCCCAGACCTCAAGTATTCGAAGCTACAACGTTACTTCGTACGCCACGCCAATCAATGGAAGTAGCGTTGCTTACACTGGTAGGGAACACACTGGTCTCAATGTATGGCATAGCTTGTTGTATTCAGATAGCTCGTCATCACGCCAACATTAAAACATGTTTCCTCGGCTAACCATTAATGCAAGGCAAGCATTAACATGTTTTATGTATAGAGTATGAATGTCCAACAGAGAAACTCTAATCATTATTATATTAACCATTTAACAAGAGACGCTACGCGTCGTCAAAGACGTGCTCAAAGACACTCTGTTTTTTAGAATTATATTCTTTACGGCTATATTGTTTAATTGGGGGATCTTAAAGTTACTTCTCAAGGTAGATATGAACATGGTCTACTTTCAAAAAAATCATCAGGTCGCTATGTTTTTTGTGAGCGACGTGAGGCGTCGCCGAAATTTCAAAGATTTTCTTGTCAAGTTCCACTTTCGGTACCGATTGTGGATGAACGGTGGTACCTAGTTAGTCGTAGCATCGAACTTAAGGTCAACAATAATCCTTGGTGACGTAGTAACTCTACTGGTGTGACGAGTGACGGTGTGACGAGAGCCACATTGGGAAGATTGTTTGGCACTTGGATTGCAAAGAGGGCCGCAAGAATGGCGGAGTGGCGAGAGCCAAATTGGGGAGATTGTTAGGCGCTTGTATTGCCAAGAGGGCCGCAAGTATGGTGGAGTTACGAGAGCCACACTAGGGAGATTGTTAGACGCTTGGATTGCAAAGAGGGCCGCAAGTATGACGGAGGAACGAGAGACACATTGGGGAGTTTGTGAGGCGCTTGGATTGCAAAGAGGGCCGCAAGTATGACGGAGTGACGAAAGATACATTGGGGACATGTTAGGCACTTGAAATTGCAAAGAGGGCCGCAAGTATGAAGGTTTGACGAGAGCCACATTGGGGAGATTGTTAAGCGTTTTGATTGCAAAGAGGGCCGCAAGTATGGTGGAGTGACGAGAGCCATATTGGGGAGATTGTTAGGCGCTTGGATTGCAAAGAGGGCCGCAATAATGGCGGAGTGGCGAAAGCCACATCAAGGAGATTGTAAGGCGCTTTGATTGCAAAGAAGGCCGCAAGTATGACGGAGTGGCGAGAGCCACATTGGGGAGATTGTTAGGCGCTTGGATTGCAAAGAGGGCTGCAAGTATGACGGTGTGACGAGAGCCACATTGGGGACATAATTAGGCGCTTGGATTGCAAAGAGGGCCGCAAGTTTGACGGAGTGGCGAGAGCAACACTAGGGAGATTGTTAGGCGCTTTGATTGCACAGAGGGCCGCAAATATAGGTGAAGTGACGAGAGCCACATTGGGGAGATTGATAGACGCTTGGATTGCAAAGAGGGCCGCAAGGATGACGGAGTGGCGAGAGCCACATTTGGGAGATTGTTAGGCTTTTGGATTGCAAAGAGGGCCGCAAGTATGGCGGAGTGACGAGAGCCACACTGGGGAGATTGTTAGGCGCTTGAATTGCAAAGAGGGCCGCAAGCATGGCGGTGTGACGAGAGCCACATTGGGGACCTTGTTAGACGCTTGGACTGCAAAGAGGGCCGCAAGTATGGCGGAGTGACGAGAACCACATCGAGAGATTGTTAGGCACTTGGATTGCAAAGAGGGCCGCAAGTATGACAAAGTGACGAGAGCCACATTGGGAGATTGTTAGGCGCTTGGATTGAAAAGAGGGCCGCAAGTATGACGGAGTGGCGAAAACCACATGGGGGAGATTGTTAGGCGCTTGGATTGCAAAAAGGGCCGCAAGAGTGACGGAGTGAAAGTGCCACCTTGGGGAGATTGTGAGGCGCTTGGATTGCAAAGAGGGCCGCAAGTATGACGGAGTGGCGAGAGCCACATTGGGGAGATTGTTAGGCGCTCTGATTCAAGAGGGCCGCAAGTATGCCGGAGTGACGAGAGCCACATTGAAGAAATTGTTAGGCGCTTGGATTGCAAAGAGGGCCGCAAGAGTGACGGAGTGAAAGTGCCACCTTGGGGAGATTGTTAGGCGCTTGGATTGCAAAGAGGGCCGCAAGTATGGCGGAGTGGCGAGAGCCATATTGGGGAGATTGTTAGGCACTTGGATTGCAAAGAGGGCCGCAAGTATGGGGGAGTGACGAGAGCCACATTGGAGAGATTGTGAGACGCTTGTATTGCAAAGGGGGCCGCAAGTATGACAGTGTGACGAGAGCCACATTGGGGAGATTGTTAGGCGCTTGGATTGCAAAGAGGGCCGCAAGTATGACGGAGTGGGAAAGCAACACTGGGGAGATTTAAGGCGCTTGTTTGAAAAGAGGGCCGCAAGTATGACGGTGTGACGAGAGCCACATCGGGGAGATTGTTATGCGCTTTGATTGCAAGGAGGGCCGCAAGTATGACGGAGTGGCGAGAACCACATTGGGGAGATTGTTAGGCGCTTGGATTGCAAAGAGGGCCGCAAGTATGACGGAGTGGCGAGAGCCACATCGGGGAGATTGTTAGGCGTTTTGATTGCAAAGAGGGCCGCAGGTATGGTGGAGTGACGAGAGCAACACTGGGGAGATTGTTAGGCGCTTGGATTGCAAAGAGGGCCGCAAGTATGGTGCAGTGACGAGAGCCACATTGGGAAGATTGTTAGGTGCTTGGATTGCAAAGAGGGCCGCAAGTATGGTGGAGTGACGAGAGCCACATTGGGGAGATTGTTAGGCGTTTGGATTGCAAAGAGGGCCGCAAGTATGACGGTGTGAAGAGAGCCACATTGGGGAAAATAGTAGGCACTTGGATTGCAAAGAGGGCCGCAAGTATGACGGAGCGACGAGAACCACATTGGGGAGATTGTTAGGCGCTTGGATTGCAAAGAGGGCCGCAAGTATGACGGTGTGAAGAGAGCCACATTGGGGAGATTGTTAGGCTCTTGGTTTGCAAAGAGGGCCGCAAGTATGACGGAGTGGCGAGAGCAACACTGGGGAGATTGTTAGACGCTTGGATTGCAAAGAGGGCCGCAAGTATGACGGAGTGGCGAGAGCCACATTAGGGAGATGTTAGGCACATGGATTGCAAACAGCACATTTTTGTTTTCAGGATGTCTAGATAATTAACGCGAAAAAAAAAAAATAAAAATACAAAAACAAATTTGGACATCCCGTATGGTAGCTACGAGCGCTTGAAAAAAAAATTTCCCCTTAGTAAACCCTTCTCAACTTTGCTTGTCTGAATATGGAAGAAAAAAAGACTGCCGGTTACGGGACTCGAACCCCGGACCGCGAAAACACTAGTCGGCGTCGCTACCCCGTACGCCATGCAACTCGATGGAAGTTAGATCGCTTACACTGATAGATAACCCACTGCTCTCAATGTATGCATGAATACATCTCATTGTATCTCGATTCATTCTTATTGTAATTGTAACACCAAAGCTAGATAGATGTATGGACAGCGAGGGTCTCATTGGATTTAAAAAACATCCAAGAACAGACCAGGAAGCCGTTTTTTAACTAACTCTAAAAATTCAGTTTCAACACATTGTCTTTTTAAAATCGCCTTTGATAGATCTTGATCGCGTGATCGCGAAAGAGTAAATCGTTTGTGGTAACAACGAGCCGTTTAACCGGTTAAAAATAAACCGTGTCCATTCACGTTGATGCATTGATATTAATGCGTGAAAATGGTGGAACAAAAAAGAGTGGGTGTACCGGGTCTCGAACCCCAGACCTCAAGTATTCGAAGCTACAACGTTACTTCGTACGCCACGCCAATCGATGGAAGTAGCGTTGCTTACACTGGTAGATAACACACTGGTCTCAATGTATGGCATAGCTTGTTGTATTCAGATAGCTCGTCATCACGCCAACATTAAAACATATTTCCTCGGCTAACCATTAATGCAAGGCAAGCATTAACATGTTTTATGTATAGAGTATGAATGTCCAACGGAGAAACTCTAATCATTATTATATTAACCATTTAACAAGAGACGCTACGCGTCGTCAAAGACGTGCTCAAAGACACTCTGTTTTTTAGAATTATATTCTTTACGGCTATATTGCTTAATTGGGGGATCTTAAAGTTACTTCTCAAGGTAGATATGAACATGGTCTACTTTCAAAAAAATCATCAGGTCGCTATGTTTTTTGTGAGCGACGTGAGGCGTCGCCGAAATTTCAAAGATTTTCTTGTCAAGTTCCACTTTCGGTACCGATTGTGGATGAACGGTGGTACCTAGTTAGTCGTAGCGTCGAACTTAAGGTCAACAATAATCCTTGGTGACGTAGTAACTCTACTGGTGTGACGAGTGACGGTGTGACGAGAGCCACATTGGGAAGATTGTTTGGCACTTGGATTGCAAAGAGGGCCGCAAGAATGGCGGAGTGGCGAAAGCCACATCGGGGAGATTGTAAGGCGCTCTGATTGCAAAGAGGGCCGCAAGTATGACGGACTGGCGAGAGCCACATTGGGGAGATTGTTAGGCGCTTGGATGGCAAAGAGGGCCGCAAGTATGACGGTGTGACGAGAGCCACATTGGGGACATAATAAGCGCTTGGATTGCAAAGAGGGCCGCAAGTTTGACGGAGTGGCGAGAGCAACACTGGGTGGATTGTTAGGCGCTTTGATTGCACAGAGTGCCGCAAATATAGGTGGAGTGACGAGAGCCACATTGGGGAGATTGTTAGGCGCTTGGATTGCAAAGAGGGCCGCAAGGATGACGGAGTGGCGAGAGCCACATTGGGGAGATTGTTAGGCTTTTGGATTGCAAAGAGGGCCATAAGTATGGCGGAGTGACGAGAGCCACACTGGGGAGATTGTTAAGCGCTTAAATTTCAAAGAGGGCCGCAAGCATGGCGGTGTGACGAGAGCCACATTGGGGAGATTGTAAGGCGCTTGGACTGCAAAGAGGGCCGCAAGTATGGCGGAGTGACGAGAACCACATCGAGAGATTGTTAGGCGCTTGGATTGCAAAGAGGGTTGCAAGTATGACAAAGTGACGAGAGCCACATTGGGGAGATTGTTAGGCGCTTGGATTGAAAAGAGGGCCGCAAGTATGACGGAGTGGCGAGAGCCACATCGGGGAGATTGTTAGGCGCTTTGATTGCAAAGAGGGCCGCAAGTATGACGGAGTGGCGAGAACCACATGGGGAGATTGTTAGGCGCTTAAATTGCAAAGAGGGCCGCAAGAGTGACGGAGTGAAAGTGCCACCTTGTGGAGATTGTGAGGCGCTCTGATTGCAAAGAGGGCTTCAAGTATGACGGAGTAGAGAGCCACATTGGGGACATTGTTAGGCGCTTGGATTGCAAAGAGGGCCGAGAGTTTTACGAAATGGCAAGAGCAACACTGGGGAGATTGTTAGGCGCTTTGATTGCAAAGAGGGCCGCAAGTATGACGGTGTGACGAGAGCCACATTGGGGAGATTGTTAGGCGTTTGGATTGCAAAGAGGGCCGCAAGTATGACGGTGTGAAGAGAGCCACATTGTGGAAATTGTTAGACACTTGGATTGCAAAGAGGGCCGCAAGTATGACGGAGCAACGAGAGCCACATTGGGGAGATTGTTAGGCGCTTGGATTGCAAAGAGGGCCGCAAGTATGACGGAGTGGCGAGAGCAACACTTGAAGAGATTGTTAGACGCTTGGATTGCAAAGAGGGCCGCAAGTATGACGGAGTGGCGAGAGCCACATTAGGGAGATGTTAGGCACATGGATTGCAAACAGCACATTTTTGTTTTCAGGATGTCTAGATAATTAACGCAAAAAAAATAAATAAAAATACAAAAACAAATTTGATTATCCCGTATGGTAGCTACGAGCGCTTGAAAAATAAATTTCCCCTTAGTAAACCCTTCTCAACTTTGCTTGTCTGAATATGGAAGAAAAAAAGACTGCCGGTTACGGGACTCGAACCCCGGACCGCGAAATACTAGTCGGCGTCGCTATCCCGTATGCCATGCCACTCGATGGAAGTTGGATCGCTTACACTGATAGATAACCCACTGCTCTCAATGTATGCATGAATACATCTCATTGTATCTCGATTCATTCTTATTGTAATTGTAACACCAAAGCTAGATAGATTTATGGACAGCGAGGGTCTCATTGGATTTAAAAAACATCCAAGAATATCCAGGAAGCCGTTTTTTAACTAACTTTAAAAATTCAGTTTCAACACATTGTCTTATTAAAATCGCCTTTGATAGATCTTGATCGCGTGATCGCGAAAGAGTAAATCGTTTGTGGTAACAACGAGCCGTTTAACCGGTAAAAAATAAACCGTGTCCATTCACGTTGATGCATTGATATTAATGCGTGAAAATGGTGGAACAAAAAAGAGTGGGTGTACCGGGTCTCGAACCCCAGACCTCAAGTATTCGAAGCTACAACGTTACTTCGTACGCCACGCCAATCGATGGAAGTAGCGTTGCTTACACTGGTAGATAACACACTGGTCTCAATGTATGGCATAGCTTGTTGTATTCAGATAGCTCGTCATCACGCCAACATTAAAACATGTTTCCTCGGCTAACCATTAATGCAAGGCAAGCATTAACATGTTTTATGTATAGAGTATGAATGTCCAACGGAGAAACTCTAATCATTATTATATTAACCATTTAACAAGAGACGCTACGCGTCGTCAAAGACGTGCTCAAAGACACTCTGTTTTTTAGAGTTATATTCTTTACGGCTATATTGTTTAATTGGGGGATCTTAAAGTTACTTCTCAAGGTAGATATGAACATGGTCTACTTTCAAAAAAATCATCAGGTCGCTATGTTTTTTGTGAGCGACGTGAGGCGTCGCCGAAATTTCAAAGATTTTCTTGTCAAGTTCCACTTTCAGTACCGATTGTGGATGAACGGTGGTACCTAGTTAGTCGTAGCGTCGAACTTAAGGTCAACAATAATCCTTGGTGACGTAGTAACTCTACTGGTGTGACGAGTGACGGTGTGACGAGAGCCACATTGGGGAGATTGTTTGGCACTTGGATTGCAAAGAGGGCCGCAAGTATGGCGGAGCGACGAGAGCCAAATTGGGGAGATTGTTAGGCGCTTGGATTGCCAAGAGGGCCGCAAGTATGGTATAGTTACGAGAGCCACACTGAGGAGATTGTTAGGCGCTTGGATTGCAAAGAGGGCCGCAAGTATGACGGAGTGACGAGAGCCACATTGGGGAGTTTGTGAGTCGCTTGGATTGCAAAGAGGGCCGCAAGTATGACGGAGTGACGAGAGATACATTGGGGATATGTTAGGCACTTGGATTGCAAAGAGGGCCGCAAGTATGAAGGTTTGACGAGAGCCACATTGGGGAGATTGTTAAGCGTTTTGATTGCAAAGAGGGCCGCAAGTATGGTGGAATGACGAGAGCCATATTGGGGAGATTGTTAGGCGCTTGGATTGCAAAGACGGCCGCAATAATGGCGGAGTGGCGAAAGCCACATCGGGGAGATTGTAAGGCGCTCTGATTGCAAAGAGGGCCGCAAGTATGACGGAGTGGCGAGAGCCACATCGGGGAGATTGTTAGGCGCTTGGATGGCAAAGAGGGCCGCAAGTATGACGGTGTGACGAGAGCCACATTGGGGACATAATAAGGCGCTTGGATTGCAAAGAGGGCCGCAAGTTTGACGGAGTGGCGAGAGCAACACTGGGGAGATTGTTAGGCGCTTTGATTGCACAGAGGGCCGCAAATATAGGTGGAGTGACGAGAGCCACATTGGGGAGATTGTTAGGCGCTTGGATTGCAAATAGGGCCGCAAGGATGACGCAGTGGCGAGAGCCACATTGGGGAGATTGTTAGGCTTTTGGATTGCAAAGAGGGCCGCAAGTATGGCGGAGTGACGAGAGCCACACTGGGGAGATTGTTAGGCGCTTGAATTGCAAAGAGGGCCGCAAGCATGGCGGTGTGACGAGAGCCACATTGGGGAGATTGTTAGGCGCTTGGACTGCAAAGAGGGCCGCAAGTATGGCGGAGTGACGAGAACCACATCGAGAGATTGTTAGGCGCTTGGATTGCAAAGAGGGCCGCAAGTATGACAAAGTGACGAGAGCCACATTGGGGAGATTGTTAGGCGCTTGGATTGAAAAGGGGGCCGCAAGTATGACGGAGTGGCGAGAGCCACATCGGGGAGATTGTTAGGCGCTTTGATTGCAAAGAGGGCCGCAAGTATTACGGAGTGGCGAGAACCACATGGGGAAGATTGTTAGGCGCTTGGATTGCAAAGAGGGCCGCAAGTTTGACGGAGTGACGAGATCCGCATCGGAGAGATTGTTAGGCGCTTGGATTGCAAATAGGGCCGCAAGTATGACGGTGTGAAGAGAGCCACATTGGAGAGATTGTTAGGCGCTTGGTTTGCAAAGAGGGCCGCAAGTATGACGGAGTGGCGAGAGCAACATTGGGGAGATTGTGAGGCGCTTGGATTGCAAAGAGGGCCGCAATTATTATGACGGAGTGACGACAGGCGCATTTGGGAGATGTGAGGCACTTGGATTGCAAAGAGGGCCTCAAGTATGGTGGAGTGACGAGAGCCACATTGGGGAGATTGTAAGGCGTTTGGATTGCAAAGAGGGCCGCAAGTATGACGGTGTGAAGAGAGCCACATTGGGGAAATTGTTAGGCACTTGGATTGCAAAGAGGGCCGCAAGTATGACGGAGCGACGAGAGCCACATTGGAGAGATTGTAAGGCGCTTGGATTGCAAAGAGGGCCGCAAGTATGACGGTGTGAGGAGAGCCACATTGGGGAGATTGTTAGGCGCTTGGTTTGCAAAGAGGGCCGCAAGTATGACGGAGTGGCGAGAGCAACACTTGGAGAGATTGTTAGACGCTTGGATTGCAAAGAGTGCCGCAAGTATGATGGAGTGGCGAGAGCCACATTAGGGAGATGTTAGGCACATGGATTGCAAACAGCACATTTTTGTTTTCAGGATGTCTAGATAATTAACGCAAAAAAAATAAATAAAAATACAAAAACAAATTTGACTATCCCGTATGGTAGCTACGAGCGCTTGAAAAAAAAATTTCCCCTTAGTAAACCCTTCTCAACTTTGCTTGTCTGAATATGGAAGAAAAAAAGACTGCCGGTTACGGGACTCGAACCCCGGACCGCGAAATACTAGTCGGCGTCGCTACAACGTACGCCATGCCACTCGATGGAAGTTGGATCGCTTACACTGATAGATAACCTACTGCTCTCAATGTATGCATGAATACATCTCATTGTATCTCGATTCATTCTTATTGTTATTGTAACACCAAAGCTAGATAGATTTATGGACAGCGAGGGTCTCATTGGATTTAAAAAACATTCAAGAATATCCAGGAAGCCGTTTTTTAACTAACTTTAAAAATTCAGTTTCAACACATTGTCTTTTTAAAATCGCCTTTGATAGATCTTGATCGCGTGATCGCGAAAGAGTAAATCGTTTGTGGTAACAACGAGCCGTTTAACCGGTAAAAAATAAACCGTGTCCATTCACGTTGATGCATTGATATTAATGCGTGAAAATGGTGGAACAAAAAAGAGTAGGTGTACCGGGTCTCGAACCCCAGACCTCAAGTATTCGAAGCTACAACGTTACTTCGTACGCCACGCCAATCGATGGAAGTAGCGTTGCTTACACTGGTAGATAACACACTGGTCTCAATGTATGGCATAGCTTGTTGTATTCAGATAGCTCGTCATCACGCCAACATTAAAACATGTTTCCTCGGCTAACCATTAATGCAAGGCAAGCATTAACATGTTTTATGTATAGAGTATGAATGTCCAACGGAGAAACTCTAATCATTATTATATTAACCATTTAACAAGAGACGCTACGCGTCGTCAAAGACGTGCTCAAAGACACTCTGTTTTTTAGAATTATATTCTTTACGGCTATATTGTTTAATTGGGGGATCTTAAAGTTACTTCTCAAGGTAGATATGAACATGGTCTACTTTCAAAAAAATCATCAGGTCGCTATGTTTTTTGTGAGCGACGTGAAGCGTCGCCGAAATTTCAAAGATTTTCTTGTCAAGTTCCACTTTCGGTACCGATTGTGGATGAACGGTGGTACCTAGTTAGTCGTAGCGTCGAACTTAAGGTCAACAATAATCCTTGATGACGTAGTAACTCTACTGGTGTGACGAGTGACGGTGTGACGAGAGCCACATTGGGGAGATTGTTTGGCACTTGGATTGCAAAGAGGGCCGCAAGTATGGCGGAGCGACGAGAGCCAAATTGGGGAGATTGTTAGGCGCTTGGATTGCCAAGAGGGCCGCAAGTATGGTATAGTTACGAGAGCCACACTGAGGAGATTGTTAGGCGCTTGGATTGCAAAGAGGGCCGCAAGTATGACGGAGTGACGAGAGCCACATTGGGGAGTTTGTGAAGCGCTTGGATTGCAAAGAGGGCCGCAAGTATGACGGAGTGACGAGAGATACATTGGGGATATGTTAGGCACTTGGATTGCAAAGAGGGCCGCAAGTATGAAGGTTTGACGAGAGCCACATTGGGCAGATTGTTAAGCGTTTTGATTGCAAAGAGGGCCGCAAGTATGGTGGAATGACGAGAGCCATATTGGGGAGATTGTTAGGCGCTTGGATTGCAAAGAGGGCCGCAATAATGGCGGAGTGGCGAAAGCCACATCGGGGAGATTGTAAGGCGCTCTGATTGCAAAGAGGGCCGCAAGTATGACAAGGTGGCGAGAGCCACATTGGGGAGATTGTTAGGCGCTTGGATGGCAAAGAGGGCCGCAAGTATGACGGTGTGACGAGAGCCACATTGGGGACATAATTAGACGCTTGGATTTCAAAGAGGGCCGCAAGTATGACTGAGTGGCGAGAGCCACATTGGGGAGATTGTTAGGCGCTCTGATTCAAGAGGGCCGCAAGTATGCCGGAGTGACGAGAGCCACATTGGAGAAATAGTTAGGCGCTTGGATTGCAAAGAGGGCCGCAAGAGTGACGGAGTGACGAGAGCCACATTAGGGAGATTGTTAGGCGTTTTGATTGCAAATAGGGCCGCAAGTATGGTGGAGTGACGAGAGCCATATTGGGGAGATTGTTAGGCGCTTGGATTGCAAAGAGGGCCGAGAAAATAGCGGAGTGGCGAGAGCCACATCGGGGAGATTGTTAGGCGCTCTGATTGCAAAGAAGGCCGCAAGTATGACGGAGTGGCGAGAGCCACATTGGGGAGATTGTTAGGCGCATGGATTGCAAAAAGGGCCGCAAGAGTGATGGAGTGAAAGTGCCACCTTGGGGAGATTGTGAGGCGCTTCGATTGCAAAGAGGGCCGCAAGTATGACGGTGTGACGAGAGATACATTGAGGATATGTTAGGCACTTGGATTGCAAAGAGGGCCGCAAGTATGACAGAGCGACGAGAGCCACATTGGGGAGATTGTTAGGCGCTTGGATTGCCAAGGGGGCCGCCAGTATGGTGGAGTTACGAGAGCCACACTGGGGAGATTGTTAGGCGCTTGGATTGCAAAGAGGGCCGCAAGTATGACGGAGTGACGAGAGTTACATTGGGGAGTTTGTTAGGCGCTTGGATTGCAAAGGGGGCCGCAAATATGGTGGAGTGGCGAGAGCCACATCGGGGAGATTGTTAGGTGCTTGGATTGCAAAGAGGGCCGCAAGTTTGACGGAGTGACGAGATCCACATCGGAGAGATTGTTAGGCGCTTGGATTGCAAAGAGGGCCGCAAGTATGACGGTGTGAAGAGAGCCACATTGGGGAGATTGTTAGGCGCTTGGTTTGCAAAGAGGGCCGCAATTATGACGGAGTGACGACAGGCCTATTTGGGAGATGTGAGGCACTTGGATTGCAAAGAGGGCCTCAAGTATGGTGGGGAGCCACATTGGGGAGATTGTTAGGCGTTTGGATTGCAAAGAGGGCCGCAAGTATGACGGTGTGAAGAGAGCCACATTGGGGAAATTGTTAGGCACTTGGATTGCAAAGAGGGCCGCAAGTATGACGGAGCGACGAGAGCCACATTAAGGGGGATATTGTTAGGCGCTTGGATTGCAAAGAGGGCCGCAAGTATGACGGTGTGAGGAGAGCCACATTAGGGAGATGTTAGGCACATGGATTGCAAACAGCACATTTTTGTTTTCAGGATGTCTAGATAATTAACGCAAAAAAAATAAATAAAAATACAAAAACAAATTTGACCATCCCGTATGGTAGCTACGAGCGCTTGAAAAAAAAATTTCCCCTTAGTAAACCCTTCTCAACTTTGCTTGTCTGAATATGGAAGAAAAAAAGACTGCCGGTTACGGGACTCGAACCCCGGACCGCGAAAACACTAGTCGGCGTCGCTACCCCGTACGCCATGCCACTCGATGGAAGTTGGATCGCTTACACTGATAGATAACCCACTGCTCTCAATGTATGCATGAATACATCTCATTGTATTTCGATTAGGGTTGCCAACTCTCCCTTATTTCCCGGGAAATCCCGTATTTCACACTAATTTCCCGCTTCCCGTATCAACTCTCCACGGGAATCAATTTTCCCGTATTTTGAGAATTTGTTATAAAATACAAAATTTCGTTAACTTCCGCCGCCGCCGCCGCCGCCGCCGCCGCCGCCGCTGCCGCGTGAACCAGACATTTTTAATAAACTTTCACCACTGTCTCTAAAAAAAGAAGTTAAGTACTGTGATCTTCAATCAGCCGTCCGTGTTCTAAAGCTAGAAGGGCACATTAATTTAGATGAGATGCATGAAGAGTTCTGTTTAAGCAAAGACACTTACTGTCTTCAGTGGAAAAGGGATGGGTTAATATCTTTAAAGAATGTGGTACACAAAATATGACTAATTTTGTTAAGTTGATTACTTTTGTTTTGAGTATGCCAGGCTCAAACTCTCATGTTAAAAGAGTTTTTTCATAAGGTCAATAAATGGTCAGACAACAGAAATTTAATTGAAGCTGAGTTGCAAGTCGTTGTCAATTATTCTCTTTCGTGTCGAGAATTTTATAATTTTGTGAAAAAGGATAGAAAAATGCTGCGTGATGCAAAATCGCTTGACAAATATAAAAAGTAACAACCAAAACAGTGCATTCAGTTTACCCACTCAGATGGCCTGTTCACACATTAGGCCTATAAACATTAATTCCATAAGAAAATGTATACCTTTAAAATGAATATTAAATCTCTTAATTCATTTTCTGCGGTCTATTATAGCACCCAAAATGTTGTTTCGCCTTTGGTGGCTACGACCCGCAACCTATTTATCTCAAGAATTAACGTCCAATTCAAAATTCCCGTATTTCCACATTCAATAGTTGGCAACCCTAATCTCGATTCATTCTTATTGTAATTGTAACACCAAAGCTAGATAGATTTATGGACAGCGAGGGTCTCATTGGATTTAAAAAACATCCAAGAATATCCAGGAAGCCGTTTTTTAACTAACTTTAAAAATTCAGTTTCAACACATTGTCTTTTTAAAATCGCCTTTGATAGATCTTGATCGCGTGATCGCGAAAGAGTTAATCGTTTGTGGTAACAACGAGCCGTTTAACCGGTAAAAAATAAACCGTGTCCATTCACGTTGATGCATTGATATTAATGCGTGAAAATGGTGGAACAAAAAAGAGTGGGTGTACCGGGTCTCGAACCCCAGACCTCAAGTATTCGAAGCTACAACGTTACTTCGTACGCCACGCCAATCGATGGAAGTAGCGTTGCTTACACTGGTAGATAACACACTGGTCTCAATGTATGGCATAGCTTGTTCTATTCAGATAGCTCGTCATCACGCCAACATTAAAACATGTTTCCTCGGCTAACCATTAATGCAAGGCAAACATTAAAATGTTTTATGTATAGAGTATGAATGTCCAACGGAGAAACTCTAATCATTATTATATTAACCATTTAACAAGAGACGCTACGCGTCGTCAAAGACGTGCTCAAAGACACTCTGTTTTTTAGAATTATATTCTTTACGGCTATATTGTTTAATTGGGGGATCTTAAAGTTAATTCTCAAGGTAGATATGAACATGGTCTACTTTCAAAAAAATCATCAGGTCGCTATGTTTTTTGTGAGCGACGTGAGGCGTCGCCGAAATTTCAAAGATTTTCTTGTCAAGTTCCACTTTCGGTACCGATTGTGGATGAACGGTGGTACCTAGTTAGTCGTAGCGTCGAACTTAAGGTCAACAATAATCCTTGGTGACGTAGTAACTCTACTGGTGTGACGAGTGACGGTGTGACGAGAGCCACATTGGGGAGATTGTTTGGCACTTGGATTGCAAAGAGGGCCGCAAGTATGGCGGAGCGACGAGAGCCAAATTGGGGAGATTGTTAGGTGCTTGGATTGCCAAGAGGGCCGCAAGTATGGTATAGTTACGAGAGCCACACTGGGGAGATTGTTAGGCGCTTGGATTGCAAAGAGGGCCGCAAGTATGACGGAGTGACGAGAGCCACATTGCGGAGTTTGTGAGGCGCTTGGATTGCAAAGAGGGCCGCAAGTATGACGGAGTGACGAGAGATACATTGGGGATATGTTAGGCACTTGGATTGCAAAGAGGGCCGCAAGTATGAAGGTTTGACGAGAGCCACATTGGGGAGATTGTTAAGCGTTTTGATTGCAAAGAGGGCCGCAAGTATGGTGGAGTGACGAGAGCCATATTAGGGAGATTGTTAGGCGCTTGGATTGCCAAGAGGGCCGCAATAATGGCGGAGTGGCAAAAGCCACATCGGGGAGATTGTAAGGCGCTCTGATTGCAAAGAGGGCCGCAAGTATGACGGAGTGGCGAGAGCCACATTGGGGAGATTGTTAGGCGCTTGGATGGCAAAGAGGGCCGCATGTATGACGGTGTGACGAGAGCCACATTGGGGACATAATTAGGCGCTTGGATTGCAAAGAGGGCCGCAAGTTTGACGGAGTGGCGAGAGCAACACTGGGGAGATTTTTAGGCGCTTTGATTGCACAGAGGGCCGCAAATATAGGTGGAGTGACGAGAGCCACATTGGGGTGATTGTTAGGCGCTTGGATTGCAAATAGGGCCGCAAGGATGACGGAGTGGCGAGAGCCACATTGGGGAGATTGTTAGGCTTTTGGATTGCAAAGAGGGCCGCAAGTATGGCGGAGTGACGAGAGCCACACTGAGGAGATTGTTAGGCGCTTGAATTGCAAAGAGGGCCGCTTGCATGGCGGTGTGACGAGAGCCACATTGGGGAGATTGTTAGGCGCTTGGACTGCAAAGAGGGCCGCAAGTATGGCGGAGTGACGAGAACCACATCGAGAGATTGTTAGGCGCTTGGATTGCAAAGAGGGCCGCAAGTATGACAAAGTGACGAGAGCCACATTGGGGAGATTGTTAGGCGCTTGGATTGAAAAGGGGGCCGCAAGTATGACGGAGTGGCGAGAGCCACATCGGGGAGATTGTTAGGCGCTTTGATTGCAAAGAGGGCCGCAAGTATGACGGAGTGGCGAGAACCACATGGGGGAGATTGTTAGGCGCTTGGATTGCAAAGAGGGCCGCAAGAGTGACGGAGTGAAAGTGCCACCTTGGGGAGATTGTGAGGCGCTTGGAGTGCAAAGAGGGCCGCAAGTATGACTGAGTGGCGAGAGCCACATTGGGGAGATTGTTAGGCGCTCTGATTCAAGAGGGCCGCAAGTATGCCGGAGTGACGAGAGCCACATTGGAGAAATTGTTAGGCGCTTGGATTGCAAAGAGGGCCGCAAGAGTGACGGAGTGAAAGTGCCACATTGGGGAGATTGTTAGGCGCTTGGATTGCAAAGAGGGCCGCAAGTATGGCGGAGTGGCGAGAGCCATATTGGGGAGATTGTTAGACACTTGGATTGCAAAGAGGCCCGCTAGTATGGGGGAGTGACGAGAGCCACATTGGAGAGATTGTGAGACGCTTGTATTGCAAAGAGGGCCGCAAGTATGACAGTGTGACGAGAGCCACATTGGGGAGATTGTTAGGCACTTGGATTGCAAAGAGGGCCGCAAGTATGACGGAGTGGGAAAGCAACACTGGGGAGATTTTAAGGCGCTTGTTTGAAAAGAGGGCCGCAAGTATGACGGTGTGACGAGAGCCACATCGGGGAGATTGTTATGCGCTTTGATTGCAAGGAGGGCCGCAAGTATGACGGAGTGGCGAGAACCACATTAGGGAGATTGTTAGGCGCTTGGATTGCAAAGAGGGCCGCAAGTATGACGGAGTGGCGAGAGCCACATCGGGGAGATTGTTAGGCGTTTTGATTGCAAAGAGGGCCGCAGGTATGGTGGAGTGACGAAAGCAACACTGGGGAGATTGTTAGGCGCTTGGATTGCAAAGAGGGCCGCAAGTATGGTGCAGTGACGAGAGCCACATTGGGAAGATTGTTAGGTGCTTGGATTGCAAAGAGGGCCGCAAGTATGGTGGAGTGACAAGAGCCACATTGGGGAGATTGTTAGGCGTTTGGATTGCAAAGAGGACCGCAAGTATGACGGTGTGAAGAGAGCCACATTGGGGAAATTAGTAGGCACTTGGATTGCAAAGAGGGCCGCAAGTATGACGGAGCGACGAGAGCCACATT
Organism: Isoperla grammatica; assembly: GCA_945910005.1. Lineage (NCBI taxonomy): Eukaryota > Metazoa > Arthropoda > Insecta > Plecoptera > Perlodidae > Isoperla > Isoperla grammatica. The sequence goes on along the minus strand of OX246748.1, from coordinate 40,590,209 downwards.
GGGGAGATTGTAAGGCGCTTAGATTGCAAAGAGGGCCGCAAGTATGACGGTTTGAAGAGAGCCACATTGGGGAGATTGTTAGGCGCTTGGTTTGCAAAGAGGGCCGCAAGTATGACGGAGTGGCGAGAGCAACACTGGGGAGATTGTTAGACGCTTGGATTGCAAAGAGGGCCGCAAGTATGACGGAGTGGCGAGAGCCACATTAGGGAGATGTTAGGCACATGGATTGCAAACAGCATATTTTTGTTTTCAGGATGTCTAGATAATTAACGCAAAAAAAATAAATAAAAATACAAAAACAAATTTGGACATCTCGTATGGTAGCTACGAGCGCTTGAAAAAAAAATTTCCCCTAAGTAAACCCTTCTCAACTTTGCTTGTCTGAATATGGAAGAAAAAAAGACTGCCGGTTACGGGACTCGAACCCTGGACCGCGAAAACACTAGTCGGCGTCGCTACCCCGTACGCCATGCCACTCGATGGAAGTTGAATCGCTTACACTGATAGATAACCAACTGCTCTCAATGTATGCATGAATACATCTCATTGTATCTCGATTCATTCTTATTGTAATTGTAACACCAAAGCTAGATAGATTTATGGACAGCGAGGGTCTCATTGGATTTAAAAAACATCCAAGAATATCCAGGAAGCCGTTTTTTAACTAACTTTAAAAATTCAGTTTCAACACATTGTCTTTTTAAAATCGCCTTTGATAGATCTTGATCGCGTGATCGCGAAAGAGTAAATCGTTTGTGGTAACAACGAGCCGTTTAACCGGTAAAAAATAAACCGTGTCCATTCACGTTGATGCATTGATATTAATGCGTGAAAATGGTGGAACAAAAAAGAGTGGGTGTACCGGGTCTCGAACCCCAGACCTCAAGTATTCGAAGCTACAACGTTACTTCGTACGCCACGCCAATCGATGGAAGTAGCGTTGCTTACACTGGTAGATAACACACTGGTCTCAATGTATGGCATAGCTTGTTGTATTCAGATAGCTCGTCATCACGCCAACATTAAAACATGTTTCCTCGGCTAACCATTAATGCAAGGCAAGCATTAACATGTTTTATGTATAGAGTATGAATGTCCAACGGAGAAACTCTAATCATTATTATATTAACCATTTAACAAGAGACGCTACGCGTCGTCAAAGACGTGCTCAAAGACACTCTGTTTTTTAGAATTATATTCTTTACGGCTATATTGTTTAATAGGGGGATCTTAAAGTTACTTCTCAAGGTAGATATGAACATGGTCTACTTTCAAAAAAATCATCGCGTCGCTATGTTTTTTGTGAGCGACGTGAGGCGTCGCCGCAATTTCAAAGATTTTCTTGTCAAGTTCCACTTTCGGTTTCGATTGTGGATGAACGGTGGTACCTAGTTAGTCGTAGCGTCAAACTTAAGGTCAACAATAATCCTTGGTGACATAGTAACTCTACTGGTGTGACGAGTGACGGTGTGACGAGAGCCAAATTGGGGAGATTGTTTTGCACTTGGATTGCAAAGAGGGCCGCAAGTATGACGGAGCGACGAGAGCCACATTGAAGAGATTGTTAGGCGCTTGGATTGCCAAGAGGGCCGCAAGTATGGTGGAGTTACGAGAGCCACACTGGGGAGATTGTTAGGCGCTTGGATTGCAAAGAGGGCCGCAAGTATGACGGAGTGACGAGAGCCACATTGGGGAGTTTGTAAGGCGCTTGGATTGCAAAGAGGGCCGCAAGTATGACGGAGTGACGAGAGATACATTGGGGATATGTTAGGCACTTGGATTGCAAAGAGGGCCGCAAGTATGAAGGTTTGACGAGAGCCACATTGGGGAGGTTGTTAAGCGTTTTGATTGCAAAGAGGGCCACAAGTATGGTGGAGTGACGAGAGCCATATTGGGGAGATTGTAAGGCGCTTGGATTGCAAAGAGGGCCGCAAAAATGGCGGAGTGTCGAAAGCCACATCGGGGAGATTGTAAGGCGCTCTTGTTGCAAAGAGGGCCGCAAGTATGACGGGGTGGCGAGAGCCACATTGGGGAGATTGTTAGGCGCTTGGCTGGCAAAGAGGGCCGCAAGTATGACGGAGTGGCGAGAGCACCATTATGGAGATTGTAAGGCGCTTGGATTGCAAAGAGGGCCGCAAGTATGGCGGAGTGACGAGAGCCACACTGGGGAGATTGTTAGGCGCTTGAATTGCAAAGAGGGCCGCAAGCATGACGGTGTGACGAGAGCCACATTGGGGAGACTGTTAGGCGCTAGGACAGCAAAGAGGGCCGCAAGTATGGCGGAGTGACGAGAACCACATCGAGAGATTGTTAGGCGCTTGGATTGCAAAGAGGGCCGCAAGTATGACAAAGTGACGAGAGCCACATTGGGGAGATTGTTAGGCGCTTGGATTGAAAAAAGGGCCGCAAGTATGACGGAGTGGCGAGAGCCACATCGGGGAGATTGTTAGGCGCTTTGATTGCAAAGAAGGCCGCAAGTATGACGGAGTGGCGAGAACCACATGGGGGAGATTGTTAGGCGCTTGGATTGCAAAGAGGGCCGCAAGAGTGACGGAGTGAAAGTGCCACCTTGGGGAGATTGTTAGGCGCTTGGATGGCAAAGAGGGCCGCAAGTATGGCGGAGTGGCGAGAGCCATATTGGGGAGATTGTAAGGCGCTTGGATTTCAAAGAGGGCCGCAAGTATGGCGGAGTGGCGAGAGCCATATTGGGGAGATTGTAAGGCGCTTGGATTTCAAAGAGGGCCGCAAGTATGGCGGAGTGGCGAGAGCCACATTAGGGAGATGTTAGGCACTTGGATTGCAAAGAGGGCCGCAATTATGGGGGAGTGACGAGAGCCACATTGGAGAGATTGTTAGACGCTTATATTGCAAAGAGGGCCGCAAGTATGACGGTGTGACGAGAGCCACATTGGGGAGATTGTAAGGCGCTTGGATTGCAAAGAGGGCCGCAAGTATGACGATGTGGCGAGAGCAACACTGGGGATATTGTAAGGCGCTTGGATTGCAAAGAGGGCCGCAAGTTTGGTGCAGTGACGAGAGCCACATTGGGGAGATTGTTAGGTGCTTGGATTGCAAAGAGGGCCGCAAGAATGGCGGTGTGACGAGAGCCACATTGGGGAGATTGTGAGGCGCTTGGATTGCAAAGAGGGCCGCAAGTATGACGGAGTGACGACAGGCCCATTTAGGAGATGTGAGGCACTTGGAATGCAAAGGGGGCCGCAAGTATGACAGTGTGACGAGAGCCACATTGAGGAGATTGTTAGGCGCTTGGATTGCAAAGAGGGCCGCAAGTATGACGGAGTGGGAAAGCAACACTGGGGAGATTTTAAGGCGCTTGTTTGAAAAGAGGGCCGCAAGTATGACGGTGTGACGAGAGCCACATCGGGGAGATTGTTATGCGCTTTGATTGCAAGGAGGGCCGCAAGTATGAAGGAGTGGCGAGAACCACATTGGGGAGATTGTTAGGCGCTTGGATTGCAAAGAGGGCCGCAAGTATGACGGAGTGGCGAGAGCCACATCGGGGAGATTGTTAGGCGTTTTGATTGCAAAGAGGGCCGCAGGTATGGTGGAGTGACGAGAGCAACACTGGGGAGATTGTTAGGCGCTTGGATTGCAAAGAGGGCCGCAAGTATGGTGCAGTGACGAGAGCCACATTGGGAAGATTGTTAGGTGCTTGGATTGCAAAGAGGGCCGCAAGTATGGTGGAGTGACGAGAGCCACATTGGGGAGATTGTTAGGCGTTTGGATTGCAAAGAGGGCCGCAAGTATGACGGTGTGAAGAGAGCCACATTGGGGAAAATAGTAGGCACTTGGATTGCAAAGAGGGCCGCAAGTATGACGGAGCGACGAGAGCCACATTGGGGAGATTGTTAGGCGCTTGGATTGCAAAGAGGGCCGCAAGTATGACGGTGTGAAGAGAGCCACATTGGGGAGATTGTTAGGCGCTTGGTTTGCAAAGAGGGCCGCAAGTATGACGGAGTGGCGAGAGCAACACTGGGGAGATTGTTAGACGCTTGGATTGCAAAGAGGGCCGCAAGTATGACGGAGTGGCGAGAGCCACATTAGGGAGATGTTAGGCACATGGATTGCAAACAGCACATTTTTGTTTTCAGGATGTCTAGATAATTAACGCAAAAAAAATAAAAAAAAATACAAAAACAAATTTGGACATCCCGTATGGTAGCTACGAGCGCTTGAAAAAAAAATTTCCCCTTAGTAAACCCTTCTCAACTTTGCTTGTCTAAATATGGAAGAAAAAAAGACTGCCGGTTACGGGACTCGAACCCCGGACCGCGAAAACACTAGTCGGCGTCGCTACCCCGTACGCCATGCCACTCGATGGAAGTTGGATCGCTTACACTGATAGATAACCCACTGCTTTCAATGTATGCATGAATACATCTCATTGTATCTCGATTCATTCTCATTGTAATTGTAACACCAAAGCTAGATAGATTTATGGACAGCGAGGGTATCATTGGATTTAAAAAACATCCAAGAATATCCAGGAAGCCGTTTTTTAACTAACTCTAAAAATTCAGTTTCAACACATTGTCTTTTTAAAATCGCCTTTGATAGATCTTGATCGCGTGATCGCGAAAGAGTAAATCGTTTGTGGTAACAACGAGCCGTTTAACCGGTAAAAAATAAACCGTGTCCATTCACGTTGATGCATTGATATTAATGCGTGAAAATGTTGGAACAAAAAAGAGTGGGTGTACCGGGTCTCGAACCCCAGACCTCAAGTATTCGAAGCTACAACGTTACTTCGTACGCCACGCCAATCGATGGAAGTAGCGTTGCTTACACTGGTAGATAACACACTGGTCTCAATGTATGGCATAGCTTGTTGTATTCAGATAGCTCGTCATCACGCCAACATTAAAACATGTTTCCTCGGCTAACCATTAATGCAAGGCAAGCATTAACATGTTTTATGTATAAAGTATGAATGTCCAACGGAGAAACTCTAATCATTATTATATTAACCATTTAACAAGAGACGCTACGCGTCGTCAAAGACGTGCTCAAAGACACTCTGTTTTTTAGAATTATATTCTTTACGGCTATATTGTTTAATTGGGGGATCTTAAAGTTACTTCTCAAGGTAGATATGAACATGGTCTACTTTCAAAAAAATCATCAGGTCGCTATGTTTTTTGTGAGCGACGTGAGGCGTCGCCGAAATTTCAAAGATTTTCTTGTCAAGTTCCACTTTCGGTACCGATTGTGGATGAACGGTGGTACCTAGTTAGTCGTAGCGTCGAACTAAAGGTCAACAATAATCCTTGGTGACGTAGTAACTCTACTGGTGTGACGAGTGACGGTGTGACGAGAGCCACATTGGGGAGATTATTTGGCACTTGGATTGCAAAGAGGGCCGCAAGTATGACGGAGCGACGAGAGCCAAATTGGGGAGATTGTTAGGCGCTTGGATTGCCAAGAGGGCCGCAAGTATGGTGGAGTTACGAGAGCCACACTGGGGAGATTGTTAGGCGCTTGGATTGCAAAGAGGGCCGCAAGTATGACGGAGTGACGAGAGCCACATTGGGGAGTTTGTGAGGCGCTTGGATTGCAAAGAGGGCCGCAAGTATGACGGAGTGACGAGAGATACATTGGGGATATGTTAGGCACTTGGATTGCAAAGAGGGCCGCAAGTATGAAGGTTTGACGAGAGCCACATTGGGGAGATTGTTAAGCGTTTTGATTGCAAAGAGGGCCGCAAGTATGGTGGAGTGACGAGAGCCATATTGGGGAGATTGTTAGGCGCTTGGATTGCAGAGAGGGCCGCAATAATGGCGGAGTGGCGAAAGCCACATCGGGGAGATTGTAAGGCGCTCTGATTGCAAAGAGGGCCGCAAGTATGACGGAGTGGCGAGAGCCACATTGGGGAGATTGTTAGGCGCTTGGATGGCAAAGAGGGCCGCAAGTATGACGGTGTGACGAGACCCACATTGGGGACATAATTAGGCGCTTGGATTGCAAAGAGGGCCGCAAGTTTGACGGAGTGGCGAGAGCAACACTGGGGAGATTGTTAGGCGCTTTGATTGCACAGAGGGCCGCAAATATAGGTGAAGTGACGAGAGCCACATTGGGGAGATTGATAGGCGCTTGGATTGCAAAGAGGGCCGCAAGGATGACGGAGTGGCGAGAGCCACATTGGGGAGATTGTAAGGCTTTTGGATTGCAAAGAGGGCCGCAAGTATGGCGGAGTGACGAGAGCCACACTGGGGAGATTGTTAGGCGCTTGAATTGCAAAGAGGGCCGCAAGCATGGCGGTGTGACGAGAGCCACATTGGGGAGATTTTTAGGCGCTTGGACTGCAAAGAGGGCCGCAAGTATGGCGGAGTGACGCGAACCACATCGAGAGATTGTTAGGCACTTGGATTGCTAAGAGGGCCGCAAGTATGACAAAGTGATGAGAGCCACATTGGGGAGATTGTTAGGCGCTTGGATTGAAAAGAGGGCCGCAAGTATGACGGAGTGGCGAGAGCCACATCGGGGAGATATTTAGGCGCTTTGATTGCAAAGAGGGCCGCAAGTATGACGGAGTGGCGAGAACCACATGGGGGAGATTGTTAGGCGCTTGGATTGCAAAGAGGGCCGCAAGAGTGACGGAGTGAAAGTGCCACCTTGGGGAGATTGTGAGGCGCTTGGATTGCAAAGAGGGCCGCAAGTATGACGGAGTGGCGAGAGCCACATTGGGGAGATTGTTAGGCGCTCTGATTCAAGAGGGCCGCAAGTATGCCGGAGTGACGAGAGCCACATTGAAGAAATTGTTGGGCGCTTGGATTGCAAAGAGGGCCGCAAGAGTGACGGAGTGAAAGTGCCACCTTGGGGAGATTGTTAGGCGCTTGGATTGCAAAGAGGGCCGCAAGTATGGCGGAGTGGCGAGAGCCATATTGGGGAGATTGTTAGGCACTTGGATTGCAAAGAGGGCCGCAAGTATGGGAGAGTGACGAGAGCCACATTGGAGAGATTGTGAGACGCTTGTATTGCAAAGGGGGCCGCAAGTATGACAGTGTGACGAGAGCCACATTGAGGAGATTGTTAGGCGCTTGGATTGCAAAGAAGGCCGCAAGTATGACGGAGTGGGAAAGCAACACTGGGGAGATTTTAAGGCGCTTGTTTGAAAAGAGGGCCGCAAGTATGACGGTGTGACGAGAGCCACATCGGGGAGATTGTTATGCGCTTTGATTGCAAGGAGGGCCGCAAGTATGAAGGAGTGGCGAGAACCACATTGGGGAGATTGTTAGGCGCTTGGATTGCAAAGAGGGCCGCAAGTATGACGGAGTGGCGAGAGCCACATCGGTGAGATTGTTAGGCGTTTTGATTGCAAAGAGGGCCGCAGGTATGGTGGAGTGACGAGAGCAACACTGGGGAGATTGTTAGGCGCTTGGATTGCAAAGAGGGCCGCAAGTATGGTGCAGTGACGAGAGCCACATTGGGAAGATTGTTAGGTGCTTGGATTGCAAAGAGGGCCGCAAGTATGGTGGAGTGACGAGAGCCACATTGGGGAGATTGTGAGGCGCTTGGTTTGCAAAGAGGGCCGCAAGTATGACGGAGTGGCGAGAGCAACACTGGGGAGATTGTTAGACGCTTGGATTGCAAAGAGGGCCGCAAGTATGACGGAGTGGCGAGAGCCACATTAGGGAGATGTTAGGCACATGGATTGCAAACAGCACATTTTTGTTTTCAGGATGTCTAGATAATTAACGCAAAAAAAATAAAAAAAAAATACAAAAACAAATTTGGACATACCGTATGGTAGCTACGAGCGCTTGAAAAAAAAATTTCCCCTTAGTAAACCCTTCTCAACTTTGCTTGTCTAAATATGGAAGAAAAAAAGACTGCCGGTTACGGGACTCGAACCCTGGACCGCGAAAACACTAGTCGGCGTCGCTACCCCGTACGCCATGCCACTCGATGGAAGTTGGATCGCTTACACTTATAGATAACCCACTGCTCTCAATGTATGCATGAATACATCTCATTGTATCTCGATTCATTCTTATTGTAATTGTAACACCAAAGCTAGATAGATTTATGGACAGCGAGGGTCTCATTGGATTTAAAAAACATCCAAGAATATCCAGGAAGCCGTTTTTTAACTAACTCTAAAAATTCAGTTTCAACACATTGTCTTTTTAAAATCGCCTTTGATAGATCTTGATCGCGTGATCGCGAAAGAGTAAATCGTTTGTGGTAACAACGAGCCGTTTAACCGGTAAAAAATAAACCGTGTCCATTCACGTTGATGCATTGATATTAATGCGTGAAAATGGTGGAACAAAAAAGAGTGGGTGTACCGGGTCTCGAACCCCAGACCTCAAGTATTCGAACCTACAACGTTACTTCGTACGCCACGCCAATCGATGGAAGTAGCGTTGCTTACACTGGTAGATAACACACTGGTCTCAATGTATGGCATAGCTTGTTGTATTCAGATAGCTCGTCATCACGCCAACATTAAAACATGTTTCCTCGGCTAACCATTAATGCAAGGCAAGCATTAACATGTTTTATGTATAAAGTATGAATGTCCAACGGAGAAACTCTTATCATTATTATATTAACCATTTAACAAGAGACGCTACGCGTCGTCAAAGACGTGCTCAAAGACACTCTGTTTTTTAGAATTATATTCTTTACGGCTATATTGTTTAATTGGGGGATCTTAAAGTTACTTCTCAAGGTAGATATGAACATGGTCTACTTTCAAAAAAATCATCAGGTCGCTATGTTTTTTGTGAGCGACGTGAGGCGTCGCCGAAATTTCAAAGATTTTCTTGTCAAGTTCCACTTTCGGTACCGATTGTGGATGAACGGTAGTACCTAGTTAGTCGTAGCGTCGAACTTAAGGTCAACAATAATCCTTGGTGACGTAGTAACTCTGCTGGTGTGACGAGTGACGGTGTGACGAGAGCCACATTGGGGAGATTGTTTGGCACTTGGATTGCAAAGAGGGCCGCAAGTATGACGGAGCGACGAGAGCCAAATTGGGGAGATTGTTAGGCGCTTGGATTGCAAAGAGGGCCGCAAGTATGGTGGAGTTATGAGAGCCACACTGGGGAGATTGTTAGGCGCTTGGATTGCAAAGAGGGCCGCAAGTATGAGGGAGTGACGAGAGCCACATTGGGGAGTTTGTGAGGCGCTTGGATTGCAAAGAGGGCCGCAAGTATGACGGAGTGACGAGAGATACATTGGGGATATGTTTGGCACTTAAATTGCAAAGAGGGCCGCAAGTATGAAGGTTTGAGAGAGCCACATTGGGGAGATTGTTAAGCGTTTTGATTGCAAAGAGGGCCGCAAGTATGGTGGAGTGACGAGAGCCATATTGGGGAGATTATTAGGCGCTTGGATTGCAAAGAGGGCCGCAAGAATGGCGGAGTGGGGAAAGCCACATCGGGGAGATTGTAAGGCGCTCTGATTGCAAAGAGGGCCGCAAGTATGACGGAGTGGCGAGGGCCACATTTGGGAGATTGGTAGGCGCTTGGATGGCAAAGAGGGCCGCAAGTATGACGGTGTGACGAGAGCCACATTGGGGACATAATTAGGCGCTTGGATTGCAAAGAGGGCCGCAAGTTTGACGGAGTGGCGAGAGCAACACTGGGGAGATTGTTAGGCGCTTTGATTGCACAGAGGGCCGCAAATATAGGTGGAGTGACGAGAGCCACATTGGGGAGATTGTTAGGCGCTTGGATTGCAAAGAGGGCCGCAAGGATGACGGAGTGGCGAGAGCCACATTGGGGAGATTGTTAGGCTTTTGGATTGCAAAGAGGGCCGCAAGTATGGCGGAGTGTGAGAGCCACACTGGGGAGATTGTTAGGCGCTTGAATTGCACAGAGGGCCGCAAGCATGGCGGTGTGACGAGAGCCACATTGGGGAGATTGTTAGGCGCTTGGACTGCAAAGAGGGCCGCAAGTATGGCGGAGTGACGAGAACCACATCGAGAGATTGTTAGGCGCTTGGATTGCAAAGAGGGCCGCAAGTATGACAAAGTGACGAGAGCCACATTGGGGAGATTGTGAGGCGCTTGGATTGCAAAGAGGGCCGCTAGTATGACGGAGTGGCGAGAGCCACATTGGGGAGATTGTTAGGCGCTCTGATTTAAGAGGGCCGTAAGTATGCTGGAGTGACGAGAGCCACATTGGAGAGATTGTAAGGCGCTTGGATTGCAAAGAGAGCCGCAAGAGTGACGGAGTGAAACTGCCACCTTGGGGAGATTGTTAGGCGCTTGGATTGCAAAGAGGGCCGCAAGTATGGCGGAGTGGCGAGAGCCATATTGGGGAGATTGTTAGGCACTTGGATTGCAAAGAGGGCCGCAAGTATGGGGGAGTGACGAGAGCCACATTGGAGAGCTTGTGAGACGCTTGTATTGCAAAGAGGGCCGCAAGTATGACGGTGTGACGAGAGCCACATTGGGGAGATTGTTAGGCGCTTGGATTGCAAAAAAGGCCGCAAGTATGACGGAGTGGGAAAGCAACACTAGGAAGATTGTAAGGCGCTTGTTTGAAAAGAGGGCCGCAAGTATGACGGTGTGACGAGAGCCACATCGGGGAGATTGTTATGCGCATTGATTGCAAGGAGGGCCGCAAGTATGACGGAGTGGCGAGAACCACATTGGGGAGATTGTTAGGCGCTTGGATTGCAAAGAGGGCCGCAAGTATGACGGAGTGGCGAGAGCCACATCGGGGAGATTGTTTGGTGTTTTGATTGCAAAGAGGGCCGCAAGTATGGTGCAGTGACAGGAGCCACATTGGGAAGATTGTTAGGTGCTTGGATTGCAAAGAGGGCCGCAAGTATGGTGGAGTGACGAGAGCCACATTGGGGAGATTGTTAGGCGTTTGGATTGCAAAGAGGGCCGCAAGTATGACGGTGTGAAGAGAGCCACATTGGGGAAATTAGTAGGCACTTGGATTGCAAAGAGGGCCGCAAGTATGACGGAGTGACGAGAGCCACATTGGGGAGATTGTTAGGCGCTTGGATTGCAAAGAGGGCCGCAAGTATGACGGTGTGAAGAGAGCCACATTGGGGAGATTGTGAGGCGCTTGGTTTGCAAAGAGGGCCGCAAGTATAACGGAGTGGCGAGAGCAACACTGGGGAGATTGTTAGACGCTTGGATTGCAAAGAGGGCCGCAAGTATGACGGAGTGGCGAGAGCCACATTAGGGAGATGTTAGGCACATGGATTGCAAACAGCACATTTTTGTTTTCAGGATGTCTAGATAATTAACGCAAAAAAAAAAAATAAAAATACAAAAACAAATTTGGACATCCCGTATGGTAGCTACGAGCGCTTGAAAAAAAAATTCCCCCTTAGTAAACCCTTCTCAACTTTGCTTGTCTGAATATGGAACAAAAAAAGACTGCCGGTTACGGGACTCGAACCCCGGACCGCGAAAACACTAGTCGGCGTCGCTACCCCGTACGCCATGCCACTCGATGAAAGTTGGATCGCTTACACTGATAGATAACCCACTGCTCTCAATGTATGCATGAATACATCTCATTGTATCTCGATTCATTCTTATTGTAATTGTAACACCAAAGCTAGATAGATTTATGGACAGCGAGGGTCTCATTGGATTTAAAAAACATCCAAGAATATCCAGGAAGCCGTTTTTTAACTAACTCTAAAAATTCAGTTTCAACACATTGTCTTTTTAAAATCGCCTTTGATAGATCTTGATCGCGTGATCGCGAAAGAGTAAATCGTTTGTGGTAACAACGAGCCGTTAAACCAGTAAAAAATAAACCGTGTCCATTCACGTTGATGCATTGATATTAATGCGTGAAAATGGTGGAACAAAAAAGAGTGGGTGTACCGGGTCTCGAACCCCAGACCTCAAGTATTCGAAGCTACAACGTTACTTCGTACGCCACGCCAATCGATGGAAGTAGCGTTGCTTACACTGGTAGATAACACACTGGTCTCAATGTATGGCATAGCTTGTTGTATTCAGATAGCTCGTCATCACGCCAACATTAAAACATGTTTCCTCGGCTAACTATTAATGCAAGGCAAGCATTAACATGTTTTATGTATAGAGTATAAATGTCCAACGGAGAAACTCTAATCATTATTATATTAACCATTTAACAAGAGACGCTACGCGTCGTCAAAGACGTGCTCAAAGACACTCTGTTTTTTAGAATTATATTCTTTACGGCTATATTGTTTAATGGGGGATCTTAAAGTTACTTCTCAAGGTAGATATGAACATGGTCTACTTTCAAAAAAATCATCGCGTCGCTATGTTTTTTGTGAGCGACGTGAGGCGTCGCCGCAATTTCAAAGATTTTCTTGTCAAGTTCCACTTTCGGTACCGATTGTGGATGAACGGTGGTACCTAGTTAGTCGTAGCGTCGAACTTAAGGTCAACAATAATCCTTGGTGACGTAGTATACCTACTGGTGTGACGAGTGACGGTGTGACGAGAGCCACATTGGGGAGATTGTTTGGCACTTGGATTGCAAAGAGGGCCGCAAGTATGACGGAGCGACGAGAGCCACATTGGGGAGATTGTTAGGCGCTTGGATTGCCAAGAGGGCCGCAAGTATGGTGGAGTTACGAGAGCCACACTGGGGAGATTGTTAGGCGCTTTGATTGCAAAGAGGGCCGCAAGTATGACGGAGTGACGAGAGCCACATTGGGGAGTTTGTGAGGCGCTTGGATTGCAAAGAGGGCCGCAAGTATGACAGAGTGACGAGAGATACATTGGGGATATGATAGGCACTTAGATTGCAAAGAGGGCCGCAAGTATGAAGGTTTGACGAGAGCCACATTGGGGAGATTGTTAAGCGTTTTGATTGCAAAGAGGGCCGCAAGTATGGTGGAGTGACGAGAGCCATATTGGGGAGATTGTTAGGCGCTTGGATTGCAAAGAGGGCCGCAAAAATGGCGGAGTGGCGAAAGCCACATCGGGGAGATTGTAAGGCGCTCTGATTGCAAAGAGGGCCGCAAGTATGACGGAGTGGCGAGAGCCACAATGGGGAGATTGTTAGGCGCTTGGATGGCAAAGAGGGCCGCAAGTATGACGGTGTGACGAGAGCCACATTAGGGACATAATTAGGCGCTTGGATTGCAAAGAGGGCCGCAAGTATGACGGTGTGACGAGAGCCACATTAGGGACATAATTAGGCGCTTGGATTGCAAAAAGGGCCGCAAGTTTGACGGAGTATCGAGAGCCACATTGGGGAGATTGTAAGGCGCTTGGATTGCAAAGAGGGCCGCAAGTATGGCGGAGTGACGAGAGCCACACTGGGGAGATTGTTAGGCGCTTGAATTGCAAAGAGGGCCGCAAGCATGACGGTGTGACGAGAGCCACATTGGGGAGATTGTTAGGCGCAAGGACTGCAAAGAGGGCCGCAAGTATAGCGGAGTGACGAGAACCACATCGAGAGATTGTTAGGCGCTTGGATTGCAAAGAGGGCCGCAAGTATGACAAAGTGACGAGAGCCACATTGGGGACATTGTTAGGCGCTTGGATTGAAAAGAGGGCCGCAAGTATGACGGAGTGGCGAGAGCCACATCGGGGAGATTGTTAGGCGCTTTGATTGCAAAGAGGGCCGCAAGTATGACGGAGTGGCGAGAACCACATGGGGGAGATTGTTAGGCGCTTGGATTGCAAAGAGGGCCGCAAGAATGACGGAGTGAAAGTGCCACCTTGGGGAGATTGTGAGGCGCTTGGTTTGCAAAGAGGGCCGCAAGTATGACGGAGTGGCGAGAGCCACATTGGGGAGATTGTTAGGCGCTCTGATTCAAGAGGGCCGCAAGTATGCCGGAGCGACGAGAGCCACATTGGAGAGATTGTTAGGCGCTTGGATTGCAAAGAGGGCCGCAAGAGTGACGGAGTGGAAGTGCCACCTTGGGGAGATTGTAAGGCGCTTAGATTGCATAGAGGGCCGCAAGTATGGCGGAGTGGCGAGAGCCATATTGGGGAGATTGTTAGGCAATTGGATTGCAAAGAGGGCCGCAAGTATGACGGTGTGACGAAAGTCACATCGGGGAGATTGTAAGGCGCTCTGATTGCAAAGAGGGCCGCAAGTATGACGGAGTAGAGAGCCACATTGGGGACATTGCTAGGCGCTTGGATTGCAAAGAGGGCCGCAAGTTTTACGGAGTGGCAAGAGCAACACTTGGGAGATTGTTAGGCGCTTTGATTGCAAAGAGGGCCGCAAGTATGACAGGTTGTTAGGCGCTTGGATTGCAAAGAGGGGCGCAAGTATGACGGTGTGACGAGAGCCACATTAGGGAGATTGTTAGGCGTTTTGATTGCAAAGAGGGCCGCAAGTATGGTGGAGTGACGAGAGCCATATTGGGGAGATTGTTAGGCGCTTGGATTGCAAAGAGGGCCGAGAGAATGGCGGAGTGGCGAGAGCCACATCGGGGAGATTGTTAGGCGCTCTGATTGCAAAGAAGGCCGCAAGTATGACGGAGTGGCGAGAGCCACATTGGGGAGATTGTTAGGCGCATGGATTGCAAAGAGGGCCGCAAGAGTGATGGAGTGAAAGTGCCACCTTGGGGAGATTGTGTGGCGCTTCGATTGCAGAGAGGGCCGCAAGTATGACGGTGTGACGAGAGCAACACTGGGGAGATTTTTAGGCGCTTGGATTGCAAAGAGGGCCGCAAGTATGACGGAGTGGCGAGAGCCACATTGGGTTGATTGTTAGGCGCTTAGATTGCAAAGAGGGCCGCAAGTATGACGGTGTGACGAGAGCCACATTGGTGGATTGTTATGCGCTTGGATTGCAAAGAGGGCCGCAAGTATGACGGAGTGACGAGAGATACATTGGGGATATGTAAGGCACTTGGATTGCAAAGAGGGCCGCAAGTATGAAGGTTTGACGAGAGCCACATTGGGGAGATTATTTGGCGCTTGGATTGCAAAGAGGGCTGCAAGAATGGCGGAGTGGCGAAAGCCACATCGGCAAGATTGAAAGGCGCTCTGATTGCAAAGAGGGCCGCAAGTATGACGGGGTGGCGAGAGCCACATTGGGGAGATTGTTAAGCGCTTGGATGGCAAAGAGGGCCGCAAGTATGACGGTGTGACGAGGGCCACATTGGGGACATTATTAGGCGCTTGGATTGCAAAGAGGGCCGCAAGTATGATGGAGTGGCGAGAGCAACACTGGGGAGATTGTTAGGCGCTTAGATTGCAAAGAGGGCCGAAAGTATGGTGCAGTGACGAGAGCCACATTGGGAAGATTGTTAGGTGCTTGGATTGCAAAGAGGGCCGCAAGAATGGCGGAGTGGCGAGATCCACATCGGGGAGATTGTAAGGCGCTCTGATTGCAAAGAGCCATATTGGAGAGATTGTTATGCGCTTGGATTGCAAAGAGGGCCGCAAGTATGACGGAGTGACGGGATCCACTTTGGAGAGATTGTTAGGCGCTTGGGGCCACCTTGGGGAGTTTGCTAGGCGCTTGGATTGCAAAGAGGGCCGCAAGTATGGCGGAGTGGCGAGAGCCACATCGGAGAGATTGTAAGGCGCTTGGATTGCAAAGAGGGCCGCAAGTATGGTGGAGTGAAGAAAGCCACAATGGGGAGATTGTTAGGCGCTTGGATGGCAAAGAGGGCCGCAAGTATGGCGGAGTGGCGAGAGCCATATTGGGGAGATTGTTAGGCGCTTGGATTGCAAAGAGGGCCGCAAGTATGGCGGAGTGGCGAGAGCCACATTAGGGAGATGTTAGGCACTTGGATTGCAAAGAGGGCCGCAATTATGGGGGAGTGACGAGAGCCACATTGGAGAGATTGTTAGACGCTTATATTGCAAAGAGGGCCGCAAGTATGACGGTGTGACGAGAGCCACATTGGGGAGATTGTTAGGCGCTTAGATTGCAAAGAGGGCCGCAAGTATGCCGATGTGGCGAGAGCAACACTGGGGAGATTGTTTGGCGCTTGGATTGCAAAGAGGGCCGCAAGTATGGTGCAGTGACGAGAGCCACATTGGGGAGATTGTTAGGTGCTTGGATTGCAAAGAGGGCCGCAAGACTGGCGGTTGTGACGAGAGCCACATTGGGGAGATTGTTAGGCGCTTGGATTGCAAAGAGGGCCGCAAGTATGACGGTGTGAAGAAAGCCACATTGGGGAGATTGTAAGGTGCTTGGTTTGCAAAGAGGGCCGCAAGTATGACGGAGTGGCGAGGGCAACATTGGGGAGATTGTAAGGCGCTTTGATTGCAAAGAGGGCCGCAAGTATGACGGAGTTACGAGAGATACATTGGGGATATGTTAGGCACTTGGATTGCAAAGAGGGCCGCAAGTATGAAGGTTTGACGAGAGCCACATTGGGGAGATTGTTAAGCGTTTTGATTGCAAAGAGGGCCGCAAGTATGGTGGAGTGACGAGAGCCATATTGGGGAGATTGTTAGGCGCTTGGATTGCAAAGAGGGCCGCAAAAATGGCGGAGTGGCGAAAGCCACATCGGGGAGATTGTAAGGCGCTCTGATTGCAAAGAGGGCCGCAAGTATGACGGAGTGGCGAGAGCCACATTGGGGAGATTGTTAGGCGCTTGGATGGCAAAGAGGGCCGCAAGTATGACGGTGTGACGAGAGCCACATTGGGGACATAATTAGGTGCTTGGATTGCAAAGAGGGCCGCAAGTTTGACGGAGTATCGAGAGCCACATTGGGGAGATTGTAAGGCGCTTGGATTGCAAAGAGGGCCACAAGTATGGCGGAGTGACGAGAGCCACACTGGGGAGATTGTTAGGCGCTTGAATTGCAAAGAGGGCCGCAAGCATGACGGTGTGACGAGAGCCACATTGGGGAGATTGTTAGGCGCAAGGACTGCAAAGAGGGCCGCAAGTATGGCGGAGTGACGAGAACCACATCGAGAGATTGTTAGGCGCTTGGATTGCAAAGAGGGCCGCAAGTATGACAAAGTGACGAGAGCCACATTGGGGACATTGTAAGGCGCTTGGATTGAAAAGAGGGCCGCAAGTATGACCGAGTGGCGAGAGCCACATCGGGGAGATTGTTAGGCGCTTTGATTGCAAAGAGGGCCGCAAGTATGACGGAGTGGCGAGAACCACATGGGGGAGATTGTTAGGCGCTTTGATTGCAAAGAGGGCCGCAAGAGTGACGGAGTGAAAGTGCCACCTTGGGGAGATTGTGAGGCGCTTGGATTGCAAAGAGGGCCGCAAGTATGACGGAGTGGCGAGAGCCACATTGGGGAGATTGTTAGGCGCTCTGATTCAAGAGGGCCGCAAGTATGCCGGAGCGACGAGAGCCACATTGGAGAGATTGTTAGGCGCTTGGATTGCAAAGAGGGCCGCAAGAGTGACGGAGTGGAAGTGCCACCTTGGGGAGATTGTTAGGCGCTTAGATTGCATAGAGGGCCGCAAGTATGGCGGAGTGGCGAGAGCCTTATTGGGGAGATTGTTAGGCAATTGGATTGCAAAGAGGGCCGCAAGTATGGGGGAGTGACGAGAGCCACATTGGAGAGATTGTGAGTCGCTTGTATTGCAAAGAGGGCCGCAAGTATGACGGTGTGACGAAAGTCACATCGGGGAGATTGTAAGGCGCTCTGATTGCAAAGAGGGCCGCAAGTATGACGGAGTAGAAAGCCACATTGGGGACATTGTTAGGCGCTTGGATTGCAAAGAGGGCCGCAAGTTTTACGGAGTGGCAAGAGCAACACTGGGGAGATTGTTAGGCGCTTTGATTGCAAAGAGGGCCGCAAGTATGACAGGTTTTTAGGCGCTTGGATTGCAAAGAGGGCCGCAAGTATGACGGTGTGACGAGAGCCACATTAAAGAGATTGTTAGGCGTTTTGATTGCAAAGAGGGCCGCAAGTATGGTCGAGTGACGAGAGCCATATTGGGGAGATTGTTAGGCGCTTGGATTGCAAAGAGGGCCGAGAGAATGGCGGAGTGGCGAGAGCCACATCGGGGAGATTGTTAGGCGCTCTGATTGCAAAGAAGGCCGCAAGTATGACGGAGTGGCGAGAGCCACATTGGGGAGATTGTTAGGCGCAAGGATTGCAAAGAGGGCCGCAAGAGTGATGAAGTGAAAGTGCCACCTTGGGGAGATTGTGAGGCGCTTCGATTGCAGAGAGGGCCGCAAGTATGACGGTGTGACGAGAGCAACACTGGGGAGATTTTTAGGCGCTTGGATTGCAAAGAGGGCCGCAAGTATGACGGAGTGGCGAGAGCCACATTGGGTTGATTGTTAGGCGCTTGGATTGCAAAGAGGGCCGCAAGTATGACGGTGTGACGAGAGCCACATTGGGGGATTGTTATGCGCTTGGATTGCAAAGAGGGCCGCAAGTATGACGGAGTGACGAGAGATACATTGGGGATATGTAAGGCACTTGGATTGCAAAGAGGGCCGCAAGTATGAAGGTTTGACGAGAGCCACATTGAAGAGATTATTAGGCGTTTTGATTGCAAAGAGGGCCGCAAGTATGGTGGAGTGACGAGAGCCATATTGGGGAGATTGTTAGGCGCTTGGATTGCAAAGAGGGCCGCAAGAATAGCTGAGTGGCGAAAGCCACATCGGCAAGATTGTAAGGCGCTCTAAATGCAAAGAGGGCCGCAAGTATGACGGGGTGGCGAGAGCCACATTGGGGAGATTGTTAAGCGCTTGGATGGCAAAGAGGGCCGCAAGTATGACGGTGTGACGAGAGCCACATTGGGGACATTATTAGGCGCTTGGATTGCAAAGAGGGCCGCAAGTATGATGGAGTGGCGAGAGCAACACTGGGGAGATTGTTAGGCGCTTAGATTGCAAAGAGGGCCGAAAGTATGGTGCAGTGACGAGAGCCACATTGGGAAGATTGTTAGGTGCTTGGATTGCAAAGAGGGCCGCAAGAATGGCGGAGTGGCGAGATCCACATCGGGGAGATTGTAAGGCGCTCTGATTGCAAAGAGCCATATTGGGGAGATTGTTATGCGCTTGGATTGCAAAGAGGGCCGCAAGTATGACGGAGTGACGGGATCCACATCGGAGAGATTGTTATGCGCTTGGAGCCACATTGGGGAGTTTGTTTGGCGCTTGGTTTGCAAAGGGGGCCGCAAGTATTGCGGAGTGGCGAGAACCACATCGGGGAGATTGTTAGGCGCTTGGATTGCAAAGAGGGCCGCAAGTATGACGGAGTGACGAGAGATACATTGGGGATATGTTAGGCACTTGGATTGCAAAGAGGGCCGCAAGTATGACGGAGTGGCGAGAGCCACATTGGGGAGATTGTTAGGCGCTTGGATGGCAAAGAGGGCCGCAAGTATGACGGTGTGACGAGAGCCACATTTGGGAGATAGTTAGGCGCTTTGATTGCAAAGAGGGCCGCAAGTATGACCAAGTGGCGAGAACCACATCGGGGAGATTGTAAGGCGCTTTGATTGCAAAGAGGGCCGCAAGTATGACGGAGTGGCGAGAACCACATGGGGGAGATTGTTAGGCGCTTGGATTGCAAAGAGGGCCGCAAGAGTGACGGAGTGAAAGTGCCACCTTGGGGAGATTGTGAGGCGCTTGGATTGCAAAGAGGGCCGCAAGTATGACGGAGTGGCGAGAGCCACATTGGGGAGATTGTGAGGCGCTCTGATTCAAGAGGGCCGCAAGTATGCCGGAGTGACGAGAGCCACATTGGAGAGATTGTTAGGCGCTTGGATTGCAAAGAGGGCCGCAAGAGTGACGGAGTGAAAGTGCCACCTTGGGGAGATTGTTAGGCGCTTGGATTTCAAAGAGGGCCGCAAGTATGGCGGGCTGGAGAGAGCCATATTGGGGAGATTGTTAGGCACTTGGATTGCAAAAAGGGCCGCAAGTATGGGGGAGTGACGAGAGCCACATTGGAGAGATTGTGAGACGCTTGTATTGCAAAGAGGGCCGCAAGTATGACGGTGTGACGAGAGCCACATTGGGGAGATTGTTAGGCGCTTGGATTACAAAGAGGGCCGCAAGTATGACGGAGTGGGAAAGCAATACTGGGGAGATTGTAAGGCGCTTGTTTGAAAAGAGGGCCGCAAGTATGACGGTGTGACGAGAGCCACATCGGGGAGATAGTTATGCGCTTTGATTGCAAGGAAGGCCGCAAGTATGACGGAGTGGCGAGAACCACATTGGGGAGATTGTTAGGCGCTTGGATTGCAAAGAGGGCCGCAAGTATGGTTCAGTGACAGGAGCCACATTGGGAAGATTGTAAGGGGCTTGGATTGCAAAGAGGGCCGCAAGTATGGTGGAGTGACGAGAGCCACATTGGGGAGATTGTTAGGCGTTTGGATTAAAAGAGGGCCCTAAGTATGACGGTGTGAAGAGAGCCACATTGGGGAAATAAGTAGGCACTTGGATTGCAAAGAGGGCCGCAAGTATGACGGAGCGACGAGAGCCACATTGGGGAGATTGTTAGGCGCTTGGATTGCGAAGAGGGCCGCAAGTATGACGGTGTGAAGAGAGCCACATTGGGGAGATTGTTAGGCGCTTGGTTTGCAAAGAGGGCCGCAAGTATGACGGAGTGGCGAGAGCAACACTGGGGAGATTGTTAGACGCTTAGATTGCAAAGAGGGCCGCAAGTATGACGGAGTGGCGAGAGCCACATTAGGGAGATGTTAGGCACATGGATTACAAACAGCACATTATTGTTTTCAGGATGTCTAGATAATTAACGCAAAAAAAATAAATAAAAATACAAAAACAAATTTGGACATCCCGTATGGTAGCTACGAGCGCTTGAAAAAAAAATTTCCCCTTAGTAAACCCTTCTCAACTTTGCTTGTCTGAATATGGAAGAAAAAAAGACTGCCGGTTACGGGACTCGAACCCCGGACCGCGAAAACACTAGTCGGCGTCGCTACCCCGTACGCCATGCCACTCGATGGAAGTTGGATCGCTTACACTGATAGATAACCCACTGCTCTCAATGTATGCATGCATACATCTCATTGTATCTCGATTCATTCTTATTGTAATTGTAACACCAAAGCTAGATAGATTTATGGACAGCGAGGGTCTCATTGGATTTAAAAAACATCCAAGAATATCCAGGAAGCCGTTTTTTAACTAACTCTAAAAATTCAGTTTCAACACATTGTCTTTTTAAAATCGCCTTTGATAGATCTTGATCGCGTGATCGCGAAAGAGTAAATCGTTTGTGGTAACAACGAGCCGTTTAACCGGTAAAAAATAAACCGTGTCCATTTACGTTGATGCATTGATATTAATGCGTGAAAATGGTGGAACAAAAAAGAGTGGGTGTACCGGGTCTCGAACCCCAGACCTCAAGTATTCGAAGCTACAACGTTACTTCGTACGCCACGCCAATCGATGGAAGTAGCGTTGCTTACACTGGTAGATAACACACTGGTCTCAATGTATGGCATAGCTTGTTGTTTTCACATAGCTCGTCATCACGCCAACATTAAAACATGTTTCCTCGGCTAACCATTAACGCAAGGCAAGCATTAACATGTTTTATGTATATAGTATGAATGTCCAACGGAGAAACTCTAATCATTATTATATTAACCATTTAACAAGAGACGCTACGCGTCGTCAAAGACGTGCTCAAAGACACTCTGTTTTTAAGAATTATATTCTTTACGGCTATATTGTTTAATTGGGGGATCTTAAAGTTACTTCTCAAGGTAGATATGAACATGGTCTACTTTCAAAAAAATCATCGCGTCGCTATGTTTTTTGTGAGCGACGTGAGGCGTCGCCGCAATTTCAAAATTTTTTTATGTCAAGTTCCACTTTCGGTACCGATTCTGGATGAACGGTGGTACCTAGTTAGTCGTAGCGTCGAACTAAAGGTCAACAATAATCCTTGGTGACGTAGTAACTCTAATGGTGTGACGAGTGACGGTGTGACGAGAGCCAAATTGGGGAGATTGTTTGGCACTTGGATTGCAAAGAGGGCCGCAAGTATGACGGAGCGACGAGAGCCACATTGGGGAGATTGTTAGGCGCTTGGATTGCCAAGAGGGCCGCAAGTATGGTGGAGTTACGAGAGCCACACTGGGGAGATTGTTAGGCGCTTGGATTGCAAAGAGGGCCGCAAGTATGACGGAGTGACGAGAGCCATATTGGGGAGATTGTTAGGCGCTTGGATTGCAAAGAGGGGGCGCAAAAATGGCGGAGTGTCGAAAGCCACATCGGGGAGATTGTAAGGCGCTCTTATTGCAAAGAGGGCCGCAAGTATGACAAGGTGGCGAGAGCCACATTGGGGAGATTGTTAGGCGCTTGGATGGCAAAGAGGGCCGCAAGTATGACGGAGTGGCGAGAGCACCATTGGGGAGATTGTAAGGCGCTTGGATTGCAAAGAGGGCCGCAAGTATGGCGGAGTGACGAGAGCCACACTGGGGAGATTGTTAGGCGCTTGAATTGCAAAGAGGGCCGCAAGCATGACGGTGTGACGAGAGCCACATTGGGGAGATTGTTAGGCGCTAGGACTGCAAAGAGGGCCGCAAGTATGGCGGAGTGACGAGAACCACATCGAGAGATTGTTAGGCGCTTGGATTGCAAAGAGGGCCGCAAGTATGACAAAGTGACGAGAGCCACATTGGGGAGATTGTTAGGCGCTTGGATTGAAAAGAGGGCCGCAAGTATGACGGAGTGGCGAGAGCCACATCGGGGAGATTGTTAGGCGCTTTGATTGCAAAGAAGGCCGCAAGTATGACGGAGTGGCGAGAACCACATGGGGGAGATTGTTAGGCGCTTGGATTGCAAAGAGGGCCGCAAGTATGACGGAGTGACGACAGGCCCATTTGGGAGATGTGAGGCACTTGGATTGCAAAGAGGGCCGCAAGTATGGTGTAGTGACGAGAGCCACATTGGGGAGATTGTTAGGCGTTTGGATTGCAAAGAGGGCCGCAAGTATGACGGTGTGAAGAGAGCCACATTGGGGAAATTGTTTGGCACTTGGATTGCAAAGAGGGCCGCAAGTATGACGGAGCGACGAGATCCACATTGGGGAGATTGTTAGGCGCTTGGATTGCAAAGAGGGCCGCAAGTATGACGGTGTGAAGAGAGCCACATTGGGGAGATTGTTAGGCGCTTGGATTGAAAAGAGGGCCGCAAGTATGACGGAGTGGCGAGAGCCACATCGGGGAGATTGTTAGGCGCTTTGATTGCAAAGAGGGCCGCAAGTATGACGGAGTTGCGAGAACCACATGGGAGGGATTGTTAGGCGCTTGGATTGCAAAGAGGGCCGCAAGAGTGACGGAGTGAAAGTGCCACTTTGGGGAGATTGTGAGGCGCTTGGATTGCAAAGAGGGCCGCAAGTATGACGGAGTGGCGAGAGCCACATTGGGGAGATTGTTAGGCGCTCTGATTCAAGAGGGCCGCAAGTATGCCGGAGTGACGAGAGCCACATTGAAGAAATTGTAAGGCGCTTGGATTGCAAAGAGGGCCGCAAGAGTGACGGAGTGAAAGTGCCACCTTGGGGAGATTGTTATGCGCTTGGATTGCAAAGAGGGCCGCAAGTATGGCAGAGTGGCGAGAGCCATATTGGGGAGATTGTTAGGCACTTGGATTGCAAAGAGGGCCGCAAGTATGGGGGAGTGACGAGAGCCACATTGGAGAGATTGTGAGACGCTTGTTTTGCAAAGGGGGCCGCAAGTATGACAGTGTGACGAGAGCGTATTGGGGAGATTGTTAGGCGCTTGGATTGCAAAGAGGGCCGCAAGTATGACGGAGTGGGAAAGCAACACTGGGGAGATTTTAAGGCGCTTGTTTGAAAAGAGGGCCGCAAGTATGACGGTGTGACGAGAGCCACATCGGGGAGATTGTTATGCGCTTTGATTGCAAGGAGGGCCGCAAGTATGACGAAGTGGCGAGTACCACATTGGGAAGATTGTTAGGCGCTTGGATTGCAAAGAGGGCCGCAAGTATGACGGAGAAGCGAGAGCCACATCGGGGAGATTGTTAGGCGTTTTGATTGCAAAGAGGGCCGCAGGTATGGTGGAGTGACGAGAGCAACACTGGGGAGATTGTGAGGCGCTTGGATTGCAAAGAGGGCCGCAAGTATGACGGAGTGACGACAGGCCCATTTGGGAGATGTGAGGCACTTGGATTGCAAAGAGGGCCGCAAGTATGGTGTAGTGACGAGAGCCACATTGGGGAGATTGTTAGGCGTTTGGATTGCAAAGAGGGCCGCAAGTATGACGGTGTAAAGAAAGCCACATTGGGGAAATTGTTTTGCACTTGGATTGCAAAGAGGGCCGCAAGTATGACGGAGCGACGAGAGCCACATTGGGGAGATTGTTAGGCGCTTGGATTGCAAAGAGGGCCGCAAGTATGACGGAGTGACGACAGGCCCATTTGGGAGATGTGAGGCACTTGGATTGCAAAGAGGGCCGCAAGTATGGTGTAGTGACGAGAGCCACATTGGGGAGATTGTTAGGCGTTTGGATTGCAAAGAGGGCCGCAAGTATGACGGTGTGAAGAGAGCCACATTGGGGAAATTGTTTGGCACTTGGATTGCAAAGAGGGCCGCAAGTATGACGGAGCGACGAGAGCCACATTGGGGAGATTGTTAGGCGCTTGGATTGCAAAGAGGGCCGCAAGTATGACGGTGTGAAGAGAGCCACATTGGGGAGATTGTTAGGCGCTTGGATTGAAAAGAGGGCCGCAAGTATGACGGAGTGGCGAGAGCCACATCGGGGAGATTGTTAGGCGCTTTGATTGCAAAGAGGGCCGCAAGTATGACGGAGTGGCGAGAACCACATGGGAGAGATTGTTAGGCGCTTGGATAGCAAAGAGGGCCGCAAGAGTGACGGAGTGAAAGTGCCACTTTGGGGAGATTGTGAGGCGCTTGGATTGCAAAGAGGGCCGCAAGTATGACGGAGTGGCGAGAGCCACATTGGGGAGATTGTTAGGCGCTCTGATTCAAGAGGGCCGCAAGTATGCCGGAGTGACGAGAGCCACATTGAAGAAATTGTAAGGCGCTTGGATTGCAAAGAGGGCCGCAAGAGTGACGGAGTGAAAGTGCCACCTTGGGGAGATTGTTAGGCGCTTGGATTGCAAAGAAAGCCGCAAGTATGGCGGAGTGGCGAGAGCCATATTGGGGAGATTGTGAGGCACTTGGATTGCAAAGAGGGCCGCAAGTATGGGGGAGTGACGAGAGCCACATTGGAGAGATTGTGAGACGCTTGTTTTGCAAAGGGGGCCGCAAGTATGACAGTGTGACGAGAGCCACATTGGGGAGATTGTTAGGCGCTTGGATTGCAAAGAGGGCCGCAAGTATGACGGAGTGGGAAAGCAACACTGGGGAGATTTTAAGGCGCTTGTTTGAAAAGAGGGCCGCAAGTATGACGGTGTGACGAGAGCCACATCGGGGAGATTGTTATGCGCTTTGATTGCAAGGAGGGCCGCAAGTATGACGAAGTGGCGAGAACCACATTGGGAAGATTGTTAGGCGCTTGGATTGCAAAGAGGGCCGCAAGTATGACGGAGAAGCGAGAGCCACATCGAAGAGATTGTTAGGCGTTTTGATTGCAAAGAGGGCCGCAGGTATGGTGGAGTGACGAGAGCAACACTGGGGAGATTGTGAGGCGCTTGGATTGCAAAGAGGGCCGCAAGTATGACGGAGTGACGACAGGCCCATTTGGGATATGTGAGGCACTTGGATTGCAAAGAGGGCCGCAAGTATGGTGTAGTGACGAGAGCCACATTGGGGAGATTGTTAGGCGTTTGGATTGCAAAGAGGGCCGCAAGTATGACGGTGTGATGAAAGCCACATTGGGGAAATTGTTTTGCACTTGGATTGCAAAGAGGGCCGCAAGTATGACGGAGCGACGAGAGCCACATTGGGGAGATTGTTAGGCGCTTGGATTGCAAAGAGGGCCGCAAGTATGACGGTGTGAAGAGAGTCACATTGGGGAGATTGTTAGGCGCTTGGTTTGCAAAGAGGGCCGCAAGTATGACGGAGTGACGAGAGATACATTGGGGATATGTTAGGCACTTGGATTGCAAAGAGGGCCGCAAGTATGAAGGTTTGACGAGAGCCACATTGGGGAGATTGTTAAGCGTTTTGATTGCAAAGAGGGCCGCAAGTATGACGGTGTGACGAGAGCCACATTGGGGACATAATTAGGCGCTTGGATTGCAAAGAGGGCCGCAAGTTTGACGGAGTGGCGAGAGCAACACTGGGGAGATTGTTAGGCGCTTGAATTGCAAAGAGGGCCGCAAGCATGGCGGTGTGACGAGAGCCACATTGGGGAGATTGTTAGGCGCTTGGACTGCAAAGAGGGCCGCAAGTATGGCGGAGTGACGAGAACCACATCGAGAGATTGTTAGGCACTTGGATTGCAAAGAGGGCCGCAAGTATGACAAAGTGACGAGAGCCACATTGGGGAGATTGTTAGGCGCTTGGATTGAAAAGAGGGCCGCAAGTATGACGGAGTGGCGAGAGCCACATCGGGGAGATTGTTAGGCGCTTTGATTGCAAAGAGGGCCGCAAGTATGACGGAGTGGCGAGAACCACATGGGGGAGATTGTTAGGCGCTCGGATTGCAAAGAGGGCCGCAAGAGTGACGGAGTGAAAGTGCCACCTTGGGGAGATTGTGAGGCGCTTGGATTGCAATGAGGGCCGCAAGTATGACGGAGTGGCGAGAGCCACATTGGGGAGATTGTTAGGCGCTCTGATTCAAGAGGGCCGCAAGTATGCCGGAGTGACGAGAGCCACATTGAAGAAATTGTTAGGCGCTTGGATTGCAAAGAGGGCCGCAAGAGTGACGGAGTGAAAGTGCCACCTTGGGGAGATTGTTAGGCGCTTGGATTGCAAAGAGGGTTGCAAGTATGGCGGAGTGGCGAGAGCCATATTGGGGAGATTGTTAGGCACTTGGATTGCAAAGAGGGCCGCAAGTATGGGGGAGTGACGAGAGCCACATTGGAGAGATTGTGAGACGCTTGTATTGCAAAGGGGGCCGCAAGTATGACAGTGTGACGAGAGCCACATTGGAGAGATTGTTAAGTGCTTGGATTGCAAAGAGGGCCGCAAGTATGACGGAGTGGGAAAGCAACACTGGGGAGATTTTAAGGCGCTTGTTTGAAAAGAGGGCCGCAAGTATGGCGGTGTGACGAGAGCCACATCGGGGAGATTGTTATGCGCTTTGATTGCAAGGAGGGCCGCAAGTATGACGGAGTGGCGAGAACCACATTGGGGAGATTGTTAGGCGCTTGGATTGCAAAGAGGGCCGCAAGTATGACGGAGTGGCGAGAGCCACATCGGGGAGATTGTTTGGCGTTTTGATTGCAAAGAGGGCCGCAGGTATGGTGGAGTGACGAGAGCAACACTGGGGAGATTGTTAGGCGCTTGGATTGCAAAGAGGGCCGCAAGTATGGTGCAGTGACGAGAGCCATATTGGGGAGATTGTTAGGCGCTTGGATTGCAAAGAGGGGCCGCAAGAATGGCGGAGTGGCGAAAGCCACATCGGGGAGATTGTAAGGCGCTCTGATTGCAAAGAGGGCCGCAAGTATGACAGAGTGGCGAGAGCCACATTGGGGAGATTGTAAAGCGCTTGGATGGCAAAGAGGGCCGCAAGTATGACGGTGTTACGAGAGCCACATTGGGGACATAATTAGGCGCTTGGATTGCTAAGAGGGCCGCAAGTTTGACGGAGTGGCGAGAGCAACACTGGGGAGATTGTTAGGCGCTTTGATTGCACAGAGGGCCGCAAATATAGGTGGAGTGACGAGAGCCACATTGGGGAGATTGTTAGGCGCTTGGATTGCAAAGAGGGCCGCAAGGATGACGGAGTGGCGAGAGCCACATTGGGGAGATTGTTAGGCTTTTGGATTGCAAAGAGGGCCGCAAGTATGGCGGAGTGACGAGAGCCACACTGGGGAGATTGTTAGGCGCTTGAATTGCAAAGAGGGCCGCAAGCATGGCGGTGTGACGAGAGCCACATTGAGGAGATTGTTAGGCGCTTGGACTGCAAAGAGGGCCGCAAGTATGGCGGAGTGACGAGAACCACATCGAGAGATTGTTAGGCGCTTGGATTGCAAAGAGGGCCGCAAGTATGACGGTGTGACGAGAGCAACATTGGGGAGATTTTAAGGCGCTTGGATTGCAAAAAAGGCCGCAAGTATGACGGAGTGGGAAAGCAACACTGGGAAGATTGTAAGGCGCTTGTTTGAAAAGAGGGCCGCAAGTATGACGGTGTGACGAGAGCCACATCGGGGAGATTGTTATGCGCATTGATTGCAAGGAGGGCCGCAAGTATGACGGAGTGGCGAGAACCACATTGGGGAGATTGTTAGGCGCTTGGATTGCAAAGAGGGCCGCAAGTATGACGGAGTGGCGAGAGCCACATCGGGGAGATTGTTAGGCGTTTTGATTGCAAAGAGGGCCGCAGGTATGGTGGAGTGACGAAAGCAACACTGGGGAGATTGTTAGGCGCTTGGATTGCAAAGAGGGCCGCCAGTATGGTGCAGTGACAGGAGCCACATTGGGAAGATTGTAAGGTGCTTGGATTGCAAAGAGGGCCGCAAGTATGGTGGAGTGACGAGAGCCACATTGGGGAGATTGTTAGGCGTTTGGATTGCAAAGAGGGCCGCAAGTATGACGGTGTGAAGAGAGCCACATTGGGGAAATTAGTAGGCACTTGGATTGCAAAGAGGGCCGCAAGTATGACGGAGCGACGAGAGCCACATTGGGGAGATTGTTAGGCGCTTGGATTGCAAAGAGGGCCGCAAGTATGACGGTGTGAAGAGAGCCACATTGGGGAGATTGTTAGGCGCTTGGTTTGCAAAGAGGGCCGCAAGTATAACGGAGTGGCGAGAGCAACACTGGGGAGATTGATAGACGCTTGGATTGCAAAGAGGGCCGCAAGTATGACGGAGTGGCGAGAGCCACATTAGGGAGATGTTAGGCACATGGATTGCAAACAGCACATTTTTGTTTTCAGGATGTCTAGATAATTAACGCAAAAAAATAAAATAAAAATACAAAAAAAATTTGGAAATCCCGTATGGTAGCTACGAGCGCTTGAAAAAAAAATTCCCCCTTAGTAAACCCTTCTCAACTTTGCTTGTCTGAATATGGAAGAAAAAAAGACTGCCGGTTACGGGACTCGAACCCCGGACCGCGAAAACACTAGTCGGCGTCGCTACCCCGTACGCCATGCCACTCGATGGAAGTTGGATCGCTTACACTGATAGATAACCCACTGCTCTCAATGTATGCATGAATACATCTCATTGTATCTCGATTCATTCTTATTGTAATTGTAACACCAAAGCTAGATAGATTTATGGACAGCGAGGGTCTCATATGATTTAAAAAACATCCAAGAATATCCAGGAAGCCGTTTTTTAACTAACTCTAAAAATTCAGTTTCAACACATTGTCTTTTTAAAATCGCCTTTGATAGATCTTGATCGCGTGATCGCGAAAGAGTAAATCGTTTGTGGTAACAACGAGCCGTTAAACCAGTAAAAAATAAACCGTGTCCATTCACGTTGATGCATTGATATTAATGCGTGAAAATGGTGGAACAAAAAAGAGTGGGTGTACCGGGTCTCGAACCCCAGACCTCAAGTATTCGAAGCTACAACGTTACTTCGTACGCCACGCCAATCGATGGAAGTAGCGTTGCTTACACTGGTAGATAACACACTGGTCTCAATGTATGGCATAGCTTGTTGTATTCAGATAGCTCGTCATCACGCCAACATTAAAGCATGTTTCCTCGGCTAACTATTAATGCAAGGCAAGCATTAACATGTTTTATGTATAGAGTATGAATGTCCAACGGAGAAACTCTAATCATTATTATATTAACAATTTAACAAGAGACGCTACGCGTCGTCAAAGACGTGCTCAAAGACACTCTGTTTTTTAGAATTATATTCTTTACGGCTATATTGTTTAATTAGGGGATCTTAAAGTTACTTCTCAAGGTAGATATGAACATGGTCTACTTTCAAAATAATCATCGCGTCGCTATGTTTTTTGTGAGCGACGTGAGGCGTCGCCGCAATTTCAAAGATTTTCTTGTCAAGTTCCACTTTCGGTACCGATTGTGGATGAACGGTGGTACCTAGTTAGTCGTAGCGTCGAACTTAAGGTCAACAATAATCCTTGGTGACGTAGTAACTCTACTGGTGTGACGAGTGACGGTGTGACGAGAGCCACATTGGGGAGATTGTTAGGCGCTTGGATTGCAAAGAGGGCCGCAAGGATGACGGAATGGCGAGAGCCACATTGGGGAGATTGTAAGGCTTTTGGATTGCAAAGAGGGCCGCAAGTATGGCGGAGTGACGAGAGCCACACTGGGGAGATTGTAAGGCGCTTGAATTGCAAAGAGGGCCGCAAGCCTAAGCGGTGTGACGAGAGCCACATTGGGAAGATTGTTAGGCGCTTGGACTGCAAAGAGGGCCGCAAGTATGGCGGAGTGACGAGAACCACATCGAAAGATTGTTAGGCGCTTTGATTGCAAAGAGGGCCGCAAGTATGACAAAGTGACGAGAGCCACATTGGGGAGATTGTTAGGCGCTTTGATTGCAAAGAGGGCCGCTAGTATGACGGAGTGGCGAGAACCACATCGGGGAGATTGTTAGGCGCTTTGATTGCAAAGAGGGCCGCAAGTATGACGGAGTGGCGAGAACCACATGGGGGAGATTGTGAGGCGCTTGGATTGCAAAGAGGGCCGCAAGAGTGACGGAGTGAAAGTGCCACCTTGAGGAGATTGTGAGGCGCTTGGATTGCAAAGAGGGCCGCAAGTATGACGGAGTGGCGAGAGCCACATTGCGGAGATTGTTAGGCGCTATGATACAAGAGGGCCGCAAGTATGTCGGAGTGACGAGAGCCACATTGGAGAGATTGTTAGGCGCTTGGATTGCAAAGAGGGCCGCAAGAGTGACGGAGTGAAAGTGCCACTTTGATGAGATTGTTAGGCGCTTGGATTTCAAAGAGGGCCGCAAGTATGGCGGAGTGGCGAGAGCCATATTGGGGAGATTGTTAGGCACTTGGATTGCAAAGAGGGCCGCAAGTATGGGGGAGTGACGAGAGCCACATTGGAGAGATTGTGAGACGCTTGTATTGCAAAGAGGGCCGCAAGTATGACGGTGTGACGAGAGCCACATTGGGGACATTGTTAGGCGCTTGGATTGCAAAGAGGGCCGCAAGTATGACGGAGTGGGAAAGCAATACTGGGGAGATTGTAAGGCGCTTGTTTGAAAAGAGGGCCGCAAGTATGACGGTGTGACGAGAGCCACATCGGGGAGATTGTTATGCGCTTTGATTGCAAGGAGGGCCGCAAGTATGACGGAGTGGCGAGAACCACATTGGGGAGATTGTTAGGCGCTTGGATTGCAAAGAGGGCCGCAAGTATGGTTCAGTGACAGGAGCCACATTGGGGAGATTGTTAGGCGCTTTGATTGCAAAGAGGGCCGCAAGTATGACGGAGTGGCGAGAACCACATCGGGGAGATTGTTAGGCGCTTTGATTGCAAAGAGGGCCGCAAGTATGACGGAGTGGCGAGAACCACATGGGGGAGATTGTGAGGCGCTTGGATTGCAAAGAGGGCCGCAAGAGTGACGGAGTGAAAGTGCCACCTTGGGGAGATTGTGAGGCGCTTGGATTGCAAAGAGGGCCGCAAGTATGACGGAGTGGCGAGAGCCACATTGCGGAGATTGTTAGGCGCTATGATACAAGAGGGCCGCAAGTATGTCGGAGTGACGAGAGCCTCATTGGAGAGATTGTTAGGCGCTTGGATTGCAAAGAGGGCCGCAAGAGTGACGGAGTGAAAGTGCCACCTTGATGAGATTGTTAGGCGCTTGGATTTCAAAGAGGGCCGCAAGTATGGCGGAGTGGCGAGAGCCATATTGGGGAGATTGTTAGGCACTTGGATTGCAAAGAGGGCCGCAAGTATGGGGGAGTGACGAGAGCCACATTGGAGAGATTGTGAGACGCTTGTATTGCAAAGAGGGCCGCAAGTATGACGGTGTGACGAGAGCCACATTGGGGAGATTGTTAGGCGCTTGGATTGCAAAGAGGGCCGCAAGTATGACGGAGTGGGAAAGCAATACTGGGGAGATTGTAAGGCGCTTGTTTGAAAAGAGGGCCGCAAGTATGACGGTGTGACGAGAGCCACATCAGGGAGATTGTTATGCGCTTTGATTGCAAGGAGGGCCGCAAGTATGACGGAGTGGCGAGAACCACATTGGGGAGATTGTTAGGCGCTTGGATTGCAAAGAGGGCCGCAAGTATGGTTCAGTGACAGGAGCCACATTGGGAAGATTGTAAGGTGCTTGGATTGCAAAGAGGGCCGCAAGTATGGTGGAGTGACGAGAGCCACATTGGGGAGATTGTTAGGCGTTTGGATTGCAAAGAGGGCCGCAAGTATGACGGTGTGAAGAGAGCCACATTGGGGAAATTAGTAGGCTTTGGATTGCAAAGAGGGCCGCAAGTATGACGGAGCGACGAGAGCCACATTGGGGAGATTGTTAGGCGCTTGGATTGCAAAGAGGGCCGCAAGTTTGACGGAGTGGCGAGAGCAACACTGGGGAGATTGTTAGACGCTTAGATTGCAAAGAGGGCCGCAAGTATGACGGAGTGGCGAGAGTCACATTAGGGAGATGTTAGGCACATGGATTGCAAACAGCACATTTTTGTTTTCAGGATGTCTAGATAATGACGTAAAAAAAAAAATAAAAATACAAAAACAAATTTGGACATCCCGTATGGTAGCTACGAGCGCTTGAAAAAAAAATTTCCCCTTAGTAAACCCTTCTCAACTTTGCTTGTCTGAATATGGAAGAAAAAAAGACTGCCGGTTACGGGACTCGATCCCCGGACCGCGAAAACACTAGTCGGCGTCGCTACCCCGTACGCCATGCCACTCGATGGAAGTTGGATCGCTTACACTGATAGATAACCCACTGCTCTCAATGTATGCATGAATACATCTCATTGTATCTCGATTCATTCTTATTGTAATTGTAACACCAAAGCTAGATAGATTTATGGACAGCGAGGGTCTCATTGGATTTAAAAAACATCCAAGAATATCCAGGAAGCCGTTTTTTAACTAACTCTAAAAATTCAGTTTCAACACATTGTCTTTTTAAAATCGCCTTTGATAGATCTTGATTGCGTGATCGCGAAAGAGTAAATCGTTTGTGGTAACAACGAGCCGTTTAACCGGTAAAAAATAAACCGTGTCCATTCACGTTGATGCATTGATATTAATGCGTGAAAATGGTGGAACAAAAAAGAGTGGGTGTACCGGGTCTTGAACCCCAGACCTCAAGTATTCGAAGCTACAACGTTACTTCGTACGCCACGCCAATCGATGGAAGAAGCGTTGCTTACACTGGTAGATAACACACTGGTCTCAATGTATGGCATAGCTTGTTGTATTCACATAGCCCGTCATCACGCCAACATTAAAACATGTTTCCTCGGCTAACCATTAATGCAAGGCAAGCATTAACATGTTTTATGTATAGAGTATGAATGTCCAACGGAGAAACTCTAATCATTATTATATTAACCATTTAACAAGAGACGCTACGCGTCGTCAAAGACGTGCTCAAAGACACTCTGTTTTTAAGAATTATATTCTTTACGGCTATATTGTTTAATTGGGGGATCTTAAAGTTACTTCTCAAGGTAGATATGAACATGGTCTACTTTCAAAAAAATCATCGCGTCGCTATGTTTTTTGTGAGCGACGTGACGCGTCGCCGCAATTTCAAAGATTTTCTTGTCAAGTTCCACTTTCGGTACCGATTGTGGATGAACGGTGGTACCTAGTTAGTCGTAGCGTCGAACTTATGGTCAACAATAATCCTTGGTGACGTAGTAACTCTACTGGTGTGACGAGTGACGGTGTGACGAGAGCCACATTGGGGACATAATTAGGCGCTTGGATTGCAAAGAGGGCCGCAAGTTTGACGGAGTGACGAGAGCCACACTGGGGAGATTGTTAGGCGCTTGAATTGCAAAGAGGGCCGCAAGCATGACGGTGTGACGAGAGCCACATTGGGGAGATTGTTAGGCGCTAGGACTGCAAAGAGGGCCGCAAGTATGGCAGAGTGACGAGAACCACATCGAGAGATTGTTAGGCGCTTGGATTGCAAAGAGGGCCGCAAGTATGACAAAGTGACGAGAGCCACATTGGGGAGATTGTTAGGCGCTTGGATTGAAAAGAGGGCCGCAAGTATGACGGAGTGGCGAGAGCCACATCGGGGAGATTGTGAGGCGCTTTGATTGCAAAGAGGGCCGCAAGTATGACGGAGTGGCGAGAACTACATGGAGGAGATTGTAAGGCGCTTGGATTGCAAAGAGGGCCGCAAGAGTGACGGAGTGAAAGTGCCACCTTGGGGAGATTGTGAGGCGCTTGGATTGCAAAGAGGGCCGCAAGTATGACGGAGTGGCGAGAGCCACATTGGGGAGATTGTTAGGCGCTCTGATTCAAGAGGGCCGCAAGTATGCCGGAGCGACGAGAGCCACATTGGAGAGATTGTTAGGCGCTTGGATTGCAAAGAGGGCCGCAAGAGTGACGGAGTGGAAGTGCCACCTTGGGGAGATTGTAAGGCGCTTGGATTGCATAGAGGGCCGCAAGTATGGCGGAGTGGCGAGAGCCATATTGGGGAGATTGTAAGGCAATTGGATTGCAAAGAGGGCCGCAAGTTTGGGGGAGTGACGAGAGCCACATTGGAGAGATTGTGAGTCGCTTGTATTGCAAAGAGGGCCGCAAGTATGACGGTGTGACGAAAGCCACATCGGGGAGACTGTAAGAAGCTCTGATTGCAAAGAGGGCCGCAAGTATGACGGAGTAGAGAGCCACATTGGGGACATTGTTAGGCGCTTGGATTGCAAAGAGGGCCGCAAGTTTTACGGAGTGGCAAGAGCAACACTGGGGAGATTGTTAGGCGCTTTGATTGCAAAGAGGGCCGCAAGTATGACAGATTGTTAGGCGCTTGGATTGAAAAGAGGGCCGCAAGTATGATGGAGTGGCGAGAGCCACATCGGGGAGATTGTTAGGCGCTTGGATTGCAAAGAGGGCCGCAAGTATGACGGTGTGGCGAGAGCCACATTGGGGAGATTGTTAGGCGCTTGGATTGCAAAGAGGGCCGCAAGTATGACGGTGTGCCGAGAGCCACATTAAGGAGATTGTTAGGCGTTTTGATTGCAAAGAGGGCCGCAAGTATGGTGGAGTGACGAGAGCCATATTGGAGAGATTGTTAGGCGCTTGGATTGCAAAGAGGGCCGAGAGAATGGCGGAGTGGCGAGAGCCACATCGGGGAGATTGTTAGGCGTTCTGATTGCAAAGAAGGCCGCAAGTATGACGGAGTGGCGAGAGCCACATTGGGGAGATTGTTAGGCGCATGGATTGCAAAGAGGGCCGCAAGAGTGATGGAGTGAAAGTGCCACCTTGGGGAGATTGTGAGGCGCTTCGATTGCAAAGAGGGCCGCAAGTATGACGGTGTGACGAGAGCAACACTGGGCAGATTTTTAGGCGCTTGAATTGCAAAGAGGGCCGCAAGTATGACGGAGTGGCGAGAGCCACATTGGGTTGATTGTTAGGCGCTTGGATTGCAAAGAGGGCCGCAAGTATGACGGTGTGACGAGAGCCACATTGGGGGATTGTTATGCGCTTGGATTGCAAAGAGGGCCGCAAGTATGACGGAGTGACGAGAGATACATTGGGGATATGTTAGGCACTTGGATTGCAAAGAGTGCCGCAATTATGGGGGAGTGACGAGAGCCACATTGGAGAGATTGTAAGGCGCTTGGATTGCAAAGAGGGCCGCAAGTATGACCGAGTGGGAAAGCAACACTGGGGAGATTGTTAGGCGCTTGGATTGCAAAGAGGACCGCAAGTATGGTGCAGTGACGAGAGCCACATTGGGAAGATTGTTAGGTGCTTGGATTGCAAAGAGGGCCGCAAGAATGGCGGAGTGGCGAGAGCCACATTGGGGAGATTGTTAGGCGTTTGGATTGCAAAGAGGGCCGCAAGTATGACACTGTGAAGAGAGCCACATTGGGGAAATTGTTTGGCACTTGGATTGCAAAGAGGGCCGCAAATATGACGGAGCGACGAGAGCCACATTGGGGAGATTGTTAGGCGCTTGGATTGCAAAGAGGGCCGCCAGTATGACGGTGTGAAGAGAGCCACATTGGGGAGATTGTTAGGCGTTTGGATTGCAAAGAGGGCCGCAAGTATGACACTGTGAAGAGAGCCACATTGGGTAAATTGTTTGGCACTTGGATTGTAAGAGGGCCGCAAGTATGACGGAGCGACGAGAGCCACATTGGGGAGATTGTTAGGCGCTTGGATTGCAAAGAGGGCCGCAAGTATGACGGTGTGAAGAGAGCCACATTTGGGAGATTGTAAGGCGCTTGGTTTGCAAAGAGGGCCGCAAGTATGACGGAGTGGCGAGAGCCACATTAGGGAGATGTTAGGCACTAGGATTGCAAAGAGGGCCGCAAGTATGGTGGAGTGACGAGAGCCACATTGGAGAGATTGTTAGACGCTTGTATTGCAAAGAGGGCCGCAAGTATGACGGTGTGACGAGAGCCACATTGGGGAGATTGTTAGGCGCTTGGATTGCAAAGAGGGCCGCAAGTATGACGGTGTGAAGCAAGCCACATTGGAGAAATTGTTAGGCACTTGGATAGCAAAGAGGGCCGCAAGTATGACGGAGCGGCAAGAGCCACATTGGGGAGATTGTTAGGCGCTTGGATTGCAAAGAAGGCCGCAAGTATGGCGGAGTGGCGAGAGCCACATCGGGGAGATTGTTAGGCGCTTAGATTGCAAAGAGGGCCGCAAGTATGACGGAGTGGCGAGAGCAACACTGGGGAGATTGTCAGACGCTTGGATTGCAAAGAGGGCCGCAAGTATGGTGCAGTGACGAGAGCCACATTGGGGAGATTGTTAGGTGCTTGGATTGCAAAGAGGGCCGCAAGAATGGCGGTGTGACGAAAGCCACATTGGGGAGATTGTTAGGCGCTTGGATTGCAAAGAGGGCCGCAAGTATGACGGTGTAAAGAGAGCCACATTGGGGAGATTGTTAGGCGCTTGGTTTGCAAAGAGGGCCGCAAGTATGACGGAGTGGCGAGGGCAACATTGGAGAGATTGTGAGGCGCTTGGATTGCAAAGAGGGCCGCAAGTATGACAAAGTGACGACAGGCCCATTTGGGAGATGTGAGGCACTTGGATTGCAAAGAGGGCCGCAAGTATGGTGGAGTGACGAGAGCCACATTGGGGAGATTGTTAGGCGTTTGGATTGCAAAGAGGGCCGCAAGTATGACACTGTGAAGAGAGCCACATTGGGGAAATTGTTTAGCACTTGGATTGCAAAGAGGGCCGCAAGTATGACGGAGCAACGAGAGCCACATTGGGGAGATTGTGAGGCGCTTGGATTGCAAAGAGGGCCGCAAGTATGACGGTGTGAAGAGAGCCACATTGGGGAGATTGTTAGGCGCTTGGTTTGCAAAGAGGGCCGCAAGTATGACGGAGTGGCGAGAGCAACACTGGGGAGATTGTTAGACGCTTGGATTGCAAAGAGGGCCGCAAGTATGACGGAGTGGCGAGAGCCACATTAGGGAGATGTTAGGCACATGGCTTGCAAACAGCACATTTTTGTTTTCAGGATGTCTAGATAATAAACGCAAAAAAATTAAAAAAAAAAAATACAAAAACAAATTTGGACATCCCCTATGGTAGCTACGAGCACTTGAAAAAAAAATTTCCCCTTAGTAAACCCTTCTCAACTTTGCTTGTCTGAATATGGAAGAAAAAAAGACTGCCGGTTACGGGACTCGAACCCCGCACCGCGAAAACACTAGTCGGCGTCGCTACCCCGTACGCCATGCCACTCGATGGAAGTTGGATCGCTTACACTGATAGATAACCCACTGCTCTCAATGTATGCATGAATACATCTCATTGTATCTCGATTCATTCTTATTGTAATTGTCACACCAAAGCTAGATAGATTTATGGACAGCGAGGGTCTCATTGGATTTAAAAAACATCCAAGAATATCCAGGAAGCCGTTTTTTAACTAACTCTAAAAATTCAGTTTCAACACATTGTCTTTTTAGAATCGCCTTTGATAGATCTTGATCGCGTGATCGCGAAAGAGTAAATCGTTTGTGGTAACAATGAGCCGTTTAACCGGTAAAAAATAAACCGTGTCCATTCACGTTGATGCATTGATATTAATGCGTGAAAATGGTGGAGCAAAAAAGAGTGGGTGTACCGGGTCTCGAACCCCAGACCTCAAGTATTCGAAGCTACAACGTTACTTCGTACGCCACGCCAATCGATGGAAGTAGCGTTGCTTACACTGGTAGATAACACACTGGTCTCAATTTATGGCATAGCTTGTTGTATTCAGATAGCTCGTCATCACGCCAACATTAAAACATGTTTCCTCGGCTTACCATTAATGCAAGGCAAGCATTAACATGTTTTATGTATAGAGTATGAATGTCCAACGGAGAAACTCTTATCATTATTATATTAACCATTTAACAAGAGACGCTACGCGTCGTCAAAGACGTGCTCAAAGACACTCTGTTTTTTAGAATTATATTCTTTACGGCTATATTGTTTAATTGGGGGATCTTAAAACTACTTCTCAAGGTAGAGATGAACATGGTCTACTTTCCAAAAAAACTTCGCGTCGCTATGTTTTTTGTGAGCGACGTGAGGCGTCGCCGAAATTTCAAAGATTTTCTTGTCAAGTTCCACTTTCGGTACCGATTGTGGATAAACGGTGGTACCTAGTTAGTCGTAGCGTCGAACTTAAAGTCAACAATAATCCTTGGTGACGTAGTAACTCTACTGGTGTGACGAGTGACGGTGTGACGAGAGCCACATTGGGGAGATTGTTTGGCACATGGATTGCAAAGAGGGCCGCAAGTATGACGGAGCGACGAGAGCCACATTGGGGAGATTGTTAGGCGCTTGGATTGCCAAGAGGGCCGCAAGTATGGTGGAGTTACGAGAGCCACACTAAGGAGATTGTTAGGCGCTTAGATTGCAAAGAGGGCCGCAAGTATGACGGAGTGACGAGAGCCACATTGGGGAGTTTGTGAGGCGCTTGGATTGCAAAAAGGCCGCAAGTATGACAGAGCGACGAGAGCCACATTGGGGAGATTGTTAGGCGCTTGGATTGCAAAGAGGGCCGCAAGTATGGCGGAGTGGCGAGAGCCACATCGGGGAGATTGTTAGGCGCTTGGATTGCAAACAGGGCCGCAAGTATAACGGAGTGGCGAGAGCAACACTGGGGAGATTGTTAGACGCTTGGATTGCAAAGAGGGCCGCAAGTATGACGGTGTGACGAGAGCCACATTGGGGAGATTGTTAGGCGCTTGGTTTGCAAAGAGGGCCGCAAGTATGACGGTGTGACGAGAGCCACATTGGGGAGATTGTTAGGCGCTTGGTTTGCAAAGAGGGCCGCAAGTATGACGGAGTGGCGAGAGCAACACTGAGGAGATTGTTAGACGCTTGGATTGCAAAGCGGGCCGCAGGTATGACGGAGTGGCGAGAGCCACATTAGGGAGATTGTTAGGCGCTTAGATTGCAAAGAGGGCCGAAAGTATGGCGGAGTGGCGAGAGCCACATTAGGGAGATGTTAGGCACTTGGATTGCAAAGAGGGCCGCAAGTATGGTGGAGTGACGAGAGCCACATTGGAGAGATTGTTAGACGCTTGTATTGCAAAGAGGGCCGCAAGAATGGCGGTGTGACGAGAGCCACATTGGGGAAATTGTTAGGCACTTGGATTGCAAAGAGGGCCGCAAGTATGACGGAGCGGCAAGAGCCACATTGGGTAGATTGTTAGGCGCTTGGATTGCAAAGAGGGCCGCAAGTATGACAGAGTGGCAAGAGCCACATTGGGGAGATTGTTAGGCGCTTGGATAGCAAAGAGGGCCGCAAGTATGGCGGAGTGGCGAGAGCCATATTGGGGAGATTGTTAGGCGCTTGGATTTCAAAGAGGGCCGCAAGTATGGCGGAGTGGCGAGAGCCACATTAGGAAGATGTTAGGCACTTGGATTGCAAAGAGTGCCGCAATTATGGGGGAGTGACGAGAGCCACATTGGAGAGATTGTAAGGCGCTTGAATTGCAAAGAGGGCCGCAAGTATGACCGAGTGGGAAAGCAACACTGGGGAGATTGTTAGGCGCTTGGATTGCAAAGAGGACCGCAAGTATGGTGCAGTGACGAGAGCCACATTGGGAAGATTGTTAGGTGCTTGGATTGCAAAGAGGGCCGCAAGAATGGCGGAGTGGCGAGAGCCACATTGGGGAGATTGTTAGGCGTTTGGATTGCAAAGTGGGCCGCAAGTATGACACTGTGAAGAGAGCCACATTGGGGAAATTGTTTGGCACTTGGATTGCAAAGAGGGCCGCAAATATGACGGAGCGACGAGAGCCACATTGGGGAGATTGTTAGGCGCTTGGATTGCAAAGAGGGCCGCCAGTATGACGGTGTGAAGAGAGCCACATTGGGGAGATTGTTAGGCGTTTGGATTGCAAAGAGGGCCGCAAGTATGACACTGTGAAGAGAGCCACATTGGGTAAATTGTTTGGCACTTGGATTGTAAGAGGGCCGCAAGTATGACGGAGCGACGAGAGCCACATTGGGGAGATTGTTAGGCGCTTGGATTGCAAAGAGGGCCGCAAGTTTGACGGTGTGAAGAGAGCCACATTGGGGAGATTGTAAGGCGCTTGGTTTGCAAAGAGGGCCGCAAGTATGACGGAGTGGCGAGAGCCACATTAGGGAGATGTTAGGCACTAGGATTGCAAAGAGGGCCGCAAGTATGGTGGAGTGACGAGAGCCACATTGGAGAGATTGTAAGACGCTTGTATTGCAAAGAGGGCCGCAAGAATGGCGGTGTGACGAGAGCCACATTGGGGAGATTGTTAGGCGCTTGGATTGCAAAGAGGGCCGCAAGTATGACGGTGTGAAGCGAGCCACATTGGAGAAATTGTTAGGCACTTGGATTGCAAAGAGGGCCGTAAGTATGACGGAGCGGCAAGAGCCACATTGGGGAGATTGTTAGGCGCTTGGATTGCAAAGAGGGCCGCAAGTATGGCGGAGTGGCGAGAGCCACATCGGGGAGATTGTTAGGCGCTTAGATTGCAAAGAGGGCCGCAAGTATGACGGAGTGGCGAGAGCAACACTGGGGAGATTGTCAGACGCTTGGATTGCAAAGAGGGCCGCAAGTATGATGGTGTGACGAGAGCCACATTGGGGAGATTGTTAGGCGCTTGGTTTGCAAAGAGGGCCGCAAGTATGACGGAGTGGCGAGAGCAACACTGAGGAGATTGTTAGACGCTTGGATTGCAAAGCGGGCCGCAGGTATGACGGAGTGGCGAGAGCCACATTAGG
This sequence comes from Isoperla grammatica, assembly GCA_945910005.1. Classification (NCBI taxonomy): domain Eukaryota; kingdom Metazoa; phylum Arthropoda; class Insecta; order Plecoptera; family Perlodidae; genus Isoperla; species Isoperla grammatica. Next base: position 40,548,914 of record OX246748.1, on the reverse strand, counting down.
GAGATTGTTAGGCGCTTGGATTGCAAAAAGGGCCAAAAGTATGGCGGAGTGGCGAGAGCCACATTAGGGAGATGTTAGGCACTTGGATTGCAAAGAGGGCCGCAAGTATGGTGGAGTGACGAGAGCCACATTGGAGAGATTGTTAGACGCTTGTATTGCAAAGAGGGCCGCAAGAATGGCGGTGTGACGAGAGCCACATTGGGGAGATTGTTAGGCGCTTGGATTGCAAAGAGGGCTGCAAGTATGACGGTGTGAAGAGAGCCACATTGGGGAAATTGTTAGGCACTTGGATTGCAAAGAGGGCCGCAAGTATGACGGAGTGGCGAGAGCCACATTGGGGAGATTGTTAGGCGCTTGGATGGCAAAGAGGGCCGCAAGTATAGCGGAGTGGCGAGAGCCATATTGGGGAGATTGTTAGGCGCTTGGATTTCAAAGAGGGCCGCAAGTATGGCGGAGTGGCGAGAGCCACATTAGGAAGATGTTAGGCACTTGGATTGCAAAGAGTGCCGCAATTATGGGGGAGTGACGAGAGCCACATTGGAGAGATTGTAAGGCGCTTGGATTGCAAAGAGGGCCGCAAGTATGACCGAGTGGGAAAGCAACACTGGGGAGATTGTTAGGCGCTTGTTTGCAAAGAGGGCCGCAAGTATGACGGTGTGACGAGAGCCACATCGGGGAGATTGTTATGCGCTTTGATTGCAAGGAGGGCCGCAAGTATGACGGAGTGGCGAGAACCACATTGGGGAGATTGTTAGGCGCTTGGATTGCAAAGAGGGCCGCAAGTATGACGGAGTGGCGAGAGCCACATCGGGGAGATTGTTAGGCGTTTTGATTGCAAAGAGGGCCGCAGGTATGGTGGAGTGACGAGAGCAACACTGGGGAGATTGTAAAGCGCTTGGATTGCAAACAGGGCCGCAAATATGGTGCAGTGACGAGAGCCACATTGGGAAGATTGTTAGGTGCTTGGATTGCAAAGAGGGCCGCAAGTATGGTGGAGTGACGAGAGCCACATTGGGGAGATTGTTAGGCGTTTGGATTGCAAAGAGGGCCGCAAGTATGACGGTGTGAAGAGAGCCACATTGGGGAAATTAGTAGGCACTTGGATTGCAAAGAGGGCCGCAAGTATGACGGAGCGACGAGAGCCACATTGGGGAGATTGTTAGGCGCTTGGATTGCCAAGAGGGCCGCAAGTATGGTGGAGTTACGAGAGCCACACTGGGGAGATTGTTAGGCGCTTGGATTGCAAAGAGGGCCGCAAGTATGACGGAGTGACGAGAGCCACATTGGGGAGTTTGTGAGGCGCTTGGATTGCAAAGAGGGCCGCAAGTATGACGGAGTGACGAGAGATACATTGGGGATATGTAAGGCACTTGGATTGCAAAGAGGGCCGCAAGTATGAAGGTTTGACGAGAGCCACATTGGGGAGATTGTTAAGCGTTTTGATTGCAAAGAGAGCCGCAAGTATGGTGGAGTGACGAGAGCCATATTGGGGAGATTGTTAGGCGCTTGGATTGCAAAGAGGGCCGCAAAAATGGCGGAGTGGCAAAAGCCACATCGGGGAGATTGTAAGGCGCTCTGATTGCAAAGAGGTCCGCAAGTATGACAATCCAAGCGCCTAACAATCTCCCCAATGTGGCTTTCGCCACTCCGTCATACTTGCGGCCCTCTTTGCAATCAGAGACCCTAACAATCTTCCCAATGTGGCTCTCGTCACTGCACCATATTTGCGGCCCTCTTTGCAATCCAAGCGCCTAACAATCTCCCCAGTGTTGCTCTCGTCACTCCACCATACTTGCGGCCCTCTTTGCAATCAAAACGCCATACAATCTCCCCGATGTGGCTCTCGCCACTCCGTCATACTTGCGGCCCTCTTTGCAATCCAAGCGCCTAACAATCTCCCCAATGTGTTTCTCGCCACTCCGTCATACTTGCGGCCCTCTTTGCAATCAAAGCGCATAACAATCTCCCCGATGTGGCTCTCGTCACACCGTCATACTTGCGGCCCTCTTTGCAAACAAGTGCCTACTAATCTCCCCAGTGTTGCTTTCCCACTCCGTCATACTTGCGGCCCTCTTTGCAATCCAAGCGCCTTACAATCTCCCCAATGTGGCTCTCGTCACACCGTCATACTTGCGGCCCTCTTTGCAATACAAGCGTCTCACAATCTCTCCAATGTGGCTCTATTCACTCCCCCATACTTGCGGCCCTCTTTGCAATCCAATTGCCTAACAATCTCCCCAATATGGCTCTCGCCACTCCGCCATACTTGCGGCCCTCTTTGCAATCTAAGCGCCTAACAATCTCCTCAAGGTGGCACTTCCACTCCGTTACTCTTGCGGCCCTCTTTGCAATCCAAGCGCCTAACAATCTCTCCAATGTGGCTCTCGTCGCTCCGGCATACTTGCGGCCCTCTTGAATCAGAGCGCCTAACAATCTCCCCAATGTGGCTCTCGCCACTCCGTCATACTTGCGGCCCTCTTTGCAATCCAAGCGCCTCACAATTTACCCAAGGTGGCACTTTCACTCCGTCACTCTTGCGGCCCTCTTTGCAATTCAAGCGCCCAGCAATCTCCCCCATTTGGTTCTCGCCACTCCGTCATACTTGCGGCCCTCTTTGCAATCAAAGCGCCTAACAATCTCCCCGATGTGGCTCTCGCCACTCCGTCATACTTGCGGCACTCTTTTCAATCCAAGCGCCTAGCAATCTTCCCAATGTGGCTCTCGTCACACCGTCATACTTGCGGCCCTCTTTGCCATCCAAGCGCCTAACAATCTCCCCAATGTGGCCCTCGCCACTCCGTCATATTTGCGGACCTCTTTGCAATCAGAGCGCCTTACAATCTCCCCGATGTGGCTTATGCCACTCCGCCATTTTAGCGGCCCTCTTTGCAATCCAAACGCCTAACAATCTCCCCAATATGGCTCTCGTCACTCCACCATACTTGCGGCTCTCTTTGCAATCAAAACGCTTAACAATCTCCCCAATGTGGCTCTCGTCAAACCTTCATACTTGCGGCCCTCTTTGCAATCAAAGTGCCTAACATATCCCCAATGTATCTCTCGTCACTCCGTCATACTTGCGGCCCTCTTTGCAATCCAAGCGCCTCACAAACTCCCCAATGTGGCTCTCGCCACTCCGTCAAACTTGCGGCCCTCTATGCAATCCAAGCGCCTAATTATGTCCCCAATGTGGCTCTCGTCACACCGTCATACTTGCGGCCCTCTTTGCCATCCAAGCGCCTAACAATCTCCCCAATGTGGCTCTCGCCACTCCGTCATACTTGCGGACCTCTTTGCAATCAGAGCGCCTTACAATCTCCCCGATGTGGCTTTTGCCACTCCGCCATTTTTGCGGCCCTCTTTGCAATCCAAGCGCCTAACAATCTCCTCCCCAATATGGCTTTCGTCACTCCATCATACTTGCGGCTCTCTTTGCAATCAAAACGCTTAACAATCTCCCCAATGTGGCTCTCGTCAAACCTTCATACTTGCGGCCCTCTTTGCAATCCAAGTGCCTAACATATCCCCAATGTATCTCTCGTCACTCCGTCATACTTGCGGCCCTCTTTGCAATCCAAGCGCCTCACAAACTCCCCAATGTGGCTCTCGTCACTCCGTCATACTTGCGGCTCTCTTTGCAATCCAAGCGCCTAACAATCTCCCCAGTGTGGCTCTCGTAACTCCACCATACTTGCGGCCCTCTTGGCAATCCAAGCGCCTAACAATCTCCCCAATGTGGCTCTCGTCGCTCCGTCATACTTGCGGCCCTCTTTGCAGGCCAAGTGCCTACTAATTTCCCCAATGTGGCTCTCTTCACACCGTCATACTTGCGGCCCTCTTTGCAATCCAAACGCCTAACAATCTCCCCAATGTGGCTCTCGTCACTCCACCATACTTGCGGCCCTCTTTGCAATCCAAGCACCTAACAATCTTCCCAATGTGGCTCTCGTCACTGCACCATATTTTCGGCCCTCTTTGCAATCCAAGCGCTTTACAATCTCCCCAGTGTTGCTCTCGTCACTCCACCATACCTGCGGCCCTCTTTGCAATCAAAACGCCTAACAATCTCCCCGATGTGGCTCTCGCCACTCCGTCATACTGGCGGCCCTCTTTGCAATCCAAGCGCCTAACAATCTCCCCAATGTGGCTCTCGCCACTCTGTCATACTTGCGGCCCTCTTTGCAATCCAAGCGCCTAACAATCTCCCCAATGTGGCTCTTGCCGCTCCGTCATACTTGCGGCCCTCTTTGCAATCCAAGTGCCTTACAATTTCCCCAATGTGGCTCTCTTCACACCGTCATACTTGCGGCCCTCTTTGCAATCCAAGCGCCTAACAATCTCCCCAATGTGGCTCTCGTCACACCGCCATTCTTGCGGCCCTCTTTGCAATACAAGCGTCTAACAATCTCTCCAATGTGGCTCTCGTCACTCCACCATACTGGCGGCCCTCTTTGCAATCCAAGTGCCTAACATCTCCCTAATGTGGCTCTCGCCACTCCGCCATACTTTCGGCCCTCTTTGCAATCCAAGCGCCTTACAATCTCCCTAATGTGGCTCTCGCCACTCCGTCATACCTGCGGCCCGCTTTGCAATCCAAGCGTCTAACAATCTCCTCAGTGTTGCTCTCGCCACTCCGTCATACTTGCGGCCCTCTTTGCAAACCAAGCGCCTAACAATCTCCCCAATGTGGCTCTCGTCACACCGTCATACTTGCGGCCCTCTTTGCAATCCACGCGTCTAACAATCTCCCCGGTGTTGCTCTCGCCACTCCGTCATACTTGCGGCCCTCTTTGCAATCTAAGCGCCTTACAATCTCCCCGATGTGGCTCTCGCCACTCCGCCATACTTGCGGCCCTCTTTGCAATCTAAGCGCCTAACAATCTCCCCAATGTGGCTCTTGCCGCTCCGTCATACTTGCGGCCCTCTTTGCAATCCAAGTGCCTAACAATTTCCCCAATGTGGCTCTCTTCACACCGTCATACTTGCGGCCCTCTTTGGAATCCAAGCGCCTAACAATCTCCCCAATGTGGCTCTCGTCACACCGCCATTCTTGCGGCCCTCTTTGCAATACAAGCGTCTAACAATCTCTCCAATGTGGCTCTCGTCACTCCACCATACTTGCGGCCCTCTTTACAATCCAAGTGCCTAACATCTCCCTAATGTGGCTCTCGCCACTCCGCCATACTTTCGGCCCTCTTTGCAATCCAAGCGCCTAACAATCTCCCTAATGTGGCTTTCGCCACTCCGTCATACCTGCGGCCCGCTTTGCAATCCAAGCGTCTAACAATCTCCCCAGTGTTGCTCTCGCCACTCCGTCATACTTGCGGCCCTCTTTGCAATCCAAGCGCCTAACAATCTCCCCGATGTGGCTCTCGCCACTCCGCCATACTTGCGGCCCTCTTTGCAATCCAAGCGCCTAACAATCTCCCCAATGTGGCTCTCGTCGCTCTGTCATACTTGCGGCCTTTTTGCAATCCAAGCGCCTCACAAACTCCCCAATGTGGCTCTCGGCACTCCGTCATACTTGCGGCCCTCTTTGCAATCTAAGCGCCTAACAATCTCCCCAGTGTGGCTCTCGTAACTCCACCATACTTGCGGCCCTCTTTGCAATCCAAGCGTCTAACAATCTCCCCAATGTGGCTCTCGTCGCTCTGTCATACTTGCGGCCTTTTTGCAATCCAAGCGCCTCACAAACTCCCCAATGTGGCTCTCGTCACTCCGTCATACTTGCGGCCCTCTTTGCAATCTAAGCGCCTAACAATCTCCCCAGTGTGGCTCTCGTAACTCCACCATACTTGCAGCTCTCTTGGCAATCCAAGCGCCTAACAATCTCCCCAATGTGGCTCTCGTCGCTCCGTCATACTTGCGGCCCTCTTTGCAATCCATGTGCCAAACAATCTCCCCAATGTGGCTCTCGTCACACCGTCACTCGTCACACCAGTAGAGTTACTACGTCACCAAGAATTATTGTTGACCTTAAGTTCGACGCTACGACTAACTAGGTACCACCGTTCATCCACAATCGGTACCGAAAGTGGAACTTGACAAGAAAATCTTTGAAATTTCGGCGACGCCTCACGTCGCTCACAAAAAACATAGCGACGCGAAGTTTTTTTGGAAAGTAGACCATGTTCATATCTACCTTGAGAAGTAACTTTAAGATCCCCCAATTAAACAATATAGCCGTAAAGAATATAATTCTAAAAAACAGAGTGTCTTTGAGCACGTCTTTGACGACGCGTAGCGCCTCTTGTTAAATGGTTAATATAATAATGATTAGAGTTTCTCCGTTGGACATATATACTCTATACATAAAACATGTTAATGCTTGCCTTGCATTAATGGTTAGCCGAGGAAACATGTTTTAATGTTGGCGTGATGACGAGCTATCTGAATACAACAAGCTATGCCATACATTGAGACCAGTGTGTTATCTACCAGTGTAAGCAACGCTACTTCCATCGATTGGCGTGGCGTACGAAGTAACGTTGTAGCTTCGAATACTTGAGGTCTGGGGTTCGAGACCCGGTACACCCACTCTTTTTTGCTCCACCATTTTCACGCATTAATATCAATGCATCAACGTGAATGGACACGGTTTAATTTTTACCGGTTAAACGGCTCATTGTTACCACAAACGATTCACTCTTTCGCGATCACGCGATCAAGATCTATCAAAGGCGATTTTAAAAAGACAATGTGTTGAAACTGAATTTTTAGAGTTAGTTAAAAAACGGCTTCCTGGATATTCTTGGATGTTTTTTAAATCCAATGAGACCCTCGCTGTCCACAAATCTATCTAGCTTTGGTGTGACAATTACAATAAGAATGAATCGAGATACAATGAGATGTTTTCATGCATACATTGAGAGCAGTGGGTTATCTATCAGTGTAAGCGATCCAACTTCCATCGAGTGGCATGGCGTACGGGGTAGCGACGCCGACTAGTGTTTTCGCGGTGCGGTGTTCGAGTCCCGTAACCGGCAGTCTTTTTTTCTTCCATATTCAGACAAGCAAAGTTGAGAAGGGTTTACTAAGGGGAAATTTTTTTTTCAAGTGCTCGTAGCTACCATAGGGGATGTCCAAATTTGTTTTTGTATTTTTTTTTATTTTTTTTGCGTTAATTATCTAGACATCCTGAAAACAAAAATGTGCTGTTTGCAAGCCATTTGCCTAACATCTCCCTTATGTGGCTCTCGCCACTCCGTCATACTTGCGGCCCTCTTTGCAATCCAAGCGTCTAACAATCTCCCCAGTGTTGCTCTCGCCACTCCGTCATACTTGCGGCCCTCTTTGCAAACCAAGCGCCTAACAATCTCCCCAATGTGGCTCTCTTCACACCGTCATACTTGCGGCCCTCTTTGCAATCCAAGCGCCTAACAATCTCCCCAATGTGGCTCTCGTCGCTCCGTCATACTTGCGGCCCTCTTACAATCCAAGTGCCAAACAATTTCCCCAATGTGGCTCTCTTCACAGTGTCATACTTGCGGCCCTCTTTGCAATCCAAACGCCTAACAATCTCCCCAATGTGGCTCTCTTCACCCCGTCATACTGGCGGCCCTCTTTGCAATCCAAGCGCCTCACAATCTCCCCAATGTGGCTCTCGTCGCTCCGTCATATTTGCGGCCCTCTTTGCAATCCAAGTGCCAAACAATTTCCCCAATGTGGCTATCTTCACAGTGTCATACTTGCGGCCCTCTTTGCAATCCAAACGCCTAACAATCTCCCCAATGTGGCTCTCGCCACTCCGCCATTCTTGCGGCCCTCTTTGCAATCCAAGCACCTAACAATCTTCCCAATGTGGCTCTCGTCACTGCACCATACTTGCGGTCCTCTTTGCAATCCAAGCGCCTAACAATCTCCCCAGTGTTGAATTTCCCACACGGTCATACTTGCGGCCCTCTTTGCAATCCAAGCGCCTTACAATCTCTCCAATGTAGCTCTCGTCACTCCCCCATAATTGCGGCACTCTTTGCAATCCAAGTGCCTAACATCTTCCTAATGTGGCTCTCGCCACTCCGCCATACTTGCGGCCCTCTTTGAAATCCAAGCGCCTAACAATCTCCCCAATATGGCTCTCGCCACTCCGCCATACTTGCGGCCCTCTTTGCCATCCAAGCGCCTAACAATCTCCCCAATGTGGCTCTCGCCACTCTGTCATACTTGCGGCCCTCTTTGCAATCCAAGCGCCTAACAATCTCCCCAATGTGGCTCTTGCCGCTCCGTCATACTTGCGGCCCTCTTTGCAATCCAAGTGCCTAACAATTTCCCCAATGTGGCTCTCTTCACACCGTCATACTTGCGGCCCTCTTTGCAATCCAAGCACCTAACAATCTCCCCAATGTGGCTCTCGTCACACCGCCATTCTTGCGGCCCTCTTTGCAATACAAGCGTCTAACAATCTCTCCAATGTGGCTCTCGTCACTCCACCATACTTGCGGCCCTCTTTGCAATCCAAGCGTCTAACAATCTCCTCAGTGTTGCTCTCGCCACTCCGTCATACTTGCGGCCCTCTTTGCAAACCAAGACCCCTAACAATCTCCCCAATGTGGCTCTCGTCACACCGTCATACTTGCGGCCCTCTTTGCAATCCAAGCGACTTACAATCTCCCCAGTGTTGCTCTCGCCTCTCCGTCATACTTGCGGCCCTCTTTGCAATCTAAGCGCCTAACAATCTCCCCGATGTGGCTCTCGCCACTCCGCTATAATTGCGGCCCTCTTTGCAATCCAAGCGCCTAACAATCTCCCCAATGTGGCTCTTGCCGCTCCGTCATACTTGCGGCCCTCTTTGCAATCCAAGTGCCTAACAATTTCCCCAATGTGGCTCTCGTCACTCCACCATACTTGCGGCCCTCTTTGCAATCCAAGTGCCTAACATCTCCCTTATGTGGCTCTCGTCACACCGCCATTCTTGCGGCCCTCTTTGCAATCCAATTGCCTAACAATTTACCCAATGTCGCTCTCGTCACTCCGCTATACTTGCGGCCCTCTTTGCAATCCAAGCGCCTAACAATCTCCCCAATGTGGCTCTCGTCACACCGCCATTCTTGCGGCCCTCTTTGCAATACAAGCGTCTAACAATCTCTCCAATGTGGCTCTCGTCACTCCACCATACTTGCGGCCCTCTTTGCAATCCAAGTGCCTAACATCTCCCTTATGTGGCTCTCGCCACTCCGCCATACTTTCGGCCCTCTTTGCAATCCAAGCGCCTAACAATCTCCCTAATGTGGCTCTCGCCACTCCGTCATACCTGCGGCCCGCTTTGCAATCCAAGCGTCTAACAATCTCCTCAGTGTTGCTCTCGCCACTCTGTCATACTTGCGGCCCTCTTTGCAAACCAAGCGCCTAACAATCTCCCCAATGTGGCTCTCGTCACACCGTCATACTTGCGGCCCTCTTTGCAATCCAAGCGTCTAACAATCTCCCCAGTGTTGCTCTCGCCACTCCGTCATACTTGCGGCCCTCTTTGAAATCCAAGCGCCTAACAATCTCCCCGATGTGGCTCTCGCCACTCTGCCATACTTGCGGCCCTCTTTGCAATCCAAGCGCCTAACAATCTCCCCAATGTGGATCTCGTCGCTCTGTCATACTTGCGGCCTTTTTGCAATCCAAGCGCCTCACAAACTCCCCAATGTGGCTCTCGTCACTCCGTTATACTTGCGGCCCTCTTTGCAATCTAAGCGCCAAACAATCTCCCCAGTGTGGCTCTCGTAACTCCACCATACTTGCGGCCCTCTTGGCAATCCAAGCGCCTAACAATCTCCCCAATGTGGCTCTCGTCTCTCCGTCATACTTGCGGCCCTCTTTGCAATCCATGTGCCAAACAATCTCCCCAATGTGGCTCTCGTCACACCGTCACTCGTCACACCAGTAGAGTTACTACGTCACCAAGGATTATTGTTGACCTTAAGTTCGACGCTACGACTAACTAGGTACCACCGTCAATCCACAATCGGTACCGAAAGTGGAACTTGACAAGAAAATCTTTGAAATTTCGGCGACGCCTCACGTCGCTCACAAAAAACATAGCGACGCGAAGTTTTTTTGGAAAGTAGACCATGTTCATATCTACCTTGAGAAGTAACTTTAAGATCCCCCAATTAAACAATATAGCCGTAAAGAATATAATTCTAAAAAACAGAGTGTCTTTGAGCACGTCTTTAAAGACGCGTAGCGCCTCTTGTTAAATGGTTAATATAATAATGATTAGAGTTTCTCCGTTGGACATTCATACTCTATACATAAAACATGTTAATGCTTGCCTTGCATTAATGGTTAGCCGAGGAAACATGTTTTAATGTTGGCGTGATGACGAGCTATCTGAATACAACAAGCTATGCCATACATTGAGACCAGTGTGTTATCTACCAGTGTAAGCAACGCTACTTCCATCGATTGGCGTGGCGTACGAAGTAACGTTGTAGCTTCGAAAACTTGAGGTCTGGGGTTCGAGACCCGGTACACCCACTCTTTTTTGCTCCACCATTTTCACGCATTAATATCAATGCATCAACGTGAATGGACACGGTTTATTTTTTACCGGTTAAACGGCTCATTGTTACCACAAACGATTTACTCTTTCGCGATCACGCGATCAAGATCTATCAAAGGCGATTTTAAAAAGACAATGTGTTGAAACTGAATTTTTAGAGTTAGTTTAAAAACGGATTCCTGGATATTCTTGGATGTTTTTTAAATCCAATGAGACCCTCGCTATCCACAAATCTATCTAGCTTTGGTGTGACAATTACAATAAGAATGAATCGAGATACAATGAGATGTATTCATGCATACATTGAGAGCAGTGGGTTATCTATCAGTGTAAGCGATCCAACTTCCATCGAGTGGCATGGCGTACGGGGTAGCGACGCCGACTAGTGTTTTCGCGGTGCGGGGTTCGAGTCCCGTAACCGGCAGTCTTTTTTTCTTCCATATTCAGACAAGCAAAGTTGAGAAGGGTTTACTAAGGGGAAATTTTTTTTTCAAGTGCTCGTAGCTACCATAGGGGATGTCCAAATTTGTTTTTGTATTTTTTTTTATTTTTTTTGCGTTAATTATCTAGACATCCTGAAAACAAAAATGTGCTGTTTGCAAGCCATGTGCCTTACATCTCCCTAATGTGGCTCTCGCCACTCCGTCATACTTGCGGCCCTCTTTGCAATCCAAGCGTCTAACAATCTCCCCAGTGTTGCTCTCGCCACTCCGTCATACTTGCGGCCCTCTTTGCAAACCAAGCGCCTAACAATCTCCCCAATGTGGCCCTCGTCGCTCCGTCATACTTGCGGCCCTCTTACAATCCAAGTGCCAAACAATTTCCCCAATGTGGCTCTCTTCACAGTGTCATACTTGCGGCCCTCTTTGCAATCCAAACGCCTTACAATCTCCCCAATGTGGCTCTCTTCACACCGTCATACTGGCGGCCCTCTTTGCAATCCAAGCGCCTAACAATCTCCCCAATGTGGCTCTCGTCGCTCCGTCATATTTGCGGCCCTCTTTGCAATCCAAGTGCCAAACAATTTCCCCAATGTGGCTCTCTTCACAGTGTCATACTTGCGGCCCTCTTTGCAATCCAAACGCCTGACAATCTCCCCAATGTGGCTCTCGCCACTCCGCCATTCTTGCGGCCCTCTTTGCAATCCAAGCACCTAACAATCTTTCCAATGTGGCTCTCGTCACTGCACCATACTTGCGGTCCTCTTTGCAATCCAAGCACCTAACAATCTCCCCAGTGTTGCTTTCCCACTCGGTCATACTTGCGGCCCTCTTTGCAATCCAAGCGCCTTACATTCTCTCCAATGTGGCTCTCGTCACTCCCCCATAATTGCGGCACTCTTTGCAATCCAAGTGCCTAACATCTTTCTAATGTGGCTCTCGCCACTCCACCATACTTGCGGCCCTCTTTGAAATCCAAGCGCCTAACAATCTCCCCAATATGGCTCTCGCCACTCCGCTATACTTGCGGCCCTTCTGCCATCCAAGCGCCTAACAATCTCCCCAATGTGGCTCTCGCCACTCTGTCATACTTGCGGCCCTCTTTGCAATCCAAGCGCCTAACAATCTCCCCAATGTGGCTCTTGCCGCTCCGTCATACTTGCGGCCCTCTTTGCAATCCAAGTGCCTAACATCTCCCTAATGTGGCTCTCGCCACTCCGCCATACTTTCGGCCCTCTTTGCAATCCAAGCGCCTAACAATCTCCCTAATGTGGCTCTCGCCACTCCGTCATACCTGCGGCCCGCTTGGCAATCCAAGCGTCTAACAATCTCCTCAGTGTTGCTCTCGCCACTCCGTCATACTTGCGGCCCTCTTTGCAAACCAAGACCCCTAACAATCTCCCCAATGTGGCTCTCGTCACACCGTCATGCTTGGGCCCTCTTTGCAATCCAAGCGCCTAACAATCTCCCCAGTGTTGCTTTCCCACTCGGTCATACTTGCGGCCCTCTTTGCAATCCAAGCGCCTTACAATCTCTCCAATGTGGCTCTCGTCACTCCCCCATAATTGCGGCACTCTTTGCAATCCAAGTGCCTAACATCTTTCTTATGTGGCTCTCGCCACTCCGCCATACTTGCGGCCCTCTTTGAAATCCAAGCGCCTAACAATCTCCCCAATATGGCTCTCGCCACTCCGCTATACTTGCGGCCCTTCTGCCATCCAAGCGCCTAACAATCTCCCCAATGTGGCTCTCGCCACTCTGTCATACTTGCGGCCCTCTTTGCAATCCAAGCGCCTAACAATCTCCCCAATGTGGCTCTTGCCGCTCCGTCATACTTGCGGCCCTCTTTGCAATCCAAGTGCCTAACAATCTCCCCAATGTGGCTCTCGTCACAACGCCATTCTTGCGGCCCTCTTTGCAATACAAGCGTCTAACAATCTCTCCAATGTGGCTCTCGTCACTCCACCATACTTGCGGCCCTCTTTGCAATCCAAGCGTCTAACAATCTCCTCAGTGTTGCTCTCGCCACTCCGTCATACTTGCGGCCCTCTTTGCAAACCAAGACCCCTTACAATCTCCCCAATGTGGCTCTCGTCACACCGTCATACTTGCGGCCCTCTTTGCAATCCAAGCGACTTACAATCTCCCCAGTGTTGCTCTCGCCTCTCCGTCATACTTGCGGCCCTCTTTGCAATCTAAGCGCCTAACAATCTCCCCGATGTGGCTCTCGCCACTCCGCTATACTTGCGGCCCTCTTTGCAATCCAAGCGCCTAAAAATCTCCCCAATGTGGCTCTTGCCGCTCCGTCATACTTGCGGCCCTCTTTGCAATCCAAGTGCCTAACAATTTCCCCAATGTAGCTCTCGTCACTCCACCATACTTGCGGCCCTCTTTGCAATCCAAGTGCCTAACATCTCCCTTATGTGGCTCTCGTCACACCGCCATTCTTGCGGCCCTCTTTGCAATCCAAGTGCCTAACAATTTCCCCAATGTGGCTCTCGTCACTTCGCTATACTTGCGGCCCTCTTTGCAATCCAAGCGCCTAACAATCTCCCCAATGTGGCTCTCGTCACACCGCCATTCTTGCGGCCCTCTTTGCAATACAAGCGTCTAACAATCTCTCCAATGTGGCTCTCGTCACTCCACCATACTTGCGGCCCTCTTTGCAATCCAAGTGCCTAACATCTCCCTTATGTGGCTCTCGCCACTCCGCCATACTTTTGGCCCTCTTTGCAATCCAAGCGCCTAACAATCTCCCTAATGTGGCTCTCGCCACTCCGTCATACCTGCGGCCCGCTTTGCAATCCAAGCGTCTAACAATCTCCTCAGTGTTGCTCTCGCCACTCTGTCATACTTGCGGCCCTCTTTGCAAACCAAGCGCCTAACAATCTCCCTAATGTGGCTCTCGTCACACCGTCATACTTGCGGCCCTCTTTGCAATCCAAGCGTCTAACAATCTCCCCAGTGTTGCTCTCGCCACTCCGTCATACTTGCGGCCCTCTTTGCAATCCAAGCGCCTAACAATCCCCCGATGTGGCTCTCGCCACTCTGCCATACTTGCGGCCCTCTTTGCAATCCAAGCGCCTAACAATCTCCCCAATGTGGATCTCGTCGCTCTGTCATACTTGCGGCCTTTTTGCAATCCAAGCGCCTCACAAACTCCCCAATGTGGCTCTCGTCACTCCGTTATACTTGCGGCCCTCTTTGCAATCTAAGCGCCAAACAATCTCCCCAGTGTGGCTCTCGTAACTCCACCATACTTGCGGCCCTCTTGGCAATCCAAGCGCCTAACAATCTCCCCAATGTGGCTCTCGTCTCTCCGTCATACTTGCGGCCCTCTTTGCAATCCATGTGCCAAACAATCTCCCCAATGTGGCTCTCGTCACACCGTCACTCGTCACACCAGTAGAGTTACTACGTCACCAAGGATTATTGTTGACCTTAAGTTCGACGCTACGACTAACTAGGTACCACCGTTCATCCACAATCGGTACCGAAAGTGGAACTTGACAAGAAAATCTTTGAAATTTCGGCGACGCCTCACGTCGCTCACAAAAAACATAGCGACGCGAAGTTTTTTTGGAAAGTAGACCATGTTTATATCTACCTTGAGAAGTAACTTTAAGATCCCCCAATTAAACAATATAGCCGTAAAGAATATAATTCTAAAAAACAGAGTGTCTTTGAGCACGTCTTTAAAGACGCGTAGCGCCTCTTGTTAAATGGTTAATATAATAATGATTAGAGTTTCTCCGTTGGACATTCATACTCTATACATAAAACATGTTAATGCTTGCCTTGCATTAATGGTTAGCCGAGGAAACATGTTTTAATGTTGGCGTGATGACGAGCTATCTGAATACAACAAGCTATGCCATACATTGAGACCAGTGTGTTATCTACCAGTGTAAGCAACACTACTTCCATCGATTGGCGTGGCGTACGAAGTAACGTTGTAGCTTCGAATACTTGATGTCTGGGGTTCGAGACCCGGTACACCCACTCTTTTTTGCTCCACCATTTTCACGCATTAATATCAATGCATCAACGTGAATGGACACGGTTTATTTTTTACCGGTTAAACGGCTCATTGTTACCACAAACGATTTACTCTTTCGCGATCACGCGATCAAGATCTATCAAAGGCGATTTTAAAAAGACAATGTGTTGAAATTGAATTTTTAGAGTTAGTTTAAAAACGGATTCCTGGATATTCTTGGATGTTTTTTAAATCCAATGAGACCCTCGCTATCCACAAATCTATCTAGCTTTGGTGTGACAATTACAATAAGAATGAATCGAGATACAATGAGATGTATTCATGCATACATTGAGAGCAGTGGGTTATCTATCAGTGTAAGCGATGCAACTTCCATCGAGTGGCATGGCGTACGGGGTAGCGACGCCGACTAGTGTTTTCGCGGTGCGGGGTTCGAGTCCCGTAACCGGCAGTCTTTTTTTCTTCCATATTCAGACAAGCAAAGTTGAGAAGGGTTTACTAAGGGGAAATTTTTTTTTCAAGTGCTCGTAGCTACCAAAGGGGATGTCCAAATTTGTTTTTGTATTTTTTTTTATTTTTTTTGCGTTAATTATCTAGACATCCTGAAAACAAAAATGTGCTGTTTGCAAGCCATGTGCCTTACATCTCCCTAATGTGGCTCTCGCCACTCCGTCATACTTGCGGCCCTCTTTGCAATCCAAGCGTCTAACAATCTCCCCAGTGTTGCTCTCGCCACTCCGTCATACTTGCGGCCCTCTTTGCAAACCAAGCGCCTAACAATCTCCCCAATGTGGCTCTCTTCACACCGTCATACTTGCGGCCCTCTTTGCAATCCAAGCGCCTAACAATCTCCCCAATGTGGCCCTCGTCGCTCCGTCATACTTGCGGCCCTCTTACAATCCAAGTGCCAAACAATTTCCCCAATGTGGCTCTCTTCACAGTGTCATACTTGCGGCCCTCTTTGCAATCCAAACGCCTAACAATCTCCCCAATGTGGCTCTCTTCACACCGTCATACTGGCGGCCCTCTTTGCAATCCAAGCGCCTAACAAT
This sequence comes from Isoperla grammatica, assembly GCA_945910005.1. Classification (NCBI taxonomy): domain Eukaryota; kingdom Metazoa; phylum Arthropoda; class Insecta; order Plecoptera; family Perlodidae; genus Isoperla; species Isoperla grammatica. The sequence continues at coordinate 40,532,930 of OX246748.1, read as the reverse complement.
CTCCCCAATGTGGCTCTCGTCGCTCCGTCATATTTGCGGCCCTCTTTGCAATCCAAGTGCCAAACAATTTCCCCAATGTGGCTCTCTTCACAGTGTCATACTTGCGGCCCTCTTTGCAATCCAAACGCCTAACAATCTACCCAATGTGGCTCTCGCAACTCCGCCATTCTTGCGGCCCTCTTTGCAATCCAAGCACCTAACAATCTTCCCAATGTGGCTCTCGTCACTGCACCATACTTGCGGTCCTCTTTGCAATCCAAGCGCCTAACAATCTCCCCAGTGTTGCTTTCCCACTCGGTCATACTTGCGGCCCTCTTTGCAATCCAAGCGCCTTACAATCTCTCCAATGTGGCTCTCGTCACTCCCCCATAATTGCGGCACTCTTTGCAATCCAAGTGCCTAACATCTTCCTAATGTGGCTCTCGCCACTCCGCCATACTTGCGGCCCTCTTTGAAATCCAAGCGCCTAACAATCTCCCCAATATGGCTCTCGCCACTCCGCTATACTTGCGGCCCTTCTGCCATCCAAGCGCCTAACAATCTCCCCAATGTGGCTCTCGCCACTCTGTCATACTTGCGGCCCTCTTTGCAATCCAAGCGCCTAACAATCTCCCCAATGTGGCTCTTGCCGCTCCGTCATACTTGCGGCCCTCTTTGCAATCCAAGTGCCTAACATCTCCCTAATGTGGCTCTCGCCACTCCGCCATACTTTCGGCCCTCTTTGCAATCCAAGCGCCTAACAATCTCCCTAATGTGGCTCTCGCCACTCCGTCATACCTGCGGCCCGCTTGGCAATCCAAGCGTCTAACAATCTCCTCAGTGTTGCTCTCGCCACTCTGTCATACTTGCGGCCCTCTTTGCAAACCAAGACCCCTAACAATCTCCCCAATGTGGCTCTCGTCACACCGTCATGCTTGGGCCCTCTTTGCAATCCAAGCGACTAACAATCTCCCCAGTGTTGCTGTCGCCACTCCGTCATACTTGCGGCCCTCTTTGCAATCTAAGCGCCTAACAATCTCCCCGATGTGGCTCTCGCCACTCCGCTATACTTGCGGCCCTCTTTGCAATCCAAGCGCCTAACAATCTCCCCAATGTGGCTCTTGCCGCTCCGTCATACTTGCGGCCCTCTTTGCAATCCAAGTGCCTAACAATTTCCCCAATGTGGCTTTCTTCACACCGTCATACTTGCGGCCCTCTTTGCAATCCAAGCGCCTAACAATCTCCCCAATGTGGCTCTCGTCACACCGCCATTCTTGCGGCCCTCTTTGCAATACAAGCGTCTAACAATCTCTTCAATGTGGCTCTCGTAACTCCACCATACTTGCGGCCCTCTTTGCAATCCAAGTGCCTAACATCTCCCTAATGTGGCTCTCGCCACTCCGCCATACTTTCGGCCCTCTTTGCAATCCAAGCGCCTAACAATCTCCCTAATGTGGCTCTCGCCACTCCGTCATACCTGCGGCCCGCTTTGCAATCCAAGCGTCTAACAATCTCCTCAGTGTTGCTCTCGCCACTCCGTTATACTTGCGGCCCTCTTTGCAAACCAAGCGCCTAACAATCCTCAATGTGGCTCTCGTCACACCGTCATATTTGCGGCCCTCTTTGCAATCCAAGCGTCTAACAATCTCCCTAGTGTTGCTCTCGCCACTCCGTCATACTTGCGGCCCTCTTTGCAATCCAAGCGCCTAAGAATCTCCCCGATGTGGCTCTCGCCACTCCGCCATACTTGCGGCCCTCTTTGCAATCCAAGCGCCTAACAATCTCCCCAATGTGGCTCTCGTCGCTCTGTCATACTTGCGGCCTTTTTGCAATCCAAGCGCCTCACAAATTCCCCAATGTGGCTCTCGTCACTCCGTCATACTTGCGGCCCTTTTTTGCAATCTAAGCGCCTAACAATCTCCCCAGTGTGGCTCTCGTAACTCCACCATACTTGCGGCCCTCTTGGCAATCCAAGCGCCTAACAATCTCCCCAATGTGGCTCTCGTCGCTCCGTCATACTTGCGGCCCTCTTTGCAATCCATGTGCCAAACAATCTCCCCAATGTGGCTCTCGTCACACCGTCACTCGTCACACCATTAGAGTTACTACGTCACCAAGGATTATTGTTGACCTTAAGTTCGACGCTACGACTAACTAGGTACCACCGTTCATCCACAATCGGTACCGAAAGTGGAACTTGACAAGAAAATCTTTGAAATTTCGGCGACGCCTCACGTCGCTCACAAAAAACATAGCGACGCGAAGTTTTTTTGGAAAGTAGACCATGTTCATATTATCTACCTTGAGAAGTAACTTTAAGATCCCCCAATTAAACAATATAGCCGTAAAGAATATAATTCTAAAAAACAGAGTGTCTTTGAGCACGTCTTTGACGACGCGTAGCGTCTCTTGTTAAATGGTAAATATAATAATGATTAGAGTTTCTCCGTTGGACATTCATACTCTATACATAAAACATGTTAATGCTTGCCTTGCATTAATGGTTAGCCGAGGAAACATGTTTTAATGTTGGCGTTGACGAGCTATCTGAATACAACAAGCTTTGCCATACATTGAGACCAGTGTGTTATCTACCAGTGTAAGCAACGCTACTTCCATTGATTGGCGTGGCGTACGAAGTAACGTTGTAGCTTCGAATACTTGAGGTCTGGGGTTCGAGACCCGGTACACCCACTCTTTTTTGCTCCACCATTTTCACGCATTAATATCAATGCATCAACGTGAATGGACACGGTTTATTTTTTACCGGTTAAACGGCTCATTGTTACCACAAACGATTTACTCTTTCGCGATCACGCGATCAAGATCTATCAAAGGCGATTTTAAAAAGACAATGTGTTGAAACTGAATTTTTAGAGTCAGTTAAAAAACGGCTTCCTGGATATTCTTGGATGTTTTTTAAATCCAATGAGACCCTCGCTGTCCATAAATCTATCTAGCTTTGGTGTTACAATTACAATAAGAATGAATCGAGATACAATGAGATGTATTCATGCATACATTGAGAGCAGTGGGTTATCTATCAGTGTAAGCGATCCATCTTCCATCGAGTGGCATGGCGTACGGGGTAGCGACGCCGACTAGTGTTTTCGCGGTCCGGGGTTCGAGTCCCGTAACCGGCAGTCTTTTTTTCTTCCATATTCAGACAAGCAAAGTTGTTTACTAAGGGGAAATTTTTTTTCAAGTGCTCGTAGCTACCATAGGGGATGTCCAAATTTGTTTTTGTATTTTTTTTTATTTTTTTTGCGTTAATTATCTAGACATCCTGAAAACAAAAATGTGCTGTTTGCAAGCCATGTGCCTAACATCTCCCTAATGTGGCTCTCGCCACTCCGTCATACTTGCGGCCCTCTTTGCAATCCAAGCGTCTAACAATCTCCCCAGTGTTGCTCTCGCCACTCCGTCATACTTGCGGCCCTCTTTGCAAACCAAGCGCCTAACAATCTCCCCAATGTGGCTCTCTTCACACCGTCATACTTGCGGCCCTCTTTGCAATCCAAGCGCCTAACAATCTCCCCAATGTGGCTCTCGTCGCTCCGTCATACTTGCGGCCCTCTTTGCAATCAAAGTGCCAAACAATTTCCCCAATGTGGCTCTCTTCACAGTGTCATACTTGCGGCCCTCTTTGCAATCCAAACGCCTAACAATCTCCCCAATGTGGCTCTCGTCACTCCACCATACTTGCGGCCCTCTTTGCAATCCAAGTGCCTCACATCTCCCAAATGGGCCTGTCGTCACTTTGACATACTTGCGGCCCTCTTTGCAATCCAAGCGCCTCACAATCTCCCCAATGTTGCCCTCGCCACTTCGTCATACTTGCGGCCCTCTTTGCAAACCAAGCGCCTTACAATCTCCCCAATGTGGCTCTCTTCTCACCGTCATACTTGCGGCCCTCTTTGCAATCCAAGCGCCTAACAATCTCCCCAATGTGGCTCTCGTCACACCGCCATTCTTGCGGCCCTCTTTGCAATCCAAGCACCTAACAATCTCCCCAATGTGGCTCTCGTCACTGCACCATACTTGCGGCCCTCTTTGCAATCCAAGCGCCTAACAATCTCCCCAGTGTTGCTCTCGCCACATCGTCATACTTGCGGCCCTCTTTGCAATCTAAGCGCCTAACAATCTCCCCAATGTGGCTCTCGTCACACCGTCATACTTGCGGCCCTCTTTGCAATATAAGCGTCTAACAATCTCTCCAATGTGGCTCTCGTCTCTCCCCCATTATTGCGGCCCTCTTTGCAATCCAAGTGCCTAACATCTCCCCAATGTGGCTCTCGTCACACCGCCATACTTGCGGCCCTCTTTGAAATCCAAGCGCCTAACAATCTCCCCAATGTGGCTCTCTTCACTCCACCATACTTGCGGCCCTCTTTGCAATCCAAGTGCCTCACATCTCCCAAATGGGCCTGTCGTCACTCCATCATACTTGCGGCCCTCTTTGCAATCCAAGCGCCTCACAATCTCCCCAATGTGGCTTTCGTCACTCTGTCATACTTGACAATCTCCCCGATGTGGCTCTCGCCACTCCGCCATACTTGCGGCCCTCTTTGCAATCCAAGCGCCTAGCAAACTCCCCAAGGTGGCCCCAAGCGCCTTACAATCTCTCCGATGTGGATCCCGTCACTCCGTCATACTTGCGGCCCTCTTTGCAATCCAAGCGCCTAACAATCTCCCCGATGTGTCTCTCGCCACTCCGCCATACTTGCGGCCCCCTTTGCAATCCAAGCGCCTAACAAACTCCCCAATGTGGCTCTCGTCACTCCGTCATACTTGCGGCCCTCTTTGCAATCAAAGCGCCTAACAATCTCCCCAGTGTGGCTCTCGTAACTCCACCATACTGGCGGCCCCCTTGGCAATCCAAGCGCCTAACAATCTCCCCAATGTGGCTCTCGTCGCTCTGTCATACTTGCGGCCCTCTTTGCAATCCAAGTGCCAAACAATCTCCCCAATGTGGCTCTCGTCACACCGCCATACTTGCGGCTCTCTTTGCAATCCTAGTGCCTTACATTTCCCTAATGTGGCTCTCGCCACTCCGCCATACTTGCGGCCCTCTTTGCAATCCAAGCGCCTAACAATCTCCCCAATGTGGCTCTCGTCACACCGCCATTCTTGCGGCCCTCTTTGCAATACAAGCGTCTAACAATCTCTCCAATGTGGCTCCCGTCACTCCACCATACTTGCGGCCCTCTTTGCAATCCAAGTGCCTAACATCTCCCTTATGTGGCTCTCGCCACTCCGCCATACTTTCGGCCCTCTTTGCAATCCAAGCGCCTAACAATCTCCCTAATGTGGCTCTCGCCACTCCGTCATACCTGCGGCCCGCTTTGCAATCCAAGCGTCTAACAATCTCCTCAGTGTTGCTCTCGCCACTCTGTCATACTTGCGGCCCTCTTTGCAAACCAAGCGCCTAACAATCTCCCCAATGTGGCTCTCGTCACACCGTCATACTTGCGGCCCTCTTTGCAATCCAAGCGTCTAACAATCTCCCCAGTGTTGCTCTCGCCACTCCGTCATACTTGCGGCCCTCTTTGAAATCCAAGCGCCTAACAATCTCCCCGATGTGGCTCTCGCCACTCTGCCATACTTGCGGCCCTCTTTGCAATCCAAGCGCCTAACAATCTCCCCAATGTGGCTCTCGTAACTCCACCATACTTGCGGCCCTCTTGGCAATCCAAGCGCCTAACAATCTCCCCAATGTGGCTCTCGTCTCTCCGTCATACTTGCGGCCCTCTTTGCAATCCATGTGCCAAACAATCTCCCCAATGTGGCTCTCGTCACACCGTCACTCGTCACACCAGTAGAGTTACTACGTCACCAAGGATTATTGTTGACCTTAAGTTCGACGCTACGACTAACTAGGTACCACCGTTCATCCACAATCGGTACCGAAAGTGGAACTTGACAAGAAAATCTTTGAAATTTCGGCGACGCCTCACGTCGCTCACAAAAAACATAGCGACGCGAAGTTTTTTTGGAAAGAAGACCATGTTCATATCTACCTTGAGAAGTAACTTTAAGATCCCCCAATTAAACAATATAGCCGTAAAGAATATAATTCTAAAAAACAGAGTGTCTTTGAGCACGTCTTTAAAGACGCGTAGCGCCTCTTGTTAAATGGTTAATATAATAATGATTAGAGTTTCTCCGTTGGACATTCATACTCTATACATAAAACATGTTAATGCTTGCCTTGCATTAATGGTTAGCCGAGGAAACATGTTTTAATGTTGGCGTGATGACGAGCTATCTGAATACAACAAGCTATGCCATACATTGAGACCAGTGTGTTATCTACCAGTGTAAGCAACGCTACTTCCATCGATTGGCGTGGCGTACGAAGTAACGTTGTAGCTTCGAATACTTGAGGTCTGGGGTTCGAGACCCGGTACACCCACTCTTTTTTGCTCCACCATTTTCACGCATTAATATCAATGCATCAACGTGAATGGACACGGTTTATTTTTTACCGGTTAAACGGCTCATTGTTACCACAAACGATTTACTCTTTCGCGATCACGCGATCAAGATCTATCAAAGGCGATTTTAAAAAGACAATGTGTTGAAACTGAATTTTTAGAGTTAGTTTAAAAACGGATTCCTGGATATTCTTGGATGTTTTTTAAATCCAATGAGACCCTCGCTATCCACAAATCTATCTAGCTTTGGTGTGACAATTACAATAAGAATGAATCGAGATACAATGAGATGTATTCATGCATACATTGAGAGCAGTGGGTTATCTATCAGTGTAAGCGATCCAACTTCCATCGAGTGGCATGGCGTACGGGGTAGCGACGCCGACTAGTGTTTTCGCGGTGCGGGGTTCGAGTCCCGTAACCGGCAGTCTTTTTTTCTTCCATATTCAGACAAGCAAAGTTGAGAAGGGTTTACTAAGGGGAAATTTTTTTTTCAAGTGCTCGTAGCTACCATAGGGGATGTCCAAATTTGTTTTTGTATTTTTTTTTATTTTTTTTGCGTTAATTATCTAGACATCCTGAAAACAAAAATGTGCTGTTTGCAAGCCATGTGCCTTACATCTCCCTAATGTGGCTCTCGCCACTCCGTCATACTTGCGGCCCTCTTTGCAATCCAAGCGTCTAACAATCTCCCCAGTGTTGCTCTCGCCACTCCGTCATACTTGCGGCCCTCTTTGCAAACCAAGCGCCTAACAATCTCCCCAATGTGGCCCTCGTCGCTCCGTCATACTTGCGGCCCTCTTACAATCCAAGTGCCAAACAATTTCCCCAATGTGGCTCTCTTCACAGTGTCATACTTGCGGCCCTCTTTGCAATCCAAACGCCTAACAATCTCCCCAATGTTGCTCTCTTCACACCGTCATACTGGCGGCCCTCTTTGCAATCCAAGCGCCTAACAATCTCCCCAATGTGGCTCTCGTCGCTCCGTCATATTTGCGGCCCTCTTTGCAATCCAAGTGCCAAACAATTTCCCCAATGTGGCTCTCTTCACAGTGTCATACTTGCGGCCCTCTTTGCAATCCAAACGCCTAACAATCTCCCCAATGTGGCTCTCGCCACTCCGCCATTCTTGCGGCCCTCTTTGCAATCCAAGCACCTAACAATCTTTCCAATGTGGCTCTCGTCACTGCACCATACTTGCGGTCCTCTTTGCAATCCAAGCACCTAACAATCTCCCCAGTGTTGCTTTCCCACTCGGTCATACTTGCGGCCCTCTTTGCAATCCAAGCGCCTTACATTCTCTCCAATGTGGCTCTCGTCACTCCCCCATAATTGCGGCACTCTTTGCAATCCAAGTGCCTAACATCTTTCTAATGTGGCTCTCGCCACTCCACCATACTTGCGGCCCTCTTTGAAATCCAAGCGCCTAACAATCTCCCCAATATGGCTCTCGCCACTCCGCTATACTTGCGGCCCTTCTGCCATCCAAGCGCCTAACAATCTCCCCAATGTGGCTCTCGCCACTCTGTCATACTTGCGGCACTCTTTGCAATCCAAGCGCCTAACAATCTCCCCAATGTGGCTCTTGCCGCTCCGTCATACTTGCGGCCCTCTTTGCAATCCAAGTGCCTAACATCTCCCTAATGTGGCTCTCGCCACTCCGCCATCCGTCATACCTGCGGCCCGCTTGGCAATCCAAGCGTCTAACAATCTCCTCAGTGTTGCTCTCGCCACTCCGTCATACTTGCGGCCCTCTTTGCAAACCAAGACCCCTAACAATCTCCCCAATGTGGCTCTCGTCACACCGTCATGCTTGGGCCCTCTTTGCAATCCAAGCGCCTAACAATCTCCCCAGTGTTGCTTTCCCACTCGGTCATACTTGCGGCCCTCTTTGCAATCCAAGCGCCTTACAATCTCTCCAATGTGGCTCTCGTCACTCCCCCATAATTGCGGCACTCTTTGCAATCCAAGTGCCTAACATCTTCCTAATGTGGCTCTCGCCACTCCGCCATACTTGCGGCCCTCTTTGAAATCCAAGCGCCTAACAATCTCCCCAATATGGCTCTCGCCACTCCGCTATACTTGCGGCCCTTCTGCCATCCAAGCGCCTAACAATCTCCCCAATGTGGCTCTCGCCACTCTGTCATACTTGCGGCCCTCTTTGCAATCCAAGCGCCTAACAATCTCCCCAATGTGGCTCTTGCCGCTCCGTCATACTTGCGGCCCTCTTTGCAATCCAAGTGCCTTACAATCTCCCCAATGTGGCTCTCGTCACACCGCCATTCTTGCGGCCCTCTTTGCAATACAAGCGTCTAACAATCTCTCCAATGTGGCTCTCGTCACTCCACCATTTTTGCGGCCCTCTTTGCAATCCAAGCGTCTAACAATCTCCTCAGTGTTGCTCTCGCCACTCCGTCATACTTGCGGCCCTCTTTGCAAACCAAGACCCCTTACAATCTCCCCAATGTGGCTCTCGTCACACCGTCATACTTGCGGCCCTCTTTGCAATCCAAGCGACTTACAATCTCCCCAGTGTTGCTCTCGCCTCTCCGTCATACTTGCGGCCCTCTTTGCAATCTAAGCGCCTTACAATCTCCCCGATGTGGCTCTCGCCACTCCGCTATACTTGCGGCCCTCTTTGCAATCCAAGCGCCTAAAAATCTCCCCAATGTGGCTCTTGCCGCTCCGTCATACTTGCGGCCCTCTTTGCAATCCAAGTGCCTAACAATTTCCCCAATGTGGCTCTCGTCACTCCACCATACTTGCGGCCCTCTTTGCAATCCAAGTGCCTAACATCTCCCTTATGTGGCTCTCGTCACACCGCCATTCTTGCGGCCCTCTTTGCAATCCAAGTGCCTAACAATTTCCCCAATGTGGCTCTCGTCACTTCGCTATACTTGCGGCCCTCTTTGCAATCCAAGCGCCTAACAATCTCCCCAATGTGGCTCTCGTCACACCGCCATTCTTGCGGCCCTCTTTGCAATACAAGCGTCTAACAATCTCTCCAATGTGGCTCTCGTCACTCCACCATACTTGCGGCCCTCTTTGCAATCCAAGTGCCTAACATCTCCCTTATGTGGCTCTCGCCACTCCGCCATACTTTCGGCCCTCTTTGCAATCCAAGCGCCTAACAATCTCCCTAATGTGGCTCTCGCCACTCCGTCATACCTGCGGCCCGCTTTGCAATCCAAGCGTCTAACAATCTCCGTAGTGTTGCTCTCGCCACTCTGTCATACTTGCGGCCCTCTTTGCAAACCAAGCGCCTAACAATCTCCCTAATGTGGCTCTCGTCACACCGTCATACTTGCGGCCCTCTTTGCAATCCAAGCGTCTAACAATCTCCCCAGTGTTGCTCTCGCCACTCCGTCATACTTGCGGCCCTCTTTGCAATCCAAGCGCCTAACAATCTCCCCGATGTGGCTCTCGCCACTCTGCCATACTTGCGGCCCTCTTTGCAATCCAAGCGCCTAACAATCTCCCCAATGTGGATCTCGTCGCTCTGTCATACTTGCGGCCTTTTTGCAATCCAAGCGCCTCACAAACTCCCCAATGTGGCTCTCGTCACTCCGTTATACTTGCGGCCCTCTTTGCAATCTAAGCGCCAAACAATCTCCCCAGTGTGGCTCTCGTAACTCCACCATACTTGCGGCCCTCTTGGCAATCCAAGCGCCTAACAATCTCCCCAATGTGGCTCTCGTCTCTCCGTCATACTTGCGGCCCTCTTTGCAATCCATGTGCCAAACAATCTCCCCAATGTGGCTCTCGTCACACCGTCACTCGTCACACCAGTAGAGTTACTACGTCACCAAGGATTATTGTTGACCTTAAGTTCGACGCTACGACTAACTAGGTACCACCGTTCATCCACAATCGGTACCGAAAGTGGAACTTGACAAGAAAATCTTTGAAATTTCGGCGACGCCTCACGTCGCTCACAAAAAACATAGCGACGCGAAGTTTTTTTGGAAAGTAGACCATGTTTATATCTACCTTGAGAAGTAACTTTAAGATCCCCCAATTAAACAATATAGCCGTAAAGAATATAATTCTAAAAAACAGAGTGTCTTTGAGCACGTCTTTAAAGACGCGTAGCGCCTCTTGTTAAATGGTTAATATAATAATGATTAGAGTTTCTCCGTTGGACATTCATACTCTATACATAAAAAATGTTTATGCTTGCCTTGCATTAATGGTTAGCCGAGGAAACATGTTTTAATGTTGGCGTGATGACGAGCTATCTGAATACAACAAGCTATGCCATACATTGAGACCAGTGTGTTATCTACCAGTGTAAGCAACACTACTTCCATCGATTGGCGTGGCGTACGAAGTAACGTTGTAGCTTCGAATACTTGAGGTCTGGGGTTCGAGACCCGGTACACCCACTCTTTTTTGCTCCACCATTTTCACGCATTAATATCAATGCATCAACGTGAATGGACACGGTTTATTTTTTACCGGTTAAACGGCTCATTGTTACCACAAACGATTTACTCTTTCGCGATCACGCGATCAAGATCTATCAAAGGCGATTTTAAAAAGACAATGTGTTGAAACTGAATTTTTAGAGTTAGTTTAAAAACGGATTCCTGGATATTCTTGGATGTTTTTTAAATCCAATGAGACCCTCGCTATCCACAAATCTATCTAGCTTTGGTGTGACAATTACAATAAGAATGAATCGAGATACAATGAGATGTATTCATGCATACATTGAGAGCAGTGGGTTATCTATCAGTGTAAGCGATGCAACTTCCATCGAGTGGCATGGCGTACGGGGTAGCGACGCCGACTAGTGTTTTCGCGGTGCGGGGTTCGAGTCCCGTAACCGGCAGTCTTTTTTTCTTCCATATTCAGACAAGCAAAGTTGAGAAGGGTTTACTAAGGGGAAATTTTTTTTTCAAGTGCTCGTAGCTACCATAGGGGATGTCCAAATTTGTTTTTGTATTTTTTTGTATTTTTTTTTGCGTTAATTATCTAGACATCCTGAAAACAAAAATGTGCTGTTTGCAAGCCATGTGCCTTACATCTCCCTAATGTGGCTCTCGCCACTCCGTCATACTTGCGGCCCTCTTTGCAATCCAAGCGTCTAACAATCTCCCCAGTGTTGCTCTCGCCACTCCGTCATACTTGCGGCCCTCTTTGCAAACCAAGCGCCTAACAATCTCCCCAATGTGGCTCTCTTCACACCGTCATACTTGCGGCCCTCTTTGCAATCCAAGCGCCTAACAATCTCCCCAATGTGTGCCTCGTCGCTCCGTCATACTTGCGGCCCTCTTACAATCCAAGTGCCAAACAATTTCCCCAATGTGGCTCTCTTCACAGTGTCATACTTGCGGCCCTCTTTGCAATCCAAACGCCTAACAATCTCCCCAATGTGGCTCTCTTCACACCGTCATACTGGCGGCCCTTTTTGCAATCCAAGCGCCTAACAATCTCCCCAATGTGGCTCTCGTCGCTCCGTCATATTTGCGGCCCTCTTTGCAATCCAAGTGCCAAACAATTTCCCCAATGTGGCTCTCTTCACAGTGTCATACTTGCGGCCCTCTTTGCAATCCAAACGCCTAACAATCTACCCAATGTGGCTCTCGCAACTCCGCCATTCTTGCGGCCCTCTTTGCAATCCAAGCACCTAACAATCTTCCCAATGTGGCTCTCGTCACTGCACCATACTTGCGGTCCTCTTTGCAATCCAAGCGCCTAACAATCTCCCCAGTGTTGCTTTCCCACTCGGTCATACTTGCGGCCCTCTTTGCAATCCAAGCGCCTTACAATCTCTCCAATGTGGCTCTCGTCACTCCCCCATAATTGCGGCACTCTTTGCAATCCAAGTGCCTAACATCTTCCTAATGTGGCTCTCGCCACTCCGCCATACTTGCGGCCCTCTTTGAAATCCAAGCGCCTAACAGTCTCCCCAATATGGCTCTCGCCACTCCGCTATACTTGCGGCCCTTCTGCCATCCAAGCGCCTAACAATCTCCCCAATGTGGCTCTCGCCACTCTGTCATACTTGCGGCCCTCTTTGCAATCCAAGCGCCTAACAATCTCCCCAATGTGGCTCTTGCCGCTTCGTCATACTTGCGGCCCTCTTTGCAATCCAAGTGCCTAACATCTCCCTAATGTGGCTCTCGCCACTCCGCCATACTTTCGGCCCTCTTTGCAATCCAAGCGCCTAACAATCTCCCTAATGTGGCTCTCGCCACTCCGTCATACCTGCGGCCCGCTTGGCAATCCAAGCGTCTAACAATCTCCTCAGTGTTGCTCTCGCCACTCTGTCATACTTGCGGCCCTCTTTGCAAACCAAGACCCCTAACAATCTCCCCAATGTGGCTCTCGTCACACCGTCATGCTTGGGCCCTCTTTGCAATCCAAGCGACTAACAATCTCCCCAGTGTTGCTGTCGCCACTCCGTCATACTTGCGGCCCTCTTTGCAATCTAAGCGCCTAACAATCTCCCCGATGTGGCTCTCGCCACTCCGCTATACTTGCGGCCCTCTTTGCAATCCAAGCGCCTAACAATCTCCCCAATGTGGCTCTTGCCGCTCCGTCATACTTGCGGCCCTCTTTGCAATCCAAGTGCCTAACAATTTCCCCAATGTGGCTTTCTTCACACCGTCATACTTGCGGCCCTCTTTGCAATCCAAGCGCCTAACAATCTCCCCAATGTGGCTCTCGTCACACCGCCATTCTTGCGGCCCTCTTTGCAATACAAGCGTCTAACAATCTCTTCAATGTGGCTCTCGTCACTCCACCATACTTGCGGCCCTCTTTGCAATCCAAGTGCCTAACATCTCCCTAATGTGGCTCTCGCCACTCCGCCATACTTTCGGCCCTCTTTGCAATCCAAGCGCCTAACAATCTCCCTAATGTGGCTCTCGCCACTCCGTCATACCTGCGGCCCGCTTTGCAATCCAAGCGTCTAACAATCTCCTCAGTGTTGCTCTCGCCACTCCGTTATACTTGCGGCCCTCTTTGCAAACCAAGCGCCTAACAATCCTCAATGTGGCTCTCGTCACACCGTCATATTTGCGGCCCTCTTTGCAATCCAAGCGTCTAACAATCTCCCTAGTGTTGCTCTCGCCACTCCGTCATACTTGCGGCCCTCTTTGCAATCCAAGCGCCTAAGAATCTCCCCGATGTGGCTCTCGCCACTCCGCCATACTTGCGGCCCTCTTTGCAATCCAAGCGCCTAACAATCTCCCCAATGTGGCTCTCGTCGCTCTGTCATACTTGCGGCCTTTTTGCAATCCAAGCGCCTCACAAATTCCCCAATGTGGCTCTCGTCACTCCGTCATACTTGCGGCCCTCTTTGCAATCTAAGCGCCTAACAATCTCCCCAGTGTGGCTCTCGTAACTCCACCATACTTGCGGCCCTCTTGGCAATCCAAGCGCCTAACAATCTCCCCAATGTGGCTCTCGTCGCTCCGTCATACTTGCGGCCCTCTTTGCAATCCATGTGCCAAACAATCTCCCCAATGTGGCTCTCGTCACACCGTCACTCGTCACACCAGTAGAGTTACTACGTCACCAAGGATTATTGTTGACCTTAAGTTCGACGCTACGACTAACTAGGTACCACCGTTCATCCATAATCGGTACCGAAAGTGGAACTTGACAAGAAAATCTTTGAAATTTCGGCGACGCCTCACGTCGCTCACAAAAAACATAGCGACGCGAAGTTTTTTTGGAAAGTAGACCATGTTCATATTATCTACCTTGAGAAGTAACTTTAAGATCCCCCAATTAAACAATATAGCCGTAAAGAATATAATTCTAAAAAACAGAGTGTCTTTGAGCACGTCTTTGACGACGCGTAGCGTCTCTTGTTAAATGGTTAATATAATAATGATTAGAGTTTCTCCGTTGGACATTCATACTCTATACATAAAACATGTTAATGCTTGCCTTGCATTAATGGTTAGCCGAGGAAACATGTTTTAATGTTGGCGTTGACGAGCTATCTGAATACAACAAGCTTTGCCATACATTGAGACCAGTGTGTTATCTACCAGTGTAAGCAACGCTACTTCCATTAATTGGCGTGGCGTACGAAGTAACGTTGTAGCTTCGAATACTTGAGGTCTGGGGTTCGAGACCCGGTACACCCACTCTTTTTTGCTCCACCATTTTCACGCATTAATATCAATGCATCAACGTGAATGGACACGGTTTATTTTTTACCGGTTAAACGGCTCATTGTTACCACAAACGATTTACTCTTTCGCGATCACGCGATCAAGATCTATCAAAGGCGATTTTAAAAAGACAATGTGTTGAAACTGAATTTTTAGAGTCAGTTAAAAAACGGCTTCCTGGATATTCTTGGATGTTTTTTAAATCCAATGAGACCCTCGCTGTCCATAAATCTATCTAGCTTTGGTGTTACAATTACAATAAGAATGAATCGAGATACAATGAGATGTATTCATGCATACATTGAGAGCAGTGGGTTATCTATCAGTGTAAGCGATCCATCTTCCATCGAGTGGCATGGCGTACGGGGTAGCGACGCCGACTAGTGTTTTCGCGGTCCGGGGTTCGAGTCCCGTAACCGGCAGTCTTTTTTTCTTCCATATTCAGACAAGCAAAGTTGTTTACTAAGGGGAAATTTTTTTTTCAAGTGCTCGTAGCTACCATAGGGGATGTCCAAATTTGTTTTTGTATTTTTTTTTATTTTTTTTGCGTTAATTATCTAGACATCCTGAAAACAAAAATGTGCTGTTTGCAAGCCATGTGCCTAACATCTCCCTAATGTGGCTCTCGCCACTCCGTCATACTTGCGGCCCTCTTTGCAATCCAAGCGTCTAACAATCTCCCCAGTGTTGCTCTCGCCACTCCGTCATACTTGCGGCCCTCTTTGCAAACCAAGCGCCTAACAATCTCCCCAATGTGGCTCTCTTCACACCGTCATACTTGCGGCCCTCTTTGCAATCCAAGCGCCTAACAATCTCCCCAATGTGGCTCTCGTCGCTCCGTCCTACTTGCGGCCCTCTTTGCAATCAAAGTGCCAAACAATTTCCCCAATGTGGCTCTCTTCACAGTGTCATACTTGCGGCCCTCTTTGCAATCCAAACGCCTAACAATCTCCCCAATGTGGCTCTCGTCACTCCACCATACTTGCGGCCCTCTTTGCAATCCAAGTGCCTCACATCTCCCAAATGGGCCTGTCGTCACTTTGACATACTTGCGGCCCTCTTTGCAATCCAAGCGCCTCACAATCTCCCCAATGTTGCCCTCGCCACTTCGTCATACTTGCGGCCCTCTTTGCAAACCAAGCGCCTAACAATCTCCCCAATGTGGCTCTCTTCTCACCGTCATACTTGCGGCCCTCTTTGCAATCCAAGCGCCTAACAATCTCCCCAATGTGGCTCTCGTCACACCGCCATTCTTGCGGCCCTCTTTGCAATCCAAGCACCTAACAATCTCCCCAATGTGGCTCTCGTCACTGCACCATACTTGCGGCCCTCTTTGCAAACCAAGCGCCTAACAATCTCCCCAGTATTGCTCTCGCCACATCGTCATACTTGCGGCCCTCTTTGCAATCTAAGCGCCTAACAATCTCCCCAATGTGGCTCTCGTCACACCGTCATACTTGCGGCCCTCTTTGCAATATAAGCGTCTAACAATCTCTCCAATGTGGCTCTCGTCTCTCCCCCATTATTGCGGCCCTCTTTGCAATCCAAGTGCCTAACATCTCCCCAATGTGGCTCTCGTCACACCGCCATACTTGCGGCCCTCTTTGAAATCCAAGCGCCTAACAATCTCCCCAATGTGGCTCTCTTCACTCCACCATACTTGCGGCCCTCTTTGCAATCCAAGTGCCTCACATCTCCCAAATGGGCCTGTCGTCACTCCATCATACTTGCGGCCCTCTTTGCAATCCAAGCGCCTCACAATCTCCCCAATGTGGCTTTCGTCACTCTGTCATACTTGACAATCTCCCCGATGTGGCTCTCGCCACTCCGCCATACTTGCGGCCCTCTTTGCAATCCAAGCGCCTAGCAAACTCCCCAAGGTGGCCCCAAGCGCCTTACAATCTCTCCGATGTGGATCCCGTCACTCCGTCATACTTGCGGCCCTCTTTGCAATCCAAGCGCCTAACAATCTCCCCGATGTGTCTCTCGCCACTCCGCCATACTTGCGGCCCCCTTTGCAATCCAAGCGCCTAACAAACTCCCCAATGTGGCTCTCGTCACTCCGTCATACTTGCGGCCCTCTTTGCAATCAAAGCGCCTAACAATCTCCCCAGTGTGGCTCTCGTAACTCCACCATACTGGCGGCCCCCTTGGCAATCCAAGCGCCTAACAATCTCCCCAATGTGGCTCTCGTCGCTCTGTCATACTTGCGGCCCTCTTTGCAATCCAAGTGCCAAACAATCTCCCCAATGTGGCTCTCGTCACACCGCCATACTTGCGGCTCTCTTTGCAATCCTAGTGCCTTACATTTCCCTAATGTGGCTCTCGCCACTCCGCCATACTTGCGGCCCTCTTTGCAATCCAAGCGCCTAACAATCTCCCTTATGTGGCTCTCGCCACTCCGTCATACTTGCAGCCCTCTTTGCAATCCAAGCGCATAACAATCTCCCCAATATGGCTCTTTGCAATCAGAGCGCCTTACAATCTCCCCGATGTGGATCTCGCCACTCCGCCATTCTTGCGGCCTTCTTTGCAATCCAAGCACCTTACAATCTTCCCAATGTGGCTCTCGACACTGCACCATACTTGCGGCCCTCTTTGCAATCTAAGCGCCTAACAATCTCCCCAGTGTCGCTCTCGCCACTCCATCATACTTGCGGCCCTCTTTGCAATCCAAGCGCCTAATAATGTCCCCAATGTGGCTCTCGTCACACCGTCATACTTGCGGCCCTCTTTGCCATCCAAGCGCCTAACAATCTCCCCAATGTGGCTCTCGCCACTCCGTCATACTTGCGGCCCTCTTTGCAATCAGAGCGCCTTACAATCTCCCCGATGTGGCTTTCGCCACTCCGCCATTCTTGCGGCCCTCTTTGCAATCCAAGCGCCTAACAATCTCCCCAATATGGCTCTCGTCACTCCAAAATACTTGCGGCCCTCTTTGCAATTAAAACGCCTAATAATCTCCCCAATGTGGCTCTCGTCAAACCTTCATACTTGCGGCCCTCTTTGCAATCCAAGTGCCTAACATATCCCCAATGTATCTCTCGTCACTCCGTCATACTTGCGGCCCTCTTTGCAATCCAAGCGCATAACAATCCTAAAATGTGGCTCTCGTCACACCGTCATACTTGCGGCCCTCTTTGCAATCCAAGCGCCTAACAATCAACCCAATGTGGCTCTCGCCACTCCGTCATACTTGCGGCCCTCTTTGCAATCCAAGCGCCTAAAAATCTTCCCAGTGTTGCTCTCGTCACACCGTCATACTTGCGGCCCTCTTTGCAATCAAAGCGCCTCACAATCTCCCAAAGGTGGCACTTTCACT
Organism: Isoperla grammatica; assembly: GCA_945910005.1. Taxonomy (NCBI): domain Eukaryota; kingdom Metazoa; phylum Arthropoda; class Insecta; order Plecoptera; family Perlodidae; genus Isoperla; species Isoperla grammatica. The sequence continues at coordinate 40,515,057 of OX246748.1, read as the reverse complement.
CCATCACTCTTGCGGCCCTCTTTGCAATCCATGCGCCTAACAATCTCCCCAATGTGGCTCTCGCCACTCCGTCATACTTGCGGCCTTCTTTGCAATCAGAGCGCCTAACAATCTCCCCGATGTGGCTCTCGCCACTCCGCCATTCTCTCGGCCCTCTTTGCAATCCAAGCGCCTAACAATCTCCCCAATATGGCTCTCGTCACACCACCATACTTGCGGCCCTCTTTGCAATCAAAACGCCTAACAATCTCCCTTATGTGGCTCTCGGCACACCGTCATACTTGCGGCCCTCTTTGCAATCCAAGCGCCTAACAATCTCCCCAATGTGGCTCTCGCCACACCGTCATACTTGCGGCCCTCTTTGCAATCCAAGCGCCTTACAATCTCCCCGATGTGGCTCTCGCCACTCCATTATACTTGCGGCCCTCTTTTCAATCCAAGCGCCTAACAATCTGTCATACTTGCGGCCCTCTTTGCAATCAAAGCGCCTAACAATCTCCCCAGTGTTGCTCTTGCCACTCCGTAAAACTTGCGGCCCTCTTTGCAATCCAAGCGCCTAACAATGTCCCCAATGTGGCTCTATACTCCGTCATACTTGCGGCCCTCTTTGCAATCAGAGCGCCTTACAGTCTCCCCGATGTGGCTTTCGTCACACCGTCATACTTGCGGCCCTCTTTGCAATACAAGCGACTCACAATCTCTCCAATGTGGCTCTCGTCACTCCCCCAAACTTGCGGCCCTCTTTGCAATCCAATTGCCTAACAATCTCCCCAATATGGCTCTCGCCACTCCGCCATACTTGCGGCCCTCTATGCAATCCAAGCGCCTTACAATCTCCCCAAGGTGGCACTTCCACTCCGTCACTCTTGCGGCCCTCTTTGCCATCCAAGCGCCTAACAATCTCTCCAATGTGGCTCTCGTCGCTCCGGCATACTTGCGGCCCTCTTGAATCAGAGCGCCTAACAATCTCCCCAATGTGGCTCTCGCCACTCCGTCATACTTGCGGCCCTCTTTGCAATCCAAGCGCCTCACAATCTCCTCAAGGTGGCACTTTCACTCCGTCACTCTTGCGGCCCTCTTTGCAATCCAAGCGCCTTACAATCTCCCCCATGTGGTTCTCGCCACTCCGTCATACTTGCGGCCCTCTTTGCAATCAAAGCGCCTCACAATCTCCCCGATGTGGCTCTCGCCACTCCGTCATACTTGCGGCCCTCTTTTCAATCCAAGCGCCTAACAATCTCCCCAATGTGGCTCTCGTCACTTTGTCATACTTGCGGCCCTCTTTGCAATCCAAGCGCCTAACAATCTCTCGATGTGGCTCTCGTCACTCCGTCAAACTTGCGGCCCTCTTTGCAATCCAAGCGCCTAATTATGTCCCTAATGTGGCTCTCGTCACACCGTCACTCGTCACACCAGTAGAGTTACTACGTCACCAAGGATTATTGTTGACCTTAAGTTCGACGCTACGACTAACTAGGTACCACCGTTCATCCACAATCGGTACCGAAAGTGGAACTTGACAAGAAAATCTTTGAAATTGCGGCGACGCCTCACGTCGCTCACAAAAAACATAGCGACGCGATGATTTTTTTGAAAGTAGACCATGTTCATATCTACCTTGAGAAGTAACTTTAAGATCCCCCAATAAAACAATATAGCCGTAAAGAATATAATTCTTAAAAACAGAGTGTCTTTGAGCACGTCTTTGACGACGCGTAGCGTCTCTTGTTAAATGGTTAATATAATAATGATTATAGTTTCTCCGTTGGACATTCATACTCTATACATAAAACATGTTAATGCTTGCCTTGCATTAATGGTTAGCCGAGGAAACATGTTTTAATGTTGGCGTGATGACGAGCTATGTGAATACAACAAGCTATGCCATACATTGAGACCAGTGTGTTATCTACCAGTGTAAGCAACGCTACTTCCATCGATTGGCGTGGCGTACGAAGTAACGTTGTAGCTTCGAATACTTGAGGTCTGGGGTTCGAGACCGGTACACCCACTCTTTTTTGTTCCACCATTTTCACGCATTAATATCAATGCATCAACGTGAATGGACACGGTTTATTTTTTACCGGTTAAACGGCTCGTTGTTACCACAAACGATTTACTCTTTCGCGATCACGCGATCAAGATCTATCAAAGGCGATTTTAAAAAGACTATGTGTTGAAACTGAATTTTTAGAGTTAGTTAAAAAACGGCTTCCTGGATATTCTTGGATGTTTTTTAAATCCAATGAGACCCTCGCTGTCCATAAATCTATCTAGCTTTGGTGTTACAATAACAATAAGAATGAATCGAGATACAATGAGATGTATTCATGCATACATTGAGAGCAGTGGGTTATCTATCAGTGTAAGCGATCCAACTTCCATCGAGTGGCATGGCGTACGGGGTAGCGACGCCGACTAGTGTTTTCGCGGTCCGGGGTTCGAGTCCCGTAACCGGCAGTCTTTTTTTCTTCCATATTCAGACAAGCAAAGTTGAGAAGGGTTTACTAAGGGGAAATTTTTTTTTCAAGCGCTCGTAGCTACCATACGGGATGTCCAAATTTGTTTTTGTATTTTTATTTATTTTTTTTGCGTTAATTATCTAGACATCCTGAAAACAAAAATGTGCTGTTTGCAATCCATGTGCCTAACATCTCCCTAATGTGGCTCTCGCCACTCCGTCATACTTGCGGCCCTCTTTGCAATCTAAGCGTCTAACAATCTCCCCAGTGTTGCTCTCGCCACTCCGTCATACTTGCGGCCCTCTTTGCAAACCAAGCGCCTAACAATCTCCCCAATGTCGCTCTCTTCACACCGTCATACTTGCGGCCCTCTTTGCAATCCAAGCGCCTAACAATCTCCCCAATGTGGCTCTCGTCGCTCCGTCATACTTGCGGCCCTCTTTGCAATCCAAGTGCCTACTAATTTCCCCAATGTGGCTCTCTTCAACCGTCATACTTGCGGCCCTCTTTGCAATCCAAACGCCTAACAATCTCCCCAATGTGGCTCTCGTCACTCCACCATACTTGCGGCCCTCTTTGCAATCCAAGCACCTTACAATCTTCCCAATGTGGCTCCTGTCACTGAACCATACTTGCGGCCCTCTTTGCAATCCAAGCGCCTAACAATCTCCCCAATGTGGTTCTCGCCACTCCGTCATACTTGCGGCCCTCCTTGCAATCAAAGCGCATAACAATCTCCCCGATGTGGCTCTCGTCACACCGTCATACTCGCGGCCCTCTTTTCAAACAAGCGCCTTACAATCTCCCCAGTATTGCTTTCCCACTCCGTCATACTTGCGGCCGTCTTTGCAATCCAAGCGCCTAACAATCTCCCCAATGTGGCTCTCGTCACACCGTCATACGTGCGGCCCTCTTTTTAATACAAGCGTCTCACAATCTCTCCAATGTGGCTCTCGTCACTCCCCCATACTTGCGGCCCTCTTTGCAATCCAAGTGCCTAACAATCTCCCCAATATGGCTCTCGCCACTCCGCCATACTTGCGGCCCTCTTTGAAATCCAAGCGCCTAACAATCTCCCCAAGGTGGCACTTTCACTCCGTCACTCTTGCGGCCCTCTTTGCAATCCAAGCGCCTAACAATCTCTCCAATGTGGCTCTCGTCACTCCGGCATACTTGCGGCCCTCTTGAATCAGAGCGCCTAACAATCTCCCCAATGTGGCTCTCGCCAATCCGTCATACTTGCGGCCCTCTTTGCAATCCAAGCGCCTCACAATCTCCCCAAGGTGGCACTTTCACTCCGTCACCCTTGCGGCACTCTTTGCAATCCAAGCGCCTAACAATCTCCCCCATGTGGTTCTCGCCACTCCGTCATACTTGCGGCCCTCTTTGCAATCAAAGCGCCTAACAATCTCCCCGATGTGGTTGTCGCCACTCCGTAATACTTGCGGCCCTCTTTGCAATCAAAGCGCCTTACAATCTCCCCAATGTGGCTCTCGATACTCCGTCAAACTTGCGGCCCTCTTTGCAATCCAAGCGCCTAATTATGTCCCCAATGTGGCTCTCGTCACACCGTCATACTTGCGGCCCTCTTTGCCATCCAAGCGCCTTACAATCTCCCCAATGTGGCTCTCGCCACTCCGTCATACTTGCGGCCCTCTTTGCAATCAAAGCGCCTTACAATCTCCCCGATGTGGCTTTCGCCACTCCACCATTTTTGCGGCCCTCTTTGCAATCCAAGCGCCTAACAATCTCCCCAATATGGCTTTCGTCACTCTACCATACTTGCGGCCCTCTTTGCAATCAAAACGCTTAACAATCTCCCCAATGTGGCTCTCGTCAAACCTTCATACTTGCGGCCCTCTTTGCAATCCAAGTGCCTAACATATTCCCAATGTATCTCTCGTCACTCCGTCATACTTGCGGCCCTCTTTGCAATCCAAGCGCCTAACAAACTCCCCAATGTGGCTCTCGTCACTCCGTCATACTTGCGGCCCTCTTTGCAATCCAAGCGCCTAACAATCTCCCTAGTGTGGCTCTCGTAATTCCACCATACTTGCGGCCCTCTTGGCAATCCAAGCGCCTAACAATCTCCCCAATGTGGCTCTCGTCGCTCCGTCATACTTGCGGCCCTCTTTGCAATCCAAGTGCCAAACAATCTCCCCAATGTGGCTCTCGTAACACCGTCACTCCTCACACCAGTAGAGTTACTACGTCACCATGGATTATTGTTGACCTTAAGTTCGACGCTACGACTAACTAGGTACCACCGTTCATCCACAATCTGTACCGAAAGTGGAACTTGACAAGAAAATCTTTGAAATTGCGGCGACGCCTCACGTCGCTCACAAAAAACATAGCGACGCGATGATTATTTTGAAAGTAGACCATGTTCATATCTACCTTGAGAAGTAACTTTAAGATCCCCCAATTAAACAATATAGCCGTAAAGAATATAATTCTAAAAAACAGAGTGTCTTTGAGCACGTCTTTGACGACGCGTAGCGTCTCTTGTTAAATGGTTAATATAATAATGATTAAAGTTTCTCCGTTGGACATTCATACTCTATACATAAAACATGTTAATGCTTGCCTTGCATTAATAGTTAGCCGAGGAAACATGTTTTAATGTTGGCGTGATGACGAGCTATCTGAATACAACAAGCTATGCCATACATTGAGACCAGTGTGTTATCTACCAGTGTAAGCAACGCTACTTCCATCGATTAGCGTGGCGTACGAAGTAACGTTGAAGCTTCGAATACTTGAGGTCTGGGGTTCGAGACCCGGTACACCCACTCTTTTTTGTTCCACCATTTTCACGCATTAATATCAATGCATCAACGTGAATGGACACGGTTTATTTTTTACTGGTTTAACGGCTCGTTGTTACCACAAACGATTTACTCTTTCGCGATCACGCGATCAAGATCTATCAAAGGCGAATTTAAAAAGACAATGTGGTGAAACTGAATTTTTAGAGTTAGTTACAAAACGGCTTCCTGGATATTCTTGGATGTTTTTTAAATCCAATGAGACCCTCGCTGTCCATAAATCTATCTAGCTTTGGTGTTACAATTACAATAAGAATGAATCAAGATACAATGAGATGTATTCATGCATACATTGAGAGCAGTGGGTTATCTATCAGTGTAAGCGATCCAACTTCCATCAAATGGCATGGCGTACGGGGTAGCGACGCCGACTAGTGTTTTCGCGGTCCGGGGTTCGAGTCCCGTAACCGGCAGTCTTTTTTTCTTCCATATTCAGACAAGCAAAGTTGAGAAGGGTTTACTAAGGGGGAATTTTTTTTTCAAGCGCTCGTAGCTACCATACGGGATGTCCAAATTTGTTTTTGTATTTTTTTTTTTTTTTTTTGCGTTACTTATCTAGACATCCTGAAAACAAAAATGTGCTGTTTGCAATCCATGTGCCTAACATCTCCCTAATGTGGCTCTCGCCACTCCGTCATACTAACGGCCCTCTTTGCAATCCAAGCGTCTATCAATCTACCCAGTGTTGCTCTCGCCACTCCGTCATACTTGCGGCCCTCTTTGCAAACCAAGCGCCTAACAATCTCCCCAATGTGGATCTCGTCGCTCCGTCATACTTGCGGCCCTCTTTGCAATCCAGGTGCCTACTAATTTCCCCAATGTGGCTCTCTTCACACCGTCATACTTGCGGCCCTCTTTGCAATCCAAACGCATAACAATCTCCCAAATGTGGCTCTCGTCACTCCACCATACTTGCGGCCCTCTTTGCAATCCAAGCAACTAACAATCTTCCCAATGTGGCTCCTGTCACTGCACCATACTTGCGGCCCTCTTTGCAATCCAAGCGCCTAACAATCTCCCCAGTGTTGCTCTCGTCACTCCACCATACCTGCGGCCCTCTTTGCAATCAAAACGCCTAACAATCTCCCCGATGTGGCTTTCGCCACTCCGTCATACTTGCGGCCCTCTTTGCAATCCAAGCGCCTAACAATCTCCCCAATGTGGTTCTCGCCACTTCGTCATACTTGCGGCCCTCCTTGCAATCAAAGCGCATAACAATCTCCCCGATGTGGCTCTCGTCACACCGTCATACTTGCGGCCCTCTTTTCAAACAAGCGCCTTAAAATCTCCCCAGTGTTGCTTTCCCACTCCGTCATACTTGCGGCCCTCTTTGCAATCCAAGCGCCTAACAATCTCTCCAATGTGGCTCTCGTCACACTGTCATACTTGCGGCCCCCTTTGCAATACAAGCGTCTCACAATCTCTCCAATGTGGCTCTCGTCACTTCCCCATACTTGCGGCCCTCTTTGCAATCCAAGTGCCTAACAATCTCCCCAATATGGCTCTCGCCACTCCGCCATACTTGCGGCCCTCTTTGCAATCCAAGCGCCTAACAATCTCCCCAATGTGGCTCTCGTAACACCGTCACTCGTCACACCAGTAGAGTTACTACGTCACCAAGGATTATTGTTGACCTTAAGTTCGACGCTACGACTAACTAGGTACCACCGTTCATTCACAATCGGTACCGAAAGTGGAACTTGACAAGAAAATCTTTGAAATTTCGGCGACGCCTCACGTCGCTCACAAAAAACATAGCGACCTGATGATTTTTTTGAAAGTAGACCATGTTCATATCTACCTTGAGAAGTAATTTTAAGATCCCCCAATTAAACAATATAGCCGTAAAGAATATAATTCTAAAAAACAGAGTGTCTTTGAGCACGTCTTTGACGACGCGTAGCGTCTCTTGTTAAATGGTAAATATAATAATGATTAGAGTTTCTCCGTTGGACATTCATACTCTATACATAAAACATGTTAATGCTTGCCTTGCATTAATGGTTAGCCGAGGAAATATGTTTTAATGTTGGCGTGATGACGAGCTATCTGAATACAACAAGCTATGCCATACATTGAGACCAGTGTGTTATCTACCAGTGTAAGCAACGCTACTTCCATCGATTGGCGTGGCGTACGAAGTAACGTTGTAGCTTCGAATACTTGAGGTCTGAGGGTTCGAGACCCGGTACACCCACTCTTTTTTGTTCCACCATTTTCACGCATTAATATCAATGCATCAACGTGAATGGACACGGTTTATTTTTTACCGGTTAAACGGCTCGTTGTTACCACAAACGATTTACTCTTTCGCGATCACGCGATCAAGATCTATCAAAGGCGATTTTAAAAAGACAATGTGTTGAAACTGAATTTTTAAAGTTAGTTAAAAAACGGCTTCCTGGATATTCTTGGATGTTTTTTAAATCCAATGAGACCCTCGCTGTCCACACATCTATCTAGCTTTGGTGTTACAATTACAATAAGAATGAATCGAGATACAACGAGATGTATTCATGCATACATTGAGAGCAGTGGGTTATCTATCAGTGTAAGCGATCCAACTTCCATCGAGTGGCATGGCGTACGGGGTAGCGACGCCGACTAGTGTTTTCGCGGTCCGGGGTTCGAGTCCCGTAACCGGCAGTCTTTTTTCTTCCATATTCAGACAAGCAAAGTTAAGAAGGGTTTACTAAGGGGAAATTTTTTTTTCAAGCGCTCGTAGCTACCATACGGGATGGTCAAATTTGTTTTTGTATTTTTATTTATTTTTTTTGCGTTAATTATCTAGACATCCTGAAAACAAAAATGTGCTGTCTGCAATCCATGTGCCTAACATCTCCCTAATGTGGCTCTCGCCACTCCGTCATACTTGCGGCCCTCTTTGCAATCCAAGCGTCTAACAATCTCCCCAGTGTTGCTCTCGCCACTCCGTCATACTTGCGGCCCTCTTTGCAAACCAAGCGCCTAACAATCTCCCCAATGTGGCTCTCTTCACACCGTCATACTTGCGGCCCTCTTTGCAATCCAAGCGCCTAACAATCTCCCCAATGTGGCTCTCGTCGCTCCGTCATACTTGCGGCCCTCTTTGCAATCCAAGTGCCTAACAATTTCCCCAATGTGGCTCTCTTCACACCGTCATACTTGCGGCCCTCTTTGCAATCCAAGCGCCTAACAATCTCCCCGATGTGGTTCTCGCCACTCCGTCATACTTGCGGCCCTCTTTGCAATCAAAGCGCCTAACAATCTCCCCGATGTGGCTCTCGCCACTCCGTCATAATTGCGGCCCTCTTTTCAATCCAAGCGCCTAACAATCTCCCCAATGTGGCTCTCGTCACTTTGTCATACTTGCGGCCCTCTTTGCAATCCAAGTGCCTAACAATCTCTCGATGTGGTTCTCGTCACTCCGCCATACTTGCGGCCCTCTTTGCAGTCCAAGCGCCTAACAATCTTCCCAATGTGGCTTTCGTCACACCGCCATGCTTGCGGCCCTCTTTGCAATTTAAGCGCCTAACAATCTCCCCAGTGTGGCTCTCGTCACTCCGCCATACTTGCGGCCCTCTTTGCAATCCAAAAGGCTAACAATCTCCCCAATGTGGCCCTCGCAACTCCGTCATCCTTGCGGCCCTCTTTGCAATCCAAGCGCCTATCAATCTCCCCAATGTGGCTCTCGTCACTCCACCTATATTTGCGGCCCTCTGTGCAATCAAAGCGCCTAACAATCTCCCCAGTGTTGTTCTCGCCACTCCGTCAAACTTGCGGCCCTCTTTGCAATCCAAGCGCCTAATTATGTCCCCAATGTGGCTCTCGTCACACCGTCATACTTGCGGCCCTCTTTGCCATCCAAGCGCCTAACAATCTCCCCAATGTGGCTCTCGCCACTCCGTCATACTTGCGGCCCTCTTTGCAATCAGAGCGCTTTACAATCTCCCCGATGTGGCTTTCGCCACTCCGCCATTATTGCGGCCCTCTTTGCAATCCAAGCGCCAAACAATCTCCCCAATATGGCTCTCGTCACTCCACCATACTTGCGGCCCTCTTTGCAATCAAAACGCTTAACAATCTCCCTAATGTGGCTCTCGTCAAACCTTCATACTTGCGGCCCTCTTTGCAATCCAAGTGCCTAACATATCCCCAATGTATCTCTCGTCACTCCGTCATACTTGCGGCCCTCTTTGCAATCCAAGCGCCTCACAAACTCCCCAATGTGGCTCTCGTCACTCCGTCATACTTGCGGCCCTCTTTGCAATCCAAGCGCCTAACAATCTCCCCAGTGTGGCTCTCGTAACTCCACCATACTTGCGGCCCTCTTAGGAATCCAAGCGCCTAACAATCTCCCCAATTTGGCTCTCGTCGCTCCGTCATACTTGCGGCCCTCTTTGCAATCAAAGTGCCAAACAATCTCCCCAATGTGGCTCTCGTCACACCGTCACTCGTCACACCAGTAGAGTTACTACGTCACCAAGGATTATTGTTGACCTTAAGTTTGACGCTACGACTAACTAGGTACCACCGTTCATCCACAATCGGTACCGAAAGTGGAACTTGACAAGAAAATCTTTGAAATTTCGGCGACGCCTCACGTCGCTCACAAAAAACATAGCGACCTGATGATTTTTTTGAAAGTAGACCATGTTCATATCTACCTTGAGAAGTAACTTTAAGATCCCCTAATTAAACAATATAGCCGTAAAGAATATAATTCTAAAAACAGAGTGTCTTTGAGCACGTCTTTGACGACGCGTAGCGTCTCTTGTTAAATGGTTAATATAATAATGATTAGAGTTTCTCCGTTGGACATTCATACTCTATACATAAAACATGTTAATGCTTGCCTTGCATTAATGGTTAGCCGAGGAAACATGTTTTGATGTTGGCGTGATGACGAGCTATCTGAATACAACAAGCTATGCCATACATTGAGACCAGTATGTTATCTACCAGTATAAGCAACGCTATTTCCATCGATTGGCGTGGCGTACGAAGTAACGTTGTAGCTACGAATACTAGAGGTCTGGGGTTCGAGACCCGGTACACCCACTCTTTTTTGTTCCACCATTTTCACGCATTAATATCAATGCATCAACGTGAATGGACACGGTTTATTTTTTACCGGTTAAACGGCTCGTTGTTACCACAAACGATTTACTCTTTCGCGATCACGCGATCAAGATCTATCAAAGGCGATTTTAAAAAGACATTGTGTTGAAACTGAATTTTTAAAGTTAGTTAAAAAACGGCTTCCTGGATATTCTTGGATGTTTTTTAAATCCAATGAGACCCTCGCTGTCCATTAATCTATCTAGCTTTGGTGTTACAATTACAATAAGAATGAATCGAGATACAATGAGATGTATTCATGCATACATTGAGAGCAGTGGGTTATCTATCAGTGTAAGCGATCCAACTTCCATCGAGTGGCATGGCGTACGGGGTAGCGACGCCGACTAGTGTTTTCGCGGTCCGGGGTTCGAGTCCCGTAACCGGCAGTCTTTTTTTCTTCCATATTCAGACACGCAAAGTTGAGAAGGGTTTACTTAGGGGAAATTTTTTTTTCAAGCGCTCGTAGCTACCATACGGGATGGTCAAATTTGTTTTTGTATTTTTATTTATTTTTTTTGCGTTAATTATCTAGACATCCTGAAAACAAAAATGTGCTGTTTGCAATCCATGTGCCTAACATCTTCCTAATGTGGCTCTCGCCACTCCGTCATACTTGCGGCCCTCTTTGCAATCCAAGCGTCTAAAAATCTCCCCAGTGTTGCTCTCGCCACTCCGTCATACTTGCGGCCCTCTTTGCAAACCAAGCGCCTAACAATCTCCCCAATGTGGCTCTCTTTACACCGTCATACTTGCGGCCCTCTTTGCAATCCAAGCGCCATACAATCTCCCCAATGTGGCTCTCGTCGCTCCGTCATACTTGCGGCCCTCTTTGCAATCCAAGTGCCTAACAATTTCCCCAATGTGGCTCTCTTCACACCGTCATACTTGCGGCCCTCTTTGCAATCCAAACGCCTAACAATCTCCTCAATGTGGCTCTCGTCACTCCACCATACTTGCGGCCCTCTTTGCAATCCAAGTGCCTAACATCTCCCTTATAGGGCTCTCGCCACTCCGCCATACTTTCGGCCCTCTTTGCAATCCAAGCGCCTAACAATCTCCCTAATGTGGCTCTCGCCACTCCGTCATACCTGCGGCCCGCTAAGCAATCCAAGCGTCGTACAATCTCCTCAGTGTTGCTCTCGCCACTCCGTCATACTTACGGCCCTCTTTGCAAACCAAGCGCCTAACAATCTCCCCAATGTGGCTCTCGTCACACCGTCATACTTGCGGCCCTCTTTGCAATCCAAGCGTCTAACAATCTCCCCAGTGTTGCTCTCGCCACTCCCTCATACTTGCGGCCCTCTTTGCAATCCAAGCGCCTGACAATCTCCTCGATGTGGCTCTCACCACTCCGCCATACTTGCGGCCCTCTTTGCAATCCAAGCGCCTAACAAACTCCCTAAGGTGGCCCCAAGCGCCTAACAATCTCTCCGATGTGGATCTCGTCACTCCGTCATACTTGCGGCCCTCTTTGCAATCCAAGCGCCTAACAATCTCCCCAATGTGGTTCTCGCCACTCCGCCATACTTGCGGCCCCCTTTGCAATCCAAGCGCCTAACAAACTCCCCAATGTGGCTCTCGTCACTCCGTCATACTTGCGGCCCTCTTTGCAATGCAAGCGCCTAACAATCTCCCCAGTGTGGCTCTCGTAACTCCACCATACTGGCGGCCCCCTTGGCAATCCAAGCGCCTAACAATCTCCCCAATGTGGCTCTCGTCGCTCTGTCATACTTGCGGCCCTCTTTGCAATCCAAGCGCCTCACAAACTCCCCAATGTGGCTCTCGTCACTCCGTCATACTTGCGGCCCTCTTTGCAATCCAAGCGCCTAACAATCTCCCCAGTGTGGCTCTCGTAACTCCACCATACTTGCGGCACTCTTGGCAATCCAAGGGCCTAACAATCTCCCCAATGTGGCTCTCGTCGCTCCGTCATACCTGCGGCCCTCTTTGCAATCCAAGTGCCAAACAATCTCCCCAATGTGGCTCTCGTCACACCGTCACTCGTCACACCAGTAGAGTTACTACGTCACCAAGGATTATTGTTGACCTTAAGTTCGACGCTACGACTAACTAGGTACCACCGTTCATCCACAATCGGTACCGAAAGTGGAACTTGACAAGAAAATCTTTGAAATTTCGGCGACGCCTCACGTCGCTCACAAATAACATAGCGACGCGATGATTTTTTTGAAAGTAGACCATGTTCATATCTACCTTGAGAAGTAACTTTAAGATCCCCCAATTAAACAATATAGCCGTAAAGAATATAATTCTAAAAAACAGAGTGTCTTTGAGCACGTCTTTGACGACGCGTAGCGTCTCTTGTTAAATGGTTAATATAATAATGATTAGAGTTTCTCCGTTGGACATTCATACTCTATACATAAAACATGTTAATGCTTGCCTTGCATTAATGGTTAGCCGAGGAAACATGTTTTAATGTTGGCGTGATGACGAGCTATCTGAATACAACAAGCTATGCCAAACATTGAGACCAGTGTGTTATCTACCAGTGTAAGCAACGCTTCTTCCATCGATTGGCGTGGCGTACGAAGTAACGTTGTAGCTTCGAATACTTGAGGTCTGGGGTTCGAGACCCGGTACACCCACTCTTTTTTGTTCCACTATTTTCACGCATTAATATCAATGCATCAACGTGAATGGACACGGTTTATTTTTTACCGGTTTAACGGCTCATTGTTACCACAAACGATTTACTCTTTCGCGATCACGCGATCAAGATCTATCAAAGGCGATTTTAAATAGACGATGTGTTGAAACTGAATTTTTAGAGTTAGTTAAAAAACGGCTTCCTGGATATTCTTGGATGTTTTTTAAATCCAATGAGACCCTCGCTGTACATAAATCTATCTAGCTTTGGTGTTACAATTACAATAAGAATGAATCGAGATACAATGAGATGTATTAATGCATACATTGAGAGCAGTGGGTTATCTATCAGTGTAAGCGATCCAACTTCCATCGAGTGGCATGGCGTACGGGGTAACGACGCCGACTAGTGTTTTCGCGGTCCAGGGTTCGAGTCCCGTAACCGCCAGTCTTTTTTTCTTCCATATTCAGGCAAGCAAAGTTGAGAAGGGTTTACTAAGGGGAATTTTTTTTTTCAAGTGCTCGTAGCTACCATACGGGATGTCCAAATTTGTTTTTGTATTTTTTTTTTTTTTTTTTTGCGTTTATTATCTAGACATCCTGAAAACAAAAAGGTGCTGTTTGCAATCCATGTGCCTAACATCTCCCTAATGTGGCTCTCGCCACTCCGTCATACTTGCGGCACTCTTTGCAATTCAAGCGTCTAACAATCTCCCCAGGGTTGCTCTCGCCACTCCGTCATACTTGCGGCCCTCTTTGCAAACCAAGCGCCTAACAATCTCCCCAATGTGGCTCTCTTCACACCGTCATACTTGCGGCCCTTTTTGCAATCCAAGCGCCTCACAATCTCCCCAATGTTGCCCTCGCCACTCCGTCATACTTGCGGCCCTCTTCGCAAACCAAGCGCCTAACAATCTCCCCAATGTGGCTCTCGTCGCTCCGTCATACTTGCGGCCCTCTTTGCAATCCAAGTGAAAAACAATTTCCCCAATGTGGCTCTCTTCACACCGTCATACTTGCGGCCCTCTTTGCAATCCAAACGCCTAACAATCTCCCCAATGTGGCTCTCGTCACTACACCATACTTGCGGCCCTCTTTGCAATCCAAATGCCTCACATCTCCCAAATGGGCCTGTCGTCACTCCGTCATACTTGCGGCCCTCTTTGCAATCCAAGCGCCTCACAATCTCCCCAATGTTGCCCTCGCCACTCCGTCATACTTGCGGCCCTCTTTGCAAACCAAGCGCCTAACAATCTGCCCAATGTGGTTCTCTTCACACCGTCATTCTTGCGGCCCTCTTTGCAATCCAAGCGCCTAACTATCTCCCCAATGTGGCTCTCGTCACACCGCCATTCTTGCGGCCCTCTTTGCAATCCAAGCACCTATTAATCTCCCCAATGTGGCTCTCGTCACTGCACCATACTTGCGGCCCTCTTTGCAATCCAAGCGCTTTACAATCTCCCCAAAATAGCTCTCGCCACTCCGCCATACTTGCCTCCCTCTTTGCCATCCAAGCGCCTAACAATCTCCCCAAGGTGGCACTTTCACTCCGTCACTCTTGCGGCCCTCTTTGCAATCCAAGCGCCTAACAATCTCCCCCATGTGGTTCTCGCCACTCCGTCATACTTGCGGCCTTCTTTGCAATCAAAGCGCCTAACAATCTCCCCGATGTGGCTCTCGCCACTCCGTCATACTTGCGGCCCTCTTTTCAATCCAAGCGCCTAACAATCTCCCCAATGTGGCTCTCGTCACTTTGTCATACTTGCGGCCCTCTTTGCAATCCAAGCGCCTAACAATCTCTCGATGTGGTTCTCGTCACTCCGCCATACTTGCGGTCCTCTTTGCAGGCCTTAGCGCTAAACAATCTCCCCAATGTGGCTCTCGTCACACCGTCATGCTTGCGGCCCTCTTTGCAATTCAAGCGCCTAACAATCTCCCCAGTGTGGCTCTCGTCACTCCGCCATACTTGCGGCCCTCTTTGCAATCCAAGCGCCTTAAAATCTCCCCAATGGTGCTCTCGCCACTCCGTCATACTTGCGGCCCTCTTTGCCATCCAAGCGCCTAACAATCTCCCCAATGTGGCTCTCGCCACCCCGTCATACTTGCGGCCCTCTTTGCAATAAGAGCGCCTTTCAATCTCCCCGATGTGGCTTTCGACACTCCGCCATTTTTGCGGCCCTCTTTGCTATCCAAGCGCCTTACAATCTCCCCAATATGGCTCTCGTCACTCCACCATACTTGCGACCCTCTTTGCAATCAAAACGCTTAACAACCTCCCCAATGTGGCTCTCGTCAAACCTTCATACTTGCGGCCCTCTTTGCAATCCAAGTGCCTAACATATCCCCAATGTATCTCTCGTCACTCCGTCATACTTGCGGCCCTCTTTGCAATCCAAGCGCCTTACAAACTCCCCAATGTGGCTCTCGTCATTCCGTCATACTTGCGGCCCTCTTTGCAATCCAAGCGCCTAACAATCTCCCCAGTGTAGCTCTTGTAACTCCACCATACTTGCGGCCCTCTTGGCAATCCAAGCGCCTAACAATCTCCCCAATGTGGCTCTCGTCGCTCCGTCATACTTGCGGCCCTCTTTGCAATCCAAGTGCCAAAATATCTCCCCAATTTGGCTCTCGTCACACCGTCACTCGTCACACCAGTAGAGTTACTACGTCACCAAGGATTATTGTTGACCTTAAGTTCGATGCTACGACAAACTAGGTACCACCGTTCATCCACAATCGGTACCGAAAGTGGAACTTGACAAGAAAATCTTTGAAATTGCGGCGACGCCTCACGTCGCTCACAAAAAACATAGCGACGCGATGATTTTTTTGAAAGTAGACCATGTTCATATCTACCTTGAGAAGTAACTTTAAGATCCCCCAATTAAACAATATAGCCGTAAAGAATATAATTCTTAAAAACAGAGTGTCTTTGAGCACGTCTTTGACGACGCGTAGCGTCTCTTGTTAAATGGTTAATATAATAATGATTAGAGTTTCTCCGTTGGACATTCATACTCTATACATAAAACATGTTAATGCTTGCCTTGCATCAATGGTTAGCCGAGGAAACATGTTTTAATGTTGGCGTGATGACGAGCTATGTGAATACAACAAGCTATGCCATACATTGAGACCAGTGTGTTATCTACCAGTGTAAGCAACGCTACTTCCATCGATTGGCGTGGCGTACGAAGTAACGTTGTAGCTTCGAATACTTGAGGTCTGGGGTTCGAGACCCGGTACACCCACTCTTTTTTGTTCCACCATTTTCACGCATTAATATCAATGCATCAACGTGAATGGACACGGTTTATTTTTTACCGGTTAAACGGCTCGTTGTTACCACAAACGATTTAACCTTTCGCGATCACGCGATCAAGATCTATCAAAGGCGATTTAAAAAAGACAATGTGTTGAAACTGAATTTTTAGAGTTAGTTAAAAAACGGCTTCCTGGATATTCTTGGATGTTTTTTAAATCCAAAGAGACCCTCGCTGTCCATAAATCTATCTAGCTTTGGTGTTACAATTACAATAAGAATAAATCGAGATACAATGAGATGTATTCATGCATACATTGAGAGCAGTGGGTTATCTATCAGTGTAAGCGATTCAACTTCCATCGAGTGGCATGGCGTACGGGGTAGCGACGCCGACTAGTGTTTTCGCGGTCCGGGGTTCGAGTCCCGTAACCGGCAGTCTTTTTTTCTTCCATATTCAGACAAGCAAAGTTGAGAAGGGTTTACTAAGGGGAAATTTTTTTTCAAGCGCTCGTAGCTACCATACGGGATGTCCAAATTTGTTTTTGTATTTTTATTTATTTTTTTTGCGTTAATTATCTAGACATCCTGAAAACAAAAATGTGCTGTTTGCAATCCATGTGCCTAACATCTCCCTAATGTGGCTCTCGCCACTCCGTCATACTTGCGGCCCTTTTTGCAATCTAAGCGTCTTACAATCTCCTTAGTGTTGCTCTCGCCGTTCCGTCATACTTGCGGCCCTCTTTGCAAACCAAGCGCCTAACAATCTCCCCAATGTGGCTCTCTTCACACCGTCATATTTGCGGCCCTCTTTGCAATCCAAGCGCCTAACAATCTCCCCAATGTGGCTCTCGTCGCTCCGTCATACTTGCCGCCCTCTTTGCAATCCAAGTGCATACTAATTTCCCCAATGTGGCTCTCTTCACACCGTCATACTTGCGGCCCTCTTTGCAATCCAAACGCCTAACAATCTCCCCAATGTGGCTCTCGTCACTCCACCATACTTGCGGCCCTCTTTGCAATCCAAGCACCTTACAATCTTCCCAATGTGGCTCCTGTCACTGAACCAAACTTGCGGCCCTCTTTGCAATCCAAGCGCTTTACAATCTCCCCAATGTGGTTCTCGCCACTCCGTCATACTTGCGGCCCTCCTTGCAATCAAAGCGCATAACAATCTCCCCGATGTGGCTCTCGTCACACCGTCTTACTTGCGGCCCTCTTTTCAAACAAGCGCCTTACAATCTCCCCAGTATTGCTTTCCCACTCCGTCATACTTGCGGCCCTCTTTGCAATCCAAGCGCCTAACAATCTCCCCAATGTGGCTCTCGTCACACCGTCATACTTGCGGCCCTCTTTGCAATACAAGCGTCTCACAATCTCTCCAATGTGGCTCTCGTCACTCCCCCATACTTGCGGCCCTCTTTGCAATCCAAGTGCCTAACAATCTCCCCAATATGGCTCTCGCCACTCCGCCATACTTGCGGCCCTCTTTGAAATCCAAGCGCCTAACAATCTCTCCAAGGTGGCACTTTCACTCCGTCACTCTTGCGGCCCTCTTTGCAATCCAAGCGCCTAACAATCTCTCCAATGTGGCTCTCGTCACTCCGGCATACTTGCGGCCCTCTTGAGTCAGAGCGCCTAACAATCTCCCCAATGTGGCTCTCGCCACTCCGTCATACTTGCGGCCCTCTTTGCAATCCAAGCGCCTCACAATCTCCCCAAGGTGGCACTTTCACTCCGTCACTCTTGCGGCCCTCTTTGCAATCCAAGCGCCTAACAATCTCCCCCATGTGGTTCTCGCCACTCCGTCATACTTGCGGCCCTCTTTGCAATCAAAGCGCCTAACAATCTCCCCGATGTGGTTCTCGCCACTCCGTCATACTTGCGGCCCTCTTTGCAATCAAAGCGCCTAACAATCTCCCCAATGTGGCTCTCGTCACACCGTCATACTTGCGGCCCTCTTTGCCATCCAAGCGCCTACCAATCTCCCCAATGTGGCTCTCGCCACTCCGTCATACTTGCGGCCTTCTTTGCAATCCAAGTGCCTAACATATCCCCAATGTTTCTCTCGTCACTCCGTCATACTTGCGGCCCTCTTTGCAATCCAAGCGCCTAACAATCTCCCCGATGTGGTTCTCGCCACTCCGCAATACTTGCGGCCCCCTTTGCAATCCAAGCGCCAAACAAACTCCCCAATGTGGCTCTCGTCACTCCGTCATACTTGCGGCCCTCTTTGCAATCCAAGCGCCTAACAATCTCCCCAGTGTGGCTCTCGTAACTCCACCATACTGGCGGCCCCCTTGGCAATCCCAGCGCCTAACAATCTCCCCAATGTGGCTCTCGTCACTCTGTCATACTTGCGGCCCTCTTTGCAATCCAAGCGCCTCACAAACTCCCCAATGTGGCTCTCGTCACTCCACCATACTTGCGGCCCTCTTGGCAATCCAAGCGCCTAACAATCTCCCCAATGTGGCTCTCGTCGCTCCGTCATACTTGCGGCCCTCTTTGCAATCCAAGTGCCAAACAATCTCCCCAATGTGGCTCTCGTCACACCGTCACTCGTCACACCAGTAGAGTTACTACGTCACCAAGGATTATTGTTGACCTTAAGTTCGACGCTACGACTAACTACGTACCACCGTTCATCCACAATCGGTACCGAAAGTGGAACTTGACAAGAAAATCTTTGAAATTTTGGCGACGCATCACGTCGCTCACAAAAAACATAGCGACGCGATGATTTTTTTGAAAGTAGACCATGTTCATATCTACCTTGAGAAGTAACTTTAAGATCCCCCAATTAAACAATATAGCCGTAAAGAATATAATTCTAAAAAACAGAGTGTCTTTGAGCACGTCTTTGACGACGCGTAGCGTCTCTTGTTAAATGGTTAATATAATAATGATTAGAGTTTCTCCGTTGGACATTCATACTCTATACATAAAACATGTTAATGCTTGCCTTGCATTAATGGTTAGCCGAGGAAACATGTTTTAATGTTGGCGTGATGACGAGCTATCTGAATACAACAAGCTATGCCATACATTGAGACCAGTGTGTTATCTACCAGTGTAAGCAAGGCTACTTCCATCGATTGGCGTGGCGTACGAAGTAACGTTGTAGCTTCTAATACTTGAGGTCTGGGGTTCGTGACCCGGTACAACCACTCTTTTTTGCTCAACCCTTTTCACGCATTAATATCAATGCATCAACGTGAATGGACACGGTTTATTTTTTACCGGTTAAACGGCTCATTGTTACCACAAACGATTTACTCTTTCGCGATCACGCGATCAAGATCTATCAAAGGCGATTTTAAAAAGACAATGTGTTGAAACTGAATTTTAAGAGTTAGTTAAAAAACGGCTTCCTGGATATTCTTGGATGTTTTTTAAATCCAATGAGACCCTCGCTGTCCATAAATCTATCTAGCTTTGGTGTGACAATTACAATAAGAATGAATCGAGATACAATGAGATGTATTCATGCATACATTGAGAGCAGTGGGTTATCTATCAGTGTAAGCGATCCAACTTCCATCGAGTGGCATGGCGTACGGGGTAGCGACGCCGACTAGTGTTTTCGCGGTCCGGAGTTCGAGTCCCGTAACCAGCAGTCTTTTTTTCTTCCATATTCAGACAAGCAAAGTTGAGAAGGGTTTACTTAGGGGAAATTTTTTTTTCAAGTGCTCGTAGCTACCATACGGGATGTCCAAATTTGTTTTTGTATTTTTTTTTTTTTTTTTTGCGTTAATTATCTAGACATCCTGAAAACAAAAATGTGCTGTTTGCAATCCATGTGCCTAACATCTCCCTAATGTGGCTCTCGCCACTCCGTCATACTTGCGGCCCTCTTTGCAATCCAAGCGTCTAACAATCTCCCCAGTGTTGCTCTCGCCACTCCGTCATACTTGCGGCCCTCTTTGCAAACCAAGCGCCTAACAATCTCCCCAATGTGGCTCTCTTTACACCGTCATACTTGCGGCCCTCTTTGCAATCCAAGCGCCTAACAATCTCCCCAATGTGGTTCTCGTCGCTCCGTCATACTTGCGGCCCTCTTTGCAATCCAAGTGCCAAACAATTTCCCCAATGTGGCTCTCTTCACACCGTCATACTTGCGGCCCTCTTTGCAATCCAAACGCTTAACAATCTCCCCAATGTGGCTCTCGTCACTCCACCATACTTGCGGCCCTCTTTGCAATCCAAGTGCCTCACATCTCCCAAATGGGCCTGTCGTCACTCCGTCATACTTGCGGCCCTCTTTGCAATCCAAGCGCCTCACAATCTCCCCAATGTTGCCCTCGCCACTCCGTCATACTTGCGGCCCTCTTTGCAAACCAAGCGCCTTACAATCTCCCCAATGTGGCTCTCGTCACTGCACCATACTTGCGGCCCTCTTTGCAATCCAAGCGCCTAACAATCTCCCCAGTGTTGCTCTCGCCACATTGGCATACTTGCGGCCCTCTTTGCAATCTAAGCGCCTAACAATCTCCTCAATGTGGCTCTCGTCACACCGTCATACTTGCGGCCCTGTTTGCAATATAAGCGTCTAATAATCTCTCCAATGTGGCTCTTGTCACTCCTCCATAATTGCGGCCCTCTTTGCAATCCAAGTGCCTTACATCTCCCTAATGTGGCTTTCGCCACTCCGCCATACTTGCGGCCCTCTTTGCAATCCAAGCGCCTCACAATCTCCCCAATATGGCTCTCGCCACTCCGCCATACTTGCACCCCTCTTTGCCATCTAAGCGCCTAACAATCTCCCCCTTGTGGCTCTCTTCACTCCACCATACTTGCGGCCCTCTTTGCAATCCAAGTGCCTCACATCTCCCAAATGGGCCTGTCGTCACTCCATCATACTTGCGGCCCTCTTTGCAATCCAAGCGCCTTACAATCTCTCCGATGTGGCTCTCGCCACTCCGCCATACTTGCGGCCCTCTTTGCAATCCAAGCGCCTTGCAAACTCCCCAAGGAGCCCCAAGCGCCTAACAATCTCTCCGATGTGGATCCCGTCACTCCGTCATACTTGCGGCCCTCTTTGCAATCCAAGCGCATAACAATCTCCCCAATATGGCTCTTTGCAATCAGAGCGCCTTACAATCTCCCCGATGTGGATCTCGCCACTCCGCCATTCTTGCGGCCCTCTTTGCAATCCAAGCACCTAACAATCTTCCCAATGTGGCTCTCGTCACTGCACCATACTTTCGGCCCTCTTTGCAATCTAAGCGCCTAACAATCTCCCCAGTGTTGCTCTCGCCACTCCATCATACTTGCGGCCCTCTTTGCAATCCAAGCGCCTAATAATGTCCCCAATGTGGCTCTCGTCACACCGTCATACTTGCGGCCCTCTTTGCCATCCAAGCGCTTAACAATCTCCCCAATGTGGCTCTCGCCACCCCGTCATACTTGCGGCCCTCTTTGCAATCAGAGCGCCTTACAATCTTGCCGATGTGGCTTTCGCCACTCCGCCATTCTTGCGGCCCTCTTTGCAATCCAAGCGCCTAACAATCTCCCCAATATGGCTCTCGTCACTCCACCATACTTGCGGCCCTCTTTGCAATCAAAACGCCTAATAATCTCCCCAATGTGGCTCTCGTCAAACCTTCATACTTGCGGCCCTCTTTGCAATCCAAGTGCCTTACATATCCCCAATGTATCTCTCGTCACTCCGTCATACTTGCGGCCCTCTTTGCAATCCAAGCGCATTACAATCCCCCAATGTGGCTCTCGTCACACCGTCATACTTGCGGCCCTCTTTGCAATCCAAGCGCCTAACAATCAACCCAATGTGGCTCTCGCCACTCCGTCATACTTGCGGCCCTCTTTGCAATTCAAGCGCCTAAAAATCTCCCCAGTGTTGCTCTCGTCACACCGTCATACTTGCGGCCCTCTCTGCAATTGAAGCGCCTCACAATCTCCCCAAGGTGGCACTTTCACTCCATCACTCTTGCGGCCCTCTTTGCAATCCATGCGCCTAACAATCTCCCCAATGTGGCTCTCGCCACTCCGTCATACTTGCGGCCTTCTTTGCAATCAGAGCCCCTAACAATCTCCCCGATGTGGCTCTCGCCACTCCGCCATTCTCTCGGCCCTCTTTGCAATCCAAGCGCCTAACAATCTCCCCAATATGGCTCTCGTCACTCCACCATACTTGCGGCCCTCTTTGCAATCAAAACGCCTTACAATCTCCCTAATGTGGCTCTCGTCACACCGTCATACTTGCGGCCCTCTTTGCAATCCAAGCGCCTAACAACCTGTCATACTTGCGGCCCTCTTTGCAATCAAAGCGCCTAACAATCTCCCCAGTGTTGCTCTTGCCACTCCGTAAAACTTGCGGCCCTCTTTGCAATCCAAGCGCCTAACAATGTCCCCAATGTGGCTCTCTACTCCGTCATACTTGCGGCCCTCTTTGCAATCAGAGCGCCTTACAATCTCCCCGATGTGACTTTCGTCACACCGTCATACTTGCGGCCCTCTTTGCAATACAAGCGACTCACAATCTCTCCAATGTGGCTCTCGTCACTCCCCCATACTTGCGGCCCTCTTTGCAATCCAATTGCCTAACAATCTCCCCAATATGGCTCTCGCCACTCCGCCATACTTGCGGCCCTCTATGCAATCCAAGCGCCTAACAATCTCCCCAAGGTGGCACTTCAACTCCGTCACTCTTGCGGCCCTCTTTGCAATCCAAGCGCCTAACAATCTCTCCAATGTGGCTCTCGTCGCTCCGGCATACTTGCGGCCCTCTTGAATCAGAGCGCCTAACAATCTCCCCAATGTTGCTCTCGCCACTCCGTCATACTTGCGGCCCTCTTTGCAATCCGAGCGCCTCACAATCTCCCCAAGGTGGCACTTTCACTCCGTCACTCTTGCGGCTCTCTTTGCAATCCAAGCGCCTAACAATCTCCCCCATGTGGTTCTCGCCACTCCGTCGTACTTGCGGCCCTCTTTGCAATCAAAGCGCCTAACAATCTCCCCGATGTGGCTCTCGCCACTCCGTCATACTTGCGGCCCTCTTTTCAATCCAAGCGCCTAACAATGTCCCCAATGTGGCTCTCGTCACTTTGTCATACTTGCGGCCCTCTTTGCAATCCAAGCGCCTAACAATCTCTCGATGTGGTTCTCGTCACTCCGCCATACTTGCGGCCCTCTTTGCAGTCCTAGCGCCTAACAATCTCCCCTGTGTGGCTCTCGTCCCACCGTCATGCTTGCGGCCCTCTTTGCAATTCAAGCGCCCAACAATCTCCCTAGTGTGGCTCTCGTCACTCCGCCATACTTGCGGCCCTCTTTGCAATCCAAGCGCCTTACAATCTCCCCAATGTGGCTCTCGATACTCCGTCAAACTTGCGGCCCTCTTTGCAATCCAAGCGCCTAATTACGTCCCCAATGTGGCTCTCGTCACACCGTCATACTTGCGGCCCTCTTTGCCATCCAAGCGCCTAACAATCTCCCCAATGTGGCTCTCGCCACTCCGTCATACTTGCGGCCCTCTTTGCAATCAGAGCGCCTTAAAATCTCCCCGATGTGGCTTTCACCACTCCGCCATTTTTGCGGCCCTTTTTGCAATCCAAGCGCCTAACAATCTCCCCAATATGGCTCTCGTCACTCCACCATACTTGCGGCCCTCTTTGCAATCAAAACGCTTAACAATCTCCCCAATGTGGCTCTCGTCAAACCTTCATACTTGCGGCCCTCTTTGCAATCCAAGTGCCTAACATATCCCCAATGTATCTCTCGTCACTCCGTCATACTTGCGGCCCTCTTTGCAATCCAAGCGCCTCACAAACTCCCCAATGTGGCTCTCGTCACTCCGTCATACTTGCGGCCCTCTTTGCAATCCAAGCGCCTAACAATCTCCCCAGTGTGGCTCTCGTAACTCCACCATACTTGCGGCCCTCTTGGCAATCCAAGCGCCTAACAATCTCCCCAATGTGGCTCTCGTCGCTCCGTCATACTTGCGGCCCTCTTTGCAATCCAAGTGCCAAACAATCTCCCCAATGTGGCTCTCTTCACACCGTCACTCGTCACACCAGTAGAGTTACTTCGTCACCAAGGATTATTGTTGACCTTAAGTTCGACGCTACGACTAACTAGGTACCACCGTTCATCCACAATCGGTACCGAAAGTGAAACTTGACAAGAAAATCTTTGAAATTGCGGCGACGCCTCACGTCGCTCACAAAAAACATAGCGACGCGATGATTTTTTTGAAAGTAGACCATGTTCATATCTACCTTGAGAAGTAACTTTAAGATCCCCCAATTAAACAATATAGCCGTAAAGAATATAATTCTAAAAAACAGAGTGTCTTTGAGCACGTCTTTGACGACGCGTAGCGTCTCTTGTTAAATGGTTAATATAATAATGATTAGAGTTTCTCCGTTGGACATTCATACTCTATACATAAAACATGTTAATGCTTGCCTTGCATTAATAGTTAGCCGAGGAAACATGTTTTAATGTTGGCGTGATGACGAGCTATCTGAATACAACAAGCTATGCCATACATTGAGACCAGTGTGTTATCTACCAGTGTAAGCAACGCTACTTCCATCGATTGGCGTGGCGTACGAAGTCACGTTGTAGCTTCGAATACTTGAGGTCTGGGGTCCGAGACCCGGTACACCCACTCTTTTTTGTTCCACCATTTTCAAGCATTAATATCAATGCATCAACGTGAATGGACACGGTTTATTTTTTACTGGTTTAACGGCTCGTTGTTACCACAAACGATTTACTCTTTCGCGATCACGCGATCAAGATCTATCAAAGGCGATTTTAAAAAGACAATGTGTTGAAACTGAATTTTTAGAGTTAGTTAAAAAACGGCTTCCTGGATATTCTTGGATGTTTTTTAAATCCAATGAGACCCTCGCTGTCCATAAATCTATCTAGCTTTGGTGTTACAATTACAATAAGAATGAATCGAGATACAATGAGATGTATTCATGCATACATTGAGAGCAGTGGGTTATCTATCAGTGTAAGCGATCCAACTTCCATCGAGTGGCATGGCGTACGGGGTAACGACGCCGACTAGTGTTTTCGCGGTCCGGGGTTCGAGTCCCGTAACCGCCAGTCTTTTTTTCTTCCATATTCAGACAAGCAAAGTTGAGAAGGGTTTACTAAAGGGAAATTTTTTTTTCAAGTGCTCGTAGCTACCATACGGGATGTCCAAATTTGTTTTTGTATTTTTTTTTTATTTTTTTTGCGTTTATTATCTAGACATCCTGAAAACAAAAATGTGCTGTTTGCAATCCATGTGCCTAACATCTCCCTAATGTGGCTCTCGCCACTCTGTCATACTTGCGGCACTCTTTGCAATTCAAGCGTCTAACAATCTCCCCAGGGTTGCTCTCGCCACTCCGTCATACTTGCGGCCCTCTTTGCAAACCAAGCGCCTAACAATCTCCCCAATGTGGCTCTCTTCACACCGTCATACTTGCGGCCCTTTTTGCAATCCAAGCGCCTCACAATCTCCCCAATGTTGCCCTCGCCACTCCGTCATACTTGCGGCCCTCTTTGCAAACCAAGCGCCTAACAATCTCCCCAATGTGGCTCTCGTCGCTCCGTCATACTTGCGGCCCTCTTTGCAATCCAAGTGAAAAACAATTTCCCCAATGTGGCTCTCTTCACACCGTCATACTTGCGGCCCTCTTTGCAATCCAAACGCCTAACAATCTCCCCAATGTGGCTCTCGTCACTACACCATACTTGCGGCCCTCTTTGCAATCCAAGTGCCTCACATCTCCCAAATGGGCCTGTCGTCACTCCGTCATACTTGCGGCCCTCTTTGCAATCCAAGCGCCTCACAATCTCCCCAATGTTGCCCTCGCCACTCCGTCATACTTGCGGCCCTCTTTGCAAACCAAGCGCCTAACAATCTCCCCAATGTGGCTCTCTTCACACCGTCATACTTGCGGCCCTCTTTGCAATCCAAGCGCCTAACTATCTCCCCAATGTGGCTCTCGTCACACCGCCATTCTTGCGGCCCTCTTTGCAATCCAAGCACCTATTAATCTCCCCAATGTGGCTCTCGTCACTGCACCATACTTGCGGCCCTCTTTGCAATCCAAGCGCTTAACAATATCCCCAGTGTTGCTCTCGCCACATCGTCAAACTTGCGGCCCTTTTTGCAATCCAAGCGCCTTACAATCACCCCAATGTGGCTCTCGTCACACCGTCATACTTGCGGCCCTCTTTGCAATATTAGCGTCTAACAATCTCTCCAATGTGGTCCTCGTCACTCCCCCATAATTGCGGCCTTCTTTGCAATCCAAGTGCCTAACATCTCCCTAATGTGGCTTTCGCCACTCCGCCATACTTGCGGCCCACTTTGAAATCCAAGCGCCTTACAATCTCCCCAAAATAGCTCTCGCCACTCCGCCATACTTGCCTCCCTCTTTGCCATCCAAGCGCCTAACAATCTCCCCAAGGTGGCACTTTCACTCCGTCACTCTTGCGGCCCTCTTTGCAATCCAAGCGCCTAACAATCTCCCCCATGTGGTTCTCGCCACTCCGTCATACTTGCGGCCTTCTTTGCAATCAAAGCGCCTAACAATCTCCCCGATGTGGCTCTCGCCACTCCGTCATACTTGCGGCCCTCTTTTCAATCCAAGCGCCTAACAATCTCCCCAATGTGGCTCTCGTCACTTTGTCATACTTGCGGCCCTCTTTGCAATCCAAGCGCCTAACAATCTCTTGATGTGGTTCTCGTCACTCCGCCATACTTGCGGCCTTCTTTGCAGGCCTTAGCGCTAAACAATCTACCCAATGTGGCTTTCGTCACACCGTCATGCTTGCGGCCCTCTTTGCAATTCAAGCGCCTAACAATCTCCCCAGTGTGGCTTTCGTCACTCCGCCATACTTGCGGCCCTCTTTGCAATCCAAGCGCCTTACAATCTCCCCAATGGTGCTCTCGCCACTCCGTCATACTTGCGGCCCTCTTTGCCATCCAAGCGCCTAACAATCTCCCCAATGTGGCTCTCGCCACCCCGTCATACTTGCGGCCCTCTTTGCAATAAGAGCGCCTTTCAATCTCCCCGATGTGGCTTTCGACACTCCGCCATTTTTGCGGCCCTCTTTGCAATCCAAGCGCCTAACAATCTCCCCAATATGGCTCTCGTCACTCCACCATACTTGCGGCCCTCTTTGCAATCAAAACGCTTAACAACCTCCCCAATGTGGCTCTCGTCAAACCTTCATACTTGCGGCCCTCTTTGCAATCCAAGTGCCTAACATATCCCCAATGTATCTCTCGTCACTCCGTCATACTTGCGGCCCTCTTTGCAATCCAAGCGCCTTACAAACTCCCCAATGTGGCTCTCGTCACTCCGTCATACTTGCGGCCCTCTTTGCAATCCAAGCGCCTAACAATCTCCCCAGTGTGGCTCTTGTAACTCCACCATACTTGCGGCCCTCTTGGCAATCCAAGCGCCTAACAATCTCCCCAATGTGGCTCTCGTCGCTCCGTCATACTTGCGGCCCTCTTTGCAATCCAAGTGCCAAACAATCTCCCCAATTTGGCTCTCGTCACACCGTCACTCGTCACACCAGTAGAGTTACTACGTCACCAAGGATTATTGTTGACCTTAAGTTCGACGCTACGACAAACTAGGTACCACCGTTCATCCACAATCGGTACCGAAAGTGGAACTTGACAAGAAAATCTTTGAAATTGCGGCAACGCCTCACGTCGCTCACAAAAAACATAGCGACGCGATGATTTTTTTGAAAGTAGACCATGTTCATATCTACCTTGAGAAGTAACTTTAAGATCCCCCAATTAAACAATATAGCCGTAAAGAATATAATTCTTAAAAACATAGTGTCTTTGAGCACGTCTTTGACGACGCGTAGCGTCTCTTGTTAAATGGTTAATATAATAATGATTAGAGTTTCTCCGTTGGACATTCATACTCTATACATAAAACATGTTAATGCTTGCCTTGCATCAATGGTTAGCCGAGGAAACATGTTTTAATGTTGGCGTGATGACGAGCTATGTGAATACAACAAGCTATGCCATACATTGAGACCAGTGTGTTATCTACCAGTGTAAGCAACGCTACTTCCATCGATTGGCGTGGCGTACGAAGTAACGTTGTAGCTTCGAATACTTGAGGTCTGGGGTTCAAGACCCGGTACACCCACTCTTTTTTGTTCCACCATTTTCACGCATTAATATCAATGCATCAACGTGAATGGACACGGTTTATTTTTTACCGGGTAAACGGCTCGTTGTTACCACAAACGATTTAACCTTTCGCGATCACGCGATCAAGATCTATCAAAGGCGATTTAAAAAAGACAATGTGTTGAAACTGAATTTTTAGAGTTAGTTAAAAAACGGCTTCCTGGATATTCTTGGATGTTTTTTAAATCCAATGAGACCCTCGCTGTCCATAAATCTATCTAGCTTTGGTGTTACAATTACAATAAGAATGAATCGAGATACAATGAGATGTATTCATGCATACATTGAGAGCAGTGGGTTATCTATCAGTGTAAGCGATTCAACTTCCATCGAGTGGCATGGCGTACGGGGTAGCGACGCCGACTAGTGTTTTCGCGGTCCGGGGTTCGAGTCCCGTAACCGGCAGTCTTTTTTTCTTCCATATTCAGACAAGCAAAGTTGAGAAGGGTTTACTAAGGGGAAATTTTTTTTCAAGCGCTCGTAGCTACCATACGGGATGTCCAAATTTGTTTTTGTATTTTTATTTATTTTTTTTGCGTTAATTATCTAGACATCCTGAAAACAAAAATGTGCTGTTTGCAATCCATGTGCCTAACATCTCCCTAATGTGGCTCTCGCCACTCCGTCATACTTGCGGCCCTCTTTGCAATCTAAGCGTCTAACAATCTCCTTAGTGTTGCTCTCGCCGTTCCGTCATACTTGCGGCCCTCTTTGCAAACCAAGCGCCTAACAATCTCCCCAATGTGGCTCTCTTCACACCGTCATATTTGCGGCCCTCTTTGCAATCCAAGCGCCTCACAATCTCCCCAATGTGGCTCTCGTCGCTCCGTCATACTTGCGGCCCTCTTTGCAATCCAAGTGCCTACTAATTTCCCCAATGTGGCTCTCTTCACACCGTCATACTTGCGGCCCTCTTTGCAATCCAAACGCCTAACAATCTTTCCAATGTGGCTCTCGTCACTCCACCATACTTGCGGCCCTCTTTGCAATCCAAGCACCTTACAATCTTCCCAATGTGGCTCCTGTCACTGACCCAAACTTGCGGCCCTCTTTGCAATCCAAGCGCCTAACAATCTCCCCAATGTGGTTCTCGCCACTCCGTCATACTTGCGGCCCTCCTTGCAATCAAAGCGCATAACAATCTCCCCGATGTGGCTCTCGTCACACCGTCATACTTGCGGCCCTCTTTTCAAACAAGCGCCTTACAATCTCCCCAGTATTGCTTTCCCACTCCGTCATACTTGCGGCCCTCTTTGCAATCCAAGCGCCTAACAATCTCCCCAATGTGGCTCTCGTCACACCGTCATACTTGCGGCCCTCTTTGCAATACAAGCGTCTTACAATCTCTCCAATGTGGCTCTCGTCACTCCCCCATACTTGCGGCCCTCTTTGCAATCCAAGTGCCTAACAATCTCCCCAATATGGCTCTCGCCACTCCGCCATACTTGTGGCCCTCTTTGCAATCCAAGCGCCTAACAATCTCTCCAATGTGGCTCTCGTCACTCCGGCATACTTGCGGCCCTCTTGAGTCAGAGCGCCTAACAATCTCCCCAATGTGGCTCTCGCCACTCCGTCATACTTGCGGCCCTCTTTGCAATCCAAGCGCCTCACAATCTCCCCAAGGTGGCACTTTCACTCCGTCACTCTTGCGGCCCTCTTTGCAATCCATGCGCCTAACAATCTCCCCCATGTGGTTCTCGCCACTCCGTCATACTTGCGGCCCTCTTTGCAATCAAAGCGCCTAACAATCTCCCCGATGTGGTTCTCGCCACTCCGTCATACTTGCGGCCCTCTTTGCAATCAAAGCGCCTAACAATCTCCCCAATGTGGCTCTCGTCACACCGTCATACTTGCGGCCCTCTTTGCCATCCAAGCGCCTACCAATCTCCCCAATGTGGCTCTCGCCACTCAGTCATACTTGCGGCCTTCTTTGCAATCCAAGTGCCTAACATATCCCCAATGTTTCTCTCGTCACTCCGTCATACTTGCGGCCCTCTTTGCAATCCAAGCGCCTAACAATCTCCCCGATGTGGTTCTCGCCACTCCGCAATACTTGCGGTTCCCTTTGCAATCCAAGCGCCAAACAAACTCCCCAATGTGGCTCTCGTCACTCCGTCATACTTGCGGCCCTCTTTGCAATTCAAGCGCCTAACAATCTCCCCAGTGTGGCTCTCGTAACTTCACCATACTGGCGGCCCCCTTGGCAATCCAAGCGCCTAACAATCTCCCCAATGTGGCTCTCGTCACTCTGTCATACTTGCGGCCCTCTTTGCAATCCAAGCGCCTCACAAACTCCCCAATGTGGCTCTCGTCACTCCGTCATACTTGCGGCCCTCTTTGCAATCCAAGCGCCTAACAATCTCCCCAGTGTGGCCTTTGTAACTTCACCATACTTGCGGCCCTCTTGGCAATCCAAGCGCCTAACAATCTCCCCAATGTGGCTCTCGTCGCTCCGTCATACTTGCGGCCCTCTTTGCAATCCAAGTGCCAAACAATCTCCCCAATGTGGCTCTCGTCACACCGTCACTCGTCACACCAGTAGAGTTACTACGTCACCAAGGATTATTGTTGACCTTAAGTTCGACGCTACGACTAACTACGTACCACCGTTCATCCACAATCGGTACCGAAAGTGGAACTTGACAAGAAAATCTTTGAAATTTTGGCGACGCCTCACGTCGCTCACAAAAAACATAGCGACGCGATGATTTTTTTGAAAGTAGACCTTGTTCATATCTACCTTGAGAAGTATTTTTAAGATCCCCCATTTAAACAATATAGCCGTAAAGAATATAATTCTAAAAAACAGAGTGTCTTTGAGCACGTCTTTGACGACGCGTAGCGTCTCTTGTTAAATGGTTAATATAATAATGATTAGAGTTTCTCCGTTGGCCATTCATACTCTATACATAAAACATGTTAATGCTTGCCTTGCATTAATGGTTAGCCGAGGAAACATGTTTTAATGTTGGCGTGATGACGAGCTATCTGAATACAACAAGCTATGCCATACATTGAGACCAGTGTGTTATCTACCAGTGTAAGCAAGGCTACTTCCATCGATTGGCGTGGCGTACGAAGTAACGTTGTAGCTTCTAATACTTGAGGTCTGGGGTTCGTGACCCGGTACAACCACTCTTTTTTGCTCAACCCTATTCACGCATTAATATCAATGCATCAACGTGAATGGACACGGTTTATTTTTTACCGGTTAAACGGCTCATTGTTACCACAAACGATTTACTCTTTCGCGATCACGCGATCAAGATCTATCAAAGGCGATTTTAAAAAGACAATGTGTTGAAACTGAATTTTAAGAGTTAGTTAAAAAACGGCTTCCTGGATATTCTTGGATGTTTTTTAAATCCAATGAGACCCTCGCTGTCCATAAATCTATCTAGCTTTGGTGTGACAATTACAATAAGAATGAATCGAGATACAATGAGATGTATTCATGCATACATTGAGAGCAGTGGGTTATCTATCAGTGTAAGCGATCCAACTTCCATCGAGTGGCATGGCGTACGGGGTAGCGACGCCGACTAGTGTTTTCGCGGTCCGGGGTTCGAGTCCCGTAACCAGCAGTCTTTTTTTCTTCCATATTCAGACAAGCAAAGTTGAGAAGGGTTTACTTAGGGGAAATTTTTTTTTCAAGTGCTCGTAGCTACCATACGGGATGTCCAAATTTGTTTTTGTATTTTTTTTTTTTTTTTTGCGTTAATTATCTAGACATCCTGAAAACAAAAATGTGCTGTTTGCAATCCATGTGCCTAACATCTCCCTAATGTGGCTCTCGCCACTCCGTCATACTTGCGGCCCTCTTTGCAAACCAAGCATCTAACAATCTCCCCAGTGTTGCTCTCGCCACTCCGTCATACTTGCGGCCCTCTTTGCAAACCAAGCGCCTAACAATCTCCCCAATGTGGCTCTCTTTACACCGTCATACTTGCGGCCCTCTTTGCAATCCAAGCGCCTAACAATCTCCCCAATGTGGTTCTCGTCGCTCCGTCATACTTGCGGCCCTCTTTGCAATCCAAGTGCCAAACAATTTCCCCAATGTGGCTCTCTTCACACCGTCATACTTGCGGCCCTCTTTGCAATCCAAACGCCTAACAATCTCCCCAATGTGGCTCTCGTCACTCCACCATACTTGCGGCCCTCTTTGCAATCCAAGTGCCTCACATCTCCCAAATGGGCCTGTCGTCACTCCGTCATACTTGCGGCCCTCTTTGCAATCCAAGCGCCTCACAATCTCCCCAATGTTGCCCTCGCCACTCCGTCATACTTGCGGCCCTCTTTGCAAACCAAGCGCCTTACAATCTCCCCAATGTGGCTTTCTTCACACCGTCATACTTGCGGCCCTCTTTGCAATCCAAGCGCCTAACAATCTCCCCAATGTGGCTCTCGTCACACCGCCATTCTTGCGGCCCTCTTTGCAATCCAAGCACCTAACAATCTCCCCAATGTGGCTCTCGTCACTGCACCATACTTGCGGCCCTCTTTGCAATCCAAGCGCCTAACAATCTCCCCAGTGTTGCTCTCGCCACATTGGCATACTTGCGGCCCTCTTTGCAATCTAAGCGCCTAACAATCTCCTCAATGTGGCTCTCGTCACACCGTCATACTTGCGGCCCTCTTTGCAATATTAGCGTCTAACAATCTCTCCAATGTGGCTCTTGTCACTCCCCCATAATTGCGGCCCTCTTTGCAATCCAAGTGCCTAACATCTCCCTAATGTGGCTTTCGCCACTCCGCCATACTTGCGGCCCTCTTTGCAATCCAAGCGCCTCACGATCTCCCCAATATGGCTCTCGCCACTCCGCCATGCTTGCACCCCTATTTGCCATCTAAGCGCCTAACAATCTCCCCCTTGTGGCTCTCTTCACTCCACCATACTTGCGGCCCTCTTTGCAATCCAAGTGCCTCACATCTCCCAAATGGGCCTGTCGTCACTCCATCATACTTGCGGCCCTCTTTGCAATCCAAGCGCCTTACAATCTCTCCGATGTGGCTCTCGCCACTCCGCCATACTTGCGGCCCTCTTTGCAATCCAAGCGCCTAGCAAACTCCCCAAGGAGCCCCAAGCGCCTAACAATCTCTCCGATGTGGATCCCGTCACTCCGTCATACTTGCGGCCCTCTTTGCAATCCAAGCGCATAACAATCTCCCCAATATGGCTCTTTGCAATCAGAGCGCCTTACAATCTCCCCGATGTGGATCTCGCCACTCCGCCATTCTTGCGGCCCTCTTTGCAATCCAAGCACCTAACAATCTTCCCAATGTGGCTCTCGTCACTGCACCATACTTTCAGCCCTCTTTGCAATCTAAGCGCCTAACAATCTCCCCAGTGTTGCTCTCGCCACTCCATCATACTTGCGGCCCTCTTTGCAATCCAAGCGCCTAATAATGTCCCCAATGTGGCTCTCGTCACACCGTCATACTTGCGGCCCTCTTTGCCATCCAAGCGCTTAACAATCTCCCCAATGTGGCTCTCGCCACCCCGTCATACTTGCGGCCCTCTTTGCAATCAGAGCGCCTTACAATCTTGCCGATGTGGCTTTCGCCACTCCGCCATTCTTGCGGCCCTCTTTGCAATCCAAGCGCCTAACAATCTCCCCAATATGGCTCTCGTCACTCCACCATACTTGCGGCCCTCTTTGCAATCAAAACGCCTAATAATCTCCCCAATGTGGCTCTCGTCAAACCTTTATACTTGCGGCCCTCTTTGCAATCCAAGTGCCTTACATATCCCCAATGTATCTCTCGTCACTCCGTCATACTTGTGGCGCTCTTTGCAATCCAAGCGCATTACAATCCCCCAATTTGGCTCTCGTCACACCGTCATACTTGCGGCCCTCTTTGCAATCCAAGCGCCTAACAATCAACCCAATGTGGCTCTCGCCACTCCGTCATACTTGCGGCCCTCTTTGCAATTCAAGCGCCTAAAAATCTCCCCAGTGTTGCTCTCGTCACACCGTCATACTTGCGGCCCTCTCTGCAATTGAAGCGCCTCACAATCTCCCCAAGGTGGCACTTTCACTCCATCACTCTTGCGGCCCTCTTTGCAATCCATGCGCCTAACAATCTCCCCAATGTGGCTCTCGCCACTCCGTCATACTTGCGGCCTTCTTTGCAATCAGAGCCCCTAACAATCTCCCCGATGTGGCTCTCGCCACTCCGCCATTCTCTCGGCCCTCTTTGCAATCCAAGCGCCTAACAATCTCCCCAATATGGCTCTCGTCACTCCACCATACTTGGGGCCCTCTTTGCAATCAAAACGCCTTACAATCTCCCTAATGTGGCTCTCGTCACACCGTCATACTTGCGGCCCTCTTTGCAATCCAAGCGCCTAACAACCTGTCATACTTGCGGCCCTCTTTGCAATCAAAGCGCCTAACAATCTCCCCAGTGTTGCTCTTGCCACTCCGTAAAACTTGCGGCCCTCTTTGCAATCCAAGCGCCTAACAATGTCCCCAATGTGGCTCTCTACTCCGTCATACTTGCGGCCCTCTTTGCAATTAGAGCGCCTTACAATCTCCCCGATGTGACTTTCGTCACACCGTCATACTTGCGGCCCTCTTTGCAATACAAGCGACTCACAATCTCTCCAATGTGGCTCTCGTCACTCCCCCATACTTGCGGCCCTCTTTGCAATCCAATTGCCTAACAATCTCCCCAATATGGCTCTCGCCACTCCGCCATACTTGCGGCCCTCTATGCAATCCAAGCGCCTAACAATCTCCCCAAGGTGGCACTTCAACTCCGTCACTCTTGCGGCCCTCTTTGCAATCCAAGCGCCTAACAATCTCTCCAATGTGGCTCTCGTCGCTCCGGCATACTTGCGGCCCTCTTGAATCAGAGCGCCTAACAATCTCCCCAATGTTGCTCTCGCCACTCCGTCATACTTGCGGCCCTCTTTGCAATCCAAGCGCCTCACAATCTCCCCAAGGTGGCACTTTCACTCCGTCACTCTTGCGGCTCTCTTTGCAATCCAAGCGCCTAACAATCTCCCCCATGTGGTTCTCGCCACTCCGTCGTACTTGCGGCCCTCTTTGCAATCAAAGCTCCTTACAATCTCCCCGATGTGGCTCTCGCCACTCCGTCATACTTGCGGCCCTCTTTTCAATCCAAGCGCCTAACAATGTCCCCAATGTGGCTCTCGTCACTTTGTCATACTTGCGGCCCTCTTTGCAATCCAAGCGCATAACAATCTCTCGATGTGGTTCTCGTCACTCCGCCATACTTGCGGCCCTCTTTGCAGTCCTAGCGCCTAACAATCTCCCCTTTGTGGCTCTCGTCACACCGTCATGCTTGCGGCCCTCTTTGCAATTCAAGCGCCTAACAATCTCCCTAGTGTGGCTCTCGTCACTCCGCCATACTTGCGGCCCTCTTTGCAATCCAAGCGCCTTACAATCTCTCCAATGTGGCTCTCGATACTCCGTCAAACTTGCGTCCCTCTTTGCAATCCAAGCGCCTAATTATGTCCCCAATGTGGCTCTTGTCACACCGTCATACTTGCGGCCCTCTTTGCCATCCAAGCGCCTAACAATCTCCCCAATGTGGCTCTCGCCACTTCGTCATACTTGCGGCCCTCTTTGCAATCAGAGCGCCTTAAAATCTCCCCGATGTGGCTTTCACCACTCCGCCATTTTTGCGGCCCTTTTTGCAATCCAAGCGCCTCACAATCTCCCCAATATGGCTCTCGTCACTCCACCATACTTGCGGCCCTCTTTGCAATCAAAACGCTTAACAATCTCCCCAATGTGGCTCTCGTCAAACCTTCATACTTGCGGCCCTCTTTGCAATCCAAGTGCCTAACATATCCCCAATGTATCTCTCGTCACTCCGTCATACTTGCGGCCCTCTTTGCAATCCAAGCGCCTCACAAACTCCCCAATGTGGCTCTCGTCACTCCGTCATACTTGCGGCCCTCTTTGCAATCCAAGCGCCTAACAATCTCCCCAGTGTGGCTCTCGTAACTCCACCATACTTGCGGCCCTCTTGGCAATCCAAGCGCCTAACAATCTCCCCAATGTGGCTCTCGTCGCTCCGTCATACTTGCGGCCCTCTTTGCAATCCAAGTGCCAAACAATCTCCCCAATGTGGCTCTCTTCACACCGTCACTCGTCACACCAGTAGAGTAACTACGTCACCAAGGATTATTGTTGACCTTAAGTTCGACGCTACGACTAACTAGGTACCACCGTTCATCCACAATCGGTACCGAAAGTGGAACTTGACAAGAAAATCTTTGAAATTGCGGCGACGCCTCACGTCGCTCACAAAAAACATAGCGACGCGATGATTTTTTTGAAAGTAGACCATGTTCATATCTACCTTAAGAAGTAACTTTAAGATCCCCCAATTAAACAATATAGCCGTAAAGAATATAATTCTAAAAAACAGAGTGTCTTTGAGCACGTCTTTGACGACGCGTAGCGTCTCTTGTTAAATGGTTAATATAATAATGATTAGAGTTTCTCCGTTGGACATTCATACTCTATACATAAAACATGTTAATGCTTGCCTTGCATCAATAGTTAGCCGAGGAAACATGTTTTAATGTTGGCGTGATGACGAGCTATCTGAATACAACAAGCTATGCCATACATTGAGACCAGTGTGTTATCTACCAGTGTAAGCAACGCTACTTCCATCGATTGGCGTGGCGTACGAAGTCACGTTGTAGCTTCGAATACTTGAGGTCTGGGGTCGGAGACCCGGTACACCCACTCTTTTTTGTTCCACCATTTTCACGCATTAATATCAATGCATCAACGTGAATGGACACGGTTTATTTTTTACTGGTTTAACGGCTCGTTGTTACCACAAACGATTTACTCTTTCGCGATCACGCGATCAAGATCTATCAAAGGCGATTTTAAAAAGACAATGTGTTTGTCTTTCACAATGTGTTTGGGTTCGAGACCCGGTACACCCACTCTTTTTTGCTCCACCATTTTCACGCATTAATATCAATGCATCAACGTGAATGGACACGGTTTATTTTTTACCGGTTAAACGGCTCATTGTTACCACAAACGATTTACTCTTTCGCGATCACGCGATCAAGATCTATCAAAGGCGATTTTAAAAAGACAATGTGTTGAAACTGAATTTTTAGAGTTAGTTAAAAAACGGCTTCCTGGATATTCTTGGATGTTTTTTAAATCCAATGAGACCCTCGCTGTCCATAAATCTATCTAGCTTTGGTGTTACAATTACAATAAGAATGAATCGAGATACAATGAGATGTATTCATGCATACATTGAGAGCAGTGGGTTATCTATCAGTGTAAGCGATCCAACTTCCATCGAGTGGCATGGCGTACGGGGTAGCGACGCCGACTAGTGTTTTCGCGGTCCGGGGTTCGAGTCCCGTAACCGGCAGTCTTTTTTTCTTCCATATTCAGAGAAGCACTGTTGAGAAGGGTTTACTAAAGGGAAATTTTTTTTTCAAGCGCTCGTAGCTACCATACGGGATGGTCAAATTTGTTTTTGTATTTTTATTTATTTTTTTTGCGTTTATTATCTAGACATCCTGAAAACAA
Source organism: Isoperla grammatica (assembly GCA_945910005.1). NCBI lineage: Eukaryota > Metazoa > Arthropoda > Insecta > Plecoptera > Perlodidae > Isoperla > Isoperla grammatica. Next base: position 40,477,042 of record OX246748.1, on the reverse strand, counting down.
AAATGTGCTGTTTGCAATCCATGTGCCTAACATCTCCCTAATGTGGCTTTCGCCACTCCGCCATACTTGCGGCCCTCTTTGCAATCCAAGCGCCTCACGATCTCCCCAATATGGCTCTCGCCACTCCGCCATGCTTGCACCCCTCTTTGCCATCTAAGCGCCTAACAATCTCCCCCTTGTGGCTCTCTTCACTCCACCATACTTGCGGCCCTCTTTGCAATCCAAGTGCCTCACATCTCCCAAATGGGCCTGTCGTCACTCCATCATACTTGCGGCCCTCTTTGCAATCCAAGCGCCTTACAATCTCTCCGATGTGGCTCTCGCCACTCCGCCATACTTGCGGCCCTCTTTGCAATCCAAGCGCCTAGCAAACTCCCCAAGGAGCCCCAAGCGCCTAACAATCTCTCCGATGTGGATCCCGTCACACCGTCATACTTGCGGCCCTCTTTGCAATCCAAGCGCATAACAATCTCCCCAATATGGCTCTTTGCAATCAGAGCGCCTTACAATCTCCCCGATGTGGATCTCGCCACTCCGCCATTCTTGCGGCCCTCTTTGCAATCCAAGCACCTTACAATCTTCCCAATGTGGCTCTCGTCACTGCACCATACTTTCGGCCCTCTTTGCAATCTAAGCGCCTAACAATCTCCCCAGTGTTGCTCTCGCCACTCCATCATACTTGCGGCCCTCTTTGCAATCCAAGCGCCTAATAATGTCCCCAATGTGGCTCTCGTCACACCGTCATACTTGCGGCCCTCTTTGCCATCCAAGCGCTTAACAATCTCCCCAATGTGGCTCTCGCCACCCCGTCATACTTGCGGCCCTCTTTGCAATCAGAGCGCCTTACAATCTTGCCGATGTGGCTTTCGCCACTCCGCCATTCTTGCGGCCCTCTTTGCAATCCAAGCGCCTAACAATCTCCCCAATATGGCTCTCGTCACTCCACCATACTTGCGGCCCTCTTTGCAATCAAAACGCCTAATAATCTCCCCAATGTGGCTCTCGTCAAACCTTTATACTTGCGGCCCTCTTTGCAATCCAAGTGCCTTACATATCCCCAATGTATCTCTTGTCACTCCGTCATACTTGTGGCCCTCTTTGCAATCCAAGCGCATTACAATCCCCCAATGTGGCTCTCGTCACACCGTCATACTTGCGGCCCTCTTTGCAATCCAAGCGCTTAACAATCAACCCAATGTGGCTCTCGCCACTCCGTCATACTTGCGGCCCTCTTTGCAATTCAAGCGCCTAAAAATCTCCCCAGTGTTGCTCTCGTCACACCGTCATACTTGCGGCCCTCTCTGCAATTGAAGCGCCTCACAATCTCCCCAAGGTGGCACTTTCACTCCATCACTCTTGCGGCCCTCTTTGCAATCCATGCGCCTAACAATCTCCCCAATGTGGCTCTCGCCACTCCGTCATACTTGCGGCCTTCTTTGCAATCAGAGCCCCTAACAATCTCCCCGATGTGGCTCTCGCCACTCCGCCATTCTCTCGGCCCTCTTTGCAATCCAAGCGCCTAACAATCTCCCCAATATGGCTCTCGTCACTCCACCATACTTGCGGCCCTCTTTGCAATCAAAACGCCTTACAATCTCCCTAATGTGGCTCTCGTCACACCGTCATACTTGCGGCCCTCTTTGCAATCCAAGCGCCTAACAACCTGTCATACTTGCGGCCCTCTTTGCAATCAAAGCGCCTAACAATCTCCCCAGTGTTGCTCTTGCCACTCCGTAAAACTTGCGGCCCTCTTTGCAATCCAAGCGCCTAACAATGTCCCCAATGTGGCTCTCTACTCCGTCATACTTGCGGCCCTCTTTGCAATTAGAGCGCCTTACAATCTCCCCGATGTGACTTGCGTCACACCGTCATACTTGCGGCCCTCTTTGCAATACAAGCGACTCACAATCTCTCCAATGTGGCTCTCGTCACTCCCCCATACTTGCGGCCCTCTTTGCAATCTAATTGCCTAACAATCTCCCCAATATGGCTCTACCCACTCCGCCATACTTGCGGCCCTCTATGCAATCCAAGCGCCTAACAATCTCCCCAAGGTGGCACTTCAACTCCGTCACTCTTGCGGCCCTCTTTGCAATCCAAGCGCCTAACAATCTCTCCAATGTGGCTCTCGTCGCTCCGGCATACTTGCGGCCCTCTTGAATCAGAGCGCCTAACAATCTCCCCAATGTTGCTCTCGCCACTCCGTCATACTTGCGGCCCTCTTTGCAATCCAAGCGCCTCACAATCTCCCCAAGGTGGCACTTTCACTCCGTCACTCTTGCGGCTCTCTTTGCAATCCAAGCGCCTAACAATCTCCCCCATGTGGTTCTCGCCACTCCGTCGTACTTGCGGCCCTCTTTGCAATCAAAGCGCCTAACAATCTCCCCGATGTGGCTCTCGCCACTCCGTCATACTTGCGGCCCTCTTTTCAATCCAAGCGCCTAACAATGTCCCCAATGTGGCTCTCGTCACTTTGTCATACTTGCGGCCCTCTTTGCAATCCAAGCGCATAACAATCTCTCGATGTGGTTCTCGTCACTCCGCCATACTTGCGGCCCTCTTTGCAGTCCTAGCGCCTAACAATCTCCCCTTTGTGGCTCTCGTCACACCGTCATGCTTGCGGCCCTCTTTGCAATTCAAGCGCCTAACAATCTCCCTAGTGTGGCTCTCGTCACTCCGCCATACTTGCGGCCCTCTTTGCAATCCAAGCGCCTTACAATCTCTCCAATGTGGCTCTCGATACTCCGTCAAACTTGCGTCCCTCTTTGCAATCCAAGCGCCTAATTATGTCCCCAATGTGGCTCTTGTCACACCGTCATACTTGCGGCCCTCTTTGCCATCCAAGCGCCTAACAATCTCCCCAATGTGGCTCTCGCCACTTCGTCATACTTGCGGCCCTCTTTGCAATCAGAGCGCCTTAAAATCTCCCCGATGTGGCTTTCACCACTCCGCCATTTTTGCGGCCCTTTTTGCAATCCAAGCGCCTAACAATCTCCCCAATATGGCTCTCGTCACTCCACCATACTTGCGGCCCTCTTTGCAATCAAAACGCTTAACAATCTCCCCAATGTGGCTCTCGTCAAACCTTCATACTTGCGGCCCTCTTTGCAATCCAAGTGCCTAACATATCCCCAATGTATCTCTCGTCACTCCGTCATACTTGCGGCCCTCTTTGCAATCCAAGCGCCTCACAAACTCCCCAATGTGGCTCTCGTCACTCCGTCATACTTGCGGCCCTCTTTGCAATCCAAGCGCCTAACAATCTCCCCAGTGTGGCTCTCGTAACTCCACCATACTTGCGGCCCTCTTGGCAATCCAAGCGCCTAACAATCTCCCCAATGTGGCTCTCGTCGCTCCGTCATACTTGCGGCCCTCTTTGCAATCCAAGTGCCAAACAATCTCCCCAATGTGGCTCTCTTCACACCGTCACTCGTCACACCAGTAGAGTAACTACGTCACCAAGGATTATTGTTGACCTTAAGTTCGACGCTACGACTAACTAGGTACCACCGTTCATCCACAATCGGTACCGAAAGTGGAACTTGACAAGAAAATCTTTGAAATTGCGGCGACGCCTCACGTCGCTCACAAAAAACATAGCGACGCGATGATTTTTTTGAAAGTAGACCATGTTCATATCTACCTTAAGAAGTAACTTTAAGATCCCCCAATTAAACAATATAGCCGTAAAGAATATAATTCTAAAAAACAGAGTGTCTTTGAGCACGTCTTTGACGACGCGTAGCGTCTCTTGTTAAATGGTTAATATAATAATGATTAGAGTTTCTCCGTTGGACATTCATACTCTATACATAAAACATGTTAATGCTTGCCTTGCATCAATAGTTAGCCGAGGAAACATGTTTTAATGTTGGCGTGATGACGAGCTATCTGAATACAACAAGCTATGCCATACATTGAGACCAGTGTGTTATCTACCAGTGTAAGCAACGCTACTTCCATCGATTGGCGTGGCGTACGAAGTCACGTTGTAGCTTCGAATACTTGAGGTCTGGGGTCCGAGACCCGGTACACCCACTCTTTTTTGTTCCACCATTTTCACGCATTAATATCAATGCATCAACGTGAATGGACACGGTTTATTTTTTACTGGTTTAACGGCTCGTTGTTACCACAAACGATTTACTCTTTCGCGATCACGCGATCAAGATCTATCAAAGGCGATTTTAAAAAGACAATGAGTTTGTCTTTCACAATGTGTTTGGGTTCGAGACCCGGTACACCCACTCTTTTTTGCTCCACCATTTTCACGCATTAATATCAATGCATCAACGTGAATGGACACGGTTTATTTTTTACCGGTTAAACGGCTCATTGTTACCACAAACGATTTACTCTTTCGCGATCACGCGATCAAGATCTATCAAAGGCGATTTTAAAAAGACAATGTGTTGAAACTGAATTTTTAGAGTTAGTTAAAAAACGGCTTCCTGGATATTCTTGGATGTTTTTTAAATCCAATGAGACCCTCGCTGTCCATAAATCTATCTAGCTTTGGTGTTACAATTACAATAAGAATGAATCGAGATACAATGAGATGTATTCATGCATACATTGAGAGCAGTGGGTTATCTATCAGTGTAAGCGATCCAACTTCCATCGAGTGGCATAACGTACGGGGTAGCGACGCCGACTAGTGTTTTCGCGGTCCGGGGTTCGAGTCCCGTAACCGGCAGTCTTTTTTTCTTCCATATTCAGACAAGCAAAGTTGAGAAGGGTTTACTAAGGGGGAATTTTTTTTTCAAGCGCTCGTAGCTACCATACGGGATGTCCAAATTTGTTTTTGTATTTTTATTTATTTTTTTTGCGTTAATTATCTAGACATCCTGAAAACAAAAATGTGCTGTTTGCAATCCATGTGCCTAACATGTCCCTAATGTGGCTCTCGCCACTCCGTCATACTTGCGGCCCTCTTTGCAATCCAAGCGTCTAACAATCTCCCCAGTGTTGCTCTCGCCACTCCGTTTTACTTGCGGCCCTCTTTGCAAACCAAGCGCCTAACAATCTCCCCAATGTGGCTCTCTTCACACCGTCATACTTGCGGCCCTCTTTGCAATCCAAGCGCCTAACAATCTCCCCAATGTGGCTCTCGTCGCTCCGTCATACTTGCGGCCCTCTTTGCAATCCAAGTGCCTACTAATTTCCCCAATGTGGCTCTCTTCACACCGTCATACTTGCGGCCCTCTTTGCAATCCAAACGCCTAACAATCTCCCCAATGTGGCTCTCGTCACTCCACCATACTTGCTGTCCTCTTTGCAATCCAAGCACCTAACAATCTTCCCAATGTGGCTCCTGTCACTGCACCATACTTGCGGCCCTCTTTGCAATCCAAGCTCCTAACAATCTCCCCAGTGTTGCTCTCGTCACTCCACCATACCTGTGGCCCTCTTTGCAATCAAAACACCTAACAATCTCCCCGATGTGGCTCTCGCCACTCCGTCATTCTTGCGGCCCTCTTTGCAATCCAAGCGCCTAACAATCTCCCCAATGTGGTTCTCGCCACTCCGTCATACTTGCGGCCCTCCTTGCAATCCAAGCGCCTAACAATCTCCCCAATGTAGCTCTCGCCACTCCGTCATACTTGCGGCCCTCTTTGCAATCAGAGCGCCTTACAATCTCCCCGATGTGGCTTTCGCCACTCCGCCATTCTTGCGGCCCTCTTTGCAATCCAAGCGCCTAACAATCTCCCCAATATGGCTCTCGTCACTCTACCATACTTGCGGCCCTCTTTGCAATCAAAACGCTAAACAATCTCCCCAATGTGGCGTTCTCAAACCTTCATACTTGCGGCCCTCTTTGCAATCCAAGCGCCTAACAATCTCCCCAGTGTGGCTCTCGTAACTCCACCATACTTGCGGCCCTCTTTGCAATCCAAGCGCTTAACAATCTCCCCAATTGGGCTCTCGTCGCTCCGTCATACTTGCGGCCCTCTTTGCAATCCAAGTGCAAAACAATCTCCCCAATGTGGCTCTCGTCACACCGTCACTCGTCACACCAGTAGAGTTACTACGTCACCAAGGATTATTGTTGACCTTAAGTTCGACGCTACGACTAACTAGGTACCACCGTTCATCCACAATCGAAACCGAAAGTGGAACTTGACAAGAAAATCTTTGAAATTGCGGCGACGCCTCACGTCGCTCACAAAAAACATAGCGACGCGATGATTTTTTTGAAAGTAGACCATGTTCATATCTACCTTGAGAAGTAACTTTAAGATCCCCCAATTAAACAATATAGCCGTAAAGAATATAATTCTAAAAAACAGAGTGTCTTTGAGCACGTCTTTGACGACGCGTAGCGTCTCTTGTTAAATAGTTAATATAATAATGATTAGAGTTTCTCCGTTGGACATTCATACTCTATACATAAAACATGTTAATGCTTGCCTTGCATTAATGGTTAGCCGAGGAAACATGTTTTAATGTTGGCGTGATGACGAGCTATCTGAATACAACAAGCTATGCCATACATTGAGACCAGTGTGTTATCTACCAGTGTAAGCAACGCTACTTCCATCGATTGGCGTGGCGTACGAAGTAACGTTGTAGCTTCGAATACTTGAGGTCTGGGGTTCGAGACCCGGTACACCCACTCTTTTTTAATCCATAATAGAACTCCAGTTCGTCCAACGTATAGACAACTAGATAAAATAACTTTAAATTATTGTGCCAAGAAGAAGTGGTTGTTATTTGCGTTCTGACATAAAACCTACCCATACCCATATGGATACGTACACTCCCGTTGCATGCACTGTCTTCCCTTTACGTTCATTACACACAACGAAATAGTGTGACATGCGTCGTTTTCGTTACAATATTCTCTTGAGAATTACTTGAGAATTGAGAATCACAACAAAATTGTAGTATTTTAATATTACTATTAACAAGCAGAAGGTGACTGTTACTATCCACGATTTACTTTACGTATGGTGTACATACAAATTATGACATGTTTGTTTATAGCCAACTTCAGTTTTATGGATAATCTACGGATATAGCAATTCTAATATAAGTATGCCCTGACTTGACATCGAACACAGATCTGCGGCATTGCACGCCATTGCTCTTCCCACTTGAGCTACCGGGACGACATAAACTAACTTCTATTAAATTGATTAATTTGTTGTTGTATTGTTGACACATCGAACAGTGGACTGCATATACCGCAAAAATGTTTTACGTTTTGTAATTATATTTTAAAGTAAAAATTAATATATTCTCTTTGTATATACTCTCGATTCGTAATATCCTCGAATACAATAATCATATAAGCAAGTTGTGTTTGTTAAATTTTATCTTATTGGTAATCTACTTTGAAGAAATGTCATGTGTTTCATCACTTGTAAAAAAGAAGTAGAACACTTCAGATTAATTGGATGATTGATATAATTTAATTAAATAAAAATACAAAATTTGTATTTTTATTTAAGTAAATACATTTAATGTGTTCATATTTACGAAGTTGTCAACTAATTTAGTAGAAGATGAACATTAAAAAAAGAGGAAAATTCCCTTTTAAATACGTATTAACATTTGTTTATTGATAATTCGCCAAGACTAATGCCGTGTATAGTGGGGAAGGGGCTTGGGGGCTTCAGCCGAGTCAATTCCCCCTTAGCCTCCCCTGAAATCCCGTCGTTTAATTAAATTATTACATTTTAATATAATTAAATAAACATATGATCACAACCATTTTTTATATACCAACCACTAACCATTTTTAATATATAATATTAATTTGTAAAGTACAAGACCAACCCTCATTTAAACCTTGGACAAATTTGGAAGGTGACGATATTTCAGGTCTTCTTACATTTTTTTTTTTTTACCACCAGTGAAAATCGCGACGATGAGTGAGTGCTTAATTTATGAAGAAGCATTCATGTCATGGTTAACATGCGCTACACAGGATTCAAATCTGAATGCCAGAACCGCGGTTTACTACTCTAACGACAAGCCGTCAATGACCGCCTATCGTTGGCTTTGGTTCATTTTACATGCATATGATTTACCATGAAAAAGCATAGTAATATTATCTGAATATTTTAACTCCAAGTAATGTGCGCGTGGTAAATTAAAGGTTGCTCTTCTTGTGTTATTAAGTACATAATCGAAATAATCAAATCACTTACCGATACATATTCATAACAAAAATATGCTGTCTGCGCTGTGTATTATACCGAAATGGACGTAAGCGCAAATTTGTTATAACTAGAGTTTTTGTATGTGTCGTTTATCTTGATTTATTATCATTAATAATTCGTGAAGCAATAAGAACCTGGAATACACGAATATTACTTTTAATATTACTGAATAGAATAGACATTTAATAAATAAATAAAATAAAATGTGTAAACCAATTGGGTGTGATAACGTGAACATGCTGCTTGTGTGGAGACATCATTGTAAATAAATCACTGTATTGTTAACCTACATCAGTATAAGAATACTTATTACTACCTAGTAAAGTTACGGTGAAAACTAAAATACTGGGAGATTGAGATATCTATTTTCTCCACATCTAAATAATACTTGTGTCAATTGTGATTGAGTGACAACGTCATTTGACGTTATCAGGAGTGGACCACCTGACAGCACAAAATGTATAATACGTGATATATATACGCAAACAGGTAACATTAACAAGCAACCGCTCGCAATCGGTGATGATGACGGGGCGATGGTGAGGGGGGGGAAGGGGGGGTGACCCTTGGCGGCACGGTAGGTTAAGCGCAAGAACGGCACATCAATATTCTTGGCAGGCGGTCTGAGTCGAACGTTTTCAGGTCCGACAATATACACAGTATACCTGACCGCAGATATCCTGCTGCGCCTTAATGCAAAGAAAACTCTAATGCGCGAAAGTTCTATTGCGCGAAAACTCTAGTCCGCGAAAACTCTAGTGCGCGAATAGCCTATTGCGCGAAATTTCTAGTAAGCGAAACCTTAGGTGCGCGAAGAGTCTAGTCCGCGAACACCTTAATGCGCGAAAAATCTGTTGCGCGAAAACTCTAGTCCGCGAAAACTCTAGTGCGCGAATAGCCTATTGCGCGAAATTTCCAGTAAGCGAAACCTTAAGTGCGCGAAAAGTCTAGTGCGCGAAATATCTAGTTAGCGAATCTTCTAATGCGCGAATACTCTAGTGAGCGAAAGTTCTATTGCGCGAATGATCGGGTGCGCGAATTTCGCTAACTAGAACTTTCGCGCACTTAAATTTTCGCTCAATAGCTATGCAGCCTGGCATTCGCCGGGAAAACCTTCAGTCAGGACTGCCAATGGCCGGTATCGAATCGGCGACCTCCCGAATTAAAATATCGCGTCCTCCCGCTGAGCCACCTGTATCGGTTGCGGAAAATTACCTGGATAATAATAATAAATAATTAGTTGTGTCCAGAAATTTTTGTATTCTGATGAATCTAATCCTGGCCAAATAGCATATATTTCTGCTTAAATGGAAGTGTTAGTAATGTTCATATGTGAATTTTTTTGTAAAGTGTCGACCGCTCACACAATGTGCTTGGGGAATATTACAATTAAGTCATTCCTTATTATGTTTGTAAATTTTATAGAATTATTACATAACAACAAATTGTAATAAGTAAATAGATGTAATCTGGTGAGGTGCGCTCAAAAACATGTTTGACCGAGAGCAGATGCCGAGGGTATATTGTAATGGTATAGCCGTGTATTTGCAATGAAACTTATTATTTCTGCTAATAACACAGATTCTTAAAACTAACTCTATTGTCACTATAACTAAAAATTTAAAAGTATATTATAATACTAAACTAAACTAGAGTGATAAGTATAAAGTAGGTGACTGCAGCTCGTGATGTGAGTTATTGGTAAGATTACCAGTATGGTCTTCTTCTATGGTCTTCGTTTACATTCAAATTTTAAAACAAACAGCCTTCGAACTATTTGTAGGCATTTCTGAATGTACAAATTTTCTAAAAAAAATCACAAAACTGCACAAGTGAATTAAGTTTATAATTATTATGTGGTTACACCGTCGCCCTCAGATTTGGTTGTCTGTGTTGTCGCCACAGCAATGTCGCCCGCCTGGTGAACGATGCCGTACGGGCGTAGGTGGTACAGGAGATAGTCCATCACATACATCTGACTGGCTGAGACGTAGTGGAAGGAGACGGCGCTATCAGAGCAACACTCCATGCCCTCTTTCACACTGTATGGTAACAAAAATACAACACTCTTTATTGTCAGTTGGCCCAGACAGTCACATGCGTTGGTGGTACAGGAGATAGTCCATCACATACATCTGACTGGCTGAGACGTAGTGGAAGGAGACGGCGCTATCAGAGCAACACTCCATGCCCTCTTTCACACTGTATGGTAACAACAATACAACACTCTTTATTGTCAGTTGGCCCAGACAGTCACATGCGTTGGTGGTACAGGAGATAGTCCATCACATACATCTGACTGGCTGAGACGTACTGGAAGGAGACGGCGCTATCAGAGCAACACTCCATGCCCTCTTTCACACTGTATGGTAACAACAATACAACACTCTTTATTGTCAGTTGGCCCAGACAGTCACATGCGTTGGTGGTACAGGAGATAGTCCATCACATACATCGGACTGGCTGAGACGTAGTGGAAGGAGACGGCGCTATCAGAGCAACACTCCATGCCCTCTTTCACACTGTATGGTAACAACAATACAACACTCTTTATTGTCAGTTGGCCCAGACAGTCACATGCGTTGGTGGTACAGGAGATAGTCCATCACATACATCTGACTGGCTGAGACGTAGTGGAAGGAGACGGCGCTATCAGAGCAACACTCCATGCCCTCTTTCACACTGTATGGTAACAACAATACAACACTCTTTATTGTCAGTTGGCCCAGACAGTCACATGCGTTGGTGGTACAGGAGATAGTCCATCACATACATCTGACTGGCTGAGACGTAGTGGAAGGAGACGGCGCTATCAGAGCAACACTCCATGCCCTCTTTCACACTGTATGGTAACAACAATACAACACTCTTTATTGTCAGTTGGCCCAGACAGTCACATGCGTAGGTGGTACAGGAGATAGTCCATCACATACATCTGACTGGCTGAGACGTAGTGGAAGGAGACGGCGCTATCAGAGCAACACTCCATGCCCTCTTTCACACTGTATGGTAACAACAATACAACACTCTTTATTGTAAGTTGGTTAAAGCTGTTGTATCTACGTAACAGGGTTCAATGGTCCAATACTTTCGTCAAAGTTATTGAAATCAAGTACCAAAAAGCATCAATAAACAGTTATGATATTATTGAAATGTTAACCAAACTGTATTCGATTCGCCTTTGTTCTTTAGTTCAATCAGTTCACGAAGGCTGAGTGCATGAGCCGTATAATGTTGGCATTGAATGATAATGACAGTGTAAAAAACGTTTAGCCAAATAATTGCACAACTAATTTGTAATTCGTAGTCTTATAGGGATATGAATACCCTGATAAGTAAACCATGAGCACAGATATAAGGTTGAATTAGATATCTATGCTATCAGCATACAAGGTAAAATAAAATATAATTTTGTTTTTGCCTACATTCCGTCCTTGAATATTTTATTATAAGATTGAATTGTTTGTATATTTTGTAAATCTCTTGTATTACTTATCTGATCGATAGTCAATAGGAATATATTTAATAATATGGAAATGATTTCTGTTGCCAAAAAAACAAAAATTGAATTAGCCTTCAAATCAGTAAAATGAAATTTTGATTTTAACTCGTTTTTAACATGAATCGTTCCACATAGATCAAAACACAATTTGGCCAACCATTAAATATAATATTTTTCCTCAAAAAAAGCCGCTATATACACCGAGACATGACCTTGGAAGCACGACCGAGGTCACTTGACGTACCTGAAGTAGGATATGTTCGGGTACCACGGGTGAAATGACGTTATCAGATTAGGCACCAATTGGCTTTCAGGGTTGAAAAAGAAGAAGCGACCACGACCAAAAGTGTCGTGAGAATCTCCAGCCTGGATGCCGACATTTTCCAAGCAGTAGCCTTGAAACAAATACAAACACACAACATTGAAACACGCTGGGCTCACTTCAAATGCAGCAAATTATTTGTTGTAGGAAACCTACCCAGGGACATTCCGTGTCCCTAACTAGGTAAAGTGGTATATTTTAACTAGTTGCGAAGAAATGTCCAAGGGCAGATAGTTTGACTCAATTGAAGCATTCAGAGTGAGGACAATATCGGGAAAAACATCAGTTAAGGATTGCCGGTGTTATTTAAAGGAACTAAACCGGACTCAATGGTTGAAGTGTGGGATGGGCTGATTTGAGCCCCAGCGTTGCCACAATAGCTTACCGGGCGGGCGCAACACACTCTGGCCCCGCAAAGACTACCGCGACCAACCGACGGCTCATCACCATACTTGCAATGGTCTTCGGGGTGGGTTTCAACGGGTCCCCTCGCCCCCCTGCTACCCGCCCGCGCCCATGGTCGAGCTAGTGCTTTCCACATTTCTGACATGTGTTTGGTACTTTCATATAAACCAGACAATCAAGCCCAGCCCACCCAATAAAACAATTTCCGTTTTAGTTCCTTCTAAGGGTGAACACAGTAATCGCTGGTATCGAACCGACGACCTCCCGAATTAGAGCCTTGTTTGCTACAGCCATATCAGTCGCTCAGGTCTAATCATATATATATATATATACAAAACATCACTCTCTTGTTGTTGGCATAAAGGAATCGTTATTGTAATCGTCGGGGGGGGGGGGGGGGTGGGGGTGGGGGGGGTTGTTGAAATATAATTAACAAACCATTACCGCGTTCGAATTGTGTAGTAAGAAGCAACATAAGAATCAAGTACGTTCACGATTTCCGGATTACGATTACAAGGACGATGCATTTAGTTGTGGTTGAGCCTTAATCCCAAAACAAACCCCATAATGGTAACCTACCTAGTTCCAAGTCGTCTCCCGCATGGGGCTTCGGCGCACACTTGCTGGGGTCAGGGAGCCCTTGGAGCACTACTTGTTTCTAGGCCTCCTTGCTAAGAACATGGCCGGCCTAGCTTCACTCATGTAACCCTGCATGCACCTACCTAGTTCTATGTCGTCTGTTGAATAGTGCCCTGGCGCACACTTGCTGGGGTCAGGGAGCCCTTGGAGCACTACTTGTTTCAAGGCCTCCTTGCTAAGAACATTGCCGGCCTAGCTTCACTCATGTAACCCTGCATGGACCTACCTAGTTCTATGTCGTCTGTTGAATAGTGCCCTGGCGCACACTTGCTGGGGTCAGGGAGCCCTTGGAGGACTACTTGTTTCAAGGCCTCCTTGCTAAGAACATTGCCGGCCTAGCTTCACTCATGTAACCCTGCATGCACCTACCTAGTTCTATGTCGTCTGTTGAATAGTGCCCTGGCGCACACTTGCTGGGGTCAGGGAGCCCTTGGAGGACTACTTGTTTCAAGGCCTCCTTGCTAAGAACATCGCCGGCCTAGCTTCACTCATGTAACCCTGCATGGACCTACCTAGTTCTATGTCGTCTGTTGAATAGTGCCCTGGCGCACACTTGCTGGGGTCAGGGAGCCCTTGGAGCACTACTTGTTTCAAGGCCTCCTTGCTAAGAACATGGGCGGCCTAGCTTCACTCATGTAACCCTGCATGGACCTACCTAGTTCTATGTCGTCTGTTGAATAGTGCCCCGGCGCACACTTGCTGGGGTCAGGGAGCCCTTGGAGCACTACTTGTTTCAAGGCCTCCTTGCTAAGAACATCGCCGGCCTAGCTTCACTCATGTAACCCTGCATGGACCTACCTAGTTCTATGTCGTCTGTTGAATAGTGCCCTGGCGCACACTTGCTGGGGTCAGGGAGCCCTTGGAGCACTACTTGTTTCAAGGTCTCCTTGCTAAGAACATCGCCGGCCTAGCTTCACTCATGTACCCCTGCATGGACCTACCTAGTTCTATGTCGTCTGTTGAATAGTGCCCCGGCGCACACTTGCTGGGGTCAGGGAGCCCTTGGAGCACTACTTGTTTCAAGGCCTCCTTGCTAAGAACATGGCCGGCCTAGCTTCACTCATGTAACCCTGCATGGACCTACCTACCTAGTGCTATGTCGTCTGTTGAATAGTGCCCTGGCGCACACTTGCTGGGGTCAGGGAGCCCTTGGAGGACTACTTGTTTCAAGGCCTCCTTGCTAAGAACATGGCCGGCCTAGCTTCACTCATGTAACCCTGCATGGACCTACCTAGTTCTATGTCGTCTGTTGAATAGTGCCCTGGCGCACACTTGCTGGGGTCAGGGAGCCCTTGGAGCACTACTTGTTTCAAGGCTAACATTGCCGGCCTAGCTTCACTCATGTAACCCTGCATGGACCTACCTAGTTCTATGTCGTCTGTTGAATAGTGCCCCGGCGCACACTTGCTGGGGTCAGGGAGCCCTTGGAGCACTACTTGTTTCAAGGCCTCCTTGCTAAGAACATCGCCGGCCTAGCTTCACTCATGTAACCCTGCATGGACCTACCTAGTTCTATGTCGTCTGTTGAATAGTGCCCTGGCGCACACTTGCTGGGGTCAGGGAGCCCTTGGAGCACTACTTGTTTCAAGGCCTCCTTGCTAAGAACATCGCCGGCCTAGCTTCACTCATGTAACCCTGCATGGACCTACCTAGTTCTATGTCGTCTGTTGAATAGTGCCCTGGCGCACACTTGCTGGGGTCAGGGAGCCCTTGGAGCACTACTTGTTTCAAGGCCTCCTTGCTAAGAACATCGCCGGCCTAGCTTCACTCATGTAACCCTGCATGGACCTACCTAGTTCTATGTCGTCTGTTGAATAAAGCCCTGGCGCACACTTGCTGGGGTCAGGGAGCCCTTGGAGCACTACTTGTTTCAAGGCCTCCTTGCTAAGAACATCGCCGGCCTAGCTTCACTCATGTAACCCTGCATGCACCTACCTAGTTCTATGTCGTCTGTTGAATAGTGCCCTGGCGCACACTTGCTGGGGTCAGGGAGCCCTTGGAGCACTACTTGTTTCAAGGCCTCCTTGCTAAGAACATCGCCGGCCTAGCTTCACTCATGTAACCCTGCATGGACCTACCTAGTTCTATGTCGTCTGTTGAATAGTGCCCTGGCGCACACTTGCTGGGGTCAGGGAGCCCTTGGAGCACTACTTGTTTCAAGGCCTCCTTGCTAAGAACATCGCCGGCCTAGCTTCACTCATGTAACCCTGCATGCACCTACCTAGTTCTATGTCGTCTGTTGAATAGTGCCCTGGCGCACACTTGCTGGGGTCAGGGAGCCCTTGGAGCACTACTTGTTTCAAGGCCTCCTTGCTAAGAACATCGCCGGCCTAGCTTCACTCATGTAACCCTGCATGGACCTACCTAGTTCTATGTCGTCTGTTGAATAAAGCCCTGGCGCACACTTGCTGGGGTCAGGGAGCCCTTGGAGCACTACTTGTTTCAAGGCCTCCTTGCTAAGAACATTGCCGGCCTAGCTTCACTCATGTAACCCTGCATGGACCTACCTACCTAGTGCTATGTCGTCTGTTGTATAGTGCCCTGGCGCACACTTGCTGGGGTCAGGGAGCCCTTGGAGCACTACTTGTTTCAAGGCCTCCTTGCTAAGAACATTGCCGGCCTAGCTTCACTCATGTAACTCTGCATGGACCTACCTAGTTCTATGTCGTCTGTTGAATAGTGCCCTGGCGCACACTTGCTGGGGTCAGGGAGCCCTTGGAGGACTACTTGTTTCTAGGCCTCCTTGCTAAGAACATGGGCGGCCTAGCTTCACTCATGTAACTCTGCATGGACCTACCTAGTTCTATGTCGTCTGTTGAATAGTGCCCTGGCGAACACTTGCTGGGGTCAGGGAGCCCTTGGAGCACTACTTGTTTCAAGGCCTCCTTGCTAAGAACATGGCCGGCCTAGCTTCACTCATGTAACCCTGCATGGACCTACCTAGTTCTATGTCGTCTGTTGAATAGTGCCCTGGCGCACACTTGCTGGGGTCAGGGAGCCCTTGGAGCACTACTTGTTTCTAGGCCTCCTTGCTAAGAACATGGCCGGCCTAGCTTCACTCATGTTACCCTGCATGGACCTACCTAGTTCTATGTCGTCTGTTGAATAGTGCCCTGGCACACACTTGCTGGGGTCAGGGAGCCCTTGGAGCACTACTTGTTTGAAGGCCTCCTTGCTAAGAACATGGCCGGCCTAGCTCACTCATGTAACCCTGCATGGACCTACCTAGTTCTATGTCGTCTGTTGAATAGTGCCCTGGCGCACACTTGCTGGGGTCAGGGAGCCCTTGGAGCACTAATTGTTTCAAGGCCTCCTTGCTAAGAACATGGCCGGCCTAGCTTCACTCATGTAACCCTGCATGGACCTACCTAGTTCTATGTCGTCTGTTGAAAAGTGCCCTGGCGTACACTTGCTGGGGTCAGGGAGCCCTTGGAGCACTACTTGTTTCTATGCCTCCTTGCTAAGAACATCGCCGGCCTAGTTTCACTCATGTAACCCTGCATGGACCTACCTAGTTCTATGTCGTCTGTTGAATAGTGCCCTGGCGCACACTTGCTGGGGTCAGGGAGCCCTTGGAGCACTACTTGTTTCAAGGCCTCCTTGCTAAGAACATGGCCGGCCTAGCTTCACTCATGTAACCCTGCATGGACCTACCTAGTTCTATGTCGTCTGTTGAATAGTGCCCTGGCGCACACTTGCTGGGGTCAGGGAGCCCTTGGAGCACTACTTGTTTCAAGGCCTCCTTGCTAAGAACATGGCCGGCCTAGCTTCACTCATGTAACCCTGCATGGACCTACCTAGTTCTATGTCGTCTGTTGAATAGTGCCCTGGCACACACTTGCTGGGGTCAGGGAGCCCTTGGAGCACTACTTGTTTCAAGGCCTCCTTGCTAAGAACATGGCCGGTCTAGCTTCACTTATGTTACCCTGCATGGACCTACCTAGTTCTATGTCGTCTGTTGAATAGTGCCCTGGCACACACTTGCTGGGGTCAGGGAGCCCTTGGAGCACTACTTGTTTCAAGGCCTCCTTGCTAAGAACATGGCCGGTCTAGCTTCACTCATGTAACCCTGCATGGACCTACCTAGTTCTATGTCGTCTGTTGAATAGTGCCCTGGCACACACTTGCTGGGGTCAGGGAGCCCTTGGAGCACTACTTGTTTCAAGGCCTCCTTGCTAAGAACATTGCCGGCCTAGCTTCACTCATGTAACCCTGCATGGACCTACCTACCTAGTGCTATGTCGTCTGTTGAATAGTGCCCTGGCGCACACTTGCTGGGGTCAGGGAGCCCTTGGAGCACTACTTGTTTCAAGGCCTCCTTGCTAAGAACATGGCCGGCCTAGCTTCACTCATGTAACCCTGCATGGACCTACCTAGTTCAATGTCGTCTGTTGAATAGTGCCCTGGCGTACACTTGCTGGGGTCAGGGAGCCCTTGGAGCACTAATTGTTTCAAGGCCTCCTTGCTAAGAACATGGCCGGCCTAGCTTCACTCATGTAACCCTGCACGGACCTACCTAGTTCAATGTCGTCTGTTGAATAGTGCCCTGGCGCACACTTGCTGGGGTCAGGGAGCCCTTGGAGCACTACTTGTTTCAAGGCCTCCTTGCTAAGAACATGGCCGGCACCCCCCGTGGGGTAACCATCTCTGTTCTTGTCCTTGAAACGACAGCCGAAGTAGATGGGGTCGGTGGTGTTGTACGCTGACAACATGTAGCGGAGGTTCTCCACTATCACATACCTGCAGGAACATGTTGGATACATTATACACAATGTTTTACGGGATCTATAGTGGCCGCCACTTATAGTCGGAACCAAACCGGAAGCTGAAGACGGAGAATGGATTCAACGCGCGCGATTTGAAAACTGGCCTTCGTGTCGCCCATTGACCATACCTTCCTTGAAAAGACGTGTGCGTTACGGTGCATCGCCTCCCCCCCATAATATTGACAGAAAGGGAGATGCGACAACACATCTTTGCTAGAAGCGCATCTTATCAAGGAAGTATTCTAATTGGTTGGTCAGGTAGTGCCCCTCATCCCTCGCAACCCTTCGCCGACCGACGTGACCACGTACAGCGCACAATTAAGAACACTATTTTGAAACAATCGCACAAGCAAACCCAACCCACCTCCTAAAGTCGCTTCCGGTTTGGTTGCGACCAAAAGTGGCGGCAACTATACAAGTCCTCTAGCCAGTCTGTTAAGTGAGTTCTCGAGTGAGTCGAGCTCTGTGGTTTGATGTTGTTGTTTCTAGTTTGCCCTAGTTTTGCCGTAAATTGGCTGGTTTACAAAACCACAGGGCACTTTGCTGTTAGATATTTGAATGTTTAGTACCATGTTTTGAAATGTAATCTTGTTTGGTTTTTATCGTGAAACTACCCTTCCCCGTCAACTGTGGCCCGTGGATTAATAGAGTTGATGTTACTAACGTGTCGTCGTCAGCCTTCAGAAACCAATCAGCGTCGTCCAGGTGATGGGCATAGACATACTGCATAGTGAGTTTCGCCCTCTGCCACAGGGTTTCACGGTCAGTCGACACGTTCAGATTCACTGTTCCTGTATCAGGGGAGAGTGTAATATGGAATACATGTATACATTATCCAGGTGATGGGCACAGACATACTGCATAGTGAGTTTCGCCCTCTGCCAAAGGGTCAGTCGACACGTTCAGATTCACTGTTCCTGTATCAGGGGAGAGTGTAATATGGAATACATGTATACATTATCCAGGTGATGGGCATAGACATACTGCATAGTGAGTTTCGCCCTCTGCCACAGGGTCAGTCGACACGTTCAGATTCACTGTTCCTGTATCAGGGGAGAGTGTAATATGGAATACATGTATACATTATCCAGGTGATGGGCACAGACATACTGCATAGTGAGTTTCGCCCTCTGCCACAGGGTTTCACGGTTAGTCGACACGTTCAGATTCACTGTTCCTGTATCAGGGGAGAGTGTAATATGGAATACATGTATACATTATCCAGGTGACGGGCATAGACATACTGCATAGTGAGTTTCGCCCTCTGCCACAGGGTCAGACGACACGTTCAGATTCACTGTTCCTGTATCAGGGGAGAGTGTAATATGGAATACATGTATACATTATCCAGGTGATGGGCATAGACATACTGCATAGTGAGTTTCGCCCTCTGCCACAGGGTCAGTCGACACGTTCAGATTCACTGTTCCTGTATCAGGGGAGAGTGTAATATGGAATACATGTATACATTATCCAGGTGATGGGCACAGACATACTGCATAGTGAGTTTCGCCCTCTGCCACAGGGTTTCACGGTTAGTCGACACGTTCAGATTCACTGTTCCTGTATCAGGGGAGAGTGTAATATGGAATACATGTATACATTATCCAGGTGATGGGCACAGACATACTGCATAGTGAGTTTCGCCCTCTGCCACAGGGTCAGTCGACACGTTCAGATTCACTGTTCCTGTATCAGGGGAGAGTGTAATATGGAATACATGTATACATTATCCAGGTGATGGGCATAGACATACTGCATAGTGAGTTTCGCCCTCTGCCACAGGGTCAGTCGACACGTTCAGATTCACTGTTCCTGTATCAGGGGAGAGTGTAATATGGAATACATGTATACATTATCCAGGTGATGGGCACAGACATACTGCATAGTGAGTTTCGCCCTCTGCCACAGGGTTTCACGGTCAGTCGACACGTTCAGATTCACTGTTCCTGTATCAGGGGAGAGTGTTATATGGAATACATGTATACATTATCCAGGTGATGGGCACAGACATACTGCATAGTGAGTTTCGCCCTCTGCCACAGGGTCAGTCGACACGTTCAGATTCACTGTTCCTGTATCAGGGGAGAGTGTAATATGGAATACATGTATACATTATCCAGGTGATGGGCACAGACATACTGCATAGTGAGTTTCGCCCTCTGCCACAGGGTTTCACGGTCAGACGACACGTTCAGATTCACTGTTCCTGTATCAGGGGATAGTGTAATATGGAATACATGTATACATTATCCAGGTGATGGGCATAGACATACTGCATAGTGAGTTTCACCCTCTGCCACAGGGTCAGTCGACACGTTCAGATTCACTGTTCCTGTATCAGGGGAGAGTGTAATATGGAATACATGTATACATTATCCAGGTGATGGGCACAGACATACTGCATAGTGAGTTTCGCCCTCTGCCACAGGGTTTCACGGTCAGACGACACGTTCAGATTCACTGTTCCTGTATCAGGGGATAGTGTAATATGGAATACATGTATACATTATCCAGGTGATGGGCATAGACATACTGCATAGTGAGTTTCGCCCTCTGCCACAGGGTCAGACGACACGTTCAGATTCACTGTTCCTGTACCAGGGGAGAGTGTAATATGGAATACATGTATACATTATCCAGGTGACGGGCATAGACATACTGCATAGTGAGTTTCGCCCTCTGCCACAGGGTCAGTCGACACGTTCAGATTCACTGTTCCTGTATCAGGGGAGAGTGTAATATGGAATACATGTATACATTATCCAGGTGATGGGCACAGACATACTGCATAGTGAGTTTCGCCCTCTGCCACAGGGTCAGTCGACACGTTCAGATTCACTGTTCCTGTATCAGGGGAGAGTGTAATATGGAATACATGTATACATTATCCAGGTGATGGGCATAGACATACTGCATAGTGAGTTTCACCCTCTGCCACAGGGTCAGTCGACACGTTCAGATTCACTGTTCCTGTATCAGGGGAGAGTGTAATATGGAATACATGTATACATTATCCAGGTGACGGGCATAGACATACTGCATAGTGAGTTTCGCCCTCTGCCACAGGGTCAGTCGACACGTTCAGATTCACTGTTCCTTTATCAGGGGAGAGTGTAATATGGAATACATGTATACATTATCCAGGTGACGGGCATAGACATACTGCATAGTGAGTTTCGCCCTCTGCCACAGGGTTTCACGGTCAGACGACACGTTCAGATTCACTGTTCCTGTATCAGGGGAGAGTGTAATATGGAATACATGTATACATTATCCAGGTGATGGGCACAGACATACTGCATAGTGAGTTTCGCCCTCTGCCACAGGGTTTCACGGTTAGTCGACACGTTCAGATTCACTGTTCCTGTATCAGGGGAGAGTGTAATATGGAATACATGTATACATTATCCAGGTGATGGGCACAGACATACTGCATATCGATCTCCGCTCTGCAAGTCAGGCATATATATTTAAACATATTGATTATCATGGATGTAGTGGTAGCCTTGTTTACAAACAGTTGGTTTCTACCATACATTAAAAAATTGACGTTCAGTGGCAAACACAAGGTTTGTCATTCCCCTAGCGGAGCCTATTGGCCACTCAAAAGACACAAGATGCATTCTGGTGACAAGAAAATATTTGATATGAGGA
Source organism: Isoperla grammatica (assembly GCA_945910005.1). Taxonomy (NCBI): domain Eukaryota; kingdom Metazoa; phylum Arthropoda; class Insecta; order Plecoptera; family Perlodidae; genus Isoperla; species Isoperla grammatica. The sequence goes on along the minus strand of OX246748.1, from coordinate 40,455,583 downwards.
GGAGTTTCGTGATAATTGTTCATTCTTGTTATAATGTTTATACATCAATGGAGCAGATAAGGAGGTTCATTTGCAGCGCTATCTATAATATACCATTTTAAAAATGATCCAGGTGTCTATTCTTGTTTCTCCCCACGGTCATCTAAATCTTCAAGAACAACAATACACAACAATTAGAAATGTGAAATCAAGGTTATAATAGATGAAGATCTTGTGCCCATCAATGAACCTTGATATAACATTTGACAGCTCATGTTTGATTGTTTTACGTTGTTTTTTGTAACGATTTAGAGGGCCGTGCGAAGAACAAGAACAGATACATGTATCATTTTTAAAATGGTCTATTTGTCAGTCGGGTATTGTATTTTTACAATCTTTGAACTGCAATCTTTGAACTTCCAACCATTCTTGAATACACAGCCTTCTCGAATTTAATTCGTAATTTCAATCATTTGGCCGGTTTATATTGAGGCAGAGCCTTCTCGGACGTCGGTTCAAGCCGAGGTTCTATCGCGGATTGACCCATCGAGAAGGCTGTGCATTGAGGAAGTCAGCGCCCACTAAACTGCGCGTAATATTGTCACCATGACAACTACTCTTAGCGAGCGGGATAATGATTGTAGTTACCGAGCTCAGGGTCGTCGGAGGTGCTCATGAACAACAGAGTGTTGCATCTTTTGCCCCACGTGGCCTTCACGTGTCTCGCCTTGGATAGGTGGGTCTTGGGGTAGGTGTTGATCCAGCACAGGATGCGAACCTCCTTAGCCAGCTGTCTGGCTACCACGTCATTGTCTAGAGATCAGGACAAGCCACATTGTTGATCCTGCTTCAAGTAACGAATGTTGCAGTGTACAGTAGAATCCCAATATAGAGACAATCTAAGGGCGTTTGATGTCATTTGACGTCATACTGGGCTCAAGAGTTACAAGGAGAGCAACAGATTATACCCACCCGTGTACAAGGCCTTCTGGTCTCCGAGACGTGACAGAATCCTGGTCGGGCCAAGAGGTAGGGCCTTAGGCAGGGGTGGTAAGACCCTTCTTTCCATTCTTTCCACGGGGGGAGGCGTAGTCACAATTATAACCATCAGGAAGTTGGATAAGCAGAACCCGATACAGACGCCAATACTCAGTGCGACGGTGATCTTTCGTACAATCGGCGTACGCAGCATGTCTGTAGACAGACAGACAGACAGTCAGACAGACAGATAGACAGAAGCAGGCAGCCAGACTGACAGACACAGACAGACAGACAGACAGACAGATAGACAGAGGCAGGCAGACAGACAGGCAGATAGGGAGACAGTTGATGTAGGAAATAGATAGGCAGATAATTGAAAAGATAAACTTTTTTTGTATTTTTCACAGAAATGAGCTTAAATTGTTCCATTTCCTACCAACTTCACTTTGCAAAATATCTGTTACGGGAATTAGGTATATAAAGAAACAAATTAGACTGTATTTTGTTCTTCCATATTCTGCACTAATTGCAGAGAAGCTTTTATCCCTCTCAGGGGGGGGGGGGGGGGGCGGGGGAGGGGCACATTGGAGAAACAATCACGCTAATTGCTGAACGCGCAAATATTCCAACACCTGCAATTCATTATACATACATGATTATGTGGTTACTTTGCAGTCATGCATTCATGCATGCGTCATGCATTATGCAGTCAAGTTTTCTGTCACATGAGGGAATTTTAAATTAAGGTGAAGAGTCACAGTTGTTATACCACACAATGGACGCATAGGTTAGCCAGGTTAGCCAGTGACGGTGGTGTATAAAAATTATTGTAATCTCGATACCTTTTACGAGTCTGTTTGATATCAGGTAAATTAGGGTAGCTAGGAAGGAATGTCCGAGGGCTGATAGTATGGCTCAATCCCAGCATCCAAATTGTGCCTGAGGAAATCCTCGAATGAAACAATCCGCCAAGACAGTGGTGGGCCGGAATCGAACCGGCGACCTCCCGAATTAGAGCCACAATGTGACGAACATATAGTTTTTAGACTTATACATATACATATATATATATATATATATATATATATATATATATATATATATATAAACGAATGTTTGTGTGAATGTGTGTATGTGTGAATATCCTATATACATTACTACACCATTCATCCGATTGCGATGAAACTTTGGTGAGTTGTTGTGCGCACGCCCGCGATGGTTTCTGGATGATAACCACCCCGTCCCACCCCCCCCCCCCCCCTCACTCCCCACCCTCACAACCACCCCTCACTCCCCACCCTCACTGAGACAACAACATCGTGAGTTAGTGTATGCACGCCTAGTAAGGTTTCAGAATGACCACCAACCCCCCCCCCCCCTCCCCCCCCCCAACCCCACTGAGACACAAACATGCAATAATGCTATTCTAACTAAACCATTCCGCCGTTTGCGAAACAATTTTGGTGAATTAGTGTATGCATGCCCGCTAAGGTTTCCGAATTATTAGAACCCCCCCTCACCACTTACCCCCCCCACCTTCACTGAGCTACCAACATGCAATAATGCGTTCTACTATTATTCATCCGATTGCAAAGTTTTCTGAATGAGTACAACCGCCGCCCCCCCCCCCCCCCCCCCCCACCCCACCCCTTTGTGAACCACCAGACGGAAAAATATATTGTGTGTAAAAAAGCACTTCAACAAACAGAATTAAAACATAAATACTTTACTTCTTTCGGTGGCATTGCTACGCATGCCGGGTTTGCTAGTTTATGGAAAAATTACAACATGAATAATTGTCGACAAACACAAATATTACTCAGAGTTCTTAAAAATGTTAAAAAATGTTCATATAATTCAGATTAAAATCAAATTGTACTTATTATTACCCAAAGTATAAGTATGTCTACTTTGTTATCGAAAAAAATAGGTACAGAACAATCTTAGTTTCTAAGTTGAAAATGTGCTCTTAGTTCTTTGTCACCCACGCTTCTATATGTTAATGCTATTTTACTCTTAGTCGAATCTCTGTATGAGTAAGCATTAGTCTTTGTACAGTTTATTAGTAATATAGTATTACTATGTATATATATATATATATATGTGAAATCCAGAAATTAAAAAACCAACCCCGACTGGGAATCGAACCCAGGTCTCCCACTTGTCGGGTGGGCGCCATAACCCCTAGACCACCGGGACCGGTAATTCAATGACTGGATGTAGTGCATTAAGATAGTATGTGGCGGTGGACTACATCAAGAGTGTTCTTGAAAAATATTCATATATATATGTTGGAGAGGGTTTTTGGGTATAAGTCCACGTTTTGTGAGGAGGTTGTTTTTTCACATACCTTCTTTCACAACGTTTCGCCGACAAATGTTGCGGCATCATCAGGTGACAGGTCCGGGTCGCGTGTGTTGTCGTCGCGAACGCCTGGGCTCGACGAAAAAAAAACCTCCTCACAAAACGTGGACTAATACCCAAAAAACCCTCTCCAACATCTCAGTTTGTCTACGAAAATTTACGTCTCAACATATATATATATATATATTCTTCGTTTCTTGTATTGTTGTAGTTAAAATCTGTATCATTCAAAGTTTAAATTTTGTATAATTGGTAGTACCTACTTTAGCGTAACATTATGTTTTTTTATTTTTTCCCCAAAAAAGCCTAAATTTCCGGACCATTGTGGAAAAGCAAAAAACCCTATTATTCCACCAATAAAAACCCAATACATACCACATGACCGACAAGTAAAAGTATTCCGACAAACGAACGCACACATTACCTGAGATCAAACATAATAAATTGTGGATTACCTAGACTTCTTGCAAGGTAACAGCAGCCAAGTAAATGGACTTCCAATAATGTTTAGAAAGTGATTTCGTCTAACTTACTGTCGCCGTATAGAAATATTAGTAGAGTGAGTGCTCTGTCGGTGCATTCACGTCTAACTTACCGTCACCGTATAGAAACATTACTAGAGTGAGTGCTCTGTCGGTGCATTCACGTCTAACTTACACCGTATAGAAACATTACTAGAGTGAGTGCAATATCAGTGTATTCACAGCAAGCTTATTAAAATTGCATGTGATTAAAGAATGACTTTATAAATTTGGATTTTACATACGATTAACATAGTTTGAGTAATAGACCTTTTTCAGAATTGATCTAGGACCCTTAGATAAAATGAATCAAGGCCGTGTATGTTTAACTTAATTATTAACTTGATACAACAGTTCAGCATTTAACTTTGCTAAACGCTCTCCCGGGCTGGGCCCTCTAGAGCACATGAAGGAATCAAGGCAAAACGCGAAAGCCCGAGGGCTGGGGTGATAATACAAATTGAGTGCAGGGATGAATGAAGGTCCTGCTACAATGGAGACAGTGTGAACACACGAGAAGGAAACTGAATTGGTGCTCAGTTTGAGCGAGGAGGAGCCGTCACAGTCTAGGGCTGAACCATCCAGGGCCCAGGGCCCTTACTAGAGATTGGGACAGATCACGGCACCCGCCTCTTTTTTGCAGTCCGGGGAAGACGACTCTATATTTTAAAGGATAATAATGCACAAAAGTGAAAAATGCACCTTAACATAACATCAAATACCGTAATAGCGAAGCTATTCTTATAAGGTATTTGATAACATTTAAAAACTATAGTTGTTATTGTTGGTATTGTTGTCACTGATTTATCAAGGATTCTTAGATAGCAGTAATCACGGCCCTCTAGATCAGCCATGTGGTGGTTTTTTATTCGTACAATAATCGAATATGCACCAATGAAAGAAAGAATAAAAGATACAACAATGGAGTCCCCTAGCAACAGATTCTTTATCCACGCTGTGATGTCATAACCACCCTAATTGAGTCGTGATTGAGTTGTTTACAGTCATCCATACCTAGGAATCACACTACTGTACAATGTGCATGTCACACTACCATCACTTCAGTTTACAGTCATCCATACCTAGGAATCACACTACTGTACAATGTTCATGGCACACTACCATCACTTCCGTTTACAGTCATCCATACCTAGGAATCACACTACTGTACAATGTTCATGGCACACTACCATCACTTCAGTTTACAGTCATCCATACCTAGGAATCACACTACTGTACAATGTTCATGTCCCACTACCATCACTTCAGTTGACAGTCATCCATACCTAGGAATCACACTACTGTACAATGTTCATGTCACACTACCATCACTTCAGTTTACAGTCATCCATACCTAGGAATCACACTACTGTACAATGTTCATGGCACACTACCATCACTTCAGTTGACAGTCATCCATACCTAGGAATCACACTACTGTACAATGTTCATGTCACACTACCATCACTTCAGTTTACAGTCATCCATACCTAGGAATCACACTACTGTACAATGTTCATGTCACACTACCATCACTTCAGTTTACAGTCATCCATACCTAGGAATCACACTACTGTACAATGTTCATGTCACACTACCATCACTTCAGTTTACAGTCATCCATACCTAGGAATCACACTACTGTACAATGTTCATGTCACACTACCATCACTTCAGTTTACAGTCATCCATACCTAGGAATCACACTACTGTACAATGTTCATGGCACACTACCATCACTTCAGTTTACAGTCATCCATACCTAGGAATCACACTACTGTACAATGTTCATGTCACACTACCATCACTTCAGTTTACAGTCATCCATACCTAGGAATCACACTACTGTACAATGTTCATGTCACACTACCATCACTTCAGTTTACAGTCATCCATACCTAGGAATCACACTACCGTACAATGTTCATGTCACACTACCATCATTTCAGTTTACAGTCATCCATACCTAGGAATCACACTACTGTACCATGTTCATGTCACACTACAATCACTTCAGTTTACAGTCATCCATACCTAGGAATCACACTACTGTACAATGTGCATGTCACACTACCATCACTTCAGTTTACAGTCATCCATACCTAGGAATCACACTACTGTACAATGTTCATGTCACACTACCATCACTTCAGTTTACAGTCATCCATACCTAGGAATCACACTACTGTACAATGTTCATGTCACACTACCATCACTTCAGTTTACAGTCATCCATACCTAGGAATCACACTACTGTACCATGTTCATGGCACACTACCATCACTTCAGTTTACAGTCATCCATACCTAGGAATCACACTACTGTACCATGTTCATGTCACACTACCATCACTTCAGTTTACAGTCATCCATACCTAGGAATCACACTACCGTACAATGTTCATGGCACACTACCATCACTTCAGTTTACAGTCATCCATACCTAGGAATCACACTACTGTACAATGTTCATGTCACACTACCATCACTTCAGTTTACAGTCATCCATACCTAGGAATCACACTACTGTACAATGTTCATGTCACACTACCATCACTTCAGTTTACAGTCATCCATACCTAGGAATCACACTACTGTACAATGTTCATGTCACACTACCATCACTTCAGTTTACAGTCATCCATACCTAGGAATCACACTACTGTACCATGTTCATGTCACACTACCATCACTTCAGTTTACAGTCATCCATACCTAGGAATCACACTACCGTACAATGTTCATGGCACACTACCATCACTTCAGTTTACAGATATCCATACCTAGGAATCACACTACCGCACAATGTTCATGTCACACTACCATCACTTTAGTTTACAGTCATCCATACCTAGGAATCACACTACTGTACAATGTTCATGTCACACTACCATCACTTCAGTTTACAGTCATCCATACCTAGGAATCACACTACCGTACAATGTTCATGGCACACTACCATCACTTCAGTTTACAGTCATCCATACCTAGGAATCACACTACTGTACAATGTTCATGTCACACTACCATCACTTCAGTTGACAGTCATCCATACCTAGGAATCACACTACCGTACAATGTTCATGGCACACTACCATCACTTCAGTTTACAGTCATCCATACCTAGGAATCACACTACTGTACAATGTTCATGTCACACTACCATCACTTCAGTTTACAGTCATCCATACCTAGGAATCACACTACTGTACCATGTTCATGTCACACTACCATCACTTCAGTTTACAGTCATCCATACCTAGGAATCACACTACCGTACAATGTTCATGGCACACTACCATCACTTCAGTTTACAGTCATCCATACCTAGGAATCACACTACTGTACAATGTTCATGTCACACTACCATCACTTCAGTTTACAGTCATCCATACCTAGGAATCACACTACTGTACAATGTTCATGTCACACTACCACCTGCCCATGGACTGCTACCTTATCGTGGTGGGCAGGTTTGTTCGCTTTGATGATTCCTGGAGCTATGCTGGCGGAAGCGTATGCTTCTGGTAGGGCCACCCAAGCCGGACTGGTCGAGGAGGAGAAGTCAGACGAAGTGCAGTCCACACCCCAATCCCCTTTCCCCCCCACTGTCCAATTGAATATTTCTCCACCCACTTGGCCCTGCCCTCCCTTGCTGGACTCCCGTATGACGACTCACGCGACGTACAATGGATCTGATTCGGATGTGGTTTTATTCTTCATTATCATCTTTCTCATCTTCATTATCACCCGCTCATCGTCTCGATTAGCCATCGTTGCATAAATATGAGACGTTAAGCTCCATTAATCAATCAATCAATCACACTACCATCACTTCAGTTTACAGTTATCCATACCTAGGAATCACACTAATAATAATAATAATAATAATAATAATAATAATAATAATAATAATAATAATAATAATAATAATAATAATAATAATAATAATAATAATAATGTCTTTATTTTCTTAGTTGAAGAAAAAGGCGAATTTAAGCCGAGATGGCTTCTCTTACAATTGACCTTTACTAACCTAACTAAACTATATCTTACGACTAATTCACATATTATTTTATTATTATAAGCTGGCTTGATCTATAAAAGCATAATATTGTCATGAAACGATTGTTGTTATCGATCATCGTTTCGTTGATATCGATCTAGGGGTCGTGGCCGTGTGGTTTGTGTTTTTTATTTATTATTATTAGTGTTATTGTCTGGCTATGGCAACGGGTTGGGAGATGAAAGAGAGCTCGAGACACACAAAAACGAGACGCGCCGACTGCTGAGAATGGATCACGGGGACACAGCGTGGGTTCGTTGATAATTATTAGAGTGTTATCTTGTGTTCATTATCTGTGGCAAATCTACAATAAAGATCCCGTCATTGGCTACATGACAGATATGGTGGAGGCGCCGGGTAGGTTTTAACCGCGATAAGTTTGAACGTCAGTTTGGGATGTCTGTGTCATCACTTTTCTTCTGCTTTGGAGGTTGTTTGGCTTGTGGTCTAAGGAATATCTAGCGCATGTTTCGGGTCTCAGACGAGCGTACTTTTCGGCGTGTTCTTCGTGGTGTGGGAGTACTGGCGAACTTGTAAGCTGCAGACTGCCGAACGCTTGCTGGAGTACGCTAGAGTGACGCAGGGTGAGTCGAACCAGATTGCTGAGAAGGCTTTGTTGACACATTTTCCTCCTGATAGCCCTGTAGACGAGTTCGGTGGTGTATTAGTTGGTGTGCTTGGAGCGGAAACTGCTGTAGACAACATGCAGCCTCCACAGGTTGTGCCTATGAGGTTTCAGGCGGGGGCGGATGATGCCGATAGGTGGATGGCAGCGTTTGAGAGGGTGGCGAAAGCGAATGAATGGGTGGACGACAAGAAGCTGTCCATGTTGCCTTTGTATTTGTCAGGTACTCAGTTAACTTGGTATGACACTGTGGAGGCACGTGCAGCGGCGGGGGCACCTGCAGACGCTACAGCGCCGGAGCTTTTGCAGTGGGCGGATGTGAAAGCTCAATTCCTTCGTGTTTTTGGAAAACATAAGGGGGACATTCAATACTGGATACTCCTTTTAGGGCAGAGGCTTCAACGGCTGGGTGAGTCTTCCGAAGACTATATTTTCGACCGTCTTCGTTTGTGTGACAAGGTCGACATTAAGATGTCGAATACCGATAGGGTGCAGTGGTGTATCCGTGGTCTTCGACCAGACTTGGCAGAGGGGGTGGTAGGGAAGAGTTTCCCAACAGTCGATGCGTTATTGGACACACTTCAGCAAGTGGAAGCTGTTCGTAATGGTACGGTTGTAGGGGGTTTTCTTCCTCAAACGGTGGCGCCTATAGTGTCGTCAACGGACACGGATGTTTCGCAGTTGCTTGTTGTGGTTAGAGACTTGGCAAAGCAAGTATCGGCTCTGACTACCCGGTTGCATCAATTCGAATCCCAATCGGCTTCACAAGACAGTCGACCCGGTTCTTCAGGGGTAGTATATCACCGGACGAATCAACGGAATACAGGCGGCAGGCCTGTTTGTTTCTTTTGTGAAAAACAAGGGCACATTATTAGAGACTGTGTACAGTTTCAAGCCTCTAAGGCACAACATAGGGATCAAGATGGCCAGCAAGGGGGTGAGGAAGGGGTTGTTTCTGGGCATCGTCGAGTCGGGAAACTAATATCCCGACCGGACATGCAAGGGGCTTCGGTTGGGTATCGACAGTCACCTACAGGAAGGAAGAGAAAGTATAACGAATGTTCAGCATGGTGGGAACGGGACATTCATAGGAAAAAGTTTTTGAAGGAGTTTCCCTTATTATACGCTTCTTTTCTGGATGGTCCAGTTATCCCTTGCACAGATCACAGTCCTAAGTTAGCTGCTCAGTTGGTTGTCAAGGATGAGGGCGCTATATGTCGCGGGATGCGAGTTGTTGCTCGTCCAGAAATTAATAGTGATTGTGGTAGGGTAGATTGCCCCACAGAAATAACCTCCTTATCAACTCGTGGATGTGTTGTTCAGGAAGACATTGTGGTTATTCGGCCTACAGGAGCCTTAAGGATTCGGATACAATTCGGGGACGTAACGTTGAATACGTTGCTTGATTCAGGAGCAGGAGTATCGTGCATTAATGCGGCAAGAGTGCCTCATGTCCAGCTTAAGCCTATTGCAGGTTTGTTGCTGCGCACTGCTAACAACGCTTCTTTGCGAGTAGTGGGCAAAGTTGAAGGAGCTACAGTGTCTATTAGCGGTGTGTCGTTCTAAGCCGATTTTATTGCTGTGGATGGTTTGTCGGTGGATTGTATTTTAGGGAATGATTTCAGTGTGACGTATGGTGTCGTTATTGACTACAATCAGTTTAGTATATCGGCATGCAATGGCACAGATAATGTTCGAGTGTCATTTGCGAATGATGCTCTGTGCTATGATCTTGCACAAGAGGAGGCTGAATCAGCAAAGTTTTTAAATAACATTCAGGTTGACGAGGAAATAACTCTGGATCTCGTGGTGTCTAGGTCAATGTGTCCTGCTGCGGGTGCAATTACAGAGGTTCCATTTAAGGTTGATGGTGACATGTGGTCAACAAGAGAGACAGAAAAAATACTATGACACTGGCTATCGTCAGGTTGACTATGAGGTTGAAGATTATGTCAAGGTGTTCTTTCCTATTCGTAAAGTGGGCCAGGTTGATAAATTTCAGCATTGTTGGCTTGGACCGTATAAAATTGTGACCAAATTATCGGATTTGACGTACGAAGTTAAGATGAACAAGAAGGGAAAAATAATGACTGATGTCATACATGTTTCCCGTCTCAAAAAGTATTATGATCCGGCGGAATGGCAGCAACCCTGGCAAGATTTAGAATTGTTTTTATTTTTCAAGCGATAAGTGTTGAAGAGTGGATCGGGTCATCACATGGACGAGGTGGTTTTTGATCTGTAGTAGGGGTGTTTACACATTCTGAATGCTTTGCGTTATGCGTACGGCCAGTTCAACCACCTTTCACATGTGTATTGACCGCCGATCGACCAAATTGCTACACTTGGCATTTGCGAAATTTCTACGTTACGGAGTGTTTCGACGAGTTAATTTCAATCTCCAGGAACTTATCGCCTACAATGTGGCAATATTGTATTGTTGTAGTTGCAAACCAGACACGAAAAAAAAAATCGAGGGCGATTTTTGTCCCAAGGGGGGAAGATGTCATGAAACGATTGTTGTTATCGATCATCGTTTCGTTGATATCGATCTAGGGGTCGTGGCCGTGTGGTTTGTGTTTTTTATTTATTATTATTAGTGTTATTGTCTGGCTATGGCAACGGGTTGGGAGATGAAAGAGAGCTCGAGACACACAAAAACGAGACGCGCCGACTGCTGAGAATGGATCACGGGGACACAGCGTGGGTTCGTTGATAATTATTAGAGTGTTATCTTGTGTTCATTATCTGTGGCAAATCTACAATAAAGATCCCGTCATTGGCTACATGACAATATCACTTCAATTTTTAGAATTACAGTAAGCACAAGTAAAATGTTTTCATAACATAATTAATTGATGATAATAGTCAAGTCATGAGACATTGAATTTTTATAGAACAGTATGTACAACATAAATAAATAAAACATGTAGCATAATGAGGTAACACTTATGAGTAAAGATTAATGGCCATCACCAAATACGAAGGTTTGTGATATCAGGTTAAGCTATATTTTATTTTATGTTTGTTCATTCAATAGATATGATTTTAGTTTTAGTTTAAATTGTATATGAGAAAGATTTGAATCAATTTTAATTTTATTGTATGTTGATGCAGCGTTGTAGGTGAAGGATTTCCTGAAGCCGGTGGTCGTGTGAGGGAATATGGTTATTTCATTGACGTTTCTTAGATTACGCGAGTGTGAAGCTTTCCTGAGGGGGAGTTTGTTTCTTAGATACGTAGGTAAACCCCTCTTCATGACTTTGTGTGTAAGACATGCAAGATGGAGATACCTGCGACTTGACATTTTTAGTAACTTCAGTTCTTTATACTTGTAGGAGATGTGATCGTATTTTTTCATGTTAAGCGTGTACCGTATGCATGCATTCTGAGCATATTGTACGCGGTTCTTTTGTACGGTGTCTAAACAAAGACCATATACAATATCTGCATAGTCGAATTTAGACAAAATAAGTGTGTCAACTAACAGCTGTTTTACCTTTCGTGGCAGTATTTTGGAGAATTTGTAAAGATGTTTCAATTTAGAAAAAGTGTGTTGTATAAGTTTACTGATGTGATTTGTAAATTTTAGTTCCGAGTCCATAATCAGTCCAAGGTTTTTTGTAGTTTCAGTAGTTGGGAGAGTTTCATTATATATCTGTAGAATAGGTGGGTTACGTTTTAACATTTCTCTGCTGTGTTTTGTTCCAAAATGAATAACTGTGGTTTTGCCTGAATTTAATTGAAGTGCATGCTTCTTTGACGTATCGCTAATATACTTGAGGTCTGAATTCATTTCTAGTTCTGCGGTTTTGACATCTCTTGGATCGTTGGATAGACAAAGTTGACTGTCATCGGCATAATAATGAGCTTTGTAAACTTTGAGGTCCTTAATTAAGTCACTGGTGTAAAGTGAGAACATTAATGGACTTAAGATTGCTCCTTGTGGTACTCCTTTAACTATTGATTTAGGGCCTGACAATTTGGAATTAGATTTGACAATCTGTGACCTGTTCGTAATAAAGTCTTTTAATATTGATAGTGACATTTTAGATATACCAAAATATGATAATTTTGCAAGTAATAATTCGTGATCGATAGTATCGAAAGCCTTCGAGTAGTCTAGCATCACCATGGTAGTAACCTCCCCTTTGTCATTTGCTCTAATGATATCGTCTGTTATGTTGGCTAATGCTGTTGTGGTACTGTGATCAGCCCTGAACCCTGATTGTGATGCAGGTATAAGGTTCTGGCTTGTAACGAATTTGGTAAGCTGGAATGCAGAGTCGAGTTAAGTGTGAGATGTGTTTATGGTTGCTATGGAGTTTGTTCTTCTTATGGAAAATAGTATGTAACAAAAAAATCCCATAGCAACAAATCCTGTATTGAATTTGACACTTGACTGTGCATACGGCCCGGATGAACCAGTGCTAACGCTTCAGGGGGCTATAATTCGGGAGGTTGCCGGTTTGATTTACCCTCTACCAAAATTGGAACCAATTATTTTTTAACATCGTCACTCCACAAGATATAATTTTGAAAATTGGTTCAATTATCCACATCGATGACAAGAACGTTGACGCAAACCTATTATTTTTGATAACGAACTTTTAATTATAAGTGATTTTTTTAGATTTATATTTTTTCATGTTTGAATTCTGTCTAATTAAACTTTTTCTTGTGACAAATGATGTCCCGAGAGGCGAGCAAAATTGATGCAAAATTTGTTGTTATACTCTTATTCGTTTGGGGCCCACAGACCGCAAGGATTAGCTAACCAGTAGTAGTTATAGCTAGTAAACTGAAGATCTTTCTAACGATTTACGGTTTAATTCCTTCCATACGTATCATCCGATCGGGATGAAATTTAAATGAGGTAGTCTCGTGGAAAAAGCCCCCCGATTAAAGAAAATGTAAGGTGTCCATCTATTATGGTTTTGCGTCGGCAACATCGTGTAAAGTGCATTTCAAGGCGTGCAGTAAGAGTCGCGTAGTGGAAGCGTCGCGTGGCTTGGCCAGGCGAGTTGTCGCGCGCTTATATTTAGTTCCAACCTAAGAAGCACCCTGACTTGGCCGTCGCCTCCTTAGTCGACACTTGTAAATGTCAATGTTGTCTAGAATCTCAAGCGGCAGTCGACGGGATGGACACACGGTTACAAAAAGGGGACCTTCCCCTATACAGGGAGCGATACCCGTCCGTAGACGTAGACATTTTTCGGTTTTGTTTGGACCAAAACATAGAGAACTAACTGTAGATTTACGTAACATGAGTTTTTGGTATATTAATGCACATATACTATTTTTGGGGGCTCTAACCTTCCCTAAAATTATTCATTTTTAGTAATTTTAAAACTCTGTTAAAAATTGTTTGTGTCCCAACTGTATGGAATTTGTACAAAGCCTTTACGTAGATACAAGAAAAGTATCATTACGAATATGGACACAAAATATGTGTGATCAAATGAGTAGGGTAATGTAGAAATGAGATGAGTAGTACGAATGCTCTGCAAATCACACATTCGGTTCTGCTTGGTCAACTCTGAGTTGCTCGTTTGGTAAACAACGTCGCTAAAACAAGACAGATTCACGGGTCCAAATCAAGGAGGTTTTATATAGTGTAACATCTGGAGGCGCGGTGGTATAGGATTCTTGGTCGACCGCGTGAAGCCGTCGCGCGGCTGGAGGGGTAAGGCCAGGCCGGGAAGGTTTCGAGCGGTGAGCGAAACCAATACATACAAGGACATTGAAAACCACAACTGTTCTGGGTAGTTTTATTATTAAATGTATTTCAACAGCGCTTAATTGAATTGATTAAAATGTATATGGTCATAGCACAATTTAAAATAGTTTTGTTGATATTAAACGTCACATATTGTTAAATAAGAATAACGTTTACATGAGTAACATACACTCAAACAATATTTATATTTATTCAACCATCACATATGCGTGTATGAGAATTGCAATAATAAAGACGCGTTACCAACATTATTTGCATCGATATAATAAACATAGCTAGCAATGAAAATATCACAATAAGAAATAAGAATACAATGTTTGCTTTTCTAGTATAACAATCTCACATTAATCACTTAGGAACATAAAATAAAGACAACATTATAAAGACAAGTAAGATACAAATAAGAATACCTTTGTGCATTTATATTAACAATCTTGTATTAATTATTTATGGGCATGACTATGAGACGGTACAGGCTTGTCCCACAAGGCTTGGGTGTTCTTAAAAGCCACATGTGCACCAAGTCAAGGGAAACCACTCAGAAGAGTATCAGTTTTCTAAATTATTTGACATTTTTAACGACGGTCTGGCATTTGTCTTGGAGGGGAGGTCAGAGGTTCTTACCACGCCGAGGGTGAGAGCTTCCACTTCAAGGCTAAGTACCAGGCTAGTCCATTTTTAGGCCACTACACCCCCCTAGTTAGGGTAAACCAAATTCAAAATCTTCCATGACGTCACTAATTATGAGCCTTCTGATTGGTCGCCCTAAGAACACAGGGGCAAGTTTGTAGCCGGAGTCCTGAGGGACGTGAGACAGAACGAAGACGGCCACGGGCCGAATAAGTCGGTTTTTGAGAACGAAGACGGCCTTTGGTCGAATAGGTCGGTTTTCTGACGTAAGACGGCCGCGGGCCGCCAAAGAGACAATGGCCGGGTTGGCCGAACGTGGTCGAGTGTTGAGGTGTTTTTAGTGTAAAAATCGTCATCATCATCATAATAAGTAATCATAATAATTAACAAGTAACAACAACGAACGAGACAACGAACGGGACACACAATAATAGCGATACAACAACTAGAGACCACCACAACTCCAACCCATGGACAGTTATAAACCACCCACGCTCTCGGGGTGCATCTACCAACCCATCACCAACATATCGTCATCGTCGTCATCACCATCACAATAATTCATCGATCAAGCCATCTCCAGCCAGCGCTACAACAGGTATCGTGACTACTTTTTTACCATACTATGGCCATAGGGAGGTAGATTAGTACTAACGATATTTCTTCCAGATGTTTTTCTTTGTTCATTCATTTTTGTCTATGTATTTCATTTTTGTGTGAAACTTTTTGTGTCAATGAATTAAACATTAAGATTATATTTTATACTATTTTTTTTTTTAATTTCCATATCCTACAACCACTAATTCATCTTTTTATTTTTTCAACAACAACTTTTCATATATCTTTTGTGCTCTACCAACAACCCAAAGTTGAGCTAGCTGAGGGTCTGTTTTCTTTTGTTTTCATTTTTATCATTTATCCGTACTGTCTCAACTATAAGAGGGGTCACATTAACAAAACAAAATAATGATATTAGCATTATAAAGTATATAAATGCAAGTAAAACAAAAATTCGAGTACACTTTTTGAATTTATTAACAATCTTGTATCACTTGTGGGCATGACTGTCAGGGGTCACATTAACAAAACAATAATATTATTAGCATCATAAAATATATAAATACAAGTCAAATAAAAATAGGAATACACTATTTGAATTTTCTATTTAACAATCTCATTTTACAATCACACATGGGAACATGACTTATTTCGGGCTCATAAACTTAAGTTAAAGAAAAACAATATTTATATTTTAGAATAATGTTACACAAATTATTAACACATGCATGTTTTGTATGACCTTATTATTATTATTAATAAAGACGTTTGTTGCAATCGAGTGTCACGGCTTTCGCCAAAAATGTCAATATAATTACACAACTATTCACTGAATGATGTACGTACCTGTGAAACGTTACGTTGTCAGGTTTCGCATTCCATCGATGGCTACAACCATATGCTGCACAACTGCACACCATCTTACTCGTTACATCGCTCTTATTATGTACAATCGAGTGTTTCGTGGGAGGTTGATCGCCATAAGAATGCGTGCATTACCGTCCTTGCCCGACCTCTCGTTCCCGGCTTGGGAGGGGAAGGCGATGCACTGACCGGCTTCACCCCCACCCTAACCACCGCGCCTCCAGATGTTACACTATATGAAACCTCCTTGGTCCAAATAGAAATCTCGTGACGACATCTGATTGTTCGTCCGATGGGTGAAAAGTTAAAATATTTTCAACTTATGTCGCATGCAACGGATCGCACACACCAAGGCATCAGTCGCTTGAGATACGGGCTGTGATTGGATGAGCCGAAATAACGATCGCATCGCACAGATGGGCTGGGCGCGTTAATGGACACATAGTAAATACTAAACTGCCATAATTGTATTGATAGATCACTTGAAATAATTATGCCTAAACTCTTTAATAGCCTCGAAGGTGAAATAGTTTCTTGATTAGGCCAACGTTACGAGCCGAATGTTGCTTAGCGACGAAAAGCATCGCTTGACCATGTTGTATCTCGACGAGAGACGCAAACAAACGCAAGAACGTGCGGTTATGTCAATCAACACATCTAGCTGCATCAACCCAACATCCCGGGCACGTTATTGGAGCAGGTTCCACTTGGGGTGTAGGATGTTGCGTCTGCTGTGGGCGCTGTGCTTGGGCCAGGTGAGGGCTAGCATAGTCGTGTAATCAACACATCTAGCTGCATCAACCCAACATCCCGGGCACGTTATTGGAGCAGGTTCCACTTGGGGTGTAGGATGTTGCGTCTGCTGTGGGCGCTGTGCTTGGGCCAGGTGAGGGCTAGCATAGTCGTGTAATCAACACATCTAGCTGCATCAACCCAACATCCCGGGCACGTTATTGGAGCAGGTTCCACTTGGGGTGTAGGATGTTGCGTCTGCTGTGGGCGCTGTGCTTGGGCCAGGTGAGGGCTAGCATAGTCGTGTAATCAACACATCTAGCTGCATCAACCCAACATCCCGGGCACGTTATTGGAGCAGGTTCCACTTGGGGTGTAGAATGTTGCGTCTGCTATGGGCGCTGTGCTTGGGCCAGGTGAGGGCTAGCATAGTCGTGTAATCAACACATCTAGCTGCATCAACCCAACATCCGGGCACGTTATTGGAGCAGGTTCCACTTCGGGTGTAGGATGTTGCGTCTGCTATGGGCGCTGTGCTTGGGCCAGGTGAGGGCTAGCATAGTCGTGTAATCAACACATCTAGCTGCATCAACCCAACATCCCGGGCACGTTATTGGAGCAGGTTCCACTTGGGGTGTAGGATGTTGCGTCTGCTATGGGCGCTGTGCTTGGGCCAGGTGAGGGCTAGCATAGTCGTGTAATCAACACATCTAGCTGCATCAACCCAACATCCCGGGCATGTTATTGGAGCAGGTTCCACTTGGGGTGTAGGATGTTGCGTCTGCTGTGGGCGCTGTGCTTGGGCCAGGTGAGGGCTAGCATAGTCGTGTAATCAACACATCTAGCTGCATCAACCCAACATCCCGGGCATGTTATTGGAGCAGGTTCCACTTGGGGTGTAGGATGTTGCGTCTGCTGTGGGCGCTGTGCTTGGGCCAGGTGAGGGCTAGGGGCGCCCGGTGTTGCTTGTTGTTATGCAAGTTGTTTTCTATATGGGAAGTAACGTGCATGAAACTGTTTCCTGGCAACAACGGGCGCCCCAGTGGTAGAGGCGACTATGATTACGGACCTACACGCGAGGATGGAATTCATAGTCGTCCCCTACACCTCGGGGCGCCCGTTCTTACCAAGGTGACAGTTTCATGCATGTCATTTTCAATATAGAAAACAAATCTATAGCAATTACGAGCGCCCTAAGGTGAAGGGGCCGACTACCCCGCAGATCGACGAGCTTATCATTTTGTTGGTGATTTTCTATCCCGTAATTAAAACTTATTATTTTGTTACATGGTCACTGTCCAAGACAGGATTCTGAAAATTTACTCAGTTGTCTACATCAATGGCAAGAATGTTGTGACACAATATTATTTTTTCCGTCGGCAACTTTTAATAATAACTAATTTGTTTGGATTATTTCTTTTTTCAGATTGGTATTCTGTACAAAAGAAAATTTAAGGTTTCCATCTATTATATTTTCGCGTCGGCAACGTCGTGTTAAGTGCACTTCGATGATTGCAGTAAGAGTCGCGAAGTGGAAGCAAATACTGTAATAGGCGATAGCGTCTATTACAGTATTTGCTCGCACATGGCTTGGCCCGGCGCGCTCCCGCGTGCCTAGATCCAAAATACTATAAAATAATGTACTAGGCTTGTAATATTTGGAGCACTAATTGAAGTTGAGCTAGATACAATAGGTAAACTGAACGTCATCGCTCACAGCGCACTTTACCTGTCATACAGTTCCCATACGCGCTCGCTCATCAACGCGTCACACAGAGCGTTTCCTAGTAGCTCTCAATAGATGATTTTCAGAATGTTCTAGATCAATTCTGAAAAAGGTGATTTGGAAGTTAAAGGAACAGCTGATAATGGCTTACATTTCAAATACATATGCATATACATATTTGCAGTAAACGGAAAGTATTGGGCTGGTTACGCATACTTTTCTTCAGTTTTCACCAATACATTCAGATTTGTTTATGTATGTGTATTATTGTACCGATGCAATATTTGGAGACGCGGAATATCCCCCACATGGAATAACGCCCACATGGAATAACGCCCACATGGAACAAGGCCGACATATTACGATCTCGAAGCTTGCCGAGCGATGCTGCGTTGCCAAATGTTTAATATTGGTTTTGATAGTCGTTACTCAACCTTATTTACATAATGAAGGTCAACGACAATTAGTACATGTGTTAAGTGTGGGGCTTGTTCCATGTGGGGGTTATTCCATGTGGGGGTTATTCTATGTGGGGGTTATTCCATGTGGGGGTTATTCCATGTGGGGGTTATTCCATTTGGGGTTTGTTCCATGTGGGGGTTTTTCCATGTGGGGTTTGTTCCATGTGGGGGTTGTTACATGTGGGGGTTAGGTTAGGTTAGGTTAGGTGAGGTTAGGTTAGGTTCATGCGGCGTTGAAGCCAGGCGGCCATGCAAGCAACCGGAATAACGCCGACATGGAACAACGCCCACATGAAACAAACCCGGCCCACATGGAATAACCCCCACGGAACAAACCCCACATGGAACAAAGCCCAGATGGAATAACCCCCACATGGAACAAGCCCCACACTTAACACCCACCTCATGCAAATGTACTAATTGCCGTTGACCTTCATTATGCAGATTAGGTGTGAGTATAACGACTATCAAAACCAATATTAAACATTTGGCAACGCAGCATCGCTCGGCAAGCTTCGGGATCGTAATATGTCGGCCTTGTTCCATGTGGGCGTTATTCCATGTGGGCTTTGTTCCGTGTGGGCGTTATTCCGTGTGGGCTTTGTTCCATTTGGGGGTTGTTCCTTGTGGGGGATATTCCGTGTAGGTACTACAATATGTTATTTGTAGTATTCATTTGCATTTGGGGAGCAAAGCAAGGCAAACGCTCTATTGCTGCGAGTGAGGGTATATTCACGTAGTGCGCATTGCGGCCATATTGGAAGACACAATGCCATGTGACTAGTAGCTCTAAACTAGTAGTTCAGCTGGCGTTTGGTGCAAATTCAAACTTTGGTTTGCTAATATTAGTTGAAAACAACATAAATAAACTCTTTTCTCTCGATCACTCGTTAAAACGTTTAGAATGGCATACAATAACCATTTTCGTAAACTTTATCGGGGGACATACGTGTTAAAACTTTCATATTCCCCTAAACATATTCGTCTTCTATTTACACCTAGAACGTCAACATTCATTAAAATGAAATAGTACTATAGGTGGCCGTCAGGATGGACGTTGATACGTCACGCAAATACTCCATGCTAAAACTATTATCGTTCTTGAAATGTCTATATTTTGAATATTTTCTCTATTTTTCAGGTAATTCCCGTGATGGTGTACAGTCCATGTAAGTGTAATATCAGATCTTTAAGACTGTATCTCGACCGACCATACGACATCCTCAAATTTGGCTTTAAATTGCTTTGAAGTTGTCAAAAAGCAAACCAAAACAGGTTTTCTTCTAACGCTGTGTTTCAATAAATATTTGCGTTTTTAAAAATTACCTAATTATGTTGTAAGAGGCGGGTCGGAACAACACATCGCTCTTCAAGTGCTTTGGAATAATCCAAGTGGGTTTGTCTTCAAGTACTTGCAAAGCACTTGGACAACAATGTTTCTATTTAGTTTGTTGATATTGTTTCACCTTAGCAACTACATGGCAACCATTACACAAAATGTAGGCATTGTTCTCATGAAGTTCGTTAATGAGTGTGTTATTCAAATGGCTCTGTAAATCTGACCGAGCGTGCTCGGTGACGTCACAGATTTCCCGATCGTCATCTGAATAAAAGAATGCTTACGACTTCTAAAGACGGCGGGAATTTCGTGTTTTTTGACAAAATTGCAAAAAAGCAATCAAAAAGCAAACAAAAACTGGCAAGCAACAAAAACATCTAATTTGGGTACGCCCTAGGTCTAGAGAAGGCCTATACTAGCCTTGTACTTTGTATATTCAAAGCTGGAATAATACAACAACCATACTAATAAATTGCACTTACCATTTTGCATTCTTATGGGAGACCGTATGACAGCAGCGCTGTGAGCGTTCACACCCACACAAATGTCATTATGCCCCTCATTTGACGCATGCAATAATGATGTCGTGGAAATACAGATGGCTGTGGGACGGCTTAACCTTACCCGCGCGCGAAGAGTGTGGTAGACTGTGTTATTCCATCAACCATTGTACGAGGTTTCACTTGTTTTTTGGATTCTTCAGCTGATTGTTATTTTAGTTACATAAATCTTATTAGTAATTAAGTTTTAAGTGCTTAAATATGTCTATAATCAAAAGTACTGTAAATAATGTGTTAGAAATGTAACATTTGGAGCACTTAACTGAAGTTAAGCTAAATACAATAGGCAAACTGAACGTCATCGCTCACAGCGCCTTCTATCTGTCATAATGTCTCCCATATTGCCACTTCTATTGTGCCGTTTAAGATTATATTTTCTCCCGTCGATGCGTCGAACAAAGATATATTTTCAAAAGAATTGGACATCCTACACGATTGTCAACAATTTCGAGGTTATGTTTATGTTCCGAATGTGACAGCTGTATGACGCCATCTTTGATTTGCTCTGTAAATCTGATATCAAATCCCGAGCATTGCGAGCATGCTCGGATTCATTAAATGACCAGTGCTAGCGTGCTCTGATCGCTCGGATACATTTGCAGAACACACTCAATAAAATAACTTTAAATGTTATTAAAAGTATTTTGCAGTTTATTTTATCATTTGACTCTATCACATTCACACCCACACAAGAACCGTGCGCTCTGGTTCTTGCAATAGCATATATATTGACTCTATCACATTCACACCCTCACAAGAACCGTGCGCTCTGGTTCTTGCAATAGCATATATATTGACTCTATCACATTCACACCCACACAAGAACCGTGCGCTCTGGTTCTTGCAATAGCATATATATTGACTCTATCACATTCACACCCACACAAGAACCGTGCGCTCTGGTTCTTGCAATAGCATATATATTGACTCTATCACATTCACACCCACACAAGAACCGTGCGCTCTGGTTCTTGCAATAGCCTATATATTGACTCTATCACATTCACACCCTCACAAGAACCGTGCGCTCTGGTTCTTGCAATAGCATATATATTGACTCTATCACATTCACACCCTCACAAGAACCGTGCGCTCTGGTTCTTGCAATAGCCTATATATTGACTCTATCACATTCACACTCACACAAGAACCATGCGCTCTGGTTCTTGCAATAGCATATATTGACTCTATCACATTCACACCCTCACAAGAACCGTGCGCTCTGGTTCTTGCAATAGCATATATATTGACTCTATCACATTCACACCCACACAAGAACCGTGCGCTCTGGTTCTTGCAATAGCATATATATTGACTCTATCACATTCACACCCACACAAGAACCGTGCGCTCTGGTTCTTGCAATAGCATATATATTGACTCTATCACATTCACACCCACACAAGAACCGTGCGCTCTGGTTCTTGCAATAGCATATATATTGACTCTATCCCATTCACACCCTCACAAGAACCGTGCGCTCTGGTTCTTGCAATAGCATATTATATATTGACTCTATCACATTCACACCCTCACAAGAACCGTGCGCTCTGGTTCTTGCAATAGCATATATATTGACTCTATCACATTCACACCCACACAAGAACCGTGCGCTCTGGTTCTTGCAATAGCATATATATTGACTCTATCACATTCACACCCTCACAAGAACCGTGCGCTCTGGTTCTTGCAATAGCATATTATATATTGACTCTATCACATTCACACCCTCACAAGAACCGTGCGCTCTGGTTCTTGCAATAGCATATATATTGACTCTATCACATTCACACCCTCACAAGAACCATGCGCTCTGGTTCTTGCAATAGCATATTATATATTGACTCTATCACATTCACACCCTCACAAGAACCGTGCGCTCTGGTTCTTGCAATAGCATATATATTGACTCTATCACATTCACACCCACACAAGAACCGTGCGCTCTGGTTCTTGCAATAGCATATATATTGACTCTATCACATTCACACCCACACAAGAACCGTGCGCTCTGGTTCTTGCAATAGCATATTATATATTGACTCTATCACATTCACACCCTCACAAGAACCATGCGCTCTGGTTCTTGCAATAGCATATATATTGACTCTATCACATTCACACCCACACAAGAACCGTGCGCTCTGGTTCTTGCAATAGCATATATATTGACTCTATCACATTCACACCCACACAAGAACCGTGCGCTCTGGTTCTTGCAATAGCATATATATTGACTCTATCACATTCACACCCACACAAAAACCGTGCGCTCTGGTTCTTGCAATAGCATATATATTGACTCTATCACATTCACACCCACACAAGAACCGTGCGCTCTGGTTCTTGCAAAAGCATATATATTGACTCTATCACATTCACACCCACACAAAAACCGTGCGCTCTGGTTCTTGCAAAAGCATATTTACTCTTCTAACTCTTCGCTTACTTCTTCTTGTGGTTAAGACGGAGACAATGTAACTGCCCCATATTACAGCCGAAGACAACGATTGCTACAAACCACCCCGAACCGGCAAGTGTCGAGCCTTCTTCCCCATGTGGTACTACGACGACTCAGCACAGCAGTGCTTCGAGTTCATATATGGAGGCTGCGGTGGTAACGGCAACAAGTTTGAGACCCAAGAGAACTGCGAGTTTGTCTGCGGAGTCCAAGGTAGGTTGGTTCGGATGCTCTGGGGACCACTCAACGGTCCAGTCCAGAAGGTGCCCAGAACGAAAATTCACAGCACAGTGGCAGCGTAGTGTAAAATTTTGTCATTTTTGATGCGTGAATTCTTGTAACAAGCTAACTGCTGTGTCAATAATTTTGAGACCATCATGGCAACAACCGCTGTCAAGCAAGCAAGTAATAATCTGACCGGGATCCCCCTCCTAAGCAATATCTGTCTGTTTGTGGTCATCAAGTATGTGGCAGGACTAAGTAGGGCACTCTTGGCAGCTCCACGGTGAATACCGGCCACTTCATCATTGGTGATGGACGAATGTTGGCTGGACTTAGTATGGGTAGAAGTCTCAGCAGGAATAGATATGTCTGAAATCAGCCTAAACTACAGTTACACAAATCACGAAGGCTAACTTCGTTCTGCTTCAAATACTTGGCGGTCATTGGCTATTGGCATCATGATAGGTTTGATATTGTTAGATAGCGAGAACCTACCGTGACATCCATTCAATTCCGTCGGCTCGGCCTCGATCCCACGGACTCGAAAGTCGACGGACCCGTAGAAGTACTGGGGCATAGCTCTAGGGGTGGTTCTCACATCATAGGGATCGGGACATACCAATTCAGGCAGTTTAGATCTTAGATTGTCAAGACTTTGGTTCAAACAATAGAGGATTCGCAATTTATTAGAATACACATTTATCCTACGTGTCTGAGTTATGGCAAATCTGTCTATGGGCATTCCAGGTCTGATGGACTTAACTCTCCTATCCAGAGGGCAGCTGTAGTAACCCCTATACCTTGGCTTCTCGGTGTCTGACTCCGACCCCGTGTTGTGGTTTGGCTCCGTCGTCCAGGTCCACGATCGGTCACCATGTCCTTCCCTCTGGTTCTTTCGTCGTTCATTCCACCGTTCCACCTTGGCACAGGTCTACCTCCTCTTCCGTTCCATGATTGAATGCCCCAAATTACACACGTGTTCCTCGCACCTAGACTTTCCTACGTCATACCCCAGTCACCCCCTCTCTGCTCTACGCTGGCTGTACTAGGTCATAAATTACCAATCAGACTACTCGGTTCGACCCCCTCCAGTAGCAATCACGAAAGAGTGGGACCAGGGCTCACTGACGAAGTCAACGAACCAGCCCCCTCCTGAACCGAGCAGTCAGCAAAGTAGCTGCACAAACAGGAAATTATAACCGAACAAGGCTGACGAAATAGCCAGCACAGCGCATACCTTAATTGTGAAAGAAACCGGCAAATGACAAACTAACACAAGCAAGGTATCCATAAATCACCAAGGACCGGATTGATTGGTTGGAATAGTTCAAATCCCGAAAATGAAAAGTGAGCCATCTCAGTTAGTGGAACATGTCAGGAATATGCGTCTATGCCTACTGCAGCTTCACTCACGTTTTATAGTGATGGTTGTCACAATGATATTTGATGTACGTATGTGTCTTTTCTTTCCCCTGGCAGCATTGGTCCAGAGTTCCTCCAGCATGCGTGTTGTCGATACCTCCACGTCGACTTCGACTTTACCTTCGACCTCAACTTTGACCGGCACCAAAGAACTTGTACAGCAGCCACCAATGAAGTTGTTGGAAGAGAAGCAGCCAATGAGGTTACTGGAAGAGAAGCAGCCAATGAGGTTACTGGAAGAGAAGCAGCCAATGAGGTTACTGGAAGAGAAGCAGCCAATGAGGTTACTGGAAGAGAAGCAGCCAATGAGGTTACTGGAAGAGACGACAGTAAAAGTAACAAAGGCAAACGTTGCGAACACTCAATGGACTACTCCAGTCCCGGCTCTCAGCACATCGTCATACCCCACCGTCACGATGAAGCGCGCGCTGACGACAACGACCAAGACGCCGACAACGACCACAACGACCACAACGACCACAACGACCACAACGACCACAACGACGACGAAGACGCCGACAATGACGACAACAATAACGATGGGCCCGAAGACAACTGCTACTAACGCACCAACCACTAAGAAGTCATCGAGAAATAAAAAAGACAAAAAAAGACAGCGGACGAGTCAGGGGATAAATGATGATGATGATGATGATGACAATTGAGAGGAACAGACTATTTTAAGCCTCCACTACACATAAACTGTGGTGAGATCATTCGACGAGGCATAACTATCCAATTTCGTTGTGTTGCACAAGTGGCCATCTATACAAAAACCATTAATTAATACAAATTAAAACTACAATCATAAATCTATACATTGCACCTTGGAGTCTGGAGGACAAGGGTTTATTGTTTATTTATGTTGCTTCCCAGTAATAATAGTAAACTTAAGTTCGAGACCAATTGAATGTTCACCAAACGCCATCTGAAAACTTGTAACAATGAACTACCAATCACGACGAGACATTGGGACCTCTGGTATGGCCGCCATGCGCATTACCAGAATACACCCTATACTCTTGAAATTTTATAATGATGATATTCAACATTTTACTTTTAACCTATATTGTTACAATGATTTAATAGACGTAGAACACCCATCTATTATTTTTTTATTTTATTTTATTTTGTCCTTAGTCTATTACTATCAACTTGTCTTCCATAAATGTTTAATTTGTATGAATATTGATTTTACTGAATGAATAAAAAACATTTTTAATTATATTACCAATGAATATACAACAAAAAGTGAAATTTTAGCTCAAAACGGCTCAAATTGAAAATAGCCCAAGGTTGTCACTTACGCCCTTCTGCCACCAGAACTTAAGACGCACCTGGTGGATCTTAAGGATCCTAACAAAAGTGTTAAGAGCCGTAAACTGAACAAGTGTACAAATTTTCAGCCTGTTCGGAATTGTTTTGGCGCTTACGCCCTTTGGCCACCATAAATCAAGACGCACGGGTTGGACCTTAAAGGGCTTTTCAGGAAGTGTTCAGAACAGTAAACTGAACACGTGTGCATATTTTCAGTTTGTTCCGAATTTTGTCCGGGTTCATCCATCTTTTCGGCCCGGATTGAACGGGAACGGGAAAGGGACCGGGTAAGGGAACGGGAACGGGAACTAGAACAAGTATTACCACCTAAACTAGTATCTGAATAAGACCCGAGGTCGGACGTGGACGCAGATATCCAGGCATCAAACCCGGTACGAGGGCCAGACCACGGCCACTAAGCAGGCCGCAGACTGTCATAAGGCGCCAGGGAGATCAAGCATTCGAACTGCTCTGCGCTGCCTCAGCCCCAGAACCCAAACACCCAACAACCAAGGCTACAATTGAAACGACTGCACAAAGCACCACAGAGCGCCACCAGCCACGCAAACTACTCTCGCGCCCCATCCGATCTAGTAACTATTTTTGAATATTTGCGACGACTTACTACTTCAATTTAATCTCACATTTTATGTACTCAAATCAAAATTGGTGAACGGAATTACACACAAGAATGCTGTAATATAATGCTAACACATTTAAAACTAGTATATTCTCTATTACACCTACTTATTATGAGTCCATATTTATTATTTATACCAACGATATTCTTCGTATGCAATAGTCAAATGTTTGTCTACAACAATGACTTCCTGTACGGGAGAATGACCAGTAATCCTTGGTATAACTTGTGACGTGCCAAAAAATGCAGGTGCACACCACTCGGCAGGCCTGACGCACTTACCGGGCCGGACCGACTCAGTGGAGATGGGGGGTGGGCTAAGTTGCGGCTCGTCTTCAGATGGTGGGCGCCACTTCGTTTCGAGTAGATGACCTGTAGGGGATATTGTAGAAGGAACGAAGAAATTCTACGTTGAAAAATAACCCCAGTTCATGAGAGAGCAAAGATAGAGATTTATTATGAGAGAACGACTGACGACAAATGGACAATGGTGGACAAGACACAGCTTGAGAGACTTCAGTCGATAAACATGAGAAAACAACACAAATGGTTCATTGACAAAAATACAATATAAGAAAAATAGAAAATACTTGTTTAGTTAAATACGCTACCCTTGATGGGCGTACGGTACATTTAGTTTACACGTTCGCTCCTCTTGAGCCTATGGTGACAATACACAAATGGTTCATTGACAAAAATACAATATAAGAAAAAATAGAAAATACTTGTTTAGTTAAATACGCTACCCTTGATGGGCGTACGGTACATTTAGTTTACACGTTCGCTCCTCTTGAGCCTATGGTGACAATACACAAATACTTAATAATAGTAAGGTAGAAAAATATGGAATAATCGGTAGGCCTTACAATGTAACTGTAGGTTAAAGCTTTTAAGCTCGGGCCTTCATGGGCACTGGGAGACTCAAAGCGACTAACCCTACGTCATGTAATTCCCTATCTCGGTCGGCCACGGACACTTTGAGATTCTAAGTACCCGTCAGTAACTTCTCGCCCTCACATTCGCCACGGAATAGGTTGAGGTTCAAAGCTACTACGGTACGTTAGTTAGTACATACAGAAGAGGCTACGTGCCTACCTAGCAAGACAAGTTGCCAGCAAATCCATCGGCTCTACCGGCCGTGACTATTGCTATCTTAAGACTAACAAGTTACTAAGATTACGCTACAACTAAACATGGGTTATGATACGGACTTAAATTTAAACACAAAATGGTGATCACCTTACACTGGTTGTTAAGATGCATGAGAATTATTACTAGTTAAACGCTGAATGCTAGTCTGTACGTCAGGCTTAAATCCGCTACAAGCGTGTGGGTATCAGACCCGGATGCTTTGATCGTACAGACCTTAACGGCTTAAATTATAATTACATTAACAGGGTTATACAAGGTTACTATACACTTAGCCTAGGGGATTTTCCCCCTGCTCCGGCTTCTAGTTACAGGATAATGAATAACGCTCTACCTTGGTAGGCTTGTACACTGGTTCACTAAGTTAGCATATGGCCTAACTGAAATGTAAGCATGTAGGCTTCACGCCAGACACGTAAGTCTACATATGGTATGACTGAATAGTAAAGTTAAAGTTCCTCCATTCACTAAGTTAGCATATGGCCTAACTGAAATGTAAGCATGTAGGCTTCACGCCAGACACGTAAGTCTACATATGGTATGACTGAATAGTAAAGTTAAAGTTCCTCCATTCACTAAGTTAGCATATGGCCTAACTGAAATGTAAGCATGTAGGCTTCACGCCAGACACGTAAGTCTACATATGGTATGACTGAATAGTAAAGTTAAAGTTCCTCCACATGCTGGATAAAAGTTGACCAGGCTTTATGCACGTGGGTAATTAGTGATTTCGAATTAGGGTATCTAAATGGTCAGCGAGGCCCTGCCTCTAGTGGCTCAGTTACAGTACCGACATATCGGGGTTCTCGTGGACCGAACCTGGCTGGGGAAGTCTACGACGGAAATTCCCACGTGGTTGTCCGTGAAAATCCACCTCGCCGAGGAGCTTCCTAGATTAGGCCTAGGCTAGACTGACAGTCGCCTCGGATCGGATGCTGCTAGCCTAGAGGTTCGCTGCGTCGCACGCTCGCCCATCGGGAAAACTTCGCTCTGCCGGAAAATGTAGGCTAGACCCTCCGGAAAAATCCTCTGAATGGATTTACGAAATACAGGTTATTAAACCATGCTGCACGTAGAACGCCTCTGGTAGCTTACATGCTCGAGCAAAATGTAGCTCCGAAACACAAAGTTCTCTCAGGACTTCTCTCACGAAACAGACCAAATCTAACCTTCCTGTTGTGGCTCCTCAGCTATCGTCGTGCGATAGAGTCGAACGAAACTAGTGCTGCGCGGCGACACTTGGAACTTGCTCGGCTGCGTTAGGCTCTCACCGGCGGTGGAATGCGCGGGATTTCAAACGCCGTGCGGGACGTTCAAAACACTCGATCATCCGACGCTATGGAGAGGGGTCCCGTTGGCTCTGGCCGGCCTTCAGAACCTGTGAGACGACCGGAACATCACTAGGGGCCAGCCCAGTGGATTCCCAGCCGTCACACTCCCCCCCCACAACACCAGAAAATGGGGTATTTTCTTTAACGATCAACCACAGGCTTGAGATCTACTACATGCCATCGTCCGCACGGTTGCCCTGCAAGGTTCTCAAGTTCAACGACCACGGAAGACACTTTGCGAGCAACGACAAATGGACCAATGTACTTTTTCGCAAGTTTAGCAGTGAAATAACGAGCTGCATCGGACAGAACGAAATTCCTTCTCCATACCCGATCGCCTACATTATAGTTAACAGCGGGTCTATGACGTAGATTGTACTGCTGTTCCTGCCGACGCTGGGCCTCCGATACATTCATGCGAACCCTTTCTCGAATGTTCTCTAACCCAACCCACCGTTCTTCTATACCCAGACGAGTTTCATTCCCCCGTGGGTCCCGTTCCTTCCGGTTTCGCCGTCCAGAGAGACCTAGTTCCCTCCCTAGTTGGAGATAGGCGGGGGTGTATTGGGTAGTTTCGTGTCGACTGGTACGTAGAACATATTGGATTTGGGGCAAGAGTACATCCCATCGACGTTGATTCTCTCCCACGAAAATCGCTAAGATATTTCCTACCTCCTTGTTCATTCTCTCCACGGGGTTAGCCTGGGGATGGTAGTATGGCGTGAACTGTATTTCGACTCCGTAAGCCTCGAGGGCTTCCCTGAATTCTCTACTGACTAGTTGTCGTCCATTGTCGACAATAAGGAGACGAGGTGCTCCTTGTTCTAGAAATACTGAATTGATGAGGGGTTGCAATACATGTTGTGAAGTAGCTTGGCGTAACGGGAAGAGATAGGTCCATTTGGTATGACTGTCCTGCACAACCAGTATGAAGCGATTCTGCTTGAGTGATGGAGGCAGCGGGCCAATGAGGTCCACTGTCAACACTTCTCCGGGATGAAATGGGAACTGGCGAGGGGCTAGCAGACCGGCTGGACGTCTCTGCTCCTGTTTGTGCTGGGCACATACTTCACATTTACGAACATATAGGCAGACATCGGCTTTCATCTTCGGCCAGTAATAGGAGAGAGAAATTCTACTCATGGTTTTAAACATTCCTCGGTGACCGGCCTGTGGTTCGTCGTGTGCTTCCTTGAGTGCTTCCGCTCTTAGTTCCTTTGGAAGGACGCGTTTCCAGTTATTCTCATCTCTGGGTAACTTCGTGTTATCGGTACACAGTTTCCACAGAGTGAGTCCTTCCACCCTCCAAAGGGAATACTTTTGAGGCTGAGCCCTCACCTGGTCGCACATTCTGAGGTACCACTGGTCCTGGATTGGGGCACTGACTTCCAACAAATTCCAGGTTACTACACCTCGCGATAGAGCATCCGGGACAACGTGAGCCGAGCCTTTCCGGTGGATGACCTTGAAGTCATATTGCTGTAATCTCACTGCCCACCTCGCAAGCCTACCTACGGGATCCTTTAAGTTATGCAGCCATAACAGGCTGTGATGGTCTGTGATTACGGTGAAAGTGGAGCCTTCCAGATAGGGTCTATGCTTCTCGACTGCCCATAATACGGCGAGACATTCCTTCTCGGTAGCTGTGAACTGTTGCTCAGACTTGGTCAGCGTACGGCTACCGTAAGCAATGACATGCTCCCCATCGTCCAAATCTTGCGACAGAACGCTTCCTAAGCCAACGTTGGATGCGTCCGTCTGGAGGACAAATGGCTTAGAGAAATCTGGACATGCTAGTACTGGGGCACAAGCAAGACATTCTTTTATCCGACAGAAAGAATCCTCTGCGGCAGGGGTCCACTCCCACTTGGAATTTTTTTTTAGCAAAGCAGTGATGGGTGACACCACTGTCGAGAAATCCTGGATAAATCTCCGATACCAAGATGCCATACCTAAGAATCGTCGGACCTCCTTTACTCTTTGCGGCCGGGGGAAGTTGATTATGGATTCCACCTTTTCGGGATCGACGTGCAGTCCGCTGTTGTCCACCACGTAGCCAAGGTACCGAAGCTCGGACCGAACAAACTGACACTTCTCCACGTTAAGGTACAGGGACGCCTCTCGCAATCTTCGGAAGATCTCTCCCAGGACCTCCAGGTGCTTCTGAAAAGTTGGAGTCGCAATAATGATGTCATCCATGTACACAAAAACATAGGGCTCCAGGTCTGGTCCAAGTACTCTGTCTATAAGACGTTGCCAGGTGGCAGGGCTGTTATGCAAACCATACGGCATACGTGTAAATTGGAAGAGGCCACGGCCTGGAACAGTAAACGCTGTCTTCTCACGACTCGACTCTTCTACAGGTATCTGCCAGAACGCGTTTTTGATGTCTAACGAAGACAAATAACGACTGTCCCTAAGCCTATCTAGGATAGCGGAGACATACGGTATTGGGTAAGCGTCTTTCTTGGTTACCGCGTTGACACGCCTATAGTCGACCACGAAGCGATAGCCTCCAGAGGGTTTTTTCACCAGTAAGATAGGAGAGCTCCACGGACTGCGGGATGGTTCCACTATTCCTTCCTGTAGCATGGAATCTAGCTCGTTATGTATCTCTTTCTGGACTATGGGTGACACAGGATAGTATCGTTGTTTGACCGGTTCGGCATCTGCGGTATCTATACGATGCTGGACTAAAGGTGTCGGAGCACGTTTGCCCCTTTCGGCCGGCAGGTTTCTAGCGAGAAGTTCACTCAATCGTCTCTCTTGTTCAGTAGTTAAATTTTGACGGGTACGGAGTACCTTGAGAGATTCCACGGTGACTTCCATTTTGTCTGAAAAGGACCACGTCCCCGAGGACACATCTGGTACAAATTTCATCCGATCCCAGAAGTCTATGCCTAAGATAAGACTGGTCTTAACAGACGGCACCACCAATACGGACAGGACAATGCTACGATTCTGCAGAACGATAGGCAAATCTACCAATCCCCTAACCTTGCATTCCATGCCATTGGCGGTGACCACCTTTACGTGAGCTGGTTGTAACCGAAGTCCCAACTGTTGGATTCGTTGCCAACCGGCATCACCAAGGAAAGTTCTGGAAGCGCCGGAATCTAACAAGCCTTTCACGGGACGGCCAAGAATCTCGACCGTTAAGTAGGGTCGACCATCTTCCCGACTACGAAATAAACGAGCAGCTTGAGGGTTTACGTTATCATTACCTGGTTGAATAGCCTGAGCTGAGGGGATTCTCCACCCGCGGCTATTTAGACGCGTGGACCCATAGCGTTTTCCGCCTTCTTGATACATCTTGGGGTGGTACACTGCGATGTCTGCACGCCTCTACGTCCACATTGAAAACAGAATGGAGTGTTCGGTGTAGGCGCTGGGCAGTCTCGGAAGCGATGACCTACCGCTCGGCAGTTCCAGCAAATAGTGTTAACGTCGGCTGCCTTAGGCGTCGGCGGCGCGGCACTGACTTCCTCAAGCCTGGCTTTCGACCGAACTGGACCACGGAAGGCTAAATCCGGTTCTAGGGAAAATCTTGCTGGTGGTGGCGGACGGAACCTATTCGACCGGTCGCGAGTCTCTTCCACTCGGCGTCCGAGCAATCGGATCTTCTCGACCGAGTCCAGAGTGTGGAGGCACAGCTTTTCCATCAGGTAGGGCAGGATGTTTTTCTTTATGACGGCTAGCTTCTCTGCCACGTCTACGGGGTATGACAAACGGCTGAAGAGGTTGTCGATTGCAGCCAGGTACAATCCCAGGGGTTCTGATTCCCCTTGGGTACGAGCCCTAATCTCGGTCATCAACCTATCGTCATAATCGCTGGGCTGGAACTCTCGGCGTAATTCGACTACTAATTCTTCCCAGGAATGTATTCGTCGCCTGGCAGATCGGAACCAAACCAGCGCAGCGCCCTTGAAGAGATCTACTGCCTCTGACCATAGGCACGCCTTGGACACGTTGCGAGCTACGCATAACTCCTCCACACGTTCCAGGAACGCCCCCAGGCTGGAGTCAGTCTCCTCGCCTGAGAAGAGTATGCCCCATTTTGCCACTGGCACATGCTTGCCAAGCATGCGGTCCTCCCTTACCATGGGTGGGGTAATCTCGACAGGGTTGTCCGCTTCCCATACTCCTAGGGCTTCGATGAGGCTGTCAAAACGTGTCTTCAACACGGCCAACCCATTGGTGGCTTCGACCAACCTAGGTCTGACTTCCTCCTCATCCGGTATGAGAGCGATGCGGCGATCTAGAAAGAGTAGCTGCCGGGAAATCGTACGTGCCTGCTCCGACTGTCCTTCGAAATCAGAAACCAATACCGTCAATGCTGACAGCCTATCGGTAATTAATGTTAATTCAGCCTCATTCGTAGCCATCTTAAGAACCTACAAATAGTCGACAATATGTAACGATGAATCGACCAAATTTCCTGCTAAGAAAACAATTTGACAAACCGAACCCTAAGCTCGACCAATGTGAATCGACTAAACCAACAAAAAGTTCAAGCAACCATTGACCAGGGAAAAAAGATGTAGATACTATGTAAGATGCTCTGAAGAAAAGCAACAACCTCCGTTTGAACGTTGGGTAGCACCTGAAATGCAAGCCCCACGTTGGGCGCCAATTAATGTGACGTGCCAAAAAATGCAGGTGCACACCACTCGGCAGGCCTGACGCACTTACCGGGCCGGACCGACTCAGTGGAGATGGGGGGTGGGCTAAGTTGCGGCTCGTCTTCAGATGGTGGGCGCCACTTCGTTTCGAGTAGATGACCTGTAGGGGATATTGTAGAAGGAACGAAGAAATTCTACGTTGAAAAATAACCCCAGTTCATGAGAGAGCAAAGATAGAGATTTATTATGAGAGAACGACTGACGACAAATGGACAATGGTGGACAAGACACAGCTTGAGAGACTTCAGTCGATAAACATGAGAAAACAACACAAATGGTTCATTGACAAAAATACAATATAAGAAAAATAGAAAATACTTGTTTAGTTAAATACGCTACCCTTGATGGGCGTACGGTACATTTAGTTTACACGTTCGCTCCTCTTGAGCCTATGGTGACAATACACAAATGGTTCATTGACAAAAATACAATATAAGAAAAAATAGAAAATACTTGTTTAGTTAAATACGCTACCCTTGATGGGCGTACGGTACATTTAGTTTACACGTTCGCTCCTCTTGAGCCTATGGTGACAATACACAAATGGTTCATTGACAAAACTACAATATAAGAAAAAATAGAAAATACTTGTTTAGTTAAATACGCTACCCTTGATGGGCGTACGGTACATTTAGTTTACACGTTCGCTCCTCTTGAGCCTATGGTGACAATACACAAATACTTAATAATAGTAAGGTAGAAAAATATGGAATAATCGGTAGGCCTTACAATGTAACTGTAGGTTAAAGCTTTTAAGCTCGGGCCTTCATGGGCACTGGGAGACTCAAAGCGACTAACCCTACGTCATGTAATTCCCTATCTCGGTCGGCCACGGACACTTTGAGATTCTAAGTACCCGTCAGTAACTTCTCGCCCTCACATTCGCCACGGAATAGGTTGAGGTTCAAAGCTACTACGGTACGTTAGTTAGTAGCCTACATACAGAAGAGGCTACGTGCCTACCTAGCAAGACAAGTTGCCAGCAAATCCATCGGCTCTACCGGCCGTGACTATTGCTATCTTAAGACTAACAAGTTACTAAGATTACGCTACAACTAAACATGGGTTATGATACGGACTTAAATTTAAACACAAAATGGTGATCACCTTACACTGGTTGTTAAGATGCATGAGAATTATTACTAGTTAAACGCTGAATGCTAGTCTGTACGTCAGGCTTAAATCCGCTACAAGCGTGTGGGTATCAGACCCGGATGCTTTGATCGTACAGACCTTAACGGCTTAAATTATAATTACATTAACAGGGTTATACAAGGTTACTATACACTTAGCCTAGGGGATTTTCCCCCTGCTCCGGCTTCTAGTTACAGGATAATGAATAACGCTCTACCTTGGTAGGCTTGTACACTGGTTCACTAAGTTAGCATATGGCCTAACTGAAATGTAAGCATGTAGGCTTCACGCCAGACACGTAAGTCTACATATGGTATGACTGAATAGTAAAGTTAAAGTTCCTCCATTCACTAAGTTAGCATATGGCCTAACTGAAATGTAAGCATGTAGGCTTCACGCCAGACACGTAAGTCTACATATGGTATGACTGAATAGTAAAGTTAAAGTTCCTCCATTCACTAAGTTAGCATATGGCCTAACTGAAATGTAAGCATGTAGGCTTCACGCCAGACACGTAAGTCTACATATGGTATGACTGAATAGTAAAGTTAAAGTTCCTCCATTCACTAAGTTAGCATATGGCCTAACTGAAATGTAAGCATGTAGGCTTCACGCCAGACACGTAAGTCTACATATGGTATGACTGAATAGTAAAGTTAAAGTTCCTCCACATGCTGGATAAAAGTTGACCAGGCTTTATGCACGTGGGTAATTAGTGATTTCGAATTAGGGTATCTAAATGGTCAGCGAGGCCCTGCCTCTAGTGGCTCAGTTACAGTACCGACATATCGGGGTTCTCGTGGACCGAACCTGGCTGGGGAAGTCTACGACGGAAATTCCCACGTGGTTGTCCGTGAAAATCCACCTCGCCGAGGAGCTTCCTAGATTAGGCCTAGGCTAGACTGACAGTCGCCTCGGATCGGATGCTGCTAGCCTAGAGGTTCGCTGCGTCGCACGCTCGCCCATCGGGAAAACTTCGCTCTGCCGGAAAATGTAGGCTAGACCCTCCGGAAAAATCCTCTGAATGGATTTACGAAATACAGGTTATTAAACCATGCTGCACGTAGAACGCCTCTGGTAGCTTACATGCTCGAGCAAAATGTAGCTCCGAAACACAAAGTTCTCTCAGGACTTCTCTCACGAAACAGACCAAATCTAACCTTCCTGTTGTGGCTCCTCAGCTATCGTCGTGCGATAGAGTCGAACGAAACTAGTGCTGCGCGGCGACACTTGGAACTTGCTCGGCTGCGTTAGGCTCTCACCGGCGGTGGAATGCGCGGGATTTCAAACGCCGTGCGGGACGTTCAAAACACTCGATCATCCGACGCTATGGAGAGGGGTCCCGTTGGCTCTGGCCGGCCTTCAGAACCTGTGAGACGACCGGAACATCACTAGGGGCCAGCCCAGTGGATTCCCAGCCGTCACAAACTGCCTACAATGTGCGTGGCGTCACGTTAATATGGCCGCTATGTGTTGGAACTGCAATACCTAATGTACGGGAGTATGGCCGCTATGTGTTGGAACTACAATACCTAATGTACGGGAACAAGGCCGCTATGTGTTGGAACTGCAATACCTAATGTACGGGAGTATGGCCGCTATGTGTTGGAACTACAATACCTAATGTACGGGAACAAGGCCGCTATGTGTTGGAACTGCAATACCTAATGTACGGGAGTATGGCCGCTATGTGTTGGAACTACAATACCTAATGTACGGGAACAAGGCCGCTATGTGTTGGAACTGCAATACCTAATGTACGGGAGAATGGCCGCTATGTGTTGGAACTGCAATACCTAATGTACGGAAGTATGGCCGCTATGTGTTCGAACTGCAAAACCTAATGTACGGGAACAAGGCCGCTATGAGTTGGAACTGCAATACCTAATGTACGGGAGTAAGGCCGCTATGTGTTGGAACTACAATACCTAATGTACGGGAACAAGGCCGCTATGTGTTGGAACTGCAATACCTAATGTACGGGAGTATGGCCGCTATGTGTTGGAACTACAATACCTAATGTACGGGAACAAGGCCGCTATGTGTTGGAACGGCAATACCTAATGTACGGGAGAATGGCCGCTATGTGTTGGAACTGCAATACCTAATGTACGGGAGTATGGCCGCTATGTGTTGGAACTGCAATACATAATGTACGGGAGTATGGCCTCTATGTGTTAGAACTGCAATACCTAATGTACGGAAGTATGGCCGCTATGTGTTGGAACTGCAATACCTAATGTACGGAAGTATGGCCGCTATGTGTTGGAACTGCAATACCTAATGTACGGAAGTATGGCCGCTATGTGTTGGAACTGCAATACCTAATGTACGGGAGTATGGCCGCTATGTGTTGGAACTGCAATACCTAATGTACGGGAGTATGGCCGCTATGTGTTGGAACTGCAATACCTAATGTACGGAAGTATGGCCGCTATGTGTTGGAACTGCAATACCTAATGTACGGAAGTATGGCCGCTATGTGTTGGAACTGCAAAACCTAATGTACGGGAACAAGGCCGCTATGAGTTGGAACTGCAATACCTAATGTACGGGAGTATGGCCGCTATGTGTTGGAACTGCAGTACATAATGTACGGGAGTATGGCCGCTATGTGTTGGAACTGCAGTACATAATGTACGGGAGTATGGCCGCTATGTGTTGGAACTGCAATACCTAATGTACGGAAGTATGGCCGCTATGTGTTGGAACTGCAAAACCTAATGTACGGGAACAAGGCCGCTATGTGTTGGAACTGCAGTACATAATGTACGGAAGTATGGCCGCTATGTGTTGGAACTGCAATACCTAATGTACGGAAGTATGGCCGCTATGTGTTGGAACTGCAAAACCTAATGTACGGGAACAAGGCCGCTATGTGTTGGAACTGCAGTACATAATGTACGGGAACAAGGCCGCTATGTGTTGGAACTGCAGTACCTAATGTACGGGAGTATGGCCGCTATGTGTTGGAACTGCAATACCTAATGTACGGGAACAAGGCCGCTATGTGTTGGAACTGCAAAACGTAATGTACGGAAGTATGGCCGCTATGTGTTGGAACTGCAATACCTAATGTACGGGAGTATGGCCGCTATGTGTTGGACTGCAATACCTAATGTACGGAAGTATGGCCGCTATGTGTTGGAACTGCAATACCTAATGTACGGGAGTATGGCCGCTATGTGTTGGACTGCAATACCTAATGTACGGAAGTATGGCCGCTATGTGTTGGACTGCAATACCTAATGTACGGGAACAAGGCCGCTATGTGTTGGAACTGCAATACCTAATGTACGGAAGTATGGCCGCTATGTGTTGGAACTGCAATACCTAATGTACGGGAGTATGGCCGCTATGTGTTGGACTGCAATACCTAATGTACGGAAGTATGGCCGCTATGTGTTGGAACTGCAATACCTAATGTACGGAAGTATGGCCGCTATGTGTTGGTACTGCAATACCTAATGTACGGGGGTATGGCCGCCAACAATGACACATCACGTAAGCAGTAAGTAACAGCAACAAGAAACCAGCATTATCTTACGCTACTACAGTTATCGTGTCACGTACAGAGCCCAGAATCACAAGTATGTGGGATATCTGGTGGAAACCAAGAAACGTGCGATACTTGAGGTGTTGTGTGGGATCCTGACACGTTCAGTTTGCAGGATGCGCTCAACGCTGCAGGCTGTGCTACTGTTGGCGGGGAGGCTAGGCCAGGTAATGAGCTACAGCCACGATCAGTGTGCTGCACAGTAACTACACACACAGTTACTACACATACAGATACTACACGACAGTTACTACACACACAGTAACTACACGCACAGTTACTACACGCACAGTTACTACACGACAGTTACTGCACACACAGTAACTACAGTGCTACTGTTGGCGGGGGGGGGCTAGGCCAGGTAATGAGCTACAGCAACGATCAGTGTGCTGCTCAGTAACTACACCCACAACTACTACACACACAGTTACTACACACACAGTTACTACACCCACAGTTACTACACACACAGTTACTACACACACAGTTACTACACCCACAGTTACTACACACAGTAACTACACACACAGTTACCACACAATCAGTTACTACACAAACAGTTACTACACACACAGTAACTACACGCACCGTTACTACACACACAGTTACTACACACACAGTTACTACACCCACAGTTTCTATACACACATATACTACACACACAGTTACTACACACACAGTTACTACACACAGTTACTACACACACAGTTACTACACACACAGTTACTACACACACAGTTACTACACACAGTTACTACACACACAGTTACTACACACAGTAACTACACACACAGTTACTACACCCACAGTTACAACACACACAGTTACTACACACACAGCTACATCTGAGGAGTAATATTAGCGATACCAATGTATTCAGCTGTAATTGTTGATTACTTATATCGTTAAATGGGGGAAGTTGGTAAGTCATTAAATGAAGATAGTAAATTTTTATTTGTGTAAATTTTCAGGTTTGTGGAGCAGCCCTCGACTTCGCTGGTAAGTGTGTGTGCGTGAACGAACGTGCAAATAACGTTATTTTAGTTTTAAGCGCTTCAAATATGTTTTTATTGGATTATTCAAAGTTAAACTGTCACAAACAAAATTAAATTTGGATGTAAAATGAGACTAAGCCGACAGGTTTTGAACAAAAATCAACAAGTGCTTTGTAAGCGTTGCTAGCATGAGATCTGGATTAAAATACTTTTGGCCGGACGCAACAGCATTCGTTAATAAGTAATAATTATATTTACTATTTTTTAATATTTTGGATTTTTATTTAATTTTAAACATTTTCAGTGTAAAATGTGTCTGATAAATACGAAACTAAATTTTCATTTTTACCCCTTATGGTTACATTTTCGTTCTCAAATATATCTCTACCGAAACAAAAAAAAAATAAAAATTTCCACGACATTTTTATTAACGTTCCGAATCAATAAAGAAAGCATGGATAAAGAATGCGGATCGTTAAACGTTCACCCGGAAGTAGACTACAGTCCAGGGAGGGAATAAATTACTCTCAAACTCATTCTACTTCCACTTACTACTTGACTAGACCCAGGGCCCGAGCCAGGGTGGCGCCGCGCATGGCTGTAACATTCTACTTCCACTTACTACTTGACTAGACCCAGGGCCCGAGCCAGGGTGGCGCCGCGCATGGCTGTAACATTCTACTTCCACTTACTACTTGACTAGACCCAGGGCCCGAGCCAGGGTGGCGCCGCGCATGGCTGTAACATTCTACTTCCACTTACTACTTGACTAGACCCAGGGCCCGAGCCAGGGTGGCGCCGCGCATGGCTGTAACATTCTACTTCCACTTACTACTTGACTAGACCCAGGGCCCGAGCCAGGGTGGCGCCGCGCATGGCTGTAACATTCTACTTCCACTTACTACTTGACTAGACCCAGGGCCCGAGCCATGCCTGCAACCCTCCGAGCCAGGGTTGTGCCGTGGGTTCTTCCCAATGTGGTTCTACGACGCCTACACAGAAACCTGCTCAGACTTCATCTACGGAGGATGTGGAGGGAACGACAACCAGTTTGACTCGGAGGACGATTGTTACAGCAGATGCACAGGTGATTTAGTGCTTGAAACGTTACAGGAGTAACGTATCATTGCTTGAAACGTTACAAGAGTAAGGTACTAGGCCTCGAAATGTTACCAGAGTAAGATATGAGGGCTTGAACGTTACAGGGTTAACGTATTAGGGGCTTTAAACATTACATGAGTATCGTATCAGATTGAAACGATATAGGAGTAAGAATGCAGGGCTTAAAACGTTACAGGAGTAACAGTTCAGTACTTGAAACGTTACAGGAAAACGTAGCATCTTTTGATACGTTATAGGGGTAACGTATGAGGACTTGAAACATAACAGGAGTGACACATAGTGCTAGAAACATTACAAGAGTAACGTATCATTGCTAGATACGTTATAGGAGTAACGTATAGTGCTTGAAACATTCCAGGAGTAACATATCATTGCTAGATACGTTATAGGAGTAACGTATAGTGCTTGAAACATTACGGGAGTAACATATCATTGCTAGATACGTTATAGGAGTAACGTATAGTGCTTAAAACAT
Source organism: Isoperla grammatica (assembly GCA_945910005.1). Classification (NCBI taxonomy): domain Eukaryota; kingdom Metazoa; phylum Arthropoda; class Insecta; order Plecoptera; family Perlodidae; genus Isoperla; species Isoperla grammatica. The sequence goes on along the minus strand of OX246748.1, from coordinate 40,413,932 downwards.
TATAGGAGAAACGTATCATTACTAGATACGTTATAGGAGTAACGTATAGTGTTGAAACATTACGGGAGTAACATATCATTGCTAGATACGTTATAGGAGTAACGTATAGTGCTTGAAACATTACAGGAGAAACGTATCATTACTAGATACGTTATAGAAGTAACGAATAGTGCTTGAAACATTACGGGAGTAACATATCATTGCTAGATACGTTATAGGAAAACGTATAGTGCTTGAAACATTACAGGAGAAACGTATCATTACTAGATACGTTATAGAAGTAACGAATAGTGCTTGAAACATTACGGGAGTAACATATCATTGCTAGATACATTATAGGAGTAACGTATAGTGCTTGAAACATAACAGGAGAAACGTATCATTGCTAGATACGTTATAGAAGTAACGAATAGTGCTTGAAACATTACAGGAGTAACGTATCATTGCTAGATACGTTATAGGAGTAACGTATAGTGCTTAAACATTACAGGAGTAACATATCATTGCTAGATACGTTATAGGAGTAACGTATAGTGCTTGAAACACTACAGGAGAAACGTATCATTGCTATACGTTATAGGAGTAACGAATAGTGCTTGAAACATTACAGGAGTAACGTTTCATTGCTAGATACATTATAGGAGTAACGTATAGTGCTTGAAACATTACAAGAGTAACGTATCATTGCTAGATACGTTTTAGGAGTAACGTATAGTGTTTGAAACATTACAGGAGTAACATATAGTGCTTGACGTTATAGGAGTAACGTCTCATTGCTAGATACGTTATAGGAGTAACGTATAGTGCTTGAAACATTACAGGAGTAACATATCATTGCTAGATACGTTATAGGAGTAACATATAGTGCTTGAAACATAACAGGAGTAACGCATCATTGCTATACGTTATAGGAGTAACGTATAGTGCTTGAAACATTACAGGAGTAACGCATCATTGCTATACGTTAAAGGAGTAACGTATAGTGCTTAAAACATTACAGGAGTACGCATCATTGCTAGATACGTTATAGGAGTAACGTATAGTGCTTGAAACATTACAGGAGTAACGTATCATTGCTAGATACGTTATAGGAGTAACGTTTTGTGCTTGAAACATTACAGGAGTAACATATCATTGCTATACGTTATAGGAGTAACGAATAGTGCTTGAAACATTACAGGAGTAACAAATCATTGCTATTCGTTATACGCGTAATGTATAGTGCTTGAAACATTACAGGAGTAACGTATCATTGCTAGATACGTTATAGGAGTAACGTTTAGTGCTTGAAACATTACAGGAGTAACGTATCATTGCTAGATACGTTATAGGAGTTACGTATAGTGCTTGAAACATTACAGGAGTAACATATCATTGCTAGATACGTAATAGGAGTAACGTATAGTGCTTGAAACATAACAGGAGTAACGTATCATTGCTAGATACGTTATAGGAGTAACGTATTGTGCTTGAAACATTACAGGAGTAACATATCATTGCTAGATACGTTAAAGGAGTAACGAATAGTGCTTGAAACATTACAGGAGTAACAAATCATTGCTATACGTTATAGGAGTAACGTATTGTGCTTGAAACATTACGGGAGTAACGTATCATTGCTAGATACGTTATAGGCGTAACGTTTAGTGCTTGAAACATTACGGGAGTAACATATCATTGCTAGATACGTTATAGGAGTACAGTATAGTGCTTGAAACATTACAGGAGTAACATATCATTGCTATCCGTTATAGGAGTAACGAAAAGTGCTTAAAACATTACAGGAGTAACGTATCATTGCTAGATACGTTATAGGAGTAATGAATAGTCCTTGAAACATTACAGGAGTAACATATCATTGATAGATACGTTATAGGAGTAACGTATAGTGCTTGAAACATTACAGGAGTAACATATCATTGCTATACGTTATAGGAGTAACGAATAGTGCTTGAAACATTACAGGAGTAACGTATCATTGCTAGATACGTTATAGGAGTAACGTATAGTGCTTGAAACATTACAGGAGTAACATATCATTGCTATACGTTATACGAGTAACGTATAGTGCTTGAAACATTACAGGAGAAACGTATCATTGCTAGATACGTTAAAGAAGTAACGAATAGTGCTTGAAACATTACAAGAGTAACATATCATTGCTATACGTTATAGGAGTAACGTATAGTGCTTGAAACATTACAGGAGTAACATAACATTGCTAGATACGTTATAGGAGTAACGTATAGTGCTTGAAACATTACAGGAGTAACATATCATTGCTATACGTTATACGAGTAACGTATAGTGCTTGAAACATTACAGGAGAAACGTATCATTGCTAGATACGTTAAAGAAGTAACGAATAGTGCTTACAACATTACAAGAGTAACATATCATTGCTATACGTTATAGGAGTAACGTATAGTGCTTGAAACATTACAGGAGTAACATATCATTGCTAGATACGTTATAGGAGTAACGAATAGTGCTTGAAACATTACAGGAGTAACATATCATTGCTATACGTTATAGGAGTAACGTATAGTGCTTGAAACATTACAAGAGTAACATATTATTGCTATACGTTATAGGAGTAACGTATAGTGCCTGAAACATTACAAGAGTAACATATTATTGCTATACGTTATAGGAGTAACGTATAGTGCTTGAAACATTACAGGAGTAACATATCATTGCTATACGTTATAGGAGTAACGTATAGTGCTTGAAACATTACAAGAGTAACGTATCATTGCTAGATACGTTATAGGAGAAACGTATAGTGCTTGAAACATTACAGGAGTAACATATCATTGCTAGATACGTTATAGGAGTAACGAATAGTGCTTGAAACATTACAGGAGAAACGTATCATTGCTAGATACGTTAAAGAAGTAACGAATAGTGCTTGAAACATTACAAGAGTAACGTATCATTGCTAGATACGTTAAAGGAGTAACGTATAGTGCTTGAAACATTACAGGAGTAACATATCATTGCTAGATACGTTATAGGAGTAACGTTTAGTGCTTAAAACATTACAAGAGTAACGTATCATTGCTAGATACGTTTTAGGAGTAACGTATAGTGCTTGAAACATTACAGGAGTAACATATCATTGCTATACGTTATAGGAGTAACGTATAGTGCTTGAAACATTACAGGAGTAACATATCATTGCTAGATACGTTATAGGATGAACGTATAGTGCTTGAAACATGACAGGAGTAACAAATCATTGCTATACGTTATAGAAGTAACGTATAGTGCTTGAAACATTACAGGAGACACGTATCATTGCTAGATACGTTATAGGAGTAACGTTTAGTGCTTGAAACATTACAGAAGTAACATATTATTGCTAGATACGTTATAGGAGTAACGTATTGTGCTTGAAACATTACGGGAGTAACTTATCATTGCTAGATACGTTATAGGAGTAACGTTTTGTGCTTGAAACATTACGGGAGTAACATATCATTGCTAGATACGTTATAGGAGTAACGTATAGTGCTTGAAACATTACAGGAGTAACATATCATTGCTAGATACGTTAAAGGAGTAACGTATTGTGCTTGAAACATTACGGGAGTAACATATCATTGCTAGATACGTTATAGGAGTAACGTTTTGTGCTTGAAACATAACGGGAGTAATATATCATTGCTAGATACGTTATAGGAGTAACGTATTGTGCTTGAAACATTACAGGAGAAACGTATCATTGCTATACGTTAAAGAAGTAACGAATAGTGCTTGAAACATTACAAGAGTAACGTATCATTGCTAGATACGTTATAGGAGTAACGTATAGTGCTTGAAACATTACAAGAGTAACGTATCATTGCTAGATACGTTATAGGAGTAACGTATAGTGCTTGAAACATAACAGGAGTAACATATCATTGCTAGATACGTTATATGAGTAACGTATAGTGCTTGAAACATTACAGGAGTAACATATAGTGCTTGACGTTATAGGAGTAACATATCATTGCTAGATACGTTATAGAAGTAACGAATAGTGCTTGAAACATTACAGGAGAAACGTATCATTGCTATACGTTAAATGAGTAACGAATAGTGCTTGAAACATTACAAGAGTAACGTATCATTGCTAGATACGTTATAGGAGTAACGTATAGTGCTTGAAACATTACAAGAGTAACGTATCATTGCTAGATACGTTAAAGGAGTCACGTATAGTGCTGGAAACCTAACAGGAGTAACATATCATTGCTAGATACGTTATGAGTAACGTATAGTGCTTGAAACATTACAGGAGTAACATCTAGTGCTTGACGTTATAGGAGTAACATTTCATTGCTAGATACGTTATAGAAGTAACGAATAGTGCTTGAAACATTACAGGAGAAACGTATCATTGCTAGATACGTTATAGGAGTAACGTATAGTGCTTGAAACATTACAGGAGTAACGCATCATTGCAAGATACGTTATAGGAGTAACGAATTGTGCTTAAAACATAACAGGAGTAACATATCATTGCTATACGTTATAGGAGTAACGAATTGTGCTTGAAACATTACAGGAGTAACGTATCATTGGTAGATACGTTAAAGGAGTAATGAATAGTCCTTGAAACATTACAGGAGTAACATATCATTGCTAGATACGTTATAGGAGTAACGTATAGTGCTAGAAACATTACAGGAGTAACATATCATTGATATACGTTATAGGAGTAACGTATAGTGCTTGAAACATTACAGGAGTAACATATCATTGCAAGATACGTTTTAGGAGTAACGTATAGTGCTTGAAACATTACAGGAGAAACGTATCATTGCTAGATACGTTATAGAAGTAACGAATAGTGCTTGAAACATTACAGGAGTAACATATCATTGCTATACGTTATAGGAGTAACGAATAGTGCTTGAAACATTACAGGAGTAACGTTTCATTGCTAGATACATTATAGGAGTAACGTATAGTGCTTGAAACATTACAAGAGTAACGTATCATTGCAAGATACGTTTTAGGAGTAACGTATAGTGTTTGAAACATTACAGGAGTAACATATAGTGCTTGACGTTATAGGAGTAACGTCTCATTGCTAGATACGTTATAGGAGTAACGTATAGTGCTTGAAACATTACAGGAGTAACATATCATTGCTAGATACGTTATAGGAGTAACGTATAGTGCTTGAAACATTACAGGAGTAACGCATCATTGCTATACGTTATAGGAGTAACGTATAGTGCTTGAAACATTACAGGAGTAACGCATCATTGCTATACGTTAAGGGAGTAACGTATAGTGCTTAAAACATTACAGGAGTAACGCATCATTGCTAGATACGTAATAGGAGTAACGTATAGTGCTTGAAACATTACAGGAGTAACGTCTCATTGCTATACGTTATAGGAGTAACGCATCATTGCTAGATACGTTATAGGAGTAACGTATCATTGCTAGATACGTTATAGGAGTAACGTTTTGTGCTTGAAACATTACAGGAGTAACATATCATTGCTATACGTTATAGGAGTAACGAATAGTGCTTGAAACATTACAGGAGTAACAAATCATTGCTATTCGTTATACGCGTAATGTATAGTGCTTGAAACATTACAGGAGTAACGTTTCATTGCTAGATACGTTATAGGAGTAACGTTTAGTGCTTGAAACATTACAGGAGTAACGTATCATTGCTAGATACGTTATAGGAGTTACGTATAGTGCTTGAAACATTACAGGAGTAACAAATCATTGCTAGATACGTTATAGGAGTAACGTATAGTGCTTGAAACATAACAGGAGTAACGTATCATTGCTAGATACGTTATAGGAGTAACGTATTGTGCTTGAAACATTACAGGAGTAACATATCATTGCTAGATACGTTAAAGGAGTAACGAATAGTGCTTCAAACATTACAGGAGTAACAAATCATTGCTATACGTTATAGGAGTAACGTATTGTGCTTGAAACATTACGGGAGTAACATATCATTGCTAGATACGTTAAAGGAGTAACTAATAGTGCTTGAAACATTACAGGAGTAACAAATCATTGCTATACGTTATAGGAGTAACGTATTGTGCTTGAAACATTACAAGAGTAACGTATCATTGCTAGATACGTTATAGGAGTAACGTTTAGTGCTTGAAACATTACGGGAGTAACATATCATTGCTAGATACGTTATAGGAGTACAGTATAGTGCTTGAAACATTACAGGAGTAACATATCATTGCTATCCGTTATAGGAGTAACGAAAAGTGCTTAAAACATTACAGGAGTAACGTATCATTGCTAGATACGTTAAAGGAGTAATGAATAGTCCTTGAAACATTACAGGAGTAACATATCATTGATAGATACGTTATAGGAGTAACGTATAGTGCTTGAAACATTACAGGAGTAACATATCATTGCTATACGTTATAGGAGTAACGAATAGTGCTTCTAACATTACAGGAGTAACGTATCATTGCTAGATACGTTATAGGAGTAACGTATAGTGCTTGAAACATTACAGGAGTAACATATCATTGCTATACGTTATACGAGTAACGTATAGTGCTTGAAACATTACAGGAGAAACGTATCATTGCTAGATACGTTAAAGAAGTAACGAATAGTGCTTGAAACATTACAAGAGTAACATATCATTGCTATACGTTATAGGAGTAACGTATAGTGCTTGAAACATTACAGGAGTAACATATCATTGCTAGATACGTTATAGGAGTAAAAATAGTGCTTGAAACATTACAGGAGTAACATATCATTGCTAAACGTTATACGAGTAACGTATAGTGCTTGAAACATTACAGGAGAAACGTATCATTGCTAGATACGTTAAAGAAGTAACGAATAGTGCTTGAAACTTTACAAGAGAAACATATCATTGCTATACGTTATAGGAGTAACGTATAGTGCTTGAAACATTACAGGAGTAACATATCATTGCTAGATACGTTATAGGAGTAACGAATAGTGCTTGAAACATTACAGGAGTAACAAATCATTGCTATACGTTATAGGAGTAACGTATTGTGCTTGAAACATTACGGGAGTAACATATCATTGCTAGATACGTTAAAGGAGTAACTAATAGTGCTTGAAACATTACAGGAGTAACAAATCATTGCTATACGTTATAGGAGTAACGTATTGTGCTTGAAACATTACAAGAGTAACGTATCATTGCTAGATACGTTATAGGAGTAACGTTTAGTGCTTGAAACATTACGGGAGTAACATATCATTGCTAGATACGTTATAGGAGTACAGTATAGTGCTTGAAACATTACAGGAGTAACATATCATTGCTATCCGTTATAGGAGTAACGAAAAGTGCTTAAAACATTACAGGAGTAACGTATCATTGCTAGATACGTTAAAGGAGTAATGAATAGTCCTTGAAACATTACAGGAGTAACATATCATTGATAGATACGTTATAGGAGTAACGTATAGTGCTTGAAACATTACAGGAGTAACATATCATTGCTATACGTTATAGGAGTAACGAATAGTGCTTCTAACATTACAGGAGTAACGTATCATTGCTAGATACGTTATAGGAGTAACGTATAGTGCTTGAAACATTACAGGAGTAACATATCATTGCTATACGTTATACGAGTAACGTATAGTGCTTGAAACATTACAGGAGAAACGTATCATTGCTAGATACGTTAAAGAAGTAACGAATAGTGCTTGAAACATTACAAGAGTAACATATCATTGCTATACGTTATAGGAGTAACGTATAGTGCTTGAAACATTACAGGAGTAACATATCATTGCTAGATACGTTATAGGAGTAAAAATAGTGCTTGAAACATTACAGGAGTAACATATCATTGCTATACGTTATACGAGTAACGTATAGTGCTTGAAACATTACAGGAGAAACGTATCATTGCTAGATACGTTAAAGAAGTAACGAATAGTGCTTGAAACTTTACAAGAGTAACATATCATTGCTATACGTTATAGGAGTAACGTATAGTGCTTGAAACATTACAGGAGTAACATATCATTGCTAGATACGTTATAGGAGTAACGTATAGTGCTTGAAACATTACAGGAGTAACATATCATTGCTAGATACGTTATAGGAGTAACGAATAGTGCTTGAAACATTACAGGAGTAACATATCATTGCTATACGTTATAGTAGTAACGTATAGTGCTTGAAACATTACAGGAGTAACATATCATTGCTATACGTTTTAGGAGTAACGTATAGTGCTTGAAACATTACAGGAGTAACATATCATTGCTATACGTTATAGGAGTAACGTATAGTGCTTGAAACATTACAAGAGTAACGTATCATTGCTAGATACGTTATAGGAGAAACGTATAGTGCTTGAAACATTACAGGAGTAACATATCATTGCTAGATACGTTATAGGAGTAACGAATAGTGCTTGAAACATTACAGGAGAAACGTATCATTGCTAGATACGTTAAAGAAGTAACGAATAGTGCTTGAAACATTACAAGAGTAACGTATCATTGCTAGATACGTTAAAGGAGTAACGTATAGTGCTTGAAACATTACAGGAGTAACATATCATTGCTAGATACGTTATAGGAGTAACGTATAGTGCTTGAAACATTACAAGAGTAACGTATCATTGCTAGATACGTTTTAGGAGTAACGTATAGTGCTTGAAACATTACAGGAGTAACATATCATTGCTATACGTTATAGGAGTAACGTATAGTGCTTGAAACATTACAGGAGTAACATATCATTGCTAGATACGTTATAGGAGTAACGTATAGTGCTTGAAACATTACAGGAGTAACAAATTATTGCTATACGTTATAGAAGTAACGTATAGTGCTTGAAACATTACAGGAGACACGTATCATTGCTAGATACGTTATAGGAGTAACGTTTAGTGCTTGAAACATTACAGGAGACACGTATCATTGCTAGATACGTTATAGGAGAAACGTATAGTGCTTGAAACATTACAGGAGTAACATATCATTGCTAGATACGTTATAGGAGTAACGTATAGTGCTTGAAACATAACAAGAGTAACGTATCATTGCTAGATACGTTATAGGAGTAACGTATTGTGCTTGAAACATTACGGGAGTAACATATCATTGCTAGATACGTTATAGGAGTAACGTTTTGTGCTTGAAACATTACGGGAGTAACATATCATTGCTAGATACGTTATAGGAGTAACGTATAGTGCTTGAAACATTACAGGAGTAACATATCATTGCTAGATACGTTATAGGAGTAACGTATTGTGCTTGAAACATTACGGGAGTAACATATCATTGCTAGATACGTTATAGGAGTAACGTTTTGTGCTTGAAACATTACGGGAGTAACATATCATTGCTAGATACGTTATAGGAGTAACGTATTGTGCTTTTAACATTACAGGAGAAACGTATCATTGCTATACGTTAAAGAAGTAACGAATAGTGCTTGAAACATTACAAGAGTAACGTATCATTGCTAGATACGTTATAGGAGTAACGTATAGTGCTTGAAACATTACAAGAGTAACGTATCATTGCTAGATACGTTATAGGAGTAACGTATAGTGCTTGAAACATAACAGGAGTAACATATCATTGCTAGATACGTTATATGAGTAACGTATAGTGCTTGAAACATTACAGGAGTAACATATAGTGCTTGACGTTATAGGAGTAACATATCATTGCTAGATACGTTATAGAAGTAACGAATAGTGCTTGAAACATTACAGGAGAAACGTATCATTGCTATACGTTAAAGAAGTAACGAATAGTGCTTGAAACATTACAAGAGTAACGTATCATTGCTAGATACGTTATAGGAGTAACGTATAAAGCTTGAAACATTACAAGAGTAACGTATCATTGCCAGATACGTTATAGGAGTCACGTATAGTGCTTGAAACCTAACAGGAGTAACATATCATTGCTAGATACGTTATGAGTAACGAATAGTGCTTGAAACATTACAGGAGTAACAAATCATTGCTATACGTTATAGGAGTAACGTATTGTGCTTGAAACATTACGGGAGTAACATATCATTGCTAGATACGTTAAAGGAGTAACTAATAGTGCTTGAAACATTACAGGAGTAACAAATCATTGCTATACGTTATAGGAGTAACGTATTGTGCTTGAAACATTACAAGAGTAACGTATCATTGCTAGATACGTTATAGGAGTAACGTTTAGTGCTTGAAACATTACGGGAGTAACATATCATTGCTAGATACGTTATAGGAGTACAGTATAGTGCTTCAAACATTACAGGAGTAACATATCATTGCTATCCGTTATAGGAGTAACGAAAAGTGCTTAAAACATTACAGGAGTAACGTATCATTGCTAGATACGTTAAAGGAGTAATGAATAGTCCTTGAAACATTACAGGAGTAACATATCATTGATAGATACGTTATAGGAGTAACGTATAGTGCTTGAAACATTACAGGAGTAACATATCATTGCTATACGTTATAGGAGTAACGAATAGTGCTTCTAACATTACAGGAGTAACGTATCATTGCTAGATACGTTATAGGAGTGACGTATAGTGCTTGAAACATTACAGGAGTAACATATCATTGCTATACGTTATACGAGTAACGTATAGTGCTTGAAACATTACAGGAGAAACGTATCATTGCTAGATACGTTAAAGAAGTAACGAATAGTGCTTGAAACATTACAAGAGTAACATATCATTGCTATACGATATAGGAGTAACGTATAGTGCTTGAAACATTACAGGAGTAACATATCATTGCTAGATACGTTATAGGAGTAAAAATAGTGCTTGAAACATTACAGGAGTAACATATCATTGCTATACGTTATACGAGTAACGTATAGTGCTTGAAACATTACAGGAGAAACGTATCATTGCTAGATACGTTAAAGAAGTAACGAATAGTGCTTGAAACTTTACAAGAGTAACATATCATTGCTATACGTTATAGGAGTAACGTATAGTGCTTGAAACATTACAGGAGTAACATATCATTGCTAGATACGTTATAGGAGTAACGAATAGTGCTTGAAACATTACAGGAGTAACATATCATTGCGATACGTTATAGTAGTAACGTATAGTGCTTGAAACATTACAGGAGTAACATATCATTGCTATACGTTATAGGAGTAACGTATAGTGCTTGAAACATTACAGGAGTAACATATCATTGCTATACGTTATAGGAGTAACGTATAGTGCTTGAAACATTACAAGAGTAACGTATCATTGCTAGATACGTTATAGGAGAAACGTATAGTGCTTGAAACATTACAGGAGTAACATATCATTGCTAGATACGTTATAGGAGTAACGAATAGTGCTTGAAACATTACAGGAGAAACGTATCATTGCTAGATACGTTAAAGAAGTAACGAATAGTGCTTGAAACATTACAAGAGTAACGTATCATTGCTAGATACGTTAAAGGAGTAACGTATAGTGCTTGAAACATTACAGGAGTAACATATCATTGCTATACGTTATAGGAGTAACGTATAGTGCTTGAAACATTACAGGAGTAACATATCATTGCTAGATACGTTATAGGAGTAACGTATTGTGCTTGAAACATTACGGGAGTAACATATCATTGCTAGATACGTTATAGGAGTAACGTTTTGTGCTTGAAACATTACGGGAGTAACATATCATTGCTAGATACGTTATAGGAGTAACGTATTGTGCTTGAAACATTACAGGAGAAACATATCATTGCTATACGTTAAAGAAGTAACGAATAGTGCTTGAAACATTACAAGAGTAACGTATCATTGCTAGATACGTTATAGGAGTAACGTATAGTGCTTGAAACATTACAAGAGTAACGTATCATTGCTAGATACGTTATAGGAGTAACGTATAGTGCTTGAAACATAACAGGAGTAACATATCATTGCTAGATACGTTATATGAGTAACGTATAGTGCTTGAAACATTACAGGAGTAACATATAGTGCTTGACGTTATAGGAGTAACATATCATTGCTAGATACGTTATAGAAGTAACGAATAGTGCTTGAAACATTACAGGAGAAACGTATCATTGCTATACGTTAAAGAAGTAACGAATAGTGCTTGAAACATTACAAGAGTAACGTATCATTGCTAGATACGTTATAGGAGTAACGTATAGTGCTTGAAACATTACAAGAGTAACGTATCATTGCCAGATACGTTATAGGAGTCACGTATAGTGCTTGAAACCTAACAGGAGTAACATATCATTGCTAGATACGTTATGAGTATTGTATAGTGCTTGAAACATTACAGGAGTAACATCTAGTGCTTGACGTTATAGGAGTAACATTTCATTGCTAGATACGTTATAGAAGTAACGAATAGTGCTTGAAACATTACAGGAGTAACATATCATTGCTAGATACGTTATAGGAGTAACGTATTGTGCTTGAAACATTACGGGAGTAACATATCATTGCTAGATACGTTATAGGAGTAACGTACAGTGCTTGAAACATTACAGGAGTAACATATAGTGCTTGACGTTATAGGAGTAACATATCATTGCTAGATACGTTATAGAAGTAACGAATAGTGCTTGAAACATTACAGGAGTAACATATCATTGCTATACGTTATAGGAGTAACGAATAGTGCTTAAAACATTACAAGAGTAACGTATCATTGCTAGATACGTTATAGGAGTAACGTATAGTGCTTGAAACATTACAGGAGTAACATATCATTGCCAGATACGTTATAGGAGTAACGTATAGTGTTGAAACATTACAGGAGTGGTGTTTAGCGACGACCGCATGTTCCCGGGTCCGAGTAGTGTGAGGACAAGAACAACAACGACAACTCCGCCGTCATTGAGACGCGCGACCACGAGGCGCAAGACTCTCTCCACAACAACAACTACAACAACAACGAAGAGAGCAAAACAACAGCCGCGTGTAAATGAGTGGCCGAGAACCACTTCAAGACGACGACTTGTCCCACAACCCCTCGCAAAGCAACCGCCCCTCTACAGCGATTATATGCCCTGGTACGCTTGGTAACAGATACACATACATGGCTTTGTTTTGGGTATGTGATATATTAAATACAAGAAACAATCTGAAGGTACAATTAAAATACATGTTTTACAAACAAAATAAAAGTAACCCGAATTCAAATCTGTGCTATGTAAACCGCAAAGGAATTAAGAATAATACTGATAATCTGAATGAAAGAGACGACAAATGAGAATCAATTCAAGAATGCATAATGAGGTAAATCGTGGGATTTTACGTAACATCGTGGAAATGTGTCTGTTATTATATATTATTGTTATAGTCTTGACCCTAAGCCAAGGGACTGAATGATAATTTCACAGAGAGTTGTTCCAAATAAATACATAAACCTTGCGGTATCACCGAATCATTACACAGTTCATATAGCTTCATCAACAACCGACCAGCATCCAGGCACTCCAACCAAGGCTCTGTGCAATGTGTGTGCAAGTCATTTTGTACTAGTTTACTGTATTATACATTAGGATTAACTTCCTGTACACAAACATATTTCATTTTGATGAAGTAGAATACATTTCCGTTTATAAAAACGAGCTGAAAGTTTCACACATACTTATGGTGGTAACAACGGGGCATACGTCACAAGCCACGTGTCACTATCAACCAATCATGTCCCTTTGTGTCTGTCCATTGCCGCTTTAAGGACGGGGTGGTTTTTTTTACTTTTTATCAGTGATTCATCGCAGTTGATCCGTGTCCGCCGTATGGCACAACGTGGCACAACATGGCACAACGTGGCATAACGTGGCACAACGTGGCACAACATGGCACAACGTGGCACAACGTGGCATAACGTGGCACAACGTGGCAAAACGTGGCACAACGGGGCGTTCAACGATGAAACTACTGCGTAGCTCAGAATACATGTGTACAATTTTCCTTTAATAAACCTTTCACTACAAATTGTATGAACCCAATACTCATTTTTTCTCCTTTTCTTCTCCTTTTCTTCCTTTCACGTAATGCTAAGCACAAACGATAGCCGCTCTTCAAAATCCATAATGTCGTTCCGTTGCGCTCAGTCAAGACAATAGTGCTTTCATGAGCATGTGCCCTACAGTGGAGTTCCGCGGGAGTTTACACCAACCTTTTAGGTAGTTTTCTTGTCACACCCCTAGAGCAAAGTCCAGTGCAGCAATTATCTCCATTCAAACTCGAGCAAAGGACGAGGAATTCAGATGACTGAATACAGTCATCACAGTCTTGAAGGCGATGAGGTCCGATCGTTCTAGGAAAGCAAGAAATCCCGGGGTAGCATATCTTTCAACGTATCTATGGGTGTCTAAAACGGGGGGCAAATGGTGTGGCAATGGTGTAAACTCCCGCGCAACTCTACTGTAGTCCGCCGACATTAGTCGTTGGTGTGCGCATGCACGCTTAGACCATCTATAGACCCCCCTATAATATGGTCTAAGCATGCACGGCGACAAAACTGTCTTGTCGTGCTACAGTTGACGTATCTCGCTTCTACGACAAAACAGTCGTGCGTCAAAGAGTTGGATGTGCGCACCCTGGATTCGTGCACTGGACAACCCACTTTGGAAATAGAATATTCTAGCCCCTTTTGTCATAGACTTGAAAACGTTTGATAAATAAAATATAAAATACACAACAAGGTAATGATTAGTGGTCACAATGCTTGTTTCTTATGTTTTTCGTCGTCTAGATTAACCTTGGTGGACAGAAAACCAGCCGTAAACTTACAATAGGCCTATAGGGGCATGATTCTGTCGTACAGCTTGCCAGGTCTCATATCGTGGCGCTCCTTTGTGAGGGGCACGATTCTGTCGTACAGCTTGCCAGGTCTCATATCGTGGCGCTCCTTTGTGAGGGGCACGATTCTGTCGTACAGCTTGCCAGGTCTCATATCGTGGCGCTCCTTTGTGAGCGGCACGATTCTGTCGTACAGCTTGCCAGGTCTCATATCGTGGCGCTCCTTTGTGAGGGGCATGATTCTGTCGTACAGCTTGCCAGGTCTCATATCATGGCGCTCCTTTGTGAGGGGACCGATTCTGTCGTACAGCTTGCCAGGTCTCCTATCGTGGCGCTCCTTTGTGAGGGGCACGATTCTGTCGTACAGCTGCCAGGTCTCCTATCGTAGCGCTCCTTTGTGAGCGGCACGATTCTGTCGTACAGCTTGCCAGGTCTCATATCGTGGCGCTCCTTTGTGAGGGGCATGATTCTGTCGTACAGCTTGCCAGGTCTCATATCATGGCGCTCCTTTGTGAGGGGCACGATTCTGTCGGGTAGCTTGCCAGGTCTCCTATCGTGGCGCTCCTTTGTGAGGGGCACGATTCTGTCGTACAGCTGCCAGGTCTCCTATCGTAGCGCTCCTTTGTGAGGGGCACGATTCTGTCGTACAGCTTGCCAGGTCTCATATCGTGGCGCTCCTTTGTGAGGGGCACGATTCTGTCGTACAGCTTGCCAGGTCTCCTATCGTAGCGCTCCTTTGTGAGGGGCACGATTCTGTCGTACAGCTTGCCAGGTCTCCTATCATGACGCTCCTTTGTGAGGGGCATGATTCTGTCGTACAGCTTGCCAGGTCTCCTATCATGACGCTCCTTTGTGAGGGGCACGATTCTGTCGTACAGCTTGCCAGGTCTCATATCGTGGCGCTCCTTTGTGAGGGGCATGATTCTGTCGTACAGCTTGCCAGGTCTCATATTGTGGCGCTCCTTTGTGAGGGGCACGATTCTGTCGTACAGCTTGCCAGGTCTCATATCGTGGCGCTCCTTTGTGAGGGGCATGATTCTGTCGTACAGCTTGCCAGGTCTCATATCGTGGCGCTCCTTTGTGAGGGGCATGATTCTGTCGTACAGCTTGCCAGGTCTCATATCGTGGCGCTCCTTTGTGAGGGTCACGATTCTGTCGTACAGCTTGCCAGGTCTCATATCGTGGCGCTCCTTTGTGAGGGGCATGATTCTGTCGTACAGCTTGCCAGGTCTCATATCATGGCGCTCCTTTGTGAGGGGCATGATTCTGTCGTACAGCTTGCCAGGTCTCATATCGTGGCGCTCCTTTGTGAGGGGCACGATTCTGTCGTACAGCTTGCCAGGTCTCCTATCGTGGCGCTCCTTTGTGAGGGGCACGATTCTGTCGTACAGCTTGCCAGGTCTCCTATCATGACGCTCCTTTGTGAGGGGCACGATTCTGTCGTACAGCTTGCCAGGTCTCCTATCATGGCGCTCCTTTGTGAGGGGCACGATTCTGTCGTACAGCTTGCCAGGTCTCCTATCATGGCGCTCCTTTGTGAGGGGCATGATTCTGTCGTACAGCTTGCCAGGTCTCCTATCGTGGCGCTCCTTTGTGAGGGGCACGATTCTGTCGTACAGCTTGCCAGGTCTCCTATCGTAGCGCTCCTTTGTGAGCGGCACGATTCTGTCGTACAGCTTGCCAGGTCTCCTATCATGGCGCTCCTTTGTGAGGGGCACGATTCTGTCGTACAGCTTGCCAGGTCTCCTATCATGGCGCTCCTTTGTGAGGGGCATGATTCTGTCGTACAGCTTGCCAGGTCTCCTATCGTGGCGCTCCTTTGTGAGGGGCACGATTCTGTCGTACAGCTTGCCAGGTCTCCTATCGTGGCGCTCCTTTGTGAGGGGCACGATTCTGTCGTACAGCTTGCCAGGTCTCCTATCGCGGTGCTCCTTTGTGAGGGGCACGATTCTGTCGTACAGCTTGCCAGGTCTCCTATCGTAGCGCTCCTTTGTGAGGGGCACGATTCTGTCGTACAGCTTGCCAGGTCTCCTATCGTAGCGCTCCTTTGTGAGGGGCACGATTCTGTCGTACAGACTACGGCCCAACATGGGAAGTAGAAAAAGTAGAAAGGGGTTAACAGCTGTTAGTTTTCTGTAATCGCCTTCTCCCCATGACTGAAGCGTAGATCAGCCACTGGTAATTATAATGTGTCAAATCTTCATTCTTCTGGTATTCTACTTCATTCTCTTTATTCTACTGTCCAGTTTGAAATCCCCACGCGGTCTCGAGCATCAACAATAACATCCTCAGGAGTTTGAGTCGCGACCGAACAATTACCGGGGGTACGTTCCGAAACTAGCTGAATATGCCATTTCCGTGCTGAGGCCGTTCCGTAACCTCCTGAATATCATAGGCTGGGCGTTCCGTAACTTCCTGCGCCAGCATATTCAGCATCATGAAAACGCCAGCCGGTTCGAGCGAGGGCATCTGCCAGCATTGACTATTATCATGGCGGTGATTTTAAAATGCAATAATTTAAAAGCTCGTCATTTTGTCAGAAATTATATCATTTGACCGTTATTTATACCACGTGTTGCAGGATTTTATTATCTTTCATGTCGTATGTGTTATTATTGGAAAACGATTACAATATTGTTTTTTTTTTATTTCATTAGAAAATTTTAGCGCGCATTTTTCCATCTTTTCGCTTGTAGGCGTTCCGAAACACTTCACAAAATCATCAAAATGTGACGCTGGGACGAGCTAGCTGATGCTGGAACCCCATCATTTTCAGGAGGTTTCGGAATGTACCTCGGGATAGCAACGGAATGCAACAAGCCATGGCTTATTGGTCGACCTTATGGAATGCAACCCGAGTTGCTCGAACCTCCAATAATCCTACTTCTAGACGGATCACTGATCTACTCGGAGGAATCGGAGTGGTTTCCGAAAGCAGATATAAGTATCGGATCTAGGTCTTCGTGAGCAAATCAGTGATGGGATCATAGGATCACTCGGATAGGGTTTCCGTCCGCACCCACAGAACAAAACAAAATAGATATAATCATGAGCATGTATTATTTTATTATGTCAATTTATTATCTTATACCAGCCTATCCTCTACATGTCAGTGTAGAACAAAATATCCACAAGTGAGTTGTGTGGGTACAAATAAATGTTATACTGGGTCCAATGGTTAATCTTAAGTTACTAGAATTAACTATTACATCAGTACAAAATAAAAATAGTACATACAAGTTATATGCTGAAAATATATTTTGTTTTATTTGCTTTTAAAAAGTACACAGTATGTAGTATCAACCGTTAAATGTATTTTTCAGTAACCATTGTATTCTGAGGTGAAATGGTGAATTAAAATGATCAACGTTTATTCAGAGTCTTCACATTATAACATACAATAACAAACAAACATACTTTTTAAGGGAAATTGTATTTTAAACACTTTAGTTAAATGTGAAATTTGTATTTTCTTTATAAATATGATTGTATAGGGTTAATGTTCACACAAGACACAAATAAAATAATTTCAAACAATTGGTTTGTTCTTGAGTTTTGAAATTTAAATAAGTTTTGTGCTATCAGAATTCTATATGTTATAATATATTAAATAGCAACTGTATGAATTATGTTGTAAAACTAAAATGCCATACACTAACGAAGAATATTATAATCTTAATCGACATTTGCCGAACGTGAAATCCTGCTTGCTTAGTTATTTACATTTACTTCTAACTGACAAATAATATGCACCAGAAAACTGATCTTACACACTTAATACTTTGCTATAGGCCTAATGTTGATGTTATATTTCTGTAAGGCAGATGTTTGTTACTTACAAATACAAAAGGTATAGGCCTACATTCAGTTCTGTAATTATATTTAAAACATGGGTTTATAAGTAAACATGCCACAATCATTTTACAAAATATATTGAGTGCAATAACGTAACCATTGTAAATACAAAACATCTTTGAGGACTAAAGCCCCAACCACAATTGTCGGTATGAGGATTGCAATCGCAATCCGGAAATCATGAAAAAATTAACTTTCATTGTTCTTATGGCGCTGTTCACAATACAACCGTAATGTCGTAATGTCGTTAGCATGGGAAAATGTATTATTGCAATCCCGATCCTTATTACGATCACGTGGAGCTTTAGGGTCATTCTCGCATGTTCCAATGAAGGGCATCATACATTGTTGTTGTTGTTGTTGTTGTTGTGGTTGCAACATAATATGATGCTAGTATGATCCATTAATAACAAAAGTGTCAAAGCACGGATATAAAAATGTATGTAGTACCGGTATCTTAGCAATTGGGACAACCAACATGAGTATATGTGACACTTTACAAAAAACTTGTACAAAAACAGATGGTACTAAACTAGCCTCAAGACTACCTTGCAGATGTTTCGTCACAGGCGAGGAGGTCGTAGCTCGTAGCCAACCAGCGAACCGCCCGAGACAAATCCCCGCAAATATGGATCGCTGATTGGCTACGAGTGGGGCTGGGTTCCTCGCCTGTGACGAAAGCAGGAGAAAGGTTGGTGAACGGCCACTTTATAACAATTATTCTAATTACTTCCTATAAACGCAAGATGCGATTAAGCTGAGGAGGAGCAAGACCGAAGTGGTTTGAGGGTTGACGCCGGCGGACGGAAGACACGGGAGTTGCTCCATCTGGCCCGAGGACTCTCCCTCGGGGAGGATGATAGCGTTGTCCCCCGCAAGGAAGCGAGACTTGAGGTTGTCCGCCTCGCAGACTGTCCCCTTGACGAGGTCGCTCGTGGACCCTCGGAGGACCCTGAAGTTGGCGTCGGACTCCTGTTTGCCGGTGAAGAGGAGCATCGGCATCTTGTCTGAGATCACCCACAGCATCCCGTAGGGGTCCACCTGCATTCATCATCACAGATCACTATTCACTATCTGTGCTTCAATATATCGCAAAACCTATTCATACCCGGAATTTGGTTTTTAATCAGTTAGATACTAAACTTGATAACTTTTAAATATTTTAACTAATCATGTGAAACAAAAAGATGTTGTACGGTATGATAAAAAATAAACGTACAGACAGTGAGCGTCCAAAATATCTTAACAACAAAAACGGCAAACTAACACAAGAAACAGATGAAGTAAAAACTTTGTGGAAAGAGCATTTTTGCAACTTATTAAATGGTACTAACACTCAGAGCTGTAACGAAGAGATGAACACTCCAACGATGGAAGAACCGAAAGATGACAAAGAAGAGGGAATGTAACAATAGAAGAAGTAAGGTGTGCTATTCGATGTATGAAAAATGGAAGGGCAGCAGGTATAGATGAAGTATACATAGAGATGATCAAGGCAGCAGGACCAGTAGGGTGTGAATGGATGCATCGCGTAGTAAAAGCAGCCTGGCAACAGAAAACAGTTCCTGAAGACTGGCGGAAAGGAGTGATTGTCCCACTCTATAAAAAAGGCAACAGGAAGGAAGTCGCAAACTATAGAGGCATCACACTAATGAGTCAAGGAGCTAAGATATACGAAAGAATATTACAAGTAAGATTAAAAGAATCGGTAGAGCAACAACTAAGGGAAGAACAGTATGGTTTCCGGAGTGGAAGGTCAACCACGGACTTGATATTTGCAGTAAGGCAAATAATGGAAACTAGGTGGGAGGCAGGACAAAGTGTACACATGGTGTTTTTAGACCTAGAAAAAGCATATGATCACATGCCTCAAGAAAAAGTATGGGAGTGCCTAAACAATAAGGGTGTTAGCAACAACATGAGTGACAGAATAAGGAGCATGTATCGACAATGTACAAGTTGTGTACAAACAAAACATGGAAATACAGAATGGTTCAAGACTAACTCTGGCTTAAGACAGGGTAGTGTATTATCCCCATTACTGTTTTCAATCGTCATGGACGAAATATTAAATAAGGTGGAACCAGGGGTAAAAGGACCAGGTACAAGAACAATGATTTATGCTGATGATATTCTGGTTTGGGGAGATACAGCTGAAGAGGTTCAGAGGAAAGTGATGAAATGGAAACTCATAACAGAGGAATTTGGACTAAAAATCAGTATAAATAAAAGTAAAACTATGGTGATGGAAAGATCAAGAAAGAAAGGAACGAGTAGAACAATAAGAGACAAAATAAAAATTGGAGAAGAGGAACTGGAGGAGACCGAAGAGTTTGCATACCTAGGAAGCATTATCACAAAGGAGGCAAAGATGGGAAGTGAGATTGGTAAAAGGGTGGCGCAAGCAGAATCTTTTTATCAGCAAGTAAGAAAGTTACTGTGGAATGAGGATTTCCCTAGTGAATGTAAGGTGCTTCTATATAAGGTATACTATTTACCCATCCTTACATATGGTTCAGTGACCTGGACACTAGGAGAGAGAGATGCAAGTAGGATCCAGGCAGCCTCAATGAAGTTTGTAAGAGCCATAGCCGGAATATCAAAGCTAGACAAAATTAGAAGCCAGAAAATCAGAACAAAAGTTAGAGTTGAAAAGCTGTTATATAAAATAGGACGAAAGGTTGAGGTGGTATGGACATGTCAGAAGAATGGGAGAGTACAGAATCCCAAAGACAGAATTTGAAAGTGGAGACCAAGTTAAAAGAAGAGTTGGTAGACCGAGAGAGAGGTGGCAAGATCAAATAAGAAATGATGTAGAAGATAGAGGTGGAAGTTGGCAAGAAGTGCAAGCAAGAAGACTGTGGGAAGACAGAAATGGATGGCGTGAGCTGGTGGGAAGAAAAGAGAGTGAATTTGAAGAGGACATGACAGGCCTGGCAAGCCGGTGTTAGGAGCTCTTGAAGTGCCCTAGAATCCTGGTGGCTATAGCCACCCCCTGACCTAACTTAAGTTGGAAACAGGAGCCAGATATATATATATATATATATGTCTGTAATTAATTAATTAGAGAATACTTATTACTATTAGTATAATTTTAAAGTTGCAATACATATAGTAACTCGTAAAAACCAGGCTAAACATGAGGTTAGGGCATAAATGTCAAGTATTTTTGACCAATATTTCTCCAAAACCAACTGTGGATGCTATATTTATAGACGTGGCCGATTTGTACTCGTCCCAACATTCGCTCTTAAAATTATTAATATCAACTATAAATTATTGAATTCGTTAAGAGAAATTACAATAGTGACAGTTGCAATATTTTTCATTCTGATCATTAATTGCTTTAACAGACAAAACCATGATCCAGGGTTTCAATAATGTTTTCAATATCTTGACGCGTTCCAACACCTCATATAAATACCGCTATTTTTGGCGCCCTATTGCCCTAACGTTGTTGAATGATTGAGAACGAACAAGCAATTACCTTCAAGTCATTGGGGAAGTTCATCGTTTTGTCGTTCTTCCCCACCAAAGCCTGCGTTGACGGAGTGACCGGTTTGCCGTTGTGGTAGTTCCAGCAGCCAACAGCGTTCTGGTTAACCTAAAACACCAGACATCACACAACTTAAAAACAAGCATGTTCTTGTTTATAAAACCAGCAGATTAGCAGATAACAAAGCTTACACGATTACAAAGTGGAGTACAAGACCCCAGACTTCTCGTGGACAAACCACGCGCCAGCCTGTCTGCCCAGCAATACGCGCATGTAGTGCATGTTTACCTAGGTGTAGAACAAGACCCCAGACTTCTCGTGGACAAACCACGCGCCGGCCTGTCTGCCTAGCAATACGCGCATGTAGTGCATGTTTACCTGGGTTTAGAACCAGACCCCAGACTTCTCGTGGACAAACCACGCGCCAGCCTGTCTGCCTAGCAATACGCGCATGTAGTGCATGTTTACCTGGGTGTAGAACAAGACCCCAGACTTCTCGTGGACAAACCACGCGCCGGCCTGTCTGTCTAGCAATACGCGCATGTAGTGCATGTTTACCTGGGTGTAGAACAAGACCCCAGACTTCTCGTGGATAAACGAGGCGCCAGCCTGTCTGCCTAGCAATACGCGCATGTAGTGCATGTTTACCTGGGTGTAGAACAAGACCCCAGACTTCTCGTGGATAAACGAGGCGCCAGCCTGTATGCCTAGCAATACGCGCATGTAGTGCATGTTTACCTGGGTGTAGAACAAGACCCCAGACTTCTCGTGGACAAACCACGCGCCAGCCTGTCTGCCTAGCAATACGCGCATGTAGTGCATGTTTACCTGGGTGTAGAACAAGACCCCAGACTTCTCGTGGACAAACCACGCGCCAGCCTGTCTGCCTAGCAATACGCGCATGTAGTGCATGTTTACCTGGGTGTAGAACAAGACCCCAGACTTCTCGTTGATAAACCACGCGCCAGCCTGTCTGCCTAGCAATACGCGCATGTAGTGCATGTTTACCTGGGTGTAGAACAAGACCCCAGACTTCTCGTGGACAAACCACGCGCAAGCCTGTCTGCGTAGCAATACGCGCATGTAGTGCATGTTTACCTGGGTGTAGAACAAGACCCCAGACTTCTCGTGGACAAACCACGCGCCGGCCTGTCTGCCTAGCAATACGCGCATGTAGTGCATGTTTACCTGGGTGTAGAACAAGACCCCAGACTTCTCGTGGACAAACCACGCGCCAGCCTGTCTGCCTAGCAATACGCGCATGTAGTGCATGTTTACCTGGGTGTAGAACAAGACCCCAGACTTCTCGTGGACAAACCACGCGCCAGCCTGGCTGCCTAGCAATACGCGCATGTAGTGCATGTTTACCTGGGTGTAGAACAAGAACCCAGACAAACCACGCGCCGGCCTGTCTGCCTAGCAATACGCGCATGTAGTGCATGTTTACCTGGGTGTAGAACAAGACCCCAGACAAACCACGCGCCAGCCTGTCTGCCTAGCAATACGCGCATGTAGTGCATGTTTACCTGGGTGTAGAACAAGACCCCAGACAAACCACGCGCCAGCCTGTCTGCCTAGCAATACGCGCATGTAGTGCATGTTTACCTGGGTGTAGAACAAGACCCCAGAAAAACCACGCGCCGGCCTGTCTGCCTAGCAATACGCGCATGTAGTGCATGTTTACCTGGGTGTAGAACAAGACCCCAGACTTCTCGTAGACAAACCACGCGCCGGCCTGTCTGCCTAGCAATACGCGCATGTAGTGCATGTTTACCTGGGTGTAGAACAAGACCCCAGACAAACCACGCGCCAGCCTGTCTGCCTAGCAATACGCGCATGTAGTGCATGTTTACCTGGGTGTAGAACAAGACCCCAGACTTCTCGTAGACAAACCACGCGCCAGCCTGTCTGCCTAGCAATACGCGCATGTAGTGCATGTTTACCTGGGTGTAGAACAAGACCCCAGACTTCTCGTGGACAAACCACGCGCCGGCCTGTCTGCCTAGCAATACGCGCATGTAGTGCATGTTTACCTGGGTGTAGAACAAGACCCCAGACTTCTCGTGGACAAACCACGCGCCGGCCTGTCTGCCTAGCAATACGCGCATGTAGTGCATGTTTACCTGGGTGTAGAACAAGACCCCAGACTTCTCGTGGACAAACCACGCGCCAGCCTGTCTGCCTAGCAATACGCGCATGTAGTGCATGTTTACCTGGGTGTAGAACAACACCCCAGATTTCTCGTGGACAAACCACGCGCCAGCCTGTCTGCCTAGCAATACGCGCATGTAGTGCATGTTTACCTGGGTGTAGAACAAGACCCCAGACTTCTCGTGGACAAACCACGCGCCAGCCTGTCTGCCTTGCAATACGCGCATGTAGTGCATGTTTACCTGGGTGTAGAACAAGACCCCAGACTTCTCGTGGACAAACCACGCGCCGGCCTGTCTGCCTAGCAATACGCGCATGTAGTGCATGTTTACCTGGGTGTAGCACAACACCCCAGACTTCTCGTGGACAAACCACACGCCGGCCTGTCTGCCTAGCAATACGCGCATGTAGTGCATGTTTACCTGGGTGTAGAACAAGACCCCAGACTTCTCGTAGACAAACCACGCGCCAGCCTGTCTGCCTAGCAATACACGCATGTAGTGCATGTTTACCTGGGTGTAGCACAAGACCCCAGACTTCTCGTAGACAAACCACGCGCCAGCCTGTCTGCCTAGCAATACGCGCATGTAGTGCATGTTTACCTAGTTGTAGAACAAGACCCCAGACTTCTCGTGGACAAACCACGCGCCAGCCTGTCTGCCTAGCAATACGCGCATGTAGTGCATGTTTACCTGGGTGTAGAACAAGACCCCAGACTTCTCGTGGACAAACCACGCGCCGGCCTGTCTGCCTAGCAATACGCGCATGTAGTGCATGTTTACCTGGGTGTAGAAAAAGACCCCAGACTTCTCGTGGACAAACCACGCGCCAGCCTGTCTGCCTAGCAATACGCGCATGTAGTGCATGTTTACCTGGGTTTAGAACCAGACCCCAGACTTCTCGTGGACAAACCACGCGCCAGCCTGTCTGCCTAGCAATACGCGCATGTAGTGCATGTTTACCTGGGTGTAGAACAAGAACCCAGACAAACCACGCGCCGGCCTGTCTGCCTAGCAATACGCGCATGTAGTGCATGTTTACCTGGGTGTAGAACAAGAACTCAGACTTCTCGTGGACAAACCACGCGCCGGCCTGTCTGCCTAGCAATACGCGCATGTAGTGCATGTTTACCTGGGTGTAGAACAAGAACCCAGACAAACCACGCGCCGGCCTGTCTGCCTAGCAATACGCGCATGTAGTGCATGTTTACCTGGGTGTAGAACAAGACCCCAGACAAACCACGCGCCAGCCTGTCTGCCTAGCAATACGCGCATGTAGTGCATGTTTACCTGGGTGTAGAACAAGACCCCAGACAAACCACGCGCCAGCCTGTCTGCCTAGCAATACGCGCATGTAGTGCATGTTTACCTGGGTGTAGAACAAGACCCCAGAAAAACCACGCGCCGGCCTGTCTGCCTAGCAATACGCGCATGTAGTGCATGTTTACCTGGGTGTAGAACAAGACCCCAGACTTCTCGTGGACAAACCACGCGCCAGCCTGTCTGCCTAGCAATACGCGCATGTAGTGCATGTTTACCTGGGTGTAGAACAAGACCCCAGACTTCTCGTGGACAAACCACGCGCCAGCCTGTCTGCCTAGCAATACGCGCATGTAGTGCATGTTTACCTGGGTGTAGAACAAGACCCCAGACTTCTCGTAGACAAACCACGCGCTAGCCTGTCTGCCTAGCAATACGCGCATGAAGTGCATGTTTACCTGGGTGTAGAACAAGACCCCAGACTTCTCGTGGACAAACCACGCGCCAGCCTGTCTGCCTAGCAATACGCGCATGTAGTGCATGTTTACCTGGGTGTAGAACAAGACCCCAGACTTCTCGTGGACAAACCACGCGCCAGCCTGTCTGCCTAGCAATACGCGCATGTAGTGCATGTTTACCTGGGTGTAGAACCAGACCCCAGACTTCTCGTAGACAAACCACGCGCCAGCCTGTCTGCCTAGCAATACGCGCATGTAGTGCATGTTTACCTGGGTGTAGAACAAGACCCCAGACTTCTCGTGGACAAACCACGCGCCGGCCTGTCTGCCTAGCAATACGCGCATGTAGTGCATGTTTACCTGGGTGTAGAACAAGACCCCAGACTTGTCGTCAAAAACCACGCGCCAGCCTGTCTGCCTAGCAATACGCGCATGTAGTGCATGTTTACCTGGGTGTAGAACAACACCCCAGACTTCTCGTAGACAAACCACGCGCCAGCCTGTCTGCCTAGCAATACGCGCATGTAGTGCATGTTTACCTGGGTGTAGAACAAGACCCCAGACTTCTCGTGGACAAACTACGCGCCAGCCTGTCTGCCTAGCAATACGCGCATGTAGTGCATGTTTACCTGGGTGTAGAACAAGACCCCAGACTTCTCGTGGACAAACCACGCGCCGGCCTGTCTGCCTAGCAATACGCGCATGTAGTGCATGTTTACCTGGGTGTAGAACAAGACCCCAGACTTCTCGTGGACAAACCACGCGCCGGCCTGTCTGCCTAGCAATAGCGCATGTAGTGCATGTTTACCTGGGTGTAGAACAAGACCCCAGACAAACCACGCGCCAGCCTGTCTGCCTAGCAATACGGGCATGTAGTGCATGTTTACCTGGGTGTAGAACCAGACCCCAGACTTCTCGTAGACAAACCACGCGCCAGCCTGTCTGCCTAGCAATACGCGCATGTAGTGCATGTTTACCTGGGTGTAGAACCAGACCCCAGACTTCTCGTGGACAAACCACGCGCCAGCCTGTCTGCCTAGCAATACGCGCATGTAGTGCATGTTTACCTGGGTGTAGAACAAGACCCCAGACTTCTCGTGGACAAACCACGCGCCGGCCTGTCTGCCTAGCAATACGCGCATGTAGTGCATGTTTACCTGGGTGTAGAACAAGACCCCAGACTTCTCGTGGACAAACCACGCGCCGGCCTGTCTGCCTAGCAATAGCGCATGTAGTGCATGTTTACCTGGGTGTAGAACAAGACCCCAGACAAACCACGCGCCGGCCTGTCTGCCTAGCAATACGCGCATGTAGTGCATGTTTACCTGGGTGTAGAACAAGAACCCAGACTTCTCGTGGACAAACCACGCGCCAGCCTGTCTGCCTAGCAATACGCGCATGTAGTGCATGTTTACCTGGGTGTAGAACAAGACCCCAGACTTCTCGTGGACAAACCACGCGCCAGCCTGTCTGCCTAGCAATACGCGCATGTAGTGCATGTTTACCTGGGTGTAGAACAACACCCCAGACTTCTCATGGACAAACACGCGCCGGCCTGTCTGCCTAGCAATACGCGCATGTAGTGCATGTTTACCTGGGTGTAGAACAAGACCTCAGACTTCTCGTGGACAAACCACGCACCAGCCTGTCTGCCTAGCAATACGCGCATGTAGTGCATGTTTACCTGGGTGTAGTACAACACCCCAGACTTCTCATGGACAAACCACGCGCCGGCCTGTCTGCCTAGCAATACGCGCATGTAGTGCATGTTTACCTGGGTGTAGAACAAGACCTCAGACTTCTCGTGGACAAACCACGCGCCGGCCTGTCTGCCTAGCAATACGCGCATGTAGTGCATGTTTACCTGGGTGTAGAACAAGACCTCAGACTTCTCGTAGACAAACCACGCGCCAGCCTGTCTGCCTAGCAATACGCGCATGTAGTGCATGTTTACCTGGGTGTAGAACAAGACCCCAGACAAACCACGCGCCGGCCTGTCTGCCTAGCAATACGCGCATGTAGTGCATGTTTACCTGGGTGTAGAACAAGACCCCAGACAAACCACGCGCCGGCCTGTCTGCCTAGCAATACGCGCATGTAGTGCATGTTTACCTGGGTGTAGAACAAGACCCCAGACAAACCACGCGCCAGCCTGTCTGCCTAGCAATACGCGCATGTAGTGCATGTTTACCTGGGTGTAGAACAAGACCCCAGACTTCTCGTGGACAAACCACGCGCCGGCCTGTCTGCCTAGCAATACGCGCATGTAGTGCATGTTTACCTGGGTGTAGAACAAGACCCCAGACTTCTCGTGGACAAACCACGCACCAGCCTGTCTGCCTAGCAATACGCGCATGTAGTGCATGTTTACCTGGGTGTAGAACAAGACCCCAGACTTCTCGTGGACAAACCACGCGCCAGCCTGTCTGCCTAGCAATACGCGCATGTAGTGCATGTTTACCTGGGTGTAGAACAAGACCCCAGACAACCCACGCGCCAGCCTGTCTGCCTAGCAATACGCGCATGTAGTGCATGTTTACCTGGGTGTAGAACAAGACCCCAGACAAACCACGCGCCAGCCTGTCTGCCTAGCAATACGCGCATGTAGTGCATGTTTACCTGGGTGTAGAACAAGACCCCAGACAACCCACGCGCCAGCCTGTCTGCCTAGCAATACGCGCATGTAGTGCATGTTTACCTGGGTGTAGAACAAGACCCCAGAAAAACCACGCGCCGGCCTGTCTGCCTAGCAATACGCGCATGTAGTGCATGTTTACCTGGGTGTAGAACAAGACCCCAGAAAAACCACGCGCCAGCCTGTCTGCCTAGCAATACGCGCATGTAGTGCATGTTTACCTGGGTGTAGAACAAGACCTCAGACTTCTCGTGGACAAACCACGCGCCGGCCTGTCTGCCTAGCAATACGCGCATGTAGTGCCTGTTTACCTGGGTGTAGAACAAGACCCCAGACTTCTCGTGGACAAACCACGCGCCGGCCTGTCTGCCTAGCAATACGCGCATGTAGTGCATGTTTACCTGGGTGTAGAACAAGACCCCAGACTTCTCGTGGACAAACCACGCGCCGGCCTGTCTGCCTAGCAATACGCGCATGTAGTGCATGTTTACCTGGGTGTAGAACAAGACCCCAGACTTCTCGTGGACAAACCACGCGCCGGCCTGTCTGCCTAGCAATACGCGCATGTAGTGCATGTTTACCTGGGTGTAGAACAAGACCCCAGACTTCTCGTGGACAAACCACGCGCCGGCCTGTCTGCCTAGCAATACGCGCATGTAGTGCATGTTTACCTGGGTGTAGAACAAGACCCCAGACTTCTCGTGGACAAACCACGCGCCGGCCTGTCTGCCTAGCAATACGCGCATGTAGTGCATGTTTACCTGGGTGTAGAACAAGACCTCAGACTTCTCGTGGACAAACCACGCACCAGCCTGTCTGCCTAGCAATACGCGCATGTAGTGCATGTTTACCTGGGTGTAGAACAAGACCTCAGACTTCTCGTGGACGAACCACGCGCCAGCCTGTCTGCCTAGCAATACGCGCATGTAGTGCATGTTTACCTGGGTGTAGAACAAGACCTCAGACTTCTCATGGACAAACCACGCGCCGGCCTGTCTGCCTAGCAATACGCGCATGTAGTGCATGTTTACCTGGGTGTAGAACAAGACCCCAGACTTCTCGTGGACAAACCACGCGCCAGCCTGTCTGCCTTGCAATACGCGCATGTAGTGCATGTTTACCTGGGTGTAGAACAAGACCTCAGACTTCTCGTGGACAAACCACGCACCAGCCTGTCTGCCTAGCAATACGCGCATGTAGTGCATGTTTACCTGGGTGTAGAACAAGACCTCAGACTTCTCGTGGACAAACCACGCGCCGGCCTGTCTGCCTAGCAATACGCGCATGTAGTGCATGTTTACCTGGGTGTAGAACAAGACCTCAGACTTCTCGTGGACAAACCACGCACCAGCCTGTCTGCCTAGCAATACGCGCATGTAGTGCATGTTTACCTGGGTGTAGAACAAGACCCCAGACTTCTCGTGGACAAACCACGCGCCAGCCTGTCTGCCTTGCAATACGCGCATGTAGTGCATGTTTACCTGGGTGTAGAACAAGACCCCAGACTTCTCGTGGACAAACCACGCGCCGGCCTGTCTGCCTAGCAATACGCGCATGTAGTGCATGTTTACCTGGGTGTAGAACAAGACCTCAGACTTCTCGTGGACAAACCACGCGCCGGCCTGTCTGCCTAGCAATACGCGCATGTAGTGCATGTTTACCTGGGTGTAGAACAAGACCCCAGACTTCTCGTGGACAAACCACGCGCCGGCCTGTCTGCCTAGCAATACGCGCATGTAGTGCATGTTTACCTGGGTGTAGAACAAGACCTCAGACTTCTCGTGGACAAACCACGCGCCGGCCTGTCTGCCTAGCAATACGCGCATGTAGTGCATGTTTACCTGGGTGTAGAACAAGACCCCAGACAAACCACGCGCCGGCCTGTCTGCCTAGCAATACGCGCATGTAGTGCATGTTTACCTGGGTGTAGAACAAGACCCCAGACTTCTCGTGGACAAACCACGCGCCGGCCTGTCTGCCTAGCAATACGCGCATGTAGTGCATGTTTACCTGGGTGTAGAACAAGACCCCAGACTTCTCGTGGACAAACCACGCGCCGGCCTGTCTGCCTAGCAATACGCGCATGTAGTGCATGTTTACCTGGGTGTAGAACAAGACCCCAGACAAACCACGCGCCGGCCTGTCTGCCTAGCAATACGCGCATGTAGTGCATGTTTACCTGGGTGTAGAACAAGACCCCAGACTTCTCGTGGACAAACCACGCGCCGGCCTGTCTGCCTAGCAATACGCGCATGTAGTGCATGTTTACCTGGGTGTAGAACAAGACCCCAGACTTCTCGTGGACAAACCACGCGCCGGCCTGTCTGCCTAGCAATACGCGCATGTAGTGCATGTTTACCTGGGTGTAGAACAAGACCCCAGACTTCTCGTGGACAAACCACGCGCCGGCCTGTCTGCCTAGCAATACGCGCATGTAGTGCATGTTTACCTGGGTGTAGAACAAGACCCCAGACTTCTCGTGGACAAACCACGCGCCGGCCTGTCTGCCTAGCAATACGCGCATGTAGTGCATGTTTACCTGGGTGTAGAACAAGACCCCAGACTTCTCGTGGACAAACCACGCGCCGGCCTGTCTGCCTAGCAATACGCGCATGTAGTGCATGTTTACCTGGGTGTAGAACAAGACCCCAGACAAACCACGCGCCGGCCTGTCTGCCTAGCAATACGCGCATGTAGTGCATGTTTACCTGGGTGTAGAACAAGACCCCAGACTTCTCGTGGACAAACCACGCGCCGGCCTGTCTGCCTAGCAATACGCGCATGTAGTGCATGTTTACCTGGGTGTAGAACAAGACCCCAGACAAACCACGCGCCGGCCTGTCTGCCTAGCAATACGCGCATGTAGTGCATGTTTACCTGGGTGTAGAACAAGACCTCAGACTTCTCGTGGACAAACCACGCACCAGCCTGTCTGCCTAGCAATACGCGCATGTAGTGCATGTTTACCTGGGTGTAGAACAAGACCTCAGACTTCTCGTGGACAAACCACGCGCCGGCCTGTCTGCCTAGCAATACGCGCATGTAGTGCATGTTTACCTGGGTGTAGAACAAGACCCCAGACAAACCACGCGCCGGCCTGTCTGCCTAGCAATACGCGCATGTAGTGCATGTTTACCTGGGTGTAGAACAAGACCCCAGACTTCTCGTGGACAAACCACGCGCCGGCCTGTCTGCCTAGCAATACGCGCATGTAGTGCATGTTTACCTGGGTGTAGAACAAGACCCCAGACTTCTCGTGGACAAACCACGCGCCGGCCTGTCTGCCTAGCAATACGCGCATGTAGTGCATGTTTACCTGGGTGTAGAACAAGACCCCAGACAAACCACGCGCCGGCCTGTCTGCCTAGCAATACGCGCATGTAGTGCATGTTTACCTGGGTGTAGAACAAGACCCCAGACTTCTCGTGGACAAACCACGCGCCGGCCTGTCTGCCTAGCAATACGCGCATGTAGTGCATGTTTACCTGGGTGTAGAACAAGACCCCAGACTTCTCGTGGACAAACCACGCGCCGGCCTGTCTGCCTAGCAATACGCGCATGTAGTGCATGTTTACCTGGGTGTAGAACAAGACCCCAGACTTCTCGTGGACAAACCACGCGCCGGCCTGTCTGCCTAGCAATACGCGCATGTAGTGCATGTTTACCTGGGTGTAGAACAAGACCCCAGACTTCTCGTGGACAAACCACGCGCCGGCCTGTCTGCCTAGCAATACGCGCATGTAGTGCATGTTTACCTGGGTGTAGAACAAGACCCCAGACTTCTCGTGGACAAACCACGCGCCGGCCTGTCTGCCTAGCAATACGCGCATGTAGTGCATGTTTACCTGGGTGTAGAACAAGACCCCAGACTTCTCGTGGACAAACCACGCGCCAGCCTGTCTGCCTAGCAATACGCGCATGTAGTGCATGTTTACCTGGGTGTAGAACAAGACCTCAGACTTCTCGTGGACAAACCACGCACCAGCCTGTCTGCCTAGCAATACGCGCATGTAGTGCATGTTTACCTGGGTGTAGAACAAGACCTCAGACTTCTCGTGGACGAACCACGCGCCAGCCTGTCTGCCTAGCAATACGCGCATGTAGTGCATGTTTACCTGGGTGTAGAACAAGACCTCAGACTTCTCATGGACAAACCACGCGCCGGCCTGTCTGCCTAGCAATACGCGCATGTAGTGCATGTTTACCTGGGTGTAGAACAAGACCCCAGACTTCTCGTGGACAAACCACGCGCCAGCCTGGCTGCCTAGCAATACGCGCATGTAGTGCATGTTTACCTGGGTGTAGAACAAGACCTCAGACTTCTCGTGGACAAACCACGCACCAGCCTGTCTGCCTAGCAATACGCGCATGTAGTGCATGTTTACCTGGGTGTAGAACAAGACCCCAGACTTCTCGTGGACAAACCACGCGCCAGCCTGTCTGCCTTGCAATACGCGCATGTAGTGCATGTTTACCTGGGTGTAGAACAAGACCTCAGACTTCTCGTGGACAAACCACGCACCAGCCTGTCTGCCTAGCAATACGCGCATGTAGTGCATGTTTACCTGGGTGTAGAACAAGACCCCAGACTTCTCGTGGACAAACCACGCGCCAGCCTGTCTGCCTTGCAATACGCGCATGTAGTGCATGTTTACCTGGGTGTAGAACAAGACCTCAGACTTCTCGTGGACAAACCACGCACCAGCCTGTCTGCCTAGCAATACGCGCATGTAGTGCATGTTTACCTGGGTGTAGAACAAGACCTCAGACTTCTCGTGGACAAACCACGCGCCGGCCTGTCTGCCTAGCAATACGCGCATGTAGTGCATGTTTACCTGGGTGTAGAACAAGACCCCAGACAAACCACGCGCCGGCCTGTCTGCCTAGCAATACGCGCATGTAGTGCATGTTTACCTGGGTGTAGAACAAGACCCCAGACAAACCACGCGCCAGCCTGTCTGCCTAGCAATACGCGCATGTAGTGCATGTTTACCTGGGTGTAGAACAAGACCCCAGACAAACCACGCGCCAGCCTGTCTGCCTAGCAATACGTGCATGTAGTGTATGTTTACCTGGGTGTAGAACAAGACCCCAGACAAACCACGCGCCAGCCTGTCTGCCTAGCAATACGTGCATGTAGTGTATGTTTACCTGGGTGTAGAACAAGACCCCAGACAAACCACGCGCCAGCCTGTCTGCCTAGCAATACGCGCATGTAGTGCATGTTTACCTGGGTGTAGAACAAGACCCCAGACAAACCACGCGCCAGCCTGTCTGCCTAGCAATACGCGCATGTAGTGCATGTTTACCTGGGTGTAGAACAAGACCCCAGACAAACCACGCGCCAGCCTGTCTGCCTAGCAATACGCGCATGTAGTGCATGTTTACCTGGGTGTAGAACAAGACCCCAGACAAACCACGCGCCAGCCTGTCTGCCTAGCAATACGCGCATGTAGTGCATGTTTACCTGGGTGTAGAACAAGACCCCAGACAAACCACGCGCCAGCCTGTCTGCCTAGCAATACGCGCATGTAGTGCATGTTTACCTGGGTGTAGAACAAGACCCCAGAAAAACCACGCGCCGGCCTGTCTGCCTAGCAATACGCGCATGTAGTGCATGTTTACCTGGGTGTAGAACAAGACCTCAGACTTCTCGTGGACAAACCACGTTCCGGCCTGTCTGCCTAGCAATACGCGCATGTAGTGCATGTTTACCTGGGTGTAGAACAAGACCCCAGACTTCTCGTGGACAAACCACGCGCCGGCCTGTCTGCCTAGCAATACGCGGTTGTAGTGCCTGTTTACCTGGGTGTAGAACAAGACCCCAGACTTCTCGTGGACAAACCACGCGCCAGCCTGTCTGCCTAGCAATACGCGCATTTAGTGCATGTTCCTGGGTGTAGAACAAGACCCCAGACTTCTCGTGGACAAACCACGCGCCAGCCTGTCTGCCTAGCAATACGCGCATGTAGTGCATGTTTACCTGGGTGTAGAACAAGACCCCAGACTTCTCGTGGACAAACCACGCGCCGGCCTGTCTGCCTAGCAATACGCGCATGTAGTGCATGTTTACCTGGGTGTAGAACAAGACCCCAGACTTCTCGTGGACAAACCACGCGCCGGCCTGTCTGCCTAGCAATAGCGCATGTAGTGCATGTTTACCTGGGTGTAGAACAAGACCCCAGACTTCTCGTGGACAAACCACGCGCCGGCCTGTCTGCCTAGCAATACGCGCATGTAGTGCATGTTTACCTGGGTGTAGAACAAGACCCCAGACTTCTCGTGGACAAACCACGCGCCAGCCTGTCTGCCTAGCAATACGCGCATGTAGTGCATGTTTACCTGGGTGTAGAACAAGACCCCAGACTTCTCGTGGACAAACCACGCGCCAGCCTGTCTGCCTAGCAATACGCGCATGTAGTGCATGTTTACCTGGGTGTAGAACAAGGCCCCAGACTTCTCGTGGACAAACCACGCGCCAGCCTGTCTGCCTAGCAATACGCGCATGTAGTGCATGTTTACCTGGGTGTAGAACAACACCCCAGACTTCTCGTGGACAAACCACGCGCCAGCCTGTCTGCCTAGCAATACGCGCATGTAGTGCATGTTTACCTGGGTGTAGAACCAGACCCCAGACTTCTCGTGGACAAACCATGCGCCAGCCTGTCTGCCTAGCAATACGCGCATGTAGTGCATGTTTACCTGGGTGTAGAACAAGACCCCAGACTTCTCGTGGACAAACCATGCGCCAGCCTGTCTGCCTAGCAATACGCGCATGTAGTGCATGTTAACCTGGGTGTAGAACAAGACCCCAGACTTCTCGTGGACAAACCATGCGCCAGCCTGTCTGCCTAGCAATACGCGCATGTAGTGCATGTTTACCTGGGTGTAGAACAAGACCCCAGACAAACCACGCGCCGGCCTGTCTGCCTAGCAATACGCGCATGTAGTGCATGTTTACCTGGGTGTAGAACAAGACACCAGACTTCTCGTGGACAAACCACGCGCCGGCCTGTCTGCCTAGCAATACGCGCATGTAGTGCATGTTTACCTGGGTGTAGAACAAGACCCCCGACTTCTCGTGGACAAACGACGCGCTAGCCTGTCAGCCTAGCAATACCCGCATGTAATGGATGTTTACCTGGGGGTAGAACAAGACCCCAGACTTCTCGTGGACAAACCACGCGCCGGCCTGTCTGCCTAGCAATACGCGCATGTAGTGCATGTTTACCTGGGTGTAGAACAAGACACCAGACTTCTCGTGGACAAACCACGCGCCGGCCTGTCTGCCTAGCAATACGCGCATGTAGTGCATGTTTACCTGGGTGTAGAACAAGACCCCAGACTTCTCGTGGACAAACCACGCGCCAGCCTGTCTGCCTAGCAATACGCGCATGTAGTGCATGTTTACCTGGGTGTAGAACAAGACCCCAGACTTCTCGTAGACAAACCACGCGCCAGCCTGTCTGCCTAGCAATACGCGCATGTAGTGCATGTTTACCTGGGTGTAGAACAAGACCCCAGACAAACCACGCGCCGGCCTGTCTGCCTAGCAATACGCGCATGTAGTGCATGTTTACCTGGGTGTAGAACAAGACCCCAGACAAACCACGCGCCAGCCTGTCTGCCTAGCAATACGCGCATGTAGTGCATGTTTACCTGGGTGTAGAACAAGACCCCAGACAAACCACGCGCTGGCCTGTCTGCCTAGCAATACGCGCATGTAGTGCATGTTTACCTGGGTGTGGAACAAGACCCCAGACTTCTCGTGGACAAACCACGCGCCAGCCTGTCTGCCTAGCAATACGCGCATGTAGTGCATGTTTACCTGGGTGTAGAACAAGACCCCAGACTTCTCGTGGACAAACCACGCGCCAGCCTGTCTGCCTAGCAATACGCGCATGTAGTGCATGTTTACCTGGGTGTAGAACAAGACCTCAGACTTCTCGTGGACAAACCACGCGCCAGCCTGTCTGCCTAGCAATACGTGCATGTAGTGTATGTTTACCTGGGTGTAGAACAAGACCCCAGATTTCTCGTCGACAAAGGCTGCACTGGCTTGTCTGCCTCGACCTCTGTTGCCCAAATATTGGAACTTCTCCCGGTTCTTCTCATCCATGGCCTCGGCTTTGTCTCGCAAGTATTTCGTAGAAACCTGCAAACAAATCAATAAATCATTTTTTTAGAAAGAGAATATGTATCAAACATTGTGTTTTAACAGATAACTTGGCACTTACAGACATATCCCATCGGCATTGTAAAGATCAACTGGGTACAAAGATAGTTCCAATATGGTCAAGATTAATTGCCAGATGCGCAGTTGGTTTATGTATAGGATTTGTTTATGGTTGCTATGGAGTTCGTTTTTATTATGGAAAAAAGAATGTTATAATGCAATTCCTAACTTATCATATACTTAACTGTATAGTACTCTGTGCATCTGGCCCTAAAGATGGCACATTCTCATGAGTTCTAGTGGGTTTACTACTATAACCATGGGTACCCATGAGGATTGTACTATCTATTTACTGTTTTAAACATGGTGCCAGTATTGCAATGTGAACTGTATGGATTTATTGCAATGAATAATTTATTCTCATTGCTTTTGAAAATTAAAATTCTTTATGTAGGTAAGATGAAGCTAGAGACTTACATGTGGGATGTAGACTAATGTATATTTACCTGGAACTCGCTGGAACTGGAGAAGGCGTGAAAAAAGAGGGTACGTTGGGCGCTTTGCGGGTCGATTTCACTCAGCGCCAACCCAAACAAGCCATCTTTGAACTGAAACCTGTAACAAGAGTAAAACAACATCACTCAGAAGACCTTTATTGATCAAGAAACAATACACAGAGGTTTCTAGGCTTAACCTCAAATCAATCATCAGCAAAAGTCAAACCATGCACTAAAACAAACCTGCTATGTATGATTTAAGAAATCAAAACCACCTGGGATTCCCGTTGAGTTATGTAGTAACTTTGTTTGCTAGTAAGGACTGGCGATAGTTTTCAAAACGAAATGACTGAAACGTGTTTAAATGTTGTGGTTCTAGCGTTCTTGCATCAGCTAGCACGTCTTAGCGATCACATTTTGTCAAATGTTTCGGAACGCCTACAAGCGACAAGACGGAGAAATTGTGTGCTCAAAATTTATAACGAAATGAACACAACAATATTTAAATCGTTTTCAAATAATAAAAAATACGAAAAGATAGATAATAAAATCCTACAGAGCATGGTGTAAATAACTGTGAAATTATATCATTACTGAAAATGTAACATGCTTTTAAAAATATTACATTTGGACAAAGCCCCAATGGTTTGTGATTGCTGGGAGACGTCCTAAGTACTTTGTACTACATCCCGAGGTACGCTGTCCAGTAGGCCTACTTACTTGACACCTGCCACGTTGAAGCTAGTCTCCAGGGGGTCCATGTGGAAGTACTCGTGAGACACCCTCCAAGAACTGTCCTTCTGCCAGTCTACACTGTCCCCCAGGTACGCTGTCCAGTAGGCCTACTTACTTGACACCTGCCACGTTGAAGTTAGTCTCCAGGGGGTCCATGTGGAAGTACTCGTGAGACACCCTCCAAGAACTGTCCTTCTGCCAGTCTACACTGTCCCCCAGGTCCCGAGGTACGCTGTCCAGTAGGCCTACTTACTTGACACCTGCCACGTGGAAGTTAGTCTCCAGGGGGTCCATGTGGAAGTACTCGTGAGACACCCTCCAAGAACTGTCCTTCTGCCAGTCTACACTGTCCCCCAGGTAGCGAGGTACGCTGTCCAGTAGGCCTACTTACTTGACACCTGCCACGTTGAAGTTAGTCTCCAGGGGGTCCATGTGGAAGTACTCGTGAGACACCCTCCAAGAACTGTCCTTCTGCCAGTCTACACTGTCCCCCAGGTCCCGAGGTACGCTGTCCAGTAGGCCTACTTACTTGACACCTGCCACGTGGAAGTTAGTCTCCAGGGGGTCCATGTGGAAGTACTCGTGAGACAGCCTCTAAGACCTGTCCTTCCGCCAGTCTACACTGTCCCCCAGGTAGCGAGGTACGCTGTCCAGTAGGCCTACTTACTTGACACCTGCCACGTTGAAGTTAGTCTCCAGGGGGTCCATGTGGAAGTACTCGTGAGACACCCTCCAAGAACTGTCCTTCTGCCAGTCTACACTGTCCCCCAGGTAGCGAGGTACGCTGTCCAGTAGGCCTACTTACTTGACACCTGCCACATTGAAGTTAGTCTCCAGGGGGTCCATGTGGAAGTACTCGTGAGACAGCCTCTAAGACCTGTCCTTCCGCCAGTCTACACTGTCCCCCAGGTAGCGAGGTACGCTGTCCAGTAGGCCTACTTACTTGACACCTGCCACATTGAAGTTAGTCTCCAGGGGGTCCATGTGGAAGTACTCGTGAGACAGCCTCTAAGACCTGTCCTTCCGCCAGTCTACACTGTCCCCCAGGTAGCGAGGTACGCTGTCCAGTAGGCCTACTAACTTGTCACCTGCCACGTTGAAGTTAGTCTCCAGGGGTCCATGTGGAAGTACTCGTGAGACACCCTCCAAGAACTGTCCTTCTGCCAGTCTACACTGTCCCGAGGTACGCTGTCCAGTAGGCCTACTTACTTGACACCTGCCACGTTGAAGTTTGTCTCCAGGGGGTCCATGTGGAAGTACTCGTGAGACACCCTCCAAGAACTGTCCTTCTGCCAGTCTACACTGTCCCGAGGTACGCTGTCCAGTAGGCCTACTTACTTGACACCTGCCACGTTGAAGTTAGTCTCCAGGGGGTCCATGTGGAAGTACTCGTGAGACCCCCTCCAAGAACTGTCCTTCTGCCAGTCTACACTGTCCCCGAGGTACGCTGTCCAGTAGGCCTACTTACTTGACACCTGCCACGTTGAAGTTAGTCTCCAGGGGGTCCATGTGGAAGTACTCGTGAGACAGCCTCCAAGAACTGTCCTTCTGCCAGTCTACACTGTCCCCAGGTCCCGAGGTACGCTGTCCAGTAAGCCTACTTACTTGACACCTGCCACGTTGAAGTTAGTCTCCAGGGGGTCCATGTGGAAGTACTCGTGAGACAGCCTCTAAGACCTGTCCTTCCGCCAGTCATACACAACCATGCCGCTGTCCCCGAGGTCCCCGAGGTACGCTGTCCAGTAGGCCTACTTACTTGACACCTGCCACGTTGAAATAAGTCTGGGGTCCATGTGGAAGAACTCGTGAGACAGCCTCCAAGAACTGTCCTTCTGCCAGTCTACACTGCCCCCAGGTACGCTGTCCAGTAGGCCTACTTACTTGACACCTGCCACGTTGAAATAAGTCTGGGGTCCATGTGGAAGTACTCGTGAGACAGCCTCCAAGAACTGTCCTTCTGCCAGTCTACACTGTCCCGAGGTACGCTGTCCAGTAGGCCTACTTACTTGACACCTGCCACGTTGAAGTTAGTCTCCAGGGGGTCCATGTGGAAGTACTCGTGGGACACCCTCCAAGAACTGTCCTTCTGCCAGTCTACACTGTCCCGAGGTACGCTGTCCAGTAGGCCTACTTACTTGACACCTGCCACGTTGAAGTTAGTCTCCAGGGGGTCCATGTGGAAGTACTCGTGAGACAGCCTCCAAGAACTGTCCTTCTGCCAGTCTACACTGTCCCCCAGGTAGCGAGGTACGCTGTCCAGTAGGCCTACTTACTTGACACCTGCCACGTTGAAGTTAGTCTCCAGGGGGTCCATGTGGAAGTACTCGTGGGACACCCTCCAAGAACTGTCCTTCTGCCAGTCTACACTGTCCCGAGGTACGCTGTCCAGTAGGCCTACTTACTTGACACCTGCCACGTTGAAGTTAGTCTCCAGGGGGTCCATGTGGAAGTACTCGTGAGACAGCCTCCAAGAACTGTCCTTCTGCCAGTCTACACTGTCCCCCAGGTAGCGAGGTACGCTGTCCAGTAGGCCTACTTACTTGACACCTGCCACGTTGAAGTTAGTCTCCAGGGGGTCCATGTGGAAGTACTCGTGGGACACCCTCCAAGAACTGTCCTTCTGCCAGTCTACACTGTCCCGAGGTACGCTGTCCAGTAGGCCTACTTACTTGACACCTGCCACGTTGAAGTTAGTCTCCAGGGGGTCCATGTGGAAGTACTCGTGAGACACCCTCCAAGAACTGTCCTTATGCCAGTCTACACTGTCCCCGAGGTACGCTGTCCAGTAGGCCTACTTACTTGACACCTGCCACATTGAAGTTAGTCTCCAGGGGGTCCATGTGGAAGTACTCGTGAGACAGCCTCCAAGAACTGTCCTTCTGCCAGTCTACACTGTCCCCCAGGTCCCGAGGTACGCTGTCCAGTAGGCCTACTTACTTGACACCTGCCACGTTGAAGTTAGTCTCCAGGGGGTCCATGTGGAAGTACTCGTGAGTCACCCTCCAAGAACTGTTTTTCTGCCAGTCGTACACAACCATGCCGCTGTCCCCGAGGTCCCCGAGGTACGCCCAGGTCTTCGTGCAGTCCACCACATCTGGGATTTAAATAAGAAACTTCTACATCACATTTGATTACAAAGCTTAGAGTAAAAATATATAATTCAGTTACCGACTTATCGTCAATTGTTCATTAATTGCTATTGTTATTGTTACTAACTTCTACTCAGTGAGTCATGCCAAGTAGTGTTCTGAATATTGCTATTATCCTACTCAGTGAGTCGTGCCAAGTAGTGTTCTGAATATTGCTATTATCCTACTCAGTAAGTCGTGCCAAGAAGTGTTTTGAATATTGCTATTATCCTACTCAGTGAGTCGTGCCAAGTAGTGTTCTGAATATTGCTATTATCCTACTCAGTGAGTCGTGCCAAGTAGTGTTCTGAATATTGCTATTATCTTACTCAGTGAGTCGTGCCAAGTAGTGTTCTGAATATTGTTATTATCCTACTCAGTAAGTCGTGCCAAGTAGTGTTCTGAATATTGCTATTATCCTACTCAGTGAGGTGTGCCAAGTAGTGTTCTGAATATTGCTATTATCCTACTCTGTGAGTCGTGCCAAGTAGTGTTCTGAATATTGCTATTATCCTACTCAGTGAGTCGTGCCAAGTAGTGTTCTGAATATTGCTATTATCCTACTCAGTGAGTCGTGCCAAGTAGTGTTCTGAATATTGCTATTATCTTACTCAGTGAGTCGTGCCAAGTAGTGTTCTGAATATTGCTATTATCTTACTCAGTGAGTCGTGCCAAGTAGTGTTCTGAATATTGCTATTATCTTACTCAGTGAGTCGTGCCAAGTAGTGTTCTGAATATTGCTATTATCCTACTCAGTGAGGTGTGCCAAGTAGTGTTCTGAATATTGCTATTATCCTACTCAGTGAGTCGTGCCAAGTAGTGTTCTGAATCCTGCTATTATCCTACTCAGTGAGGTGTGCCAAGTAGTGTTCTGAATATTGCTATTATCCTACTCAGTGAGTCGTGCCAAGTAGTGTTCTGAATATTGCTATTATCCTACTCAGTGAGTCGTGCCAAGTAGTGTTCTGAATCCTGCTATTATCCTACACAGTGAGGTGTGCCAAGTAGTGTTCTGAATATTGCTATTATCCTACTCAGTGAGTCGTGCCAAGTAGTGTTCTGAATATTGCTATTATCCTACTCAGTGAGTTGTGCGAAGTAGTGTTCTGAATATTGCTATTATCCTACTCAGTGAGTCGTGCCAAGTAGTGTTCTGAATATTGCTATTATCCTACTCAGTGAGTTGTGCGAAGTAGTGTTCTGAATATTGCTATTATCCTACTCAGTAAGTCGTGCCAAGTAGTGTTCTGAATATTGCTATTATCCTACTCTGTGAGTCGTGCCAAGTAGTGTTCTGAATATTGCTATTATCCTACTCAGTGAGTCGTGCCAAGTAGTGTTCTGAATATTGCTATTATCCTACTCAGTGAGTCGTGCCAAGTAGTGTTCTGAATATTTCTATTATCTTACTCAGTGAGTCGTGCCAAGTAGTGTTCTGAATATTGCTATTATCTTACTCAGTGAGTCGTGCCAAGTAGTGTTCTGAATATTGCTATTATCTTACTCAGTGAGTCGTGCCAAGTAGTGTTCTGAATATTGCTATTATCCTACTCAGTGAGGTGTGCCAAGTAGTGTTCTGAATATTGCTATTATCCTACTCAGTGAGTCGTGCCAAGTAGTGTTCTGAATCCTGCTATTATCCTACTCAGTGAGGTGTGCCAAGTAGTGTTCTGAATATTGCTATTATCCTACTCAGTGAGTCGTGCCAAGTAGTGTTCTGAATATTGCTATTATCCTACTCAGTGAGTTGTGCGAAGTAGTGTTCTGAATATTGCTATTATCCTACTCAGTGAGTCGTGCCAAGTAGTGTTCTGAATATTGCTATTA
Source organism: Isoperla grammatica (assembly GCA_945910005.1). Lineage (NCBI taxonomy): Eukaryota > Metazoa > Arthropoda > Insecta > Plecoptera > Perlodidae > Isoperla > Isoperla grammatica. Next base: position 40,370,946 of record OX246748.1, on the reverse strand, counting down.
TCCTACTCAGTGAGTTGTGCGAAGTAGTGTTCTGAATATTGCTATTATCCTACTCAGTAAGTCGTGCCAAGTAGTGTTCTGAATATTGCTATTATCCTACTCAGTGAGTTGTGCGAAGTAGTGTTCTGAATATTGCTATTATCCTACTCAGCGAGTCGTGCCAAGTAGTGTTCTGAATATTGCTATTACCCTACTCAGTGAGTCGTGCCAAATAGTATTCTGAATATAGGAGGAGAGGGGAAGGGTATTCCCAACCAATAACAAGTTATATGTTCGTTCTATCAGTCACCACTATTCTCCGGTAACATCACACACCGTAGGAAGCCTCAGCCTCAGGCCTCTCTATTCTCTAACCTCTTCTCTTTCCGTTTAATTGAAGAACACAAGTCAATTAGATTGAAACAATATGTCACTAACATTACACATATTGTTTATCGGGACGATTAGCGAGCAATCATTAGCTTACGGCTGTAATGATATTATGACTGTAATGATTTTTAGATGTCAGGTGGGTCATGTGTGCTGTGTGCATGTCTGATGATACTCAACATAGCTAATATAAATAACAGTTTTCAACAAATATTTAAAATTCTAAGAAGCCAGAGCCCCGAGATCTATTTATATAGAAGCACACACTGATTTTGAGGACACAACCCGTTAATAGACGATATATATTTATATAGATGATTATTTCATTGGAATGTGCAGTGTGGACGCGATTGGGCCGTGAAACTACGCACAATGCATATTAATACAAGCTAAGAATTTTCGTTCAGGGCACCTTCTATCCAGAAATTTAATTTATTTTATATGTAACAAGTTGGTACGTATTCTCAAAGCACTTTCGTCCAAATCCGATCATTACTTTTCGCCCCGCTGATTTAACCACATTTGATGCGCGATTTTGAAGGTTTTATTACGACTAATGATATGTTAACTAAATACGGTTTCATATAAGTTATACCTTAAATATCAAAACATTCATCGTTGCCTTTAGGCCGTAGTAAGTACCGATGTGTTCCATATAATTCTTCCGATTTCGGTATGTCCGCATTGCTTTAAAATGTGTTTAAATTGTCCCCAATATAAATCATATGTCATCCTCTAGAGACTTTACTGCTTTTCCCTATGAATGCTTCTTTGTTTCAATGAATACTTCCGTTTATCGAGCGTTTGTAATGCGATGTTGCTGGACACCTTTCACACCTAATAGAGAACATATGCTAAACGGAAATTTTAATGAAATGCAAACCATTCACAAAAACGATCACGTTTTACATTCTCTATAGGAGGACATATTTTGATTTTCTTTTAGGACAACTTAAACCCATTTTAAAGCAAATTTAAGACACAGATATCGAGGTAGGCAGCATCCTCGACATCGCTTCTCGCTTTGTCCGCTTGGAGCGTGTCATTCTTTTTACTGCCCTGTAGCTGACACACAGCCTTCTCGACGGGTCAGTCCACAGATTGAATCCGACCTTCAAGAAGGCAGTGGATAAAAGATACTGTTGCTCTTACCGACGGCTAAACTGGCGAAGAAGGATCTTTCCGTTGCCTGGTCCTTGGGGAGAGTATAGTTCCTCAGCAGCTTGTCCGTGGTCAGATCATACACAAGCACCTGCAAGCCAACACACCATGGATTATCCTGGGGGAGAGTATAGTTCCTCAGCAGCTTGTCCGTGGTCAGATCATACACAAGCACCTGCAAGCCAACACACCATGGATTATCCTGGGGGAGAGTATAGTTCCTCAGCAGCGTGTCCGTGGTCAGATCATACACAAGCACCTGCAAGCCAACACACCATGGATTATCCTGGGGGAGAGTATAGTTCCTCAGCAGCTTGTCCGTGGTCAGATCATACACAAGCACCTGCAAGCCAACACACCATGTCATACACAAGCACCTGCAAGCCAACACACCATGGATTATCCTGGGGGAGAGTATAGTTCCTCAGCAGCTTGTCCGTGGTCAGATCATACACAAGCACCTGCAAGCCAACACACCATGGATTATCCTGGGGGAGAGTATAGTTCCTCAGCAGCTTGTCCGTGGTCAGATCATACACAAGCACCTGCAAGCCAACACACCATGGATTATCCTGGGGGAGAGTATAGTTCCTCAGCAGCTTGTCCGTGGTCAGATCATACACAAGCACCTGCAAGCCAACACACCATGCATTATCCTCAGCAGCAGTAACTAATGAAGTAACTAATCCAAGGAAGTAACGTTGCGTACCTGCGGGTGGACCGCCACACTCTCCCGCCCCCCCCCCCCCCCCCCGCGCCAAGAATGTCGCTCTTGTCCGAGTCAATAAACAAGCCACGTAATGTAGTTACTAATCCAAGGAAGTAACGTTGCGTACCTGCGGGTGGACCGCCACACTCTCCCGTCCCCCCGCGCCAAGAATGTCGCTCTTGCCCGAGTCAATCACCCAGAGACGGTCGCAGGAGTCCGCCTGCACCCTGAAGGGAGACACCAACCTCCCCTGGGCCAGGGCGGACTGGTTGTGCGACGCCCAGTCGGGGTAGGGATTCAGCAGCGGACTGTCCGACTTGTCTTCTGGAACAAATAATGAGGTGAGGCCGCGAATGGAATTGCCGAAAACATTTTGTGTGGCCTGGGAGGGGGGTATTTCTGAAAGTTATCACGGTGACAATACACACTTGAGTAATAATTATACGTGGTTATCCCCAACTATTGGCTGATTGTGTTTTCCACGCGGTCCGCCACAGCAGTCAGCCAATAGCAAGTGACAACCACGTAGATATCACTTCAAGTGAGTATTGCCAGCTTTTATTCCTCCATGGTAGACATTCTCTAATATAAGACAAGCTGCAATATACTACTCACATTACTTTAAAGAAAGAAAAAAGTTAATTTAGGACAGTGAGGAATATGTTGTCTCACCACACCTCTATGCTGACAGACAGACTTACCATCCATCTTGATGTATGTGAGGGAGGCGGCCACTCCGTCCTTCCAGCGGGGGACAGTGAGGAATATCTTGTCTCTCCACACCTCTATGCTGACAGACAGACTTACCATCCATCTTGATGTATGTGAGGGAGGCAGCCACTCCGTCTGTCCAGCGGGGGACAGTGAGGAATATCTTGTCTCTCCACACCTCTATGCTGACAGACAGACTTACCATCCATCTTGATGTATCTGAGGGAGGCGGCCACTCCGTCCTTCCAGCGGGGGACAGTGAGGAATATCTTGTCTCTCCACACCTCTATGCTGACAGACAGACTTACCATCCATCTTGATGTATGTGAGGGAGGCGGCCACTCCGTCCTTCCAGCGGGGGACAGTGAGGAATATCTTGTCTCTCCACACCTCTATGCTGACAGACTTACCATCCATCTTGATGTATGTGAGGGAGGCGGCCACTCCGTCCTTCCAGCGGTGGACAGTGAGGGATATCTTGTCTCTCCACACCTCTATGCTGACAGACAGACTTACCATCCATCTTGATGTATGTGAGGGAGGCGGCCACTCCGTCCTTCCAGCGGGGGACAGTGAGGAATATCTTGTCTCTCCACACCTCTATGCTGACAGACAGACTTACCATCCATCTTGATGTATGTGAGGGAGGCAGCCACTCCGTCCTTCCAGCGGGGGACAGTGAGGGATATCTTGTCTCTCCACACCTCTATGCTGACAGACTTACCATCCATCTTGATGTATGTGAGGGAGGCGGCCACTCCGTCCTTCCAGCGGGGGACAGTGAGGAATATCTTGTCTCTCCACACCTCTATGCTGACAGACAGACTTACCATCCAGCTTGATGTATGTGAGGGAGGCAGCCACTCCGTCCTTCCAGCGGGGGACAGTGAGGGATATCTTGTCTCTCCACACCTCTATGCTGACAGACTTACCATCCATCTTGATGTATGTGAGGGAGGCGGCCACTCCGTCCTTCCAGCGGGGGACAGTGAGGAATATCTTGTCTCTCCACACCTCTATGCTGACAGACAGACTTACCATCCAGCTTGATGTATGTGAGGGAGGCAGCCACTCCGTCCTTCCAGCGGGGGACAGTGAGGGATATCTTGTCTCTCCACACCTCTATGCTGACAGACAGACTTACCATCCATCTTGATGTATGTGAGGGAGGCAGCCACTCCGTCCTTCCAGCGGGGGACAGTGAGGAATATCTTGTCTCTCCACACCTCTATGCTGACAGACAGACTTACCATCCAGCTTGACGTATGTGAGGGAGGCGGCCACTCCGTCCTTCCAGCGGGGGACAGTGAGGGATATCTTGTCTCTCCACACCTCTATGCTGACAGACAGACTTACCATCCATCTTGATGTATGTGAGGGAGGCAGCCACTCCGTCCTTCCAGCGGGGGACAGTGAGGGATATCTTGTCTCTCCACACCTCTATGCTGACAGACAGACTTACCATCCATCTTGATGTATGTGAGGGAGGCAGCCACTCCGTCCTTCCAGCGGGGGACAGTGAGGAATATCTTGTCTCTCCACACCTCTATGCTTACAGACAGACTTACCATCATTCTTGATGTATGTGAGGGAGGCGGCCACTCCGTCCTTCCAGCGGGGGACAGTGAGAAATATCTTGTCTCTCCACACCTCTATGCTGACAGACAGACTTACCATCCATCTTGATGTATGTGAGGGAGGCGGCCACTCCGTCCTTCCAGCGGGGGACAGTGAGGAATATATTGTCTCTCCACACCTCTATGCTGACAGACTTACCATCCATCTTGATGTATGTGAGGGAGGCGGCCACTCCGTCCTTCCAGCGGGGGACAGTGAGGAATATCTTGTCTTTCCACACCTCAATGCCCACAGGGATGTTGTTCTTGGGGATGAACTGTTTTGATTGGATCGCCGCTTTCCTCGCCTCCTGCGAGGGGAACTTGAAGTCGACCTCTTTCCATGAGAAGAGGACGTCGAGATCCTTGCCCTCCCCAGGGCTCGCAGACAGGGTCGCCATCCTGCCGACAAACACAACAACCATCAGTACTTACCGTTGGATTTAATATATATATATATATATATACATGTGATAGTTGAGATTTCGGGTTGACTGCCGCGCTCTTTCTTGAGAAAATTTTGGTCCTTAAAAGGACTGCTGAATGACATCATCATTCAGTCACATTTCATCGAGAGTAGAGCTGAGTCCTGAAGATGGCCAAAATTACTTGGCCGAAACGTCGACACAACGGTCCTTTTAAGGACCAAAACTGTCTCAAGAAAAAGCGCGGCAGTCAACCCGAAAAATCTCAACTATCACATCCATCGGTCCGCGAAAACCTACGAGTTAATATATATATACGAGATATAAATGTACCTGTTGCAATTTTCTGGGGACTGTTGCCCCGAATAATGTACTACAGAAGGAGGCACTGACTTACCCTTCCCTTCCGGACTTTCCCGAAACGTCAGGAAGGGAAGGGTAAGTCAGTGCCTCCTACTCTAGTCCATTATTCGGGGCAACAATCCCCAGAAAATTGCAACAGGTACACATGTCCGCGAAAACTTGAAAACTAATATATATACATATATAAATAAATAAATAAATATATTAAAATAAATATATAAATACAAATATTTATAAACAAATAAATAAATAAATAAATAAATAAATGAATGAATGAAAAAATGAATGAATGAAAAATGAATGAATGAATGAATGAATGAATGAATGAATGAATGAATGAATGAATGAATGAATGAATGAATGAATGAATGAATGAATGAATGAATGAATGAATGAATGAATCAATCAATCAATCAATCAATCAATCAATCAATCAATATAGGCGTAGTCTATCTTGCCAGGCTCCCCGCACCATCAGACGGCCAACTAGGCCAGCCAGGCCCTGTTACGATAAGTGGTAGTCTTGCGTGTGAATTGAAGTCGTTCGTGGTAAACGAGGCTACCTTCCCAAGAGATACCGTCTAACCCAGTTTAGGCAACCCCGGGATAATAGCTTTCTTGGCTCTAGCACTCCCCCCCCCCCCCCCCCCCCTACTTGCTTTCAGGGCGCCCTGGGGAGGTCAGCGCTCTAATTTCATTTCACTCTCATCATGGGCGCCTCGAGGGGGCGGGGGGGTGGGGGGATTTAAGGAATCGTTTAAAATTTAACTGGTATAGCATGATGATATCATGGCCATTTGCATCGCTCAAGATATTGTTCCTGTCTGTCATATACTGTTTCTTATTTTATTATATAGGCCTACGAGCACGTTTTATGTCTACATGGTTCAATTCCTGTCATTCAGAACCTACTTAGTACTTTTACAAACCAACATCGGTTAAAAAGTGTTGAAAGTGAAAAACGAGTGCTGTGGGGCAAACTGGGGGCTGCCCCCCCCCCCCCCTCACAGACACCTCTGCCACCCAGGTATAAAGTGTTATTTCGCTTTGCCCCCCTTGCAAAATATCCTGCCCATGATTCTCCTAATGGTAATCTAACATGTTCATACAATTGTACATAAGTCAAGTGAGAAGCCCTCAGTACTCAGAAGGCCAGCCGTGAGTTTGAGCAAGGAAATTTAATAAGACGGCCGGACTGTTGTAGTATAAAACAGTAATAATTGACGCAATTAAAAATTAACGAAATTACAGAAAATGCAAAATATAAGCCTAATCATCTGATGAGAGCTTGTTGGGGCCCTACATATTAGAGACTTTAGTACGACACAACGAGGTTACATTTAACTAATCCTTTCATAAGAAGTAATTGGGACCTTCATTTGAGCTGATGTCACTATTGCTCATGTCAGTGGTGTAACTGGGAATTAGGGGGGGGGGGGGGGGGGCTACAACAGGGAAAAGTGAGGTGAGTGCAGCAAGGGTAACAGTGGGGGCAGCGAAATAGTTTTCGACTTCAGGCGTATAAATATGTTGTGCCTATTAGTAACTTGTAAGGCCTAGTACGTTACTGTTTACAACAGTTCCTACAACGTTTGAGCTGAATGATGTATTTATTTTGGTTGAAATGTAAGGGCAGATGAACAGTTGTTTTCACTAACACTGTCATAACATGAATCTATCATCATTATTATATTTGCTAGTTCTAAACAAATAGTAAAGTAGTAAATATCAACATCGATGTAGTTTCGGGGGGGGGAGGGGTTCAACCCTCTAAACCCCCTTCCCACTAGTTACGCCCCTGGCTAATGTCTCGACTGCACTGTACTGGTTGCAATGCGCTAGTTCCCATAATGGGACTCATGCCGCATCAGACACTGGGCTTGTCTGTCATTGAAACAGTTTGGTCTGTTCGGCCCCAAGCTAATTACGGTAGGCCTAAGTGCAACACGGAAGTTGTGAACAATGAAATGGTTTGAAATGAACAAACCTTGCCAATAATAGATAGAAATGGAAAGTAGGTTTCTTGCAGTCTACGTGAAGTGAAGTAAAGTAAGGTGCATTCCAGCAAGTATTCTTGAGGCGGTAGAAAGCTGTAACCTTGGCTACACTTAACGTGCACGCCAGAAGGTATGTTTATTCTCACCGCACGTTTATTTGTTGTTATTGAACGAGCGCTCAAGGCCGGGACTACGACCAAACACGTCGATTCGTACGACAAGCAGAGTTATTGAACGAGCGCTCAAGGCCGGGACTACGACCAAACACGTCGGCTCGTACGACAAGCAGAGTTATTGAACGAGCGCTCAAGGCCGGGACTACGACCAAACAGGTCGACTCATACGACAAGCAGAGTTATTGAGCGAGCGCTCAAGGCCGGCACTACGACCAAACACGTGGACTCGTACGACAAGCAGAGTTATTGAACGAGCGCTCAAGGCCGGGACTACGACCAAACACGTGGACTCGTACGACAAGCAGAGTTATTGAACGAGCGCTCAAGGCCGGGACTACGACCAAACACGCCGACTCGTACGACAAGCAGAGTCTGAGTAAATAGGGACGACAAGGGAATCACCTCATATGAGTGAGTCGGAGCCAATCAGTGGGTGGCTTTCTCAAATACTGACATACGGTTGGGCAATGCCCCACTCATCTATGGCATCATAGATGAGAGGGTCGGAGCGGTCGGAGCCAATCAGCGGGTGGCTTTGTCAAATACTGACATACGGTTGGGCAATGCCTCACTCATCTATGACGTCATAGATGAGAGGGTCGGAGCCAATCAGCGGGTGGCTTTGTCAAATACTGACATACGGTTGGGCAATGCCCCACTCATCTATGACGTCATAGAGAGGGTCGGAGCCAATCAGCGGGTGGCTTTGTCAAATACTGACATACGGTTGGGCAATGCCTCACTCAACTATGACGTCATAGATGAGAGGGTCGGAGCCAATCAGCGGGTGGCTTTGTCAAATACTGACATACGGTTGGGCAATGCCTCACTCAACTATGGCGTCATAGATGAGAGGGTCGGAGCGGTCGGAGCCAATCAGCGGGTGGCTTTGTCAAATACTGACATATGGTTGGGCAATGCCCCACTCAACTATGACGTCATAGATGAGAGGGTCGGAGACAATCAGCGGGTGGCTTTGTCAAATACTGACATACGGTTGGGCAATGCCTCACTCAACTATGGCGTCATAGATGAGAGTCGGAGCCAATCAGCGGGTGGCTTTGTCAAATACTGACATACGGTTGGGCAATGCCTCACTCAACTATGACGTCATAGATGAGAGGGTCGGAGACAATCAGCGGGTGGCTTTGTCAAATACTGACATACGGTTGGGCAATGCCTCACTCAACTATGACGTCATAGATGAGAGGGTCGGAGACAATCAGCGGGTGACTTTGTCAAATACTGACATACGGTTGGGCAATGCCTCACTCAACTATGGCGTCATAGATGAGAGTCGGAGCCAATCAGCGGGTGGCTTTGTCAAATACTGACATACGGTTGGGCAATGCCTCACTCAACTATGACGTCATAGATGAGAGGGTCGGAGCCAATCAGCGGGTGGCTTTGTCAAATACTGACATACGGTTGGGCAATGCCTCACTCAACTATGGCGTCATAGATGAGAGGGTCGGAGCCAATCAGCGGGTGGCTTTGTCAAATACTGACATACGGTTGGGCAATGCCCCACTCAACTATGGCGTCATAGATGAGAGGGTCGGAGCCAATCAGCGGGTGGCTTTGTCAAATACTGACATACGGTTGGGCAATGCCTCACTCATCTATGACGTCATAGATGAGAGGGTCGGAGACAATCAGCGGGTGGCTTTGTCAAATACTGACATACGGTTGGGCAATGCCTCACTCATCTATGGCGTCATAGATGAGAGGGTCGGAGCCAATCAGCGGGTGGCTTTGTCAAATACTGACATACGGTTGGGCAATGCCCCACTCATCTATGACGTCATAGAGAGGGTCGGAGCCAATCAGCGGGTGGCTTTGTCAAATACTGACATACGGTTGGGCAATGCCTCACTCAACTATGACGTCATAGATGAGAGGGTCGGAGCCAATCAGCGGGTGGCTTTGTCAAATACTGACATACGGTTGGGCAATGCCCCACTCATCTATGACGTCATAGAGAGGGTCGGAGCCAATCAGCGGGTGGCTTTGTCAAATACTGACATACGGTTGGGCAATGCCTCACTCAACTATGACGTCATAGATGAGAGGGTCGGAGCCAATCAGCGGGTGGCTTTGTCAAATACTGACATACGGTTGGGCAATGCCCCACTCATCTATGACGTCATAGAGAGGGTCGGAGCCAATCAGCGGGTGGCTTTGTCAAATACTGACATACGGTTGGGCAATGCCTCACTCAACTATGACGTCATAGATGAGAGGGTCGGAGCCAATCAGCGGGTGGCTTTGTCAAATACTGACATACGGTTGGGCAATGCCCCACTCATCTATGACGTCATAGATGAGAGGGTCGGAGCCAATCAGCGGGTGGCTTTGTCAAATACTGACATACGGTTGGGCAATGCCTCACTCAACTATGACGTCATAGATGAGAGGGTCTGAGCCAATCAGCGGGTGGCTTTGTCAAATACTGACATACGGTTGGGCAATGCCCCACTCATCTATGACGTCATAGATGAGAGGGTCGGAGCCAATCAGCGGGTGGCTTTGTCAAATACTGACATACGGTTGGGCAATGCCCCACTCATCTATGACCTCATAGATGAGAGTCGGAGCCAATCAGCGGGTGGCTTTGTCAAATACTGACATACGGTTGGGCAATGCCTCACTCAACTATGACGTCATAGATGAGAGGGTCGGAGCCAATCAGCGGGTGGCTTTGTCAAATACTGACATACGGTTGGGCAATGCCCCACTCATCTATGACGTCATAGATGAGAGGGTCGGAGCCAATCAGCGGGTGGCTTTGTCAAATACTGACATACGGTTGGGCAATGCCTCACTCAACTATGACGTCATAGATGAGAGGGTCGGAGCCAATCAGCGGGTGGCTTTGTCAAATACTGACATACGGTTGGGCAATGCCCCACTCATCTATGACGTCATAGATGAGAGGGTCGGAGCCAATCAGCGGGTGGCTTTGTCAAATACTGACATACGGTTGGGCAATGCCTCACTCATCTATGACGTCATAGATGAGAGGGTCGGAGCCAATCAGCGGGTGGCTTTGTCAAATACTGACATACGGTTGGGCAATGCCTCACTCATCTATGACGTCATAGATGAGAGTCGGAGCCAATCAGCGGGTGGCTTTGTCAAATACTGACATACGGTTGGGCAATGCCCCACTCATCTATGACGTCATAGATGAGAGTCGGAGCCAATCAGCGGGTGGCTTTGTCAAATACTGACATACGGTTGGGCAATGCCCCACTCATCTATGACGTCATAGATGAGAGTCGGAGCCAATCAGCGGGTGGCTTTGTCAAATACTGACATACGGTTGGGCAATGCCTCACTCATCTATGACGTCATAGATGAGAGGGTCTGAGCCAATCAGCGGGTGGCTTTGTCAAATACTGACATACGGTTGGGCAATGCCTCACTCATCTATGACGTCATAGATGAGAGGGTCGGAGCCAATCAGCGGGTGGCTTTGTCAAATACTGACATATGGTTGGGCAATGCCTCACTCAACTATGGCGTCATAGATGAGAGGGTCGGAGCCAATCAGCGGGTGGCTTTGTCAAATACTGACATACGGTTGGGCAATGCCTCACTCATCTATGACGTCATAGATGAGAGAGTCGGAGCCAATCAGCGGGTGGCTTTGTCAAATACTGACATATGGTTGGGCAATGCCTCACTCAACTATGGCGTCATAGATGAGAGGGTCGGAGCCAATCAGCGGGTGGCTTTGTCAAATACTGACATACGGTTGGGCAATGCCTCACTCATCTATGACGTCATAGATGAGAGAGTCGGAGCCAATCAGCGGGTGGCTTTGTCAAATACTGACATATGGTTGGGCAATGCCTCACTCAACTATGGCGTCATAGATGAGAGGGTCTGAGCCAATCAGCGGGTGGCTTTGTCAAATACTGACATACGGTTGGGCAATGCCTCACTCATCTATGACGTCATAGATGAGAGAGTCGGAGCCAATCAGCGGGTGGCTTTGTCAAATACTGACATATGGTTGGGCAATGCCTCACTCAACTATGGCGTCATAGATGAGAGGGTCGGAGCCAATCAGCGGGTGGCTTTGTCAAATACTGACATACGGTTGGGCAATGCCTCACTCATCTATGACGTCATAGATGAGAGGGTCGGAGCCAATCAGCGGGTGGCTTTGTCAAATACTGACATACGGTTGGGCAATGCCTCACTCATCTATGACGTCATAGATGAGAGGGTCGGAGCCAATCAGCGGGTGGCTTTGTCAAATACTGACATACGGTTGGGCAATGCCTCACTCATCTATGACGTCATAGATGAGAGAGTCGGAGCCAATCAGCGGGTGGCTTTGTCAAATACTGACATACGGTTGGGCAATGCCTCACTCATCTATGACGTCATAGATGAGAGTCGGAGCCAATCAGCGGGTGGCTTTGTCAAATACTGACATACGGTTGGGCAATGCCTCACTCATCTATGACGTCATAGATGAGAGGGTCGGAGCCAATCAGCGGGTGGCTTTGTCAAATACTGACATACGGTTGGGCAATGCCTCACTCATCTATGACGTCATAGATGAGAGAGTCGGAGCCAATCAGCGGGTGGCTTTGTCAAATACTGACATACGGTTGGGCAATGCCTCACTCATCTATGACGTCATAGATGAGAGGGTCGGAGCCAATCAGCGGGTGGCTTTGTCAAATACTGACATACGGTTGGGCAATGCCTCACTCATCTATGACGTCATAGATGAGAGAGTCGGAGCCAATCAGCGGGTGGCTTTGTCAAATACTGACATACGGTTGGGCAATGCCTCACTCATCTATGACGTCATAGATGAGAGGGTCGGAGCCAATCAGCGGGTGGCTTTGTCAAATACTGACATACGGTTGGGCAATGCCTCACTCATCTATGACGTCATCATTCACAGTGTTGCTGTGGTGGAACCAATATACAGAGCTCCAATCCTTATCATGCACGCTGTTTCAACGAATATCATCACGCATTCGTGGAGGCAGTCATTCGTTTAGTAGAATGTATAATCCGCATCAGTCATTAGTCACTCCCGCCGTGTTACCATGTATCCAACCGAAAGGCGTAGATAACATCCTAATAGATATGCTTCAAGTAGTGGAACTAGACACGTGGACACTTTGGACTCGGCTACGTCACTGGACAAACTGGAGCCAATGAACGAGCTGCTCGCCAGCTAGGCGTGTACAAGTGGTGCCATTGCAAATGGATTCAAGGTTTCATTTCATTTTCGTCACTTCCACACGTCTAGGTAACGGGTAGTAGGCCTACACTGTTGGCATCAGTTAGAAGAGGCCTTCCTTATTTCCGCCACCGCTATCGGTTGATAGTTGTCCCAAGACTGCCTTACACGTGCTTTCGTCACAGGCGAGGCACTCGTAGCCAATCAGCGATCGGTTTTCTCGGCCAGTTAGCTGGTTGGCTACGAGTGCCTCGCCTGTGACGAAAGCATATGGAAGGTAATCTTGGGCCAAGTATATACACTATACTTGCACATCATAGATGAGATTTTAGATACGATTTTTTTTGCGTTTTAGGTTTTAGATGCTAAATCGGTGAACACGTATTTTTTAAAACGCTAATTATACAAAAATAAGAGGTTCCTATTCCTATTAACATTCTAACCCTTTAATTAATTACAATTGAATTGTATTTAAATAGCTGCACATATTTTCCATTAGAAGTGCAAGAAACACCCTCATATTCAAGGTTTAAAAACGCATTGTAAGGATATCCAAGGTGGCTCGCTTATTCGTAAGTATTTACATCCCTCTTGGACTCTGATTTTTAAAACACATTTTGCCTGAATACGAGTACGTACGGGAATAACGTTTACAGAGTTGGCGCAAAACGTAAAAATCAAACAACATATTATGTTTGTTCATTAAAACGGAAACATAGTAGAACAGGTAAAACGTTATAAGAACCTAGTAATTTAACTGTACATTGTTCCTTGTCACAACATAATTAAAATATTACATGAAAAAATACTTTTTTAAAACAACGCTTACATTTAAATGTACTAAAAAGTAAAAAATAAATGTTTTCCCGACAAGTCTTTGCCTTACTCGGAAAATAAAAGAGTTGGGCGCTTTCCCTCCATGAACAACCAAATTCTGTAATCTGTATCAATACCATAAGCACCCAACGCTTTTATTTTCCGAGTAAGGCAAAGACTTGTCGGGAAAACATTTATTTTTTACTTTTTAGTACATTTAAATATAAGCGTTGTTTTAAAAAAAAGTATTTTTCATGTAATATTATTTTATACGTTTTAGTCTTAACGAATGTTGTAATGTTCTAACAGTAGTTGCGCTGGCACCAACTCCATCCGATCAACTGTGAGGTCGAACCACACGATAGGAACGCAACTATGCGTACATGGTGAATGACACCGCACGGGGTTGAACTTGCAAGTGGAGAGCGTTGAGCGTTGTCGCCGCATAGCAAAAACAAATAGCATCATTTCTTATGCTTTCACCGCGGATATTTGAGTCCCGAACAACCAGCGGGTGTGTAAATCCGATGCCTGCATCTGGTTAGCCCATCCTCACTATATAGCTGTGACCAATTTCCCATATGAAGCTTTGTTTGATTAATTATGATTAATTAATTGATTAACTAGAGAATGTGATACATTAATAGCACCAACTCTTGATTGTCATCAAGAATATACGCCTGTGTGAAAACTTTCAGCTCGATCGGACGTTGGAAAATGGGTGAAATATCGATTCCCATATAAAACGTTGATTAATTAATTATGATGGATTAATTAACTATTTAGTAAATATGACGATTGATTCGTGTATTGTCATTAAGAATACGTCTGTGTGAAAGCTGTCAGCTCGATTTGACGTTGGAAAGTGGGTGAAATATCGATTCCCATACAAAACATTAATTAATTATGATGAATTAATTGACTCTTTAGTCAATATGACAATTGATTCATGTATTGTCATTAAGAATACGTATGTGTGGAAAATTTCAGCTCGATCGGAAATTTAGAAGTAGGTGAAATATCGATTGTAAGATTCCGTCCAGACAGACAAACACATGAAGCTAATATAAGCGTTGTAAAAACGCAACATTTCGAACCCTGATCAGAGCTCTACAACAGGCGAAACCCCACTCAACGCCTTTCGCCTGTTGAAGAGCTCTGATCAGGGTTCGAAATATTGCGTTTTTAATTTATATGTTGTGACATAAAACAGTGTACAGTCCATTTACTAGGTTCTTATGTATGTTTCTTCACTTGACATGTGTAAAAACAGTTTAGTGCAAAATCTAACAGCGGAAACACGTCACAGAACATGAAGTTTGATAGATCGAGTAGGTAAAACATTGTGTTCTGCCTGGAGACAAGTCAAGGCCGGGCAACCTAATCAGGGTCAGCTTATGCACACTTGACAATACAAAGCGGCCAAGATCCGTATTTACCTCAGGTAGGTAGGGCCCTAGCCAAGTTTGTGACAGTTGAAATAAGCATACAGGATAAAGGATAAACCCAAAGCTACGGACGTCTTGGTCAACATAACATAGGTAGACCAACCGGACCGGAACCCATGACTTAATATGAAACACACATTAGATAATAATATGTATTTGTTTTGTTACCTAGCATGTCACAAACATAACAAACCTCTTCAGTAAGAAGTTCCTTCTCATCTCAGAAGCAGACATGTTGCAATCTGCATGCATTGTATGATGAACATGTTACCGAAATGTAAAATGTTGTATTCCCGACCGATATCGTTCTGTCAACTCGATCACTCGTTTCGATATCGTGCAGAACGAACATTGTCCGAGTCAACTGAGCGACAACCAAACCAACTTAGTTCTGTCAACTGAACGACCATGTCTACTTTTGATTGTTCCGAACAGTTTAGGACTGGAACTGAACAAACTTACAGTACAACGCGTGTACAGGTTGTAACTAACAAAACATAATGCTGAGAGTTTTGGAACGTAGCATCCGGTCGCATTGCATTAGGCCTAACACAAGTGCGAGACTGTGAAAGCTTCTACTTGACAGCAACAAGTGCGTGCCGTGGTCGGGTCCACAGTTCCCACGGTAGCGGAGCGCCCAATAACATAACAGAGAACAGACAAAGATACGGCAACGCATTGCGATGTGGGCGACCCGAGTTCGACAACCCAGAGTCCTTGTTTAGAGCGCGTGCCGTGTACAGTGCAACAACAGCATCGCAAGACAACTTCCCTCCTTGACAGTCATTGTCTTCGGTCGGGAGCGATGGCCAGGATTGCTGAATAGAATCTAGGACCCTTAGATAGGGTTTATCACGGCCCCCTAGATCGTCAATGACAACATTTGACAACAAGTTGTTATTGTTACTTGCATTGTTGTGAAAGATCTATCAATAACCCTTAGACAGAAGAAGTCACGGCCCTCTAGATCAATCTCAGTACTTTCATGCCATTGAAACCAAAGTGTATGCGTGAAGACGGTCCCGCCTGGGGCCTCATTCCAGTACATTTGAAAACTTAACCCCGGTGTTAGCCAATAGCCAATTCAGCAATTGAGACGCCGATCGAAGGAAGGCATTGTTGAAAAAACGAGACAAAACCAAAACAATAACAAACAAAAACAGTCCAATAACCTCAAAATGTTGACTAAATACTAAATAAAACTACATGTTGACACATTTATGAGCTATATACTGTACTGTAAATACACACAATTGTTTATAAACTTTAATAAACACATAAAGTAACGTATCCATGAAATAGGAAATCCTCAATAAAGAATTGAAATGTGACATTTGTGAAACTGTTCACACGGGCATTGACAAAATGGCGGCATTTCATAGTATTGTTGAGATAACTCTTCTTAACCCTACTATCAGACAGGGTCATATTTGCCTCCGAATTATGCAGGGAAGCCTGTGTAGGAGTTAACCCCGGGGTCATTTTAACATGGGGTTAGCGAGAGTTAAGAAGAGTTAAAAAATGTACAGGAATCAGGCCCCTGGGGCTCAGACCCAGGACCACGGTAAATAATGACAGCGTTGTGAACTATTAGGAATGACCGATAGAGGTGGCTCAGCGGTAAGACGCGAGACTCTAATTCGGGAGGTCGCCGGTTCGATTCCGGCCACCGGCAGTCCTGACTGAAGTTTTTTTCCGAGGTTTTCCTCAGTCGTAAAAGCGAATGCTGGGATTGAGTCATACTATCAGCCCTCGGACATTCCTTCCAACTATCCAAACACCCTAATAACCTAGTTAGTCAGCTGAAGAGGGGCACATCAGGTAAAGCTGGTGTGCACCCTAGAACGGGTATTCCTACAAAAAAATTATTAAAATTATTATTAGGAATGGGCGCCCTCTATTAATAGTGTAGTCGTGTTTGTTGGCCCTTGCGACGACGCGAGCATTGGTCAGACCGCCAGTGAACACACGCCGGTGAACACACGCCGGTGAACACACGCCGGTGAACACACGCCGGTGAACACACGCCAGTGAACACACGCCGGTGAACACACGCCGGTGAACACACGCCGGTGAACACACGCCAGTGAACACACGCCAGTGAACACACGCCAGTGAACACAAGCCGGTGAACACACGCCAGTGAACACACGTAGAGCCTAACGCAGCGCCTGTATTGGTTGCTAGTTACCTTACAGAGCAAGGGCCTCCAGTCCTTCCTCAATCAATTAGCCTAGTTTTAAAATGAATAAAAAATTGCGAATGCCAATAGAACAAGCATTCTCTTCCAAGGTAGAAACAAGCCCATAATTCTTCTAACATTGATTATACTATGGTAAATTATCACAAAAAGCTACTAGTTTCAAAAATTATAATTTACAATTTCTATAAGTAAAACAATGAATTTTCATTAATCAAAATAATGTCGGTTTCACGAAGTAAACATTGACCACTTTGGAGTCGAACTAGACTTTGATGATTACCCTTGTATCCCTTTATTGGGTCATATTTAGAGCGTTCAGCAGTATAGTTTTGATGTTTGGTAGTCACTTTAAGAGTACGACCATTCTACATATGTCCCACCTTGTACGTACATGAATGTCATGGGTGTAAACACATTTGTGACAAATCTGTTAAGACATAATATGCACATTTTGGAATTATGCAAATAAATTACTTTTGTCGAAATGTTGCGACGAAATAATAAGAAGAACTTGTTCAAAAATTTCTCTATTCTATATGGACAAGTTGGTACTCAAATAACAAAAATGCAAATAGTTTTTGATTTTTCGAAATCGAAATTCTAACAATCCCGTCTGAGGTAACAAGTAACAATTGAACAACCTTCCCAGTTCCAATCAAATCGGGCATCGACAGTTTCTCAACACATTCTTGTCTTACCATCATCAGTTCCAAAACTGCTACGACTCCAGGGGTGTCCAGCCTGGGCTGGGGACTGCTACGACTCAAGGGGTGTACAGCCTGGGCTGGGGACTGCTAGGACTCAAGGGGTGTCCAGCCTGGGCTGGGGACTGCTACGACTCAAGGGGTGTACAGCCTGGGCTGGGGACTGCTACGACTCAAGGGGTGTCCAGCCTGGGCTGGGGACTGCTACGACTCAAGGGGTGTACAGCCTGGGCTGGGGACTGCTACGACTCAAGGGGTGTACAGCCTGGGCTGGGGACTGCTAGGACTCCAGGGGTGTCCAGCCTGGGCTGGGGACTGCTACGACTCAAGGGGTGTCCAGCCTGGGCTGGGGACTGCTACGACTCAAGGGGTGTACAGCCTGGGCTGGGGACTGCTAGGACTCCAGGGGTGTCCAGCCTGGGCTGGGGACTGCTAGGACTCCAGGGGTGTACAGCCTGGGCTGGGGACTGCTACGACTCAAGGGGTGTACAGCCTCGGCTGGGGACACAAACGAGTCTTCGCAGCTCGTAGTGACGTCATGTGATATTGACGGGCTGTCTTCTGTCCTCGCCGCCCATGAGCGTGTCCCTATAACGCGGGGACACGAGGAGACACGCCGTGTCCCACGAGCGTGTCCCTATAACGCGGGGACACGAGGAGACACGCCGTGTCCCATGAGCGTGTCCCTATAACGCGGGGACACGAGGAGACACGCCGTGTCCCATGAGCGTGTCCCTATAATGCGGGGACAAGAGAAGACACGCCGTGTCCCATGAGCGTGTCCCTATAATGCGGGGACACGAGAAGACACGCCGTGTCCCATGAGCGTGTCCCTATAACGCGGGGACACGAGAAGACACGCCGTGTCCCATGAGCGTGTCCCTATAACGCGGGGACACGAGAAGACACGCCGTGTCCCATGAGCGTGTCCCTATAACGCGGGGACACGAGGAGACACGCCGTGTCCCATGAGCGTGTCGCTATAACGCGGGGACACGAGAAGACACGCCGTGTCCCATGAGCGTGTCCCTATAACGCGGGGACACGGGAAGACACGCCGTGTCCCATGAGCGTGTCCCTATAACGCGGGGACATGAGGAGACACGCCGTGTCTCATGAGCGTGTCCCTATAACGCGGGGACACGAGGAGACACGCCGTGTCCCATGAGCGTGTCCCTATAACGCGGGGACACGAGAAGACACGCCGTGTCCCATGAGCGTGTCCCTATAACGTGAGGACATGAGGAGACACGCCGTGTCTCATGAGCGTGTCCCTCCCTATAACGCGGAGACACGAGGAGACACGCCGTGTCCCATGAGCGTGTCCCTATAACGCGGGGACACGAGAAGACACGCCGTGTCCCATGAGCGTGTCCCTATAACGCGAGGACATGAGGAGACACGCCGTGTCCCATGAGCGTGTCCCTATAACGCGGGGACACGAGGAGACACGCCGTGTCCCATGAGCGTGTCCCTATAATGCGGGGACACGAGGAGACACGCCGTGTCCCATGAGCGTGTCCCTATAACGCGGGGACACGAGGAGACACGCCGTGTCCCATGAGCGTGTCCCTATAACGCGGGGACACGAGGAGACACGCCGTGTCCCATGAGCGTGTCCCTATAACGCGAGGACATGAGGAGACACGCCGTGTCCCATGAGCGTGTCCCTATAACGCGGGGACACGAGGAGACACGCCGTGTCCCATGAGCGTGTCCCTATAACGCGGGGACACGAGAAGACACGCCGTGTCCCATGAGCGTGTCCCTATAACGCGAGGACATGAGGAGACACGCCGTGTCCCATGAGCGTGTCCCTATAACGCGGGGACACGAGGAGACACGCCGTGTCCCATGAGCGTGTCCCTATAACGCGAGGACATGAGGAGACACGCCGTGTCCCATGAGCGTGTCCCTATAACGCGGGAACACGGGGAGACACGCCGTGTCCCATGAGCGTGTCCCTATAACGCGAGGACATGAGGAGACACGCCGTGTCCCATGAGCGTGTCCCTATAACGCGGGGACACGAGAAGACACGCCGTGTCCCATGAGCGTGTCCCTATAACGCGGGGACACGAGAAGACACGCCGTGTCCCATGAGCGTGTCCCTATAACGCGAGGACATGAGGAGACACGCCGTGTCCCATGAGCGTGTCCCTATAACGCGGGGACACGAGGAGACACGCCGTGTCCCATGAGCGTGTCCCTATAACGCGAGGACATGAGGAGACACGCCGTGTCTCATGAGCGTGTCCCTCCCTATAACGCGGAGACACCCGTGTCTGCTGTGAGTTATGCTCCAGTATTCATGGCAATGATAATCTCCTAAATAAAAAAAAAAATAAAAAAAAAATCACATTTAGAGTCTACCCACTCAGTAATTAAACTGATTTGCAGTGGGGGACTTTAATTTAAAGTGACTAAACAAACCCTGTAGGCTTTGAACACCATCGACGAGTGAGTGAGTGATCATAGTGAGTGAGTGAGTGAGTGAGTGAGTGACGTGTACCCTTCTGACCCACATAAAATGCAGTTCTATGCATTAATAACGCCCACGGTAAAAGTGTAGGGAACGCGGAACGATGAATATTCCTTTGTGAAAGTTATAGATTTCAAATCTTGTAGAATTTAAATTAATAATGAAGCATGCAAAAATACATCAATTAAAAAACATGACGTCAGTTAACTTACTACTATTAGTTTTATTCAACATGCATATATACTTGTACGTCTCTTTTATAAGTAGATTTGGGATTTGCCTCTGGGAGAAATTAAGTTACGAGTATTTCTCAAAGAAAGACTTCAAGCAGTGGCGTAGCTATGGGGAGGGGGGGGGGGGGGGTAAGGGCGTAAGGGGGTAAGGCCAAGGGCCAAATGCGCAGTCAAGTTCAGTTTGGAATTTGTTTATGGTTGCTATATGGAGTTTCTTTTTCTTATGGAAAATAACTCCCGAAAGAAGGAATCAAAGGCTTGACAAAAAACTGTTAAAATACTCTTAATAATGTTATTGTGTTTTTTTGACACATTGTTTGTAATCTTTATCCATAGGCTGATTCACACAAATAGTCACATCGAAGTTGAGACTGACAATGAATGAGTGGCGGGATCAGAGAGTATAGTGGGGGGGTCAAATGCCTCTTTGCCCCCCCCCCCCCCCCCCCCCCCCACCCGTTGTTACGCGCCAGGTTGCATGTCGTACACTTCGTGAATAGATAAAACTATTGAATGTGATACAACCGCAGTGGGAGGGGGAGGGGGAGGGGTAATAGGCCTACGTGTGACTGACCCAAGCATGCTTATCACTAGGGCTAGGATGTTCAGGACCTTTCAAAGTGAGAAATAGGCAGGCAAATAGTACCTTCAAAACAGCAAAAAAGGACCTAAATAGGACCTTTTGAATTTAATCGAATTCT
This sequence comes from Isoperla grammatica, assembly GCA_945910005.1. Lineage (NCBI taxonomy): Eukaryota > Metazoa > Arthropoda > Insecta > Plecoptera > Perlodidae > Isoperla > Isoperla grammatica. The sequence continues at coordinate 40,349,617 of OX246748.1, read as the reverse complement.
ATTGGTTTCATTACTTTCAGTATTGTTTTATTAAATTAATTCAGTTACACCAATATTTTTTCGTGGAGTGGGGTGGGGGGAATAGTTTTGTCGATGTATCAAACACAAGAAGAAAAATTAAAAACATAATTTTATCTTTCTAATATCATTTCACATATTTTAGCGTCGCTGCAGACATCGGCTGGCTCATCTCATCTCTGACTCATCGTTACAGTATTCGACAACAAACAAATCATTGCGTATGCTTGGCCCGATGATGTGGCAAGCTCGACACTGCACTCGCACGTTTTGAATTCGTTTTAGCAAATTATATCAAAATAGGCAAATAGTCCCTTAAAAATGCCCTAAAAGAACCTTTTCTCATTAAATGATGTAAATAGGCATTTTTAGGCAAAATTAAATGCATATTTTTAGCATCCCTAACACTTGAAACACACTTAAAACTATTTTCCAGGCGAGTATTTACCAATAGAGAAAAAGGAGATGTCCTGAACATCCTAGCCCTACTTATCACTGACCGCAGGAAGATCTTGCGTCAACGATCTTGGTTGGTACGATCACTCAGTGGCGTAACTAGGAATTATTTCGGGGGAAGGGGAGGGTTAACAGGGTGGAAGTGAGGTTTGTGCGAACAGCAAGGGGTCTGAGGCTAAACCACAGCGAAAATTTGTATCGATTATTATAGATATTTTTGCTTTTTAGAGTTAAAGAATAAAACTCTAAACATTAGGCCTACTCATTTGTTTATATTACGTTACTGTTTACTGTTTACAATAGTTCCTACACCGCTTGAGGTGAATGAAATATTCATTTTGGTTGAAATGTATGCTAACCATAGAGATCTAATATGTCTATGATGCTAACTGCGATCACTAGAGCCAACTCGCGAATAAGTAATAAATAATAATAATAAATAATAAATAATAACAAGTACTAACGAAATGTGTATAGCTTTTTTTATTTCGCAAAACAAGATTGATTGATCAATTTTAGACCGGGAAATAGCGAAATCGAATCACCGCCAAACATTGAAATCGATAAAGTTTGTTGTCAGTGACATCGTGATTCATGTTACATGTTCCTCAATGAAACTACCCATGTTTTAATTGAAAAGCGAGATTCTTCTTAAAATAAACACATTTGCACGGACCTATAACGATTACTGATTTGTAGAGATCCTTGTAAATGGTTTTATTTTTTAGCATATTTCGTTTTATTAATTAATGCAAATTTCGCTGTTGAGCAGTAATTTCAGCTTTTTGGCGGTGTTTCAATTTTAATTTACAAAATCTAATTTATATCTTGTATTTTAACGTATGTGGCATGCCTACATTGTCGCGTAGGTCTACCATGATAGTATAAAAGGAAATGGAAGGTAATACAGTCAGTAAGGATTCTACTTACGAAATGAAATGCAATTTTTAGTACCTGAGTATGTTATTTATTGATTAATTTTCTATTGTTTTAATAAAAATTGTGGGGTTTTTGACAGAAATTCGGCGATTTCGCGTCAATTCAACAGCTTCAGTCTTCTTTGTTTTTATACACGGGATTTCGTTTTATTTCGCGATTCAAAAAGACTATTTTTGGACTCACAACAGACTGTCATGCCAACATATTTCAATTGATGCATGTTTCAAGTGATTTCGCGCTATCGCGCATTGCGAAATACAAGGACCTCTACTGATTTGGAAAACTGGATCGTCGATCTTGATCGAGCTTCTGGTACTATGGGGCTCTAGATGGAGAGGTTGCTGGCTCGACTCCCACCACGTGCAATGCACACCAGCATCATCAGGTAGTGTTGCCGTTGTCACCTACAATAACACAGCTGCCGTGGTCTAGACAGTAATGCCCTAGGATACTACCATGATCTAGTTGGTTGGACAGGTTGCTGGCTCGACTCCCACCACGTGCAATGCACACCTGCATCATCAGGTAGTGTTGCCGTTGTCACCTATAATAACACAGCTGCCGTGGTCTAGACAGTAATGCCCTAGGATACTACCATGATCTAGTTGGTTGGACAGGTTGCTGGCTCGACTCCCACCACGTGCAATGCACACCTGCATCATCAGGTAGTGTTGCCGTTGTCACCTATAATAACACAGCTGCCGTGGTCTAGACAGTAATGCCCTAGGATACTACCATGATCTAGTTGGTTGGACAGGTTGCTGGCTCGACTCCCACCACGTACAATGCACACCTGCATCATCAGGTAGTGTTGCCGTTGTCACCTACAATAACACAGCTGCCGTGGTCTAGACAGTAATGCCCTAGGATACTACCATGATCTAGTTGGTTGGACAGGTTGCTGGCTCGACTCCCACCACGTACAATGCACACCTGCATCATCAGGTAGTGTTGCCGTTGTCACCTACAATAACACAGCTGCCGTGGTCTAGACAGTAATGCCCTAGGATACTACCATGATCTAGTTGGTTGGACAGGTTGCTGGCTCGACTCCCACCACGTACAATGCACACCTGCATCATCAGGTAGTGTTGCCGTTGTCACCTACAATAACACAGCTGCCGTGGTCTAGACAGTAATGCCCTAGGATACTACCATGATCTAGTTGGTTGGACAGGTTGCTGGCTCGACTCCCACCACGTACAATGCACACCTGCATCATCAGGTAGTGTTGCCGTTGTCACCTACAATAACACAGCTGCCGTGGTCTAGACAGTAATGCCCTAGGATACTACCATGATCTAGTTGGTTGGACAGGTTGCTGGCTCGACTCCCACCACGTACAATGCACACCTGCATCATCAGGTAGTGTTGCCGTTGTCACCTACAATAACACAGCTGCCGTGGTCTAGACAGTAATGCCCTAGGATACTACCATGATCTAGTTGGTTGGACAGGTTGCTGGCTCGACTCCCACCACGTACAATGCACACCTGCATCATCAGGTAGTGTTGCCGTTGTCACCTATAATAACACAGCTGCCGTGGTCTAGACAGTAATGCCCTAGGATACTACCATGATCTAGTTGGTTGGACAGGTTGCTGGCTCGACTCCCACCACGTACAATGCACACCTGCATCATCAGGTAGTGTTGCCGTTGTCACCTACAATAACACAGCTGCCGTGGTCTAGATAGTAATGCCCTAGGATACTACCATGATCTAATAACCTTGGAGCATGGGTTACACCCAGGTTAAACCGTGTGGTGAGCCGTGTGTGATGACGCGGCCTCGGCTGGCTCTCACACCTTTCGCTTCCCGGTCTCTCGCAATGTCACCTTTCAACTGTTCATTAATAATAGTAATACCCGTTATAGGGTGCACACCAGCTTTACCTCATGTGACTACAATACCTAGGTATAAGGTGAAGTTACCCACACAACATAACGCTGAGAGTTCCACGTGAACGTGATAATAAACGCTTTTCAGAATTGATCTAGACGGCCGTGATTACCTGATAGATCAATGACAACATGCTCAACAATAAATACTCAGTGATGATTCCAGGCATATCCCGGCAGTTGTAAATGCCCCCCCCCCCCCCCCCCCCCTAGCAGATTGAAAAAGTCACATGAAGTACTGTAAATTTGCAAAAAAAAAAAAAATGCAAAATACAAGAAAATGAGGTATATTTTTCCACCTCATATAGGACTTGGAAAAAAATCGATTTGAACGAAAAACTCATCTACATAAATGTTGCAACATTTTATGTTCTATTTAAACGATGTTAGGTAAAGGTAAGAATGGCATATAGGAATCACCTCATATTCGAAAACTGAAAGGATGGCATCAACAGAGACCGTAACCCCCTCCACCCCTGCCTTTTGTCACGGCGTCAAAAAAAAGCCATAAAATGAGTTACTAATTTAGCAACACCCCAGATTTTTATCAGCCTCCCCTAGAAAAAATGTCTGAAATCATCACTGGCACTTTCATTTTTCACTATTGAGCATTGTTGTCATTGACTACAGGGCCGTGATTAACTCTGTCTAAGGGTCCTGGGAAGGGTCTATTGTAATCGTGTTAGTAGTGCAGTAGTGCAAGGGTACTTACACGCAGACCGCCGCCACTGTTAAACACCGCAACATGTTGCTTGAGAGAAAGAGAAGTTAAACGCGCTTCAATGGAGTCGCACTAGAGACTGACTGAGCTTGAGCGCTCGGCTCCACTCCTACTCCTCGGGCAGAGTGACGTCATAGGCTGTGCCTGACTCACGCCCCCCCACACCACACTCTCCTGCGACCAAGGTAGGGTGGCCAACTCTCCGGTATTTTCAGGGAAATCCCGTTATCCACTGTGATTTCCCGCTTCCCGTATCATCTCTACACGGGAATCAGTTTTCCCGTATTTTCACAATAATTTGTTTTAAAATACACATTTCGTAAACTTCCGCCTACTAACAGTACACAGTTTTGAGCATTTGAGCATTTTGAACTTAAAGTCTAGTTTGGTCTAATGTTGAGACAATTGTTTCATTATTAATGGTACATATCAACCGGCTGAGTTACAAGTTGTTTGTATTTATTCTCTTTCGTGTCAAAAATGTTATAATTATTTAAAAAGGGGTATAAAGATTCTACGTGATGCAAAATAGCTTGACAAAATGTAGAAGGTAACCAGCTTAACGATAGATATTAATTCAGTTTACCACCCCAAATTAAACATTAATTGAATGAGAAAATTACACCTGCAAAGTTAATATTAAATCCCTTAACTCATTTTCTGGGACCTAACGTCTATTATAGGAAAACTTTTTTTGCACCTGGGGCGATTTTTCTTCGGCAACTGGGACATCGCCGCCCTCTTTCCCTCTACATTTCACATCAATTTTAAAATTCCCGTATTTTCATATTCAATAGTTGGCAACCCTAGACCAAGGAATGACGTCACGAGTCTGTGTCTGACACCCCCCCCCCCCCCCCCCCCCACCCCCTCACTCTCCTGCGACCAACCAAGGAGTGACGTCACGAGCAACGTGCGCGCCCAGTGTAGTTGGAACTGGCTGAGTTGGATATACTGTTATTCAGGAGGAAATATTTATATAACAATTATACTGATAGAGGTGGCTCAGCGGTAAGACGCGCGAGACTCTAATTCGGGAGGTCGCCGGTTCAATTCCGATTCCGGCCACCGGCAATCCTGAATGAAGGTTTTTCTCAGTCATGAAGGTGTATGCTGGGATGGAGTCCTACTAACAGCCCTCGGACATTCCTTCCCAACTATCCTATTCAATTACCCTAATAACCTTGGTAGTCAGCTGAAGAGGGACACATCAGGTAAAGCTGGTGTGCACCCTTTGACGGGTATTTCTACGAAAAATTATTTTACTATTATTTTAACAACAATGTGATTGGTACATTCGTACTTACAATTGTAAGATAGCTCCAGCCTGTTCCTGTGCCCCACGGGGCCCTTTCTTCATTTTTTGGAAAACCTTATTGTTCACCAAAGAAAGAAAACTTGCATTCTACGGTTTCCTCCACCCTTCAACCCCTTTGGAATAAAGTGACGCAGATTTATTCGCTGTTGCCATTTTGTGATTTTCTCTTACTGGTAACAGTTGTCCTAAAAGCTCTGATTTTCAATTTTAATAATGTAATTCTATAATAATTTAATTGGATTTAAAATGTGGACAAATTAAAGCTGAGTAGGCCTAAATAGAAAAATAAGAACTTTCCTATAAGAATTTCTCAGAAGCGATATGTATTAGGATCACCTAATAAATCAATGACGCATTTATGCCATTGATTTAGATTAATTCCTTTATTGAGATAAACCGGTAGAGTTCAGACGAGCTTATTCGGGAGGTCGCCGGTTCGATTCCGGCTACCGGCAGTTCTGACTGGTTTTACCCGAGGTTTTCCCCAGTCAGGCAAATGTTGGAAGACCCCTCGGACGGCTGAGCTGTATCGGTGTAGTCTGTGCTGGCGAGCCACAACAACATTGTGAGCCACAACAGCCACAACGACGTTGTGAGCCACAACAGCCACAACGACGTTGTGAGCCACAACAGCCACAACGACGTTGTGAGCCACAACAGCCACAACGACGTTGTGAGCCACAACAGCCACAACGACGTTGTGAGCCACAACAGCCACAACGACTTCCCCGGACTCTGGTTCCAGGAGTCACGAGTTCGACATCGACAGGTTTGACCACCGCGTGAATAATCGCCCCCTCGGTAACTTGGAGAGATTGATATTTGGGCTTAACGTCTTATATTTTTGCAACTTGGCTAATCAAGACGATGAGTGGGTGATAATGAAGATGAAATTGGGGGCTCTTTGGAGGAAAGGGGCAAGTAGAAGGGCGCGTGAGGAAAGGGGAACGGGGAGGAAAGGGGATTGCGGTGTGGACTGCACTTCGTCTGACTTCTTCTCCTCGACCAGTCCGGCTAGGGTGGCCCTACCAGAAGCATACGCTTCCGCCGGCAAAGCTCTCGGGATCAACAAAGCACACAAACCTGCCCACCACGATAAGGAAGCAGTCCCTGGGAAGGACGGTAACTTAGAGCCCATCTTAGAACGAAAATGATATCAAAACAGGAGTAAACATTTTCATAAAAACTGATAACATTAATTGTAAATCAATAAAAATAAAAAAAAAAAAAATTAAGTTCTTATTTATAGAGTCTACCCACTTAGTAACAAGACTGATTTTCAGTGGGGGACTTCAATTTAAAGCGACTAAACCAACCCTGTAGGCTTCGAACACCATCGACGAGTGAGCGATAACCAATCAAAGATCGATATTTCAAATACGCAACGTATGAATCAGTGATTGGACAGTGCGAACACCTGCGGACAAATGCCAGAATCAACAAGGCCGATTCAGAACAACTTTGTATTTATTGAGTGCTTCGTTGCTAGGACGGCTCAAAGTCACCGTTTACTTACTATGTACTATCCACTTCGATACTATCTACTAGTATAATGTAGTATCAAAACTTTTGTTTCTACTCTCCATTATATTTTATTAGTACTTAATTAGCTTATAAGTTGATATAATATAAATTTCTATTGTAAAATGTAAAATTAAGGAATCTGTAAAGAGTTTGTTCTCACTCAAGATTCAATGTGTCAATAAAGATTACTTACTTACTAGTTTACATTCTCGAAACATAAAATTTGACCATACCTATGATGATGATGATGAAATTTGGCGCCTTACGTCCCATATGTTTGCGACGAGGCGTGCCCACACTTATTACATAACTTAGTACATAATTTAAGTCCTACTCAATTAATCCATAAACTATTCGGTGGATTCAAAGATTCGTTTGCTTTTTTATATTAATATATTTTTTAAATAACATTTTATTATGTCTCATAGAACATTTTCATATTCATACAGGTCTACATTTACAACCAAACGTGACTCGCACACCTATCAGAAATAGCGTATCTCGACTTTGAGTGATAGGCCTGGCCTACATAAAGCAGGGTAATACTAAAATATATACATAGCAGCGTAGGGCCTACCCTTATTCAGCCAACGGTTTAGCCGCGGTCGCTTTCCCATACGAACACCGAAGTTAAGCAACCTCGGGCTAGGTCAGGAGGTGGATGGGTGACCACTCACCTCTGAAACACTAGTTACCGTTGGTTAGAGCAGATTGGAGGGTTCGAAAGCTTGTGTAACAGCTTCGTTCTTCTCGTCAACTGCTCGGCAGTCCAGGTTAGTGGAGGAACCTATATGACTGGTCAAAGTTACACCGTCCTTTCGGATGGGACGTAAAGCCGATAGTCCCCTTGGTACTTTTCGACAGGAGTAGGCTACGTGCCGGTACCAGGCTTCCCCTCCTCTCTTCCTCATTATCATTAATCAATCATCACTCATCAGGCTAAAGAGGGCATTGTTCCCTACACTAGCCTTAATTACAATGAAAAAAAAAATACCCTAATTCATGACATACTGTTATCAAACTTCCAGCCCGAAGTTTAATAATGCAACATCACTTCTGAATCAATTTGTTATGTATCGAGCGAGAGCGAGTGGGCGGCTCTAATCCACTTGACCTAAACATGCGTGTGCATGTTCATTGTTCAACCATCGTATCGATTAGCCTCGCTGCGTGTCATAACGCACGGGTAGTTAGCTTCGCACGCACTCAATCAGTTCGCGAGCCTCCGACGTCGGAGTTCGACTCCAGCCGGCCACTAGGGTGGTTGACCGTTGGACTGTTTGGTCACGCACCCTCTCACGTGACGCGTTAGACGCTTCAGGCGCGTCGGCCAATCAGATGACGAGTTTGAGTGAGTCGCTTCAGCGGCTGTGCACATAATAGGTTCGTTTGATTTACCGACACCTTTTGCACTTTTGCATTCCCTCTCATACTCTCTTATGGGGGATAGTGGTAAAAGTTCAAAAGGCGTAGGTAAATCACACGAACCTTATGTATACCTTGTTTCTTTACTGTGTTTTGATCGAGGACTGATTCTAACCTACAAACCACATTTCTTTCTTCCACATTTTTTAGTAAACAGGAGCTGTAATTCGTCTCTGCCATAAAGCGAAACTGTACTTGTAAACGGCTTGATTAGTCTTCCATCACAGATACATTTAGGTTATAAACATGTTATGACATTTGTCATGTTGCCTTACGGCTCGCGTGAGGCCTACCAAAGATCACGCGAGCAACGCACACGTAAAGCAAGCTAACGCGTCGGAGGAGTCGCGTACGACGTTCCGTTGCCTGATTGGCCAACGACCAACGCTATACGCCGGCGTAAGACCATGAGAACCCCGCATTGTGAGGTGTGCCTAGCGTTGCCAACTTTCGAAAATAAAATTACGGGATATGTATTGTATTTGTAATTAGGTGTAATGTGTAAGGTGTAAGGAGGTGCGCTGCTATGCTGTGCTTTGCTTACCTGCAACGTGTACGATCGTACTTGTATCAGAACGAACCTGTTGCAGGAGCGTCCTGTTAGATTAAATTCAAGGACAGTCCCTATGACGCTACAGTCGCCGAAGACCGTGACAGTCCTCGTTGCCTACCCACGTGACGTGCAGTCCACTCACTACGAGTCACCGTGACAGTCCTCGTGGCCTACCCACGTGACGTGCAGTCCACTTACTACGAGTCACCGTGACAGTCCTCGTGGCCTACCCACGTGACGTGCAGTTCACTTACTACGAGTCACCGTGACAGTCCTCGTGGCCTACCCACGTGACGTGCAGTCCACTTACTACGAGTCACCGTGACAGTCCTCGTGGCCTACCCACCTGACGTGCAGTCCACTTACTACGAGTCACCGTGACAGTCCTCGTGGCCTACCCACGTGACGTGCAGTCCACTTACTACGAGTCACCGTGACAGTCCTCGTGGCCTACCCACGTGACGTGCAGTCCACTTACTACGAGTCACCGTGACAGTCCTCGTGGCCTACCCACGTGACGTGCAGTCCACTTACTACGAGTCACCGTGACAGTCCTCGTGGCCTACCCACGTGACGTGCAGTCCACTTACTACGAGTCACCGTGACAGTCCTCGTGGCCTACCCACGTGACGTGCAGTCCACTTACTACGAGTCACCGTGACAGTCCTCGTGGCCTACCCACGTGACGTGCAGTCCACTTACTACGAGTCACCGTGACAGTCCTCGTGGCCTACCCACGTGACGTGCAGTCCACTTACTACGAGTCACCGTGACAGTCCTCGTGGCCTACCCACGTGACGTGCAGTCCACTTACTACGAGTCACCCTGACAGTCCTCGTGGCCTACCCACGTGACGTGCAGTCCACTTACTACGAGTCACCGTGACAGTCCTCGTGGCCTACCCACGTGACGTGCAGTCCACTTACTACGAGTCACCGTGACAGTCCTCGTGGCCTACCCACGTGACGTGCAGTCCACTTACTACGAGTCACCGTGACAGTCCTCGTGGCCTACCCACGTGACGTGCAGTCCACTTACTACGAGTCACCGTGACAGTCCTCGTGGCCTACCCACGTGACGTGCAGTCCACTTACTACGAGTCACCGTGACAGTCCTCGTGGCCTACCCACGTGACGTGCAGTCCACTTACTACGAGTCACGGTGACAGTCCTCGTGGCCTACCCACGTGACGTGCAGTCCACTCACTACGAGTCACCGTGACAGTCCTCGTGGCCTACCCACGTGACGTGCAGTCCACTCACTACGAGTCACCGTGACAGTCCTCGTGGCCTATTCACGTGACGTGGAGTCCACTTACTACGAGTCACCGTGACAGTCCTCGTGGCCTACCCACGTGACGTGCAGTCCACTCACTACGAGTCACCGTGACAGTCCTCGTGGCCTACCCACGTGACGTGCAGTCCACTTACTACGAGTCACCGTGACAGTCCTCGTGGCCTACCCACGTGACGAGCAGTCCACTTACTACGAGTCACCGTGACAGTCCTCGTGGCCTACCCCCGTGACGTGCAGTCCACTTACTACGAGTCACCGTGACAGTCCTCGTGGCCTACCCACGTGACGTGCAGTCCACTTACTACGAGTCACCGTGACAGTCCTCGTGGCCTACCCACGTGACGAGCAGTCCACTTACTACGAGTCACCGTGACAGTCCTCGTGGCCTACCCACGTGACGTGCAGTCCACTTACTACGAGTCACCGTGACAGTCCTCGTGGCCTACCCCCGTGACGTGCAGTCCACTTACTACGAGTCACCGTGACAGTCCTCGTCGCCTACCCACGTGACGTGCAGGCCACTTACTACGAGTCACCGTGACAGTCCTCGTGGCCTACCCACGTGACGAGCAGTCCACTTACTACGAGTCACCGTGACAGTCCTCGTGGCCTACCCACGTGACGTGCAGGCCACTTACTACGAGTCACCGTGACAGTCCTCGTGGCCTACTCACGTGACGTGCAGTCCACTTACTACGAGTCACCGTGACAGTCCTCGTGGCCTACCCACGTGACGTGCAGTCCACTTACTACGAGTCACCGTGACAGTGATCGTTCTCTGTATGAATGAATTGATGTTATGCTGGCTGGGTCTCAACCGGTTTTGAGTTGCAATCTAGCCTGTTTGTGAAATACCGGTAATACAAGGGCCACACGAAGCGATCTGAGAGATGCTTGATGGGCGAGTCCGGTCACTTTCAATAGCACCACAGGTAACATTCTACATTTCCTGATATTGGTTCGATACGTGAAGTAGATCGGCCCTCATCCGCAAATACCGGCAACATACTTTTCTCACTTCCTAAATATCATAGATGGATTTTAATCCCACAAGACCTCAATCTAAGTGCATTCTTTAAAAACCATGCTAGTGAATCATCTGCAGTGCAGATGAGCACACGGGTGGGGCGTCACAGGTTTCTTGTCTACATGCTGCTGGTTGTGAGGGGGGGGGGGGGGGAGACTCAATACAAAAAGCTAAAAACAGCGCGAAATTAAGATGTTTAGTAACATTATATCTTGATTCTTGAGAACGCTACACAATATTTAAAAAAAAATATACATGCCCGTATTGAGAACAAAAGTTATATTCATATGTTGAAAATATTTGTATCGTTACAGCTGGTAATTATTAATTCATTGTAATCTATTTTACGTTACCAACAACAACCGTAATGATTGAAATAGTTTTTTTTCTAATCTAGTTTTAGTTCTTACGAAACCACATTTCGAGCATTGATCACTTTTTTAGTATTACGGAGCGTTTAAGAGATATTGTTAAAATACAAAACACTAGTTACCGATGGTTAGAGCAGATTGGAAGGAGACAACTTGTGTAACAGCTTCGTTCTCCTCGTCAACTGCGGGTTTGAGTGGATTAATATCTCCATGTTCAACATTGCACCGTCCTTTCCGACGAACGTAAAGCCGATGGTCTCGTTGGTTCTGCTTTTCGACAGAAGTAGTCTACGTGCCGGAACCAAGCTTCTCCTCCGGCTTTCCTCATCAGTCATCAGTCATCATCAATCATCAGTCATCAGTCTACTAACCCCAATGGGACCTCGGTCGTGTTGCAAATATGGAGAAGCGTCGTTGCAGTGAGTTGTGGATTATCCTATTGTGGTATCAACGTCACAGCCAAACATTGACACATCAGTATTAATTATGAAATCGGAAACGCCAAGAGAAATTATTAGGATTTATCTAATGAAATAGTAAAATGCGAGATAAGTTATTGGAATTTTCGGGTCACCCGGACTGCGGTTTCCTGCCCAATGAAACTGTTGGGTTCGAGGAAACCACCCATTATCTGCATGGTAGGCCCGCGCAGTCATGTCTTGTGGACAGGCCCCGAAACATCGATAGGCCTACGAAGCTTTCTTAGACCTGACCTGACCTAATTCTGGTCACGCGATGCCTCAAACATACGGCTGACGTCGCGTGACTCAGTGCAGGTCCGACAACACGATTGGGCCCGGGTTCTAGACCCGCATGGACCCCCCCCCCCGCAGTGCCTTGTCAGCTGACAACCTACCGTCGGACCTGGGTTCGAGCCCCCGCTAGAGTGCCATATCAATCATTTTGCTTTTAAGATGTGTGTACGCCTTTACGGTGTGTGTACGCCTTTACGGTGTGTGCACGCCTTTACGGTGTGTGCACGCCTTTACGGTGTGTGCACGCCTTTACGGTGTGTGTACGCCTTTACGGTGTGTGTGCGCCTTTACGGTGTGTGTGCGCCTTTACGGTGTGTGCACGCCTTTACGGTGTGTGCACGCCTTTACGGTGTGTGTACGCCTTTACGGTGTGTGTACGCCTTTACGGTGTGTGTACGCCTTTACGGTGTGCGCACGCCTTTACGGTGTGTGCACGCCTTTACGGTGTGTGTACGCCTTTACGGTGTGTGCACGCCTTTACGGTGTGTGTACGCCTTTACGGTGTGTGCACACCTTCACGGTGTGTGTACGCCTTTACGGTGTGTGTACGTCTTTACGGTGTGTACTGTTCGAAGACAAAATGTTCCCGCAATAAAATTGAATAAGCTGTGTTCTGCGTGCGATCGTTGCGTGCGACTTTAGAAGCATGTGCATTTTGGAAGGCTTTAAGCTATTGCCACGATTGGCACCGCAAATCGTACCAATAGCCAAGTGCACGGGCACGATATCGTGAAAATAGTCACTTACCAAAATACCGAGTTCTGACGCGTTCTGACGTTTGTCTGTACATAGAACTGCAAACTGCAATAACATAATTTGGTTAGACATGTTGTTAGTCTTGAAAGATGACCACAAGGAGCATCTGAATATGTTGATTTCTCAACCTCTTCAAGGTAATTACACATAGAATGTTAGTTTTCTTAGTAGCGTAATATATGTGGCTTGGGAATTTTGAGGTTAGGTCTTCCTTTGTAGACTCTAGGCCTAGGCCTAGGCCTAGGGGTAGGCCTAGCCCTTTGGGTGGCTGCGGTGGGGGGCCTTAGGCTTTGTTTATCCTAGTATACAAAAGTATAGTGTTGAATATACAAAGGCTTAGCCCAAGTCCCTACAAGAGCTAGACTAAGCCTAGCCCTAGGCCTAGGCCCTAGGCTAGGGCCTAGCTAGCCCTATATAAATCAAGGCTTTAGGTGGGGTTTCTTTAGTGTAGGCTTAGGCCTAGAGGCCTAATCTAAGTTAATTACGCAGATTAATTTGTGGTAGACCTAGGCCTAGTCTATAAACCTAGGCGTAGACCTATGTATATTTTGGTCGGCATTTGGAGAAACCGAGACTTGCCCTAGCGTGGGCCTCAGAGCTAGACCCTAGGCCAAAGCTCTAGGCTCAAAGAACGACCACGCTTATGCTGGGACCTTCATTGTAGTGGCCGTGTGCTAGGAACATCCAGTTTGTCTAAATCTTTTGACACTAGTAGGCTACACAGGCCTAGCCTAGGTCTTGATTGGATAGGGCCTAGGCTAGTTTAGGCCTAGTTTATTGGACAACATAATATACATAACTTACATCCTAGGCTAGGCCTAGGCTAGCAAGTCATATAGGTCTACAGTTTACCGTTCTGGTCCCTGTGTGATAGGGCCTAGAGCTCGCTGCACAATGCAGGAAATTTTGCTACGTTAACATTACCCGCGAATGACAACGGGAAGTTAGTATGGGAGGGTTTGTAATTCCGTGTCAGTTTTAGTGATGATACGATGGGGCTGCTTTAGTTCCATCAGAAATTATTTCTGTATATTGTTGTCACAGTCTGCTAAATGCATTGATACACATGCTTCAGCTACAATTTACCATGCAAACAAAGTGGTAGAGTGTTACTGGTGTTCTATGGAAAAAAGTAGTTACATTAACAATAAGGATGCTAGGCCTAGTCCACAACACTGACTAAACCACAACAAAATGAATGATGCCCCTAGGGTTGCCAACTGGCTGGTTTTATAGGCCGGTTGCCCGTTTTACGTAGTGTTCTAAAAATGAAGAATAAGGCAGTAAATATCGAATAACTACGCATCAGTTTTTCGGTCTTCGCCTCTGACCCACTATATAGACTCAAGTTCTAAAACTTTCCACCAAATCATTTTAAGTAGTTAGCTAATAAATACTAGGGATGGGCAAACACGTTTAGTAACCTAAACGTTTAACCTTTTTTTAAATTCACGTTTAAACGTTTGTGCCCCCCCCCCCTAAAGGAGGCGAGAAGAACGACCAATGCAGTAAATATCACCGAAATGTTCCGAAACTTAGGCTAAGGTAAAATTAAAATATGTGATGAGCAACTACTCACAGTATGTAAGTAGAGTAGTAAGCTCCGTTGTTCAATATTTGTTTTTATCACTATGCGTACTTGCGTATTGCGTAGGCACTAGGTATAGGTCTACTCTGGATTGTTCCTGAACTGAATTAATGCGATGATGTCGACGATGATGGACTATTACTAAAACGCAGGCGTAATGCGCTCTCCAAAGTGATGACTCGTTTTACACCAACCTACGCTTCGGGCTTATAATACGAGCCATAGCAGTCGTCACAATGAGTCACAAGTTGTTGGGGGGGGGGGGGGGGGGGTGACGATCTGTAATTCGTATTGGCCAATCACGGTAGCTGGCCAAAGACTGGCTCGACGTTCTCGACTTCTTCTGGCCACTCGGCCGACCGCGGCTGTATCAAGAACGTTTAACTGTGCATTAAAATTTATAAATGTTTAAACTCAATTCCACGTTTAAACGTCCCATCCCTAATAAATACCATGTAATTTTGTACCAACAAATTAGTTTCAAACAATAAAAGCCACCATAAAAGATCGCTTCTAAGATTGAGACACCAAACAATTTTTGCAGCTTCGCCGAATTAGCCTCTGGCGACTGGGGCTTTGCCCCAGACCCCGTCCAGCCCACCACAATTAGGTTTTCAACATGTTTGCTTTCCGTGCCATTTTTTTTCTTCTCAGAGTTGGTAACCCTAGATCAGGGACCGTCAAATAGCGGACCGCGGTCCGCATCCGGACCCTGAAGATATGTCTCGTGGACCCTCAATGAAGTGTCAAACAATTTGGAGACTCAAACAAAAAAATTATTCCGTTGGACCCCGGGTTTTCCTGGAAAAGTCAGCAGAATATCCCTTTGTTGAAAACATAATTACATACCGGCGGTACTACATAGATCCATTTCTACCAAAATTGCGAGTTGTGATATTTTGCGTATTGTTGTGGGCGAGTTGAAAGCATACATACATACATACATACATACATACATACATACATACATACATACATACATACATACATACATACATACATACATACATACATACATACATACATACATACATACATACATACACACACACATATATACATCCACACTTCATCACCCATCCAATCATCATCTTTCACCTATTTATGCTCATACCCATCTTCACTCATTCGACACTAACGTAGCCTCACACATCATATCACTCACTCATACCTAGAATCAACAGTGTACTATGTATGCTATTTCACTTAATTTAGATTATTTTTAGAAGGTTGCAGGACACTATACGAGGATGGAACGTGGTTCCGCTTTCTGCCTCCTTTCAGCACCAGACACATGTACTTGTAGTGTTTATACATTATGTAATGCAATGTACTCTGATGTTGAAAAATAAATAATAATAATAATAATAATAATCTAAGCTCGTTGGTAATCTGTAATAATAAGATTTTGTTATTTGAGATCCCGATGTTGGAAAATTGTCTCAGGACCGACTGTGCCATTTTTCTCATTGGGACGCCACGGACCTCAAGAGAACTTCTCAACTTGGTGACTGGACCTCCTTTGATTCTAATTAACGGCCACTGCCCTAGATGGCCTTTGGTTCTTTTCATTACGTGTAGGCCTATAGCTCGTTCCGGTCTTGAGACATCTAACTATTGATAGGATCTTCATCATTTGACTGTACACCACATCTCGAATGTTTCTTATCTGTAGCCTACCTCTTGTCTATTATTCACATTAATTCACAAATTTATCTACATCCCAGGCCATGCAAGTTTGGTGGGCATCCTTTCTTCTCATCTCGAATAGGATTTCTCGCATCCCTACAGCAGAAGACATTATAATTTTACGTCCCGTGCTGAGGCATACAAATGTTTCTGATCTATGATTCTATTTACATTCTTTCATGTACCAGTAAGCCTATTGAGGAGGAATTGTTGGCTCAAGGGTACAATTCATAATTATGTACCAATGCGATGTTTGTTCTACTTTCCAGTTTTAAAAGACTTTTGCAAGTTAGCTATGGAATATTTACGCAAAGGGCCGAATGGGAAGCTCTACCAAGTAGCAGCTGGTAAGTTCTTCACTTCTTTTTAACTGAACTTTACATATTAAGAGCGAAGGGTACCTCACTACCTCTACGTCATAAAATGCACAACATTTTCATTTTTAAATTATATCTCAAGAATGGACTTTGAAATCGAAAATCTGAATCAACAGCGCACTGTGGTTTGGTAAGCCCTACATACTGAATGCTCTGAATTGTATGTTAGGTCTACATTATAATCAGTGCGGTTTTTATTTCTAGTTAATTTTATTACTAATTATCAATATATTAATCAAAATAACTACGCTAATGGTTATAATATTTCATTCGGTTTTTAGAGCTTACCAAAACACAGTGCGCTGTAGGACACAGATTTTCGATTTCGTGTAACATTCGTGAGATATAGGTCTAATTAAAAAATAAAAATGTTCTGCAGTTTTTTATGTAGAGGTGCCCTTTGCTCTTCTAACTACTTATAACTAAACTGCTGTAGGTACATCGTGCTAGTTTTATATTGAACAAATTATAAATTTTTGGGAAAAATGAGAAAATTTTAGCTTATGCATAGGCAGGTCAACTTCGTATATTTGAATATAAGTACCATATCTATCTATAATTTATTCAGTGTTGTTAAAGCTACTTTTTAAAAGTAGCACTGTTACAGCTACAGCTACTTGATCTTTGAAAGTAACGTAGCTACTTTTCAGCTACTGTATTAAGTAGCTCGCTACTTGTACAGCTACTCAAAAAAAGTAGTGACGCTACTTTACAGCTACTTTCATTTTTTATAAAGGACCAAGCATATGTACTATTTACTGAAACGACGGTATGGTCCGGAACTGAGTCATCCTCATATCACAGCTCACGGGGAGAGCAAGAAGGCCAATGTCAGTCGTCATTCCGAACCTGTGACAGTGGGAATTGTCCAAACGGGGAAGCAAACGCGTGTTCGTTTATTGCAAAAATAAAGTAGCGGCGATTTTTCGCTACAAATACTCGTATATAGTAGCTTGCTACTCGCTACTTTACCGCATTTTCAAATGTAGCGCGCTACCAGTCTCGCTACCAAAAAAAGTAACATGCTACTTGTAGCGCGCTACTTAACAACACTGAATTTATTTATATAGGGCCTATATCTTTATTTATTTGTTTTTTATTTGTTTTTTATTTTTTTATTTATTTGTATATTGCCTAGCGGCAGCTGGTTGGGTGGAAGAACAATCCCTGTTTGATTAGGGCCTATAACTTACCTCTTGAAGTAGTCAAAAGATTGTCAACTGTGTGTCAACTGTGAGTTGATCATTTGTGTTTAGAAGTAGCCTAAATGTAGTTAGTTGGTTATGAGGCAAAACGTAGTCAAAACCTAGTAAAAGGCCGCTGTTAAGGGCTGATTGTTAGAAGGATGGCTCATGGTCATAGGCAATAAGCAAAAACAGGTCTCAGGCTCACTCGCCACCAGGTACTTGGCAATTTTACTTTCAATCTCAAATTGCAAACTTGAGAGTCGATTTTTCGAGTGTTGTCACTAGCTAGAGGCATACTAGAGGCATATAGAGGCTTATAGAGGCTGGCATATAGAGGCATACTAGAGGCATATAGAGGCTTATTAGAGGCTGGCATATAGAGGCTTATAGAGGCTGGCAGAGGCTTATAGAGCCCGGCATATAGAGGTATACTAAAGGCATATAAAGGCTAATAGAGGCATACTAGAGGCATATAGAGGCTTATAGAGGCTGGCATGTAGAGGCTTATAGAGGCTGGCATATAGAGGCTTATAGAGGCTGGCATATAGAGGCATATAGAGGCTGGCATATAGAGGCTTATAGAGGCTGGCATATAGAGGCTTATAGAGGCTGGCATATAGAGGCATATAGAGGCTTATAGAGGCTGGCATATAGAGGCGTATATACTAGGCTGGCATATAGAGGCCGGCATATAGAGGCTTATAGAGGCTTATAGAGGCTGGCATATAGAGGGTTACTAGAGGCATATAGAGGCTTATAGAGGCATATTCAATAACAGTTGGACTACTCGTGACATGAAAGGACTTGGGTTCATTAGGGTCTTCTGATTTGTGTTCACAAACATTGAAAACAGTGTCACAACTGCCTCCCCTCTCAGCTAGCAATGCTTTATTACATTTATTACATTTGGCAACTATATTTCCAAGTACCACACATAGGCCTACTGTTGGATCTTATTTAGTCATGTGTGAGAGGAAATAATCACATTGGAGCCAGTATGCTGACGTAATACGCACTCTCCTTTTGCAGATAAGTTGGAATGTGAGCCAGAAGCAATACGAAACGCAGTTGAAGGATTGGTGTATCTTATTGTCGAAAGCAGCAAACATGACGTAAGTTTGAAGATCTAAGTCCACACATTTTCCTCTCCTTTAGACCCCGTTTTTATTACTCGCTTCGAACGCGAGTAATTTTTATAATGTGTACGTACAGAGTTGCAATTGCAACGCTAGTTGGAATTTCAACCCACGTCGTAACTCGGAGTTGCTCGGGTAACTCCGAGTTCTTCCATCTAGTGTGAACGGATGTCGCTTAGCAACGTGCGTTTAACCGACGACCCACCCAGCTTAGGGTTCCCAACCATCCCGGTTTCACCGGGACAGACCAGGAATTAAAATTCTTGTCCTGGTTTAAATTAAACTGGTTCCGGGACGGCAAATGTCATTGGAATTACATGAAAGCGTCTTACTTCTGCCCGCGACCCCGCGCCGCCAGAACCGTGAGCTCGAAACGAGCAATGAGAATGGATAAGTAATAAATGAATGCGAGTATGGTTTTCAGAAAAATTACTTTTCCAATGTAGGATGCTTAATCATTTCATAGGTTTCACCGTTTCAGTAAAACAAGGTATAGCATGGCTATTAGTATTGTTACAGCCACACAATAATTCATCAAATAAAAATCTCAGAGAGGCACGTGGACTCCTAATTTCTATTTCTCTGCTCATCCTTTAACCCATCCGCATCGGTAAGCGGACTGGTACGCTTATACGAAACTGGCCGCGGTAACCAGAAGCGGACTGGTACGCACTTGCGGGCGCTTCACTTTGAACATGTATAGTGGTGCTATCTAGCGTACGATATCGGAACTAATTCCTGCAATCTCTTGCTCAAGCTAGTGGCGATTCTAGTGTGCATTTCTTGAACTCTGTCGGCTTTTGTTTGTTCTTAAAATCTATTTTATCTCCGCTCATCTCGATCCGAAACTTAGATCAGCTGTCAAATTTGTCAAGATGGACTCGGGCCGGAAAGCAGTCGTTGTTTTCGGGGCAAAGAAAGTGACATTATACAGATTTTAGACGTTTTAGGATCTGATTTTAGTGACAGTGATGGAGAAGGTGTTTACAACAACCCAAACTTACAAAATATTTTGGTTTCAAATGAGAGTGAGAGCGATTGTGAAATGGACAATGACAGTGACACTAGGCCTAGGTCTCGCGTGTAGGTGTATGCCTAGAGATACGAATGTGCGTGTTCCGGCTAGTAAAACAGCTAGGTCTACTATTATCAGTGACAGTGATAGCGATGTGGACATTGGTATGGACATTGACGAAAGTGACAATGAAGACGTATTCGTGTTAACCTTGGCGCGCGCTAGAAGTGCGTGGTTTCCGGGGGCGGCCAGCCAAATGAGGCAACTGATGCGGATGGGTTAAATGCAAGTGAAATATTATTGTCCAAAAAAAATGCGTTGAATTCTTTGGAATTCTTGTTAGATTTAAGTTAACATATTTCTCATCAAGCAGTAAAAACATGTTTTGGAAATGAAAACCATTAAAAAAAGGTCAAAAATATGTCGCCAAGTCAATAATCCGGCATCCGGCGGGCCTTCGGCAGTATCACGTGAGCCGTTCCCTTTTCCTGCGTTATTTGTGCCGGAATGTTATTTTCCAGAGTTGGGAACCCTAGCCCAGCTGTCATCGTGTTCCAACTAGGGTTGCCGTTCGATATGAATTTCAGTATCGATAATCGGGGTGGTCAAATCGATTATCGATTGCGATAATCGATTTTAAAAAATCTAAAACTTTTTTAAACTGTAGAAATAAAAAAGGTGTCGTGTCCCCAGCTGACGGAGCTGGACTTCCGAGACTCTGTGCTGACGCTGGGCTTCACAGAGCAACATCAGGAGGCTCTCGGCTCTTTCTACGCGGCTAAGAAGGAAGAGGTGCGGCACAGTTTGTCACTCCGATCGCTCGACATACCACAGTACAAAAACCTGGAATGGCGGTTTGAAGTTGAGGTAAATGAATTTTGATAATAATATGTTTTAAACTGCTATTTGCAAATTTATTCAATTGTATTTAATATTTATCCTTGAAAGCCCTTTGTAGGGGGCTACATAGGAAGGTAAAGACAGTATCTTACTTAATGGTGAAGGAATAAAGTCACCACTTTAGATCTTATTCTTTACGTGTTTCTCGACTCTGGCACGCATGGAGGGTAAGCTTAATTAACAGGTTATTATAGGTAGTGTAGTGTACAATCAAAACAAGTCTACAGCTAGTTCTTCTGCACAGTGAAGGTTGCTGGTAGATTCTGCATATCATACCTTGTAGGGCTGCCCAACGATTTCGATAATTCGATACGATATCGATAACAGAAAAATAATTCGATATCGATATAGAATTAATATATCGTAGGTTTCGCGATATCGATCAAGTGTCAACTATCGTAAAAAAAAAAAGAAAGTTTGACGGTGTTGTGCTTCTGCATCTTTGTGATACATACACTGCAACATTCACGTTGGTACCTACTTGCCTTTCGTCGCGCGGCCTCGCCTTTGTGTTTGCGCTCCACCCGCCGTCCGCCAGTAACCACCCCCCCCTCTCCCAGCCACACTAACGCGCTATACTAATATACTAACTATACTAACGTATACAACGTATGCTTCTTTTCTGTTCTCCTGATACAACAGTCACAGTTTCGGTTCCTCGTCAAGAGTGTTTGGGCAGCCCTCGATTAGATTTACATGTGCACACCACTTTTTCTGAGACTCGGTCCAGTAGACCAATGAATGGCCTATCGTTATCTACATACCGTATTGACCCGAATATAATACGGCCTCGAATATAATACGAGTGTGGATTTTGGAGCAGCCAGTGGGGAAAATATCATATGTCTCGAATATAATACGATCGTGATAAACAACAATACAGGTCGTCAGCTACTGCCGCCTTGCCGGCGCTGCGAGCCAGGTGGCCAGCGCCCGTGAGGTAGGCAGCCCCGCGCCACAGTAAACCTGTTACGAACGCTCGATCGGGGCTGCCTAGCACACATGGAACGATGTCCGCCCCGCCTGTGCTCGTGCTAGCAGTCTCGCACAGAACACGACAACGCATTCTAGCGGAGACATTGCGCAGCAGAGCGCTGGCGTGGTGTATAAACTCTCCGGTAGAGTGCAATAGGCTCGAGCACTCGCCACGGAGCCGTAATTCGTCGATCTGCGATAGTGCGCATGTATACGCGCACGGGAAATTTGAATTCACGCTTCGAAAACCTTAGACCGCGAATATAATACGAATACGATTTTAGATTATTTTTTTAGGGGAAAAAACCTCGTATTATATTCGGGTCAATACGGTAGTACTAGAAGGACATATGTCAAACGTAATGATAATCACAGTATTATGATAAGCCAATAAAAAACTAGAAACTTGAATCTTCAAATTACCTTATTATTCGTGTTTAAGGACGTTCTTGCCAACTAGGGCATTTGACGTCATTTGATGTTTGAGTAAAGGGACAAGTAGGAGAATGAGTAGGAGGACTAATAATCCAACGAGTCAAGGGGAAGAAACCTGGACAGGGAACCACCTTATTTTCTTGCCTCTTACATTCGACAGAGGGCGCGGGCCCAGACAGGGGAAACAACATCTCATGTATAACTAGAGATGGACCGATACCATAATTTGCCGATACCGATTCTATTTTTCTATGAACCCATACCTATTTATTTAGAAAATGTTCTACACACTATATTCTAAAACTTCAGTATTTTTCTATGAACCGATACCTTTTTACTTAGAAAATGTTCTACACACTATATTCTAAAACTTCAGTATTTTTCTATGAACCCATACCTATTTACTTAGAAAATGTTCGTCACACTATATTCTAAAACGTCAGTATTTTTCTATGAACCCATACCTATTTACTTAGAAAATGTTCTACACACTATATTCTAAAACTTCAGTATTTTTCTATGAACCGATACCTATTTACTTAGAAAATGTTCTACACACTATATTCTAAAACTTCAGTATTTTTCTATGAACCCATACCTATTTACTTAGAAAATGTTCTACACACTGTATTCTAAAACTTTAGTATTTTTCTATGAACCGATACCTATTTCCTTAGAAAATGTTCTACACACTATATTCTAAAACTTCAGTATTGTTGTATGGACTGTAAATAATTCAGAAATAATATTTAATGTAATATATAAAATTATCATTGGAATAATATAATAGGTAGGCTAGGCTACAATTTTGAATGTTATAATTGAGAATGTTGTAGTTGGTTTTTGAACAAAAAAAAACTGGTATCTGGTATCGGTATCTGTAAAATGTGTTGATACCAATTCTACCAATACCATAGATATTGGCCGATTATCGGTATCGATCCATCTCTATATAAGATTAATATCATAAATACTGCTAACAAGATTTAATAGTTATAGGGCTAAGCTTAGTTTTATGTACAAATAAGTTAACTGACAACTCCTATATGTATACAATGTATATATCAATTGGAAGACAATACAATACAACCTAAGTTGAGTACGTTGGTACGCTGGTGGGACAGTGGGTTGAAACCATGTGTGTGTGTGTCAGGTTGCCACGAGGGCGTTGCTCCACCAAGTAACCCCCCTGGTCACCATGCAGCTGTCACTGGAGTCAATACAATACAACCTAAGTGTAGTACGTTGGTACGCTGGTGGGACAGTGGGTTGAAACCATGTGTGTGTGTGTCAGGTTGCCACGAGGGCGTTGCTGCACCAAGTAACCCCCCTGGTCATGATGCAGCTGTCACTGGAGTCAATACAATACAACCTAAGTGTAGTACGTTGGTACGCTGGTGGGACAGTGGGTTGAAACCATGTGTGTGTGTGTCAGGTTGCGACGAGGGCGTTGCTCCACCAAGTGACTCCCCTGGTCACCATGCAGCTGTCACTGGAGTCAATACAATACAACCTAAGTGTAGTACGTTGGTACGCTGGTGGGACAGTGGGTTGAAACCATGTGTGTGTGTGTCAGGTTGCCACGAGGGCGTTGCTCCACCAAGTGACTCCCCTGGTCACCATGCAGCTGTCCCTGGAGTCAATACAATACAACCTAAGTTGAGTACGTTGGTACGCTGGTGGGACAGTGGGTTGAAACCATGTGTGTGTGTGTCAGGTTGCCACGAGGGCGTTGCTCCACCAAGTAACCCCCCTGGTCACGATGCAGCTGTCACTGGAGTCAATACAATACAACCTAAGTGTAGTACGTTGGTACGCTGGTGGGACAGTGGGTTGAAACCATGTGTGTGTGTGTCAGGTTGCCACGAGGGCGTTGCTCCACCAAGTGACTCCCCTGGTCACCATGCAGCTGTCACTGGAGTCAATACAATACAACCTAAGTGTAGTACGTTGGTACGCTGGTGGGACAGTGGGTTGAAACCATGTGTGTGTGTGTCAGGTTGCCACGAGGGCGTTGCTCCACCAAGTGACTCCCCTGGTCACCATGCAGCTGTCACTGGAGTCAATACAATACAACCTAAGTGTAGTACGTTGGTACGCTGGTGGGACAGTGGGTTGAAACCATGTGTGTGTGTGTCAGGTTGCCACGAGGGCGTTGCTCCACCAAGTAACCCCCCTGGTCACCATGCAGCTGTCACTGGAGTCAATACAATACAACCTAAGTTGAGTACGTTGGTACGCTGGTGGGACAGTGGGTTGAAACCATGTGTGTGTGTGTCAGGTTGCCACGAGGGCGTTGCTCCACCAAGTGACTCCCCTGGTCACCATGCAGCTGTCACTGGAGTCAATACAATACAACCTAAGTTGAGTACGTTGGTACGCTGGTGGGACAGTGGGTTGAAACCATGTGTGTGTGTGTCAGGTTGCCACGAGGGCGTTGCTCCACCAAGTGACTCCCCTGGTCACCATGCAGCTGTCACTGGAGTCAATACAATACAACCTAAGTGTAGTACGTTGGTACGCTGGTGGGACAGTGGGTTGAAACCATGTGTGTGTGTGTCAGGTTGCCACGAGGGCGTTGCTCCACCAAGTGACTCCCCTGGTCACCATGCAGCTGTCACTGGAGTCAATACAATACAACCTAAGTGTAGTACGTTGGTACGCTGGTGGGACAGTGGGTTGAAACCATGTGTGTGTGTGTCAGGTTGCCACGAGGGCGTTGCTCCACCAAGTAACCCCCCTGGTCACCATGCAGCTGTCACTGGAGTCAATACAATACAACCTAAGTTGAGTACGTTGGTACGCTGGTGGGACAGTGGGTTGAAACCATGTGTGTGTGTGTCAGGTTGCCACGAGGGCGTTGCTCCACCAAGTAACCCCCCTGGTCACCATGCAGCTGTCACTGGAGTCAATACAATACAACCTAAGTTGAGTACGTTGGTACGCTGGTGGGACAGTGGGTTGAAACCATGTGTGTGTGTGTCAGGTTGCCACGAGGGCGTTGCTCCACCAAGTAACCCCCCTGGTCACGATGCAGCTGTCACTGGAGTCAATACAATACAACCTAAGTTGAGTACGTTGGTACGCTGGTGGGACAGTGGGTTGAAACCATGTGTGTGTGTGTGTCAGGTTGCCACGAGGGCGTTGCTCCACCAAGTGACTCCCCTGGTCACCATGCAGCTGTCACTGGAGTCAATACAATACAACCTAAGTTGAGTACGTTGGTACGCTGGTGGGACAGTGGGTTGAAACCATGTGTGTGTGTGTCAGGTTGCCACGAGGGCGTTGCTCCACCAAGTAACCCCCCTGGTCACCATGCAGCTGTCACTGGAGTCAATACAATACAACCTAAGTGTAGTACGTTGGTACGCTGGTGGGACAGTGGGTTGAAACCATGTGTGTGTGTGTCAGGTTGCGACGAGGGCGTTGCTCCACCAAGTAACCCCCCTGGTCACGATGCAGCTGTCACTGGAGTCAATACAATACAACCTAAGTTGAGTACGTTGGTACGCTGGTGGGACAGTGGGTTGAAACCATGTGTGTGTGTGTCAGGTTGCCACGAGGGCGTTGCTCCACCAAGTAACCCCCCTGGTCACCATGCAGCTGTCACTGGAGTCAATACAATACAACCTAAGTTGAGTACGTTGGTACGCTGGTGGGACAGTGGGTTGAAACCATGTGTGTGTGTGTCAGGTTGCCACGAGGGCGTTGCTCCACCAAGTAACCCCCCTGGTCACCATGCAGCTGTCACTGGAGTCAATACAATACAACCTAAGTTGAGTACGTTGGTACGCTGGTGGGACAGTGGGTTGAAACCATGTGTGTGTGTGTCAGGTTGCCACGAGGGCGTTGCTCCACCAAGTGACTCCCCTGGTCACCATGCAGCTGTCACTGGAGTCAATACAATACAACCTAAGTTGAGTACGTTGGTACGCTGGTGGGACAGTGGGTTGAAACCATGTGTGTGTGTGTCAGGTTGCCACGAGGGCGTTGCTCCACCAAGTAACCCCCCTGGTCACCATGCAGCTGTCACTGGAGTCCAGACATCCAGACGGGACCCCGACCTTGGACCACATCGCCCTGCAGACCGACCCGGTCAACCTCGTCCAGATGACCGAGGTGCTGGAACAAGCGCTGGACGAGGCCAAGAGCCGACACGCGAGGAGGATCCAACGCAACTTGAAGTAACCACTGCATTCCCATACGACGTGGAGCGTCCCTTTCGTGCCGTTCCAACATTTGGAGGAACTGTCTGATTAAGAGACTCTGGATCAGGAGATAATGCATTTGGAAACTAGTGTCTGGTTAGTAGTTAGTTTTAGGCCCGGTTTTTCAATCGGTCATTAACAGGGTCGCTAGTTGACGGTCCCTTTATCTGCATAGGGTTTTTTGGGTTACAGATTGCGGACCGTCAGCTAACGGCCCCGTAACGACCCGTTAACCGATTGAAAAACTGGGTCTAAAGTGATTTGGAGGTTTTTAAGAGACAACGTAACTAGCCAACTTCTCAGACAGTCTAGGTTGGTCTACGTAACTAGCTGCAGAGTTGATCTGTTGTAGCTGTATATCCTGACGTCAGTCAACTTGTCAGACAGTCTAGGCTGGTCGACGTAACTAGCTGCAGAGTTGATCTGTTCTAGCTGTATATCCTGACGTCAGTCAACTTGTCAGACAGTCTAGGTTGGTCAACGTAACTAGCTGCAGAGTTGATCTGTTCTAGCTGTATATCCTGACGTCAGTCAACTTGTCAGACAGTCTAGGCTGGTCGACGTAACTAGCTGCAGAGTTGATCTGTTCTAGCTGTATATCCTGACGTCAGTCAACTTGTCAGACAGTCTAGGTTGGTCGACGTAACTAGCTACAGAGTTGATCTGTTCTAGCTGTATATCCTGACGTCAGTCAACTTGTCAGACAGTCTAGGTTGGTCAATGTAACTTGCTGCAGGGTTGATCTGTTCTAGCTGTATATCCTGACGTCAGTCAACTTGTCAGACAGTCTAGGTTGGTCAATGTAACTAGCTGCAGAGTTGATCTGTTCTAGCTGTATATCCTGACGTCAGTCAACTTGTCAGACATTCTAGGTTGGTGGATGTAACTAGCTGCAGAGTTGATCTGTTCTAGCTGTATATCCTGACGTCAGTCAACTTGTCAGACAGTCTAGGTTGGTCGACGTAACTAGCTGCAGAGTTGATCTGTTCTAGCTGTATATCCTGACGTCAGTCAACTTGTCAGACATTCTAGGTTGGTCGACGTAACTAGCTGCAGAGTTAATCTGTTTTTGCTGTATATCCTGACGTCAGTCAACTTGTCAGACAGTATCGGTTGGTCGCCGTAACTAACTGCAGAGTTGATCTGTTCTAGCTGTATATCCTGACATCAGTCAACTTGCCAGACAGCCTAGGTTGGTCGAATTAACTAGCTGCAGAGTTGATCTGTTGTAGCTGTATATCCTGACGTCAGTCAACTTGCCAGACAGTCTAGGTTGGTCAATGTAACTAGCTGCAGAGTTGATCTGCTCTAGCTGTATATCCTGACGTCAGTCAACTTGCCAGACAGTCTATGTTGGTCGACTTAACTAGCTGCAGAGTTGATCTGTTCTAGCTGTATATCCTGACGTCAGTCAACTTGTCAGACAGTCTAGGTTGGTCGACGTACCTAGCTGCAGAGTTGATCTGCTCTAGCTGTATATCCTGACGTCAGTCCACTTGTCAGACAGTCTAGGTTGGTCGACGTAACTAGATGCAGACTTGATCTGTTCTAGCTGTATATTCTGACGTTAGTCAACTTCTCAGACAGTCTAGGTTGGTCGACGTAACTAGCTGCAGAGTTGATCTGTTCTAGCTGTATATCCTGACGTCAGTCAACTTGTCAGACAGTCTAGGCTGGTCGACGTAACTAGCTGCAGAGTTGATCTGTTCTAGCTGTATATCCTGACGTCAGTCATCTTGTCAGACAGTCCAGGTTGGTCGACGTAACTAGTTGCAGAGTTGATCTGTTCTAGCTGTTTATCCTGACGTCAGTCAACTTGTCAGACAGTCCAGGTTGGTTGACGTAACTAGCTGCAGAGTTGATCTGTTCTAGCTGTATATCCTGACGTCAGTCAACTTGTCAGACAGTCTAGGTTGGTCGACGTAACTAGCTGCAGAGTTGATCTGTTCTAGCTGTATAACCTGATGTCAGTCAACTTGTCAGACAGTCTAGGTTGGTCGACGTAACTAGCTGCAGAGTTGATCTGTTCTAGCTGTATATCCTGACGTCAGTCATCTTGTCAGACAGTCTAGGTTGGTCGACGTAACTAGCTGCAGAGTTGATCTGTTCTAGCTGTATATCCTGACGTCAGTCATCTTGTGTGACAATCTAGGTTGGTCGACGTAACTAGCTGCAGAGTTGATCTGTTCTAGCTGTATATCCTGACGTCAGTCATCTTGTGTAACAATCTAGGTTGGTCGACGTAACTAGCTGCAGAGTTGATCTGTTCTAGCTGTATATCCTGACGTCAGTCAACTCGTCAGACAGTCTAGGTTGGTCGACGTAACTAGCTGCAGAGTTGATCTGTTCTAGCTGTATATCCTGACGTCAGTCAACTTGTCAGACAGTCTAGGTTGGTTGACGTAACTAGCTGCAGAGTTGATCTGTTCTAGCTGTATATCCTGACGTCAGTCAACTTGTCAGACAGTCTAGGTTGGTCGACGTAACTAGCTGCAGAGTTGATCTGTTCTAGCTGTATATCCTGACGTCAGTCAACTTGTCAGACAGTCTAGGTTGGTCGACGTAACTAGCTGCAGAGTTGATCTGTTCTAGCTGTATATATTCTGACGTCAGTCAACTTCTGAGACAGTCTAGATTGGTCGACGTAACTAGCTGCAGAGTTGATCTGTTCTAGCTGTATATCCTGAATGAGGGAACTTGTCAGACAGTCTAGGTTGGTCGACGTAACGAGCTGCTGTGTTGATCTGTTCTAGCTTTATATCCTGACATCAGTCAACTTGTCAGACAGTCTAGGTTGGTCGACGTAACTAGATGCAGAGTTGATCTGTTCTAGCTGTATATTGTGACGTCAGTCAACTTCTTAGACAGTCTAGGTTGGTCGACGTAACTAGCTGCAGAGTTGATCTGTTCTAGCTGTATATCCTGACGTCAGTCAACTTGTGAGACAGTCTAGGTTGGTCGACGTAACTAGTTGCAGAGTTGATCTGTTCTAGCTGTATATCCTGACGTCAGTCAACTTGTGAGACAGTCTAGGTTGGTCGACGTAACTAGCTGCAGAGTTGATCTGTTCTAGCTTTATATCCTGACATCAGTCAACTTGTCAGACAGTCTAGGTTGGTCGACGTAACTAGATGCAGAGTTGATCTGTTCTAGCTGTATATTGTGACGTCAGTCAACTTCTTAGACAGTCTAGGTTGGTCGACGTAACTAGCTGCAGAGTTGATCTGTTCTAGCTGTATATCCTGACGTCAGTCAACTTGTCAGACAGTCTAGGTTGGTCAACGTAACTAGTTGCAGAGTTGATCTGTTCTAGCTGTATATCCTGACGTCAGTCAACTTGTGAGACAGTCTAGGTTGGTCGACGTAACTAGTTGCAGAGTTGATCTGTTCTAGCTGTATATCCTGACGTCAGTCAACTTGTGAGACAGTCTAGGTTGGTCGACGTAACTAGCTGCAGAGTTGATCTGTTCTAGCTGTATATCCTGACGTCAGTCAACTTGTCAGACAGTCTAGGTTGGTCGACGTAACTAGCTGCAGAGTTTATCTGTTCTAGCTGTATATCCTGACGTCAGTCAACTTGTCAGACAGTCTAGGTTGGTCGACGTAACTAGCTGCAGAGTTGATCTGTTGTAGCTGTATATCCTGACGTCAGTCAACTTGTCAGACAGTCCAGGTTGGTCGACGTAACTAGCTGCAGAGTTGATCTGTTCTAGCTGTATATCCTGACGTCAGTCAACTTGTCAGACAGTCTAGGTTGGTGGATGTAACTAGCTGCAGAGTTGATCTGTTCTAGCTGTATATCCTGACGTCAGTCAACTTGTGAGACAGTCTAGGTTGGTCGACGTAACTAGCTGCAGAGTTGATCTGTTCTAGCTGTATATCCTGACGTCAGTCCACTTGTCAGACAGTCTAGGTTGGTCGACGTAACTAGCTGCAGAGTTGATTTGTTCTAGCTGTATATCCTGACGTCAGTCAACTTGTCATACAGTCTAGGTTGGTCGACGTAACTAGCTGCAGAGTTGATCTGTTCTAGCTGTATATCCTGACGTCAGTCAACTTGTGAGACAGTCTAGGTTGGTCAACGTAACTTGCTGCAGAGTTGATCTGTTCTAGCTGTATATCCTGACGTCAGTCAACTTGTCAGACCGTCTAGGTTGGTCGACGTAACTAGCTGCAGAGTTGATCTGTTCTAGCTGTATATATTCTGACGTCAGTCAACTTCTGAGACAGTCTAGATTGGTCGACGTAACTAGCTGCAGAGTTGATCTGTTCTAGCTGTTTATCCTGACGTCAGTCAACTGTTCAGACAGTCTAGGTTGGTCGACGTAATTAGCTGCAGAGTTGATCTGTTCTAGCTGTATATCCTGACGTCAGTCAACTTGTGAGACAGTCTAGGTTGGTCGACGTAACTAGCTGCAGAGTTGATCTGTTCTAGCTGTTTATCCTGACGTCAGTCAACTGTTCAGACAGTCTAGGTTGGTCGACGTAATTAGCTGCAGAGTTGATCTGTTCTAGCTGTATATCCTGACGTCAGTCAACTTGTGAGACAGTCTAGGTTGGTCGACGTAACTAGCTGCAGAGTTGATCTGTTCTAGCTGTATATCCTGACGTCAGTCAACTTGTCAGACAGTCTAGGTTGGTCATTGTAACTAGCTGCAGAGTTGATCTGTTCTAGCTGTATATCCTGACGTCAGTCAACTTGTGAGACAGTCTAGGTTGGTCGATGTAACTAGCTGCAGAGTTGATCTGTTCTAGCTGTTTATCCTGACGTCAGTCAACTTGTGAGACAGTCTAGGTTGGTCAACGTAACTTGCTGCAGAGTTGATCTGTTCTAGCTGTATATCCTGACGTCAGTCAACTTGTCAGACAGTCTAGGTTGGTCGACGTAACTAGCTGCAGAGTTGATCTGTTCTAGCTGTATATCCTGACGTCAGTCAACTTGTCAGACAGTCTAGGTTGGTCGACGTAACTAGCTGCAGAGTTGATCTGTTCTAGCTGTATATCCTGACGTCAGTCAACTTGTGAGACAGTCTAGGTTGGTCGACGTAACTAGCTGCAGAGTTGATCTGTTCTAGCTGTATATCCTGACGTCAGTCAACTTGTGAGACAGTCTAGGTTGGTCGACGTAACTAGCTGCAGAGTTGATCTGTTCTAGCTGTTTATCCTGACGTCAGTCAACTGTTCAGACAGTCTAGGTTGGTCGACGTAATTAGCTGCAGAGTTGATCTGTTCTAGCTGTATATCCTGACGTCAGTCAACTTGTCAGACAGTCTAGGTTGGTCGACGTAACTAGCTGCAGAGTTGATCTGTTCTAGCTGTATATCCTGACGTCAGTCAACTTGTGAGACAGTCTAGGTTGGTCGACGTAACTAGCTGCAGAGTTGATCTGTTCTAGCTGTATATCCTGACGTCAGTCAACTTGTCAGACAGTCTAGGTTGGTCGACGTAACTAGCTGCAGAGTTGATCTGTTCTAGCTGTATATCCTGACGTCAGTCAACTTGTGAGACAGTCTAGGTTGGTCGACGTAACTAGCTGCAGAGTTGATCTGTTCTAGCTGTTTATCCTGACGTCAGTCAACTGTTCAGACAGTCTAGGTTGGTCGACGTAACTAGCTGCAGAGTTGATCTGTTCTAGCTGTTTATCCTGACGTCAGTCAACTGTTCAGACAGTCTAGGTTGGTCGACGTAATTAGCTGCAGAGTTGATCTGTTCTAGCTGTTTATCCTGACGTCAGTCAACTGTTCAGACAGTCTAGGTTGGTCGACGTAACTAGCTGCAGAGTTGATCTGTTCTAGCTGTATATCCTGACGTCAGTCAACTTGTGAGACAGTCTAGGTTGGTCGACGTAACTAGCTGCAGAGTTGATCTGTTCTAGCTGTATATCCTGACGTCAGTCAACTTGTCAGACAGTCTAGGTTGGTCAACGTAACTAGCTGCAGAGTTGATCTGTTCTAGCTGTATATCCTGACGTCAGTCAACTTGTCAGACAGTCTAGGTTGGTCGACGTAACTAGCTGAAGAGTTGATCTGTTCTAGCTGTATATCCTGACGTCAGTCAACTTGTCAGACAGTCTAGGTTGGTCGACGTAACTAGCTGCAGAGTTGATCTGTTCTAGCTGTATATCCTGACGTCAGTCAACTTGTCAGACAGTCTAGGTTGGTCGACGTAACTAGCTGAAGAGTTGATCTGTTCTAGCTGTATATCCTGACGTCAGTCAACTTGTCAGACAGTCTAGGTTGGTCGACGTAACTTGCTGCAGAGTTGATCTGTTCTAGCTGTATATCCTGTCGTCAGTCAACTTGTCAGACAGTCTAGGTTGGTCGACGTAATTAGCTGCAGAGTTGATCTGTTCTAGCTGTATATCCTGACGTCAGTCAACTTGTCAGACAGTCTAGGCTGGTCGACGTAACTTGCTGCAGAGTTGATCTGTTCTAGCTGTATATCCTGACGTCAGTCAACTTGTCAGACAGTCTAGGTTGGTCGACGTAACTAGCTGCAGAGTTGATCTGTTCTAGCTGTATATCCTGACGTCAGTCAACTTGTCAGACAGTCTAGGTTGGTCGACGTAACTAGCTGCAGAGTTGATTTGTTCTAGCTGTATATCCTGACATCAGTCAACTTGTCTGACAGTCTAGGTTGGTCGACGTAACTAGCTGCAGAGTTGATCTGTTGTAGCTGTTTATCCTGACGTCAGTCAACTTGTCAGACAGTCTAGGTTGGTCGACGTAACTAGCTGCAGGGTTGATCTGTTCTAGCTGTATATCATGACGTCAGTCAACTTGTCAGACAGTCTAGGTTGGTCGATGTAACGAGTCTGTAGATTTTGTTTCCCACTTTTTGTGGTCCAAGGGAAACCGTCCAAATTGTGAGGTGTACCCCATGTTTTCAGTACCCCTGTCAACTGGCCCAAACTTTTGACCCTTGTCAACAGCATGTATACTAATCATCCAGGCAAAATAAGTGCAGATATTGTCACCCCAGGTAGCTTCTTAGTTATGTACCAGCTAATCCTTTGATAGCAGAAGGTAAATAGTATTTTACATTGAACAAATTGCCACTGAAATTGTTTTTCTTGGATTCAGAAACAAATACTATGCAACATCAAAAGTCTAGAAAAATCCAAGGTGCAGAAATTGATTACCCAAATTTCCTTTGAAAAACTAATTAAATATTAAACATAGTTATTTGCATTTGTAACCACATTTTCTACAAATAAATGACACATTCAAATCACATTTATATTCTTAGTTATATTTCATTTGTATAGAACCATTTTGTATGTGTGTATGTATGTATGTATCTTTATTACGTAGTTGTATATTAGGAGCTCTTTTGCTCAGGTCACAAAACATTTAACATATATTTCTCACTAATTATTTGGGTTGCCGTTTGATAATCGATATATCGATCTATTATCGATTTGGTCTTCCCGAATCGATCATCACTAGATCGATAATCGAATGGCTCGCCTGGGGGAGATTTTAAATTTACCGCTCGTTACGCTTCCTACGTGCGTGGCGCCAGGCAGCGTAGTAGCTTCAACCCCCACCTCTCATCCTCCACTCACTACCCAGGCCTGTCCCCCCCCCCCCCCCGTCGAGCAGTAGAAGCATTGAGTTTCTCAATGGTAGAAGGGGGACCGGGCCGGCCTATTTGCGAGCGTTAAGCTGTCGCCAGCAGTGAGCACGTGTTTCTTGATCCGTTTTTTTTTTCCCCCTTGTTCGCGCGATGTTTTTGATCACGGCTAAAACAGATCTGTTTATTCCGCTGCAACTAAGAAGTGAGGTGTGGAAAAACTTCGGTTTTCATGTTAATGAAAAAAAAGGAATCATAGACAGTAAAAGTGTAGTTTGTAGGAAATGTAATGGTAAAGTGGCTTACAGTGGCAACACGACAAATCTTAGTACACATTTACGAAAATGTAATGCTCTCGCTTCATCAAATTTTTATTTTAAAGTAATCCCAATTTCAGACTATTATCTTTTTCCGGTCCATTATTTATTTGTTCGCGCGTGTATTGTACGCCACTGCTGAATTGTTTACTTGCGTATCCGTGGTGTGTAACCGGCTGTCGTGAATCCTGAATGACAACTGCGCATTTCCCAGTGCAAGTCGACCGCCCCTCCTGCATTCCAGCCTCCTTAGCCCCTCCTACCGGCTCTAGGTCAAGCCAATGACAAGGCAATTCCCACGGTCCACCCCACTACCACAGCCAGCGGTCTCCAGTTTCATCTTCAATCTCGGCAGAGTAGCATCTTGTGGCAAACAGCACAATATGAATATTATAGATTCCCCCCCGAAAACAATGTATACTCGCAAATGGTCCGCCTCTTGTGCGAGAAATAACGTAATTTTGATTCGATTATCGATCGATATTTTTTTAAGTCGATTATCGCAATCGATAATCGATTTTACTGCTCCGATTATCGATGCTGAGATTCATATTTATTTATTTATGTATGAATTGGCCCCATACAGCATTTTATGCCATTTAACAGTGACCAGTATAGCAACGGAGGGGAAGCCTGGTTCCGGCACGTAGCCTACTCATGTCGAAAAGTACCAAGGGGACCATCAGCTTTACGTCCCATCCGAAAGGATGGTGTAACTTTGACCAGTCATATAGGTTCCTCCACTAACATGGACTGCCGAGCAGTTGACGAGAAGAACGAAGCTGTTACACAATCTTTCGAACCCTCCAATCTACTCTAACCAACGGTAACTAGTGTTTCAGAAGAGAGTGGTCACCCATCCACCTCCTGACCTAGCCCAAAGTTGCTTAACTTCGGTGTTCGTATGGGAACCGGCTAAGCAACCGCAGCTAAACCGTTGGCGACCCCGAAAGGCAACCCTACTAAATATATAACATAAGTATAGTAATCAGAACCATTGATTGATGAAGGGTGAAGCCCTTTTTTAGTCAATGTTTACAATGAAGCATTAATAACTAGGGTACATTTAACTTAATTTTTGTGACATTAAGATGTAACTATGTACAAATTTGTTGTTTAATGTTGTTTAATCTTTAAACTTGTTACAATTTTGTAACAGTAGTATAACATAGGCCTACTTGGTTAAAACTTAAAAGTATGAATTATGTAAGTCAAGCTTATTCAATTTGAGCTGTCAATCGGCATCAAATCTATCAATTGTAACATGATAATATTAATCACACATTATGTTCAGATGGAAGAAAGTTAATGTTCAATTAAAACAACATTTTAAGAAAAAAGGATTAATGATAATAGTGATTTAACTAAAAAACAAAAATACATAGAGCTTGTGTATTCTCTTCTATTCCTTTATCAGTGGCATAAGAATATTGGGGGGGGGGGGGGGGGCATCTTGGGCAAAGGCCGGGACCCGAGGTCTAAAGGGACCCTGTTTAGGAACAGACTGGAAATATCTTGCAATTGTATGTACCAATTACGTAATTGTTATAAAATCTATTTAAATTATATTTCCTCCTGAATAACAGTATTTCCAACTCAGGCCAGTCTAGAAACACTCCACGGGGCCCTCATAATTTATTAGAAAACCTTTTTGCTCACCAAAGCAAACTTAACATTCTGCGATCCCCCCCCCCCACAACCAACCCCTTTGGAATAATAAAATGATGCAGATTTTTTTGCTGTTGCTAGTTTGTGATTTTCTCTTCCTGGTCACGGTCGTCCTAAAAGCTCTGATTTTCAGTTTTAATAATGTCCTTTTATAATAATGTAGGCCTAATTGGGGTTAAAATGTGGAAAAATAAAAATTGAGTTAAAAGATAAACAAGAATTTTCCATCTCTACTCAGGTCCTAAAGCCATGCTATAGCCCCCAGGCCCGTGGTTTTGTAGCTACACCACTACCTTCTATCTATACCATAACCGATTGTGGGCCTACTTACGTTGCTTACGTGTTGTGTGAGTGTGACTACTAATGTATTAAGAATAAAATGCCTAATAAATAAAAACAAGATCCTTTTATGTACAATTAACTGATTAGTGAGAGATGCTACCATATTGTGTGTATTCTTCTAAGTATTGAAAGTCAAGTGATTATAACTGCACAATGCACATCCATATAGTAATTTTCTTCAAATTTTAGATATTTCTAGATCAAATTGTTTTTGTTTAAAAAAAAATACATGCACCTAATCACACCAGTTTACTATTTATGGCGTGTTGAAATACGGTGAATATTTCTATCTAAAGCATCGAAGTTAAACAAAAATCTACACTTCCAAATGAATAACATTGCTTATCAACCATCAAAAACCATGCGAGATTAACAAATTTATAACCACAATATAGGTAATTTCACGATTAACATTACTGAAGTTTGAAATTATTGCCAAACCAGGATCGCTTTCGAGTTATTTGAGCTTTCCGAACAACACATCAAAGTTTACGGGAGATGTTTACGCCGAAAATGGCAACAGCGTCGATATGTCACAACGTCGGTCAGCGAAGTTGTTGACAGAAGACCTAGCTGAGCTTGCAATGTGCCTGTATTATTACAATATTTGTTATTCATATGTATGAATATATTCATTTCTTCCGACTCATTATTTCATTCATTCTGCATACATATATTTACTGTCATTGAATGCTTATTCACGTCTATTTCATCTTCAGGCTGTGTCGGCCTTTGCTACTGCCTATATAGGGTCTACTCCGTTGTTGTCATTGTTGACGAGGCAAACAATACTAGTAGAGCTTTGTTTTTTGGTCTTGTAATATCTTTATATCTTAAAGTCGTTCCATTGATCAAACTACCAGTTTCAAGCAATGATTTTAATATTTGTTTAAAATCACAAATAATTATTTCTTTGACAATTATTATGTTAAATTACTATAAAATGTAAAATATATTCAGTAATCAAGTAAGATACTATTTTAAAATCCAGTATTTACACGAAAATGCAGTTATTTATAATGGCATGATTCTAGACACTAGTTTGACTGCAGAATAGCCAATCCCTAAAAACGAAATTAGTTCAACAAAACTCCAAATAATAATCAACTTCTTATCTCGCTTTTGGCTTTAATTACACCACAACACATTCACAAATTATAGACTTTATAATGGATACAAATCTAAATTGATTTACAAAGCCAAGGAAACAAAAAACTCGTTTTTAATATTCATCGACAAAGTATTGCCAACCTCCAATATACTTGGCAAATGGCAACGCTGCAAAGACATTGTTATTGTCAGATCGTGAAAATGGCGTCGAAAAAATACGGAATACGAAGCGGAGGACGTTTTATTACGATAAAAGAAAATGATAGGATTGTATATTTTGTATCGTATCATGTTGTTTGAGCAATTGTTTACCTGACGAAGTGATCTCAAGTAACTTAAGTCCATCTAGGACATGTGAAGGCATGCAATGGATGTAAATTATTCAAATGCGTGTAGGGGGGCTACATAAATGGTAGGCCTAGGCCTTGCACATGTCAAATGATCACAAAACGTCCTTGAGTGGCCTTAGGGCTTGGCATATTTTCTTTCATATTATACAGATGCCTCCTGGCATACTATACTTAGCATATCTACATTGGGGAAAATGTTTGCGTTTACGGACGTACAATACATGAATTTCATTTCGGATCAGGCAATATAGGCCTAGGCCTAAGTCTAAATCATCTAAATAAAGGTGGCCTAGGCTAGGCCTCACGTACCGTATTCAGATATATTCCCGTTTCTAACTGTGCCTTCAATTTGAATTGAGTGCATTATTTGTATGACGCAAAATGTTATTGGAAATAAGCGACAATAAATGTAAATAAGAAAAAGTCCAGTCACGTCGCATCGTGGAAATGTGACAGCCAGCTCATGTTTTGACGTGAGGCGGAGGCGGGCTCAAAGAGAAATGACGTCATCGCACGCAGTGTTGCCATAGTTTCACGGCTCGCCCGATTTCCCATCAAATGTTCTTGTAGTGAAGCCAATATTGACCGAAAACGAGTCGAGAGATTGTATTCATACATACATATTTAGAATTGTCGTTCAATTATCTTCAAATTGAGTATAAAATAAAGAAAATGACAAATGTTTAGTATCTACTTAGTCGATGCTTTATTTTCGAAAGTGTATGATTTTTGACAGTTTCAATGGTAGGGGATAGGGAAATCGACGGATTTCAAATATTTATATTAAAAAAAGTGGTCGATGAAACTACTTTATTTTTCGCTAATATTTAACATGATATTTAAGTGTATATTCAACATGATTTGTAGCACAATGACAAATAGTTGGGTAAACAGTGGATCGACTTTAATGCATGAATGA
This sequence comes from Isoperla grammatica, assembly GCA_945910005.1. Taxonomy (NCBI): domain Eukaryota; kingdom Metazoa; phylum Arthropoda; class Insecta; order Plecoptera; family Perlodidae; genus Isoperla; species Isoperla grammatica. The sequence continues at coordinate 40,310,767 of OX246748.1, read as the reverse complement.
GCGTCTTGTGGGCTATTGTAAATGTTTTAATGTGAATTGCTTGATGTTAAATGTAGTGTACATGTGTTAATTCATGTTAAATGTTATTTAGTTATTTGGGTCTGCACCCACTTTTGACGACATCCATATTTGTACTCTGTATGAATCAATCGGACTAATAAATACTGGCCTACTAGTACAGGCAGCAGGCGTGGACTGGCTAGGGATGGCGATCGCATCCCGGGCCCCTGGGCAAATCCGGGCCCTTTTGCAGTCCGGGCCTCGGGCTGCCACCAGAAAGTTCCTATGATGTAAATACTTCTCTGTGTATTACTACAAAATCTTAACCCCATTCTATAAGTATTATTTTGAAATTATAATTGAATTAATTGTAATATGTATTGTAAATATTCAATGTAATTACAGTAATTGAGTATAATTGAAATTATTTTGCTACTGGAAGGGTGGCCTCTGTTAATCGCGCCCTAAAATCGCATTTTAGGCCATAAAATTCAATGCAACCCCAAAACTTTTTTACGCCTTTGGAGTATTTGCCTCCGGCGCCTGGGGCTTTGCCCCAGACCCCAGCTGCACGACGCCACCTCGTGCGAGCCCCCCCCCCTAAAACCCAGCATCCCGTGCCTTTTTATCCCAGTCTGCCCCTGACAGGCAGTGTAGCACTAACATGTTTTTCTGTCCGGCTGGTGTTACACCCAGCATGTTTATTTGTCCCGTGCAGCCTGCACTGGTGCAGCTTTACAGCACCAGGCTACCGAGGTGGTGTAGCAGTGCAGTGTAAGAAAATCTGGCTGCAACTTGAATTAACATGTGGTTCTTATTTTAAGTAGATACATACATCGTCTGCTATTTATGTTAAGAATAATTATTTAGTTGAGATCCGAAGTTACACATTTCAAACCATTGTGAAAGACGTTATCAAATTTAAATATGGTTTCACACATTAGCCGTTGCTACACCGGGGTGTTACCTTGTCTTTCTTCAGTGCAACCTGCATGCCTTGCACTATAGAGCACTCAAAATAGACTAGATGCATTCTGGTGGCAAGAAAATAAACTTCTATTAGGAGTGGTGTAGCTGTCAATTTTCATTGTTGTTTTATTGTTATTATTCATCAATGGCGCTGAAAGGAGGTTGCTTAGCAGCGCTATCTATGTTAGTTTTGAGTCCTCGTATTTCCGGCCTGCACCGTAAAACTGCACCGCAAGGAATAGGGAATGTGCATGAATTTTCTACAGCTCTGAAAGTACGTGGAATATATTGTTATTCATCTGAAGACATCAGAAACCTAATTTAAAAGTTCTAAAATTAACTCATTATACTTCTATAAATGTTCAAAGATTTTGATTATCTGTTTCCCGCACTATTATTTTTAAACGGTATGTGTGCGGTATGTCACAATCCTTGTAAATCACTGCTTATATGAATGACTTTCCATATAACCTCCTTGGACTTTGCCACCGCTTCCTAGACGAAACAATCAAATTTTCAAGGTCATCAAGCTAACCTTGTCAAAATTTGTACTCAAGCCGTTGTCAAGTCTGCTTTATATGAATAACAACACCCATTATTTACTGATATTCTATGAAAATAGGTTTGGTTTTATTGTTCTTATAGAAATTGGGCTTCAAAATTAATTATTAGGCGTACTAGGCATTAATTCGATTTTATATGATTTTAGATATGATAATTTCCAAATAAGCGTTATTTTATTTATCAGTTTATGATTGGTTGATTGCTGATACAGGGAAAGTGACGTATGCCCCGTTTTTCCCGCCATAAATATGTGTGAAACTTTCAGCTCGTTTTTATAAATGAAACTTTATTCTATGTCATCAAAATAAAATATTTTTGTATTCAGGAAGTTAATCCTAATCTAGTAAAATGCTAAAAAAAAGATGACGCATATTCCCTATTGCATTACATATAAGGACGCCTGGAGACCTATCTTCGAGCTATAAGCTAAAGGCGAACCCAGCAGAAGTTGCAGCAGACGATTTGGCAGAAAACTAGTGACATTGAGGAAAATTCATAATAATTAGGGCTAGGATGTTCAGGACCTTTCAAAGTGAGAAAAAGGCAGGCAAATAGTATCTTTAAAACAGCAAAAAAGGACCTAAATAGGACCTATTGAATTTAATCGAATTCTATTGGTTTCATTACTTTCAGTTTTGTTTTATTAAATTAATTCAGTTACACCAATATATTTTCGTGGAGTGGGGGGGGGGGAAGGGGGGAATAGTTTTGTCGATGTATCAAACACAAGAAGAAAAATTAAAAACATAATTTTATCTTTCTAATATCATTTCACATATTTTAGCGTCGCTGCAGACATCGGCTGGCTCATCTCATCTCTGACTCATCGTTACAGCATTCGACAACAAACAAATCATTGCGTATGCTTGGCCCGATGATGTGGCAAGCTCGACACTGCACTCGCACGTTTTGCATCCGTTTTAGCAAATTATATCAAAATAGGCAAATAGTCCCTTAAAAATGCCCAAAAAGGACCTTTCCTCATGAAATGATGTAAATAGGCATTTCTAGGCAAAATTAAATGCATATTTTTAGCATCCCTAACACTTGAAACACACTTAAAACTATTTTCCAGGCGAGTATTTACCAATAGAAAAAAAAGGAGATGTCCTGAACATCCTAGCCCTAATAGTAATTAATTGTAACCCAAAATCCAATGTTACCCGATCAATAAAAGTGTTGAAACAATATCGATTTCCTCAACTTATTTCGTACCTACTGTTAAGCCTACTGTTCTGTCGTTACGACTAGACATGATAATTTCGGCATTAAATAATGGACGAAATGATATGGGTTTGGACTTTTTTTTCAAGTGGGCCAATTTGTTAGTTGGACCATAATGGTTTTGGACATTAATACATGGACGAAGTATGGGCTTGGGCTATTTTTCAAGTTGGATCAATTTGTAAGTTGGACTATAATATTTTTGGACGTTTTGAATTGGACGATTTGTCCTGTAAGCGTTTAAATACTGTGGTCAAATTAACCTTTGTGTTCTTCAATTCGGTTTTATTTGAAGATAGGTTTTTAAATAAAAATTAGCCACACCTATGATTTATGGGAGGGTTTTAATAACGTTTATACCAATGATTAATATTAATTCATTTGATAACCCAATTTTATTTACGTGGCTTTTATGTTTATTAAAACCTAGCAGTTGCCCGCCATGGCTTCGCTCACAAGGATTTTAGGATTGTGGTACACAAAATAGTAAAACACGTTTTTCCTTATTTTTCAAGAAGAATCTAAATACCAATTATTTTCAAGTCTGGAACATGTTCGGTTGTTGAAATATATATATGTATACATTATAATACACCCCTGTCCCTTTTCACATTCCTTAATTTGTTTTTCGGAAAAAGGTAATTTGAGGGAAATTTGGTATTTATAATCTCCTTTACAAATTCGTAAACAATTGTATAACAATCTTTCGAACATCTAGTTAATGGGGTTGAAAAAAGGGATTAAAATATTTTATTACCATACCTATATTTCTAAATCGGAAGACGTTACAGAGGTCTAAATAGGTATTCAGGTTATTCTTTTAGAATCAATAAACAGGTGTTTTACCGTCCATTTGTCTAATATAAGTTAAGGCTGTTGAAAACGAGTGGTAATAACCAGACGGTGAATTTTTTATGTAAAAACTGAAAATGTTCTAGATATTAAACTCGGCAATTAGATTATCCTTCTTAAATAAAACAACTTCAGTTATACAATTTTGTGAAAATCATGTTGTGAGCCTAAAAAAGTAGGGAAGAATTTTACTATGAGTACTCGTAAACCTAAAAATCAATAGATGTTGCAGACGTAAAAATTGTTTTTACAGATTTCCGTTAAAAGTACAGAATCATGTGCTTTACCATTTCCGAAAATCAATTTAAGGTAATTGAAAATGCAAGACATATATCTTAACCACTAAACATGTTACAGACTTGAAATTTGCATTCTTGGGGTCGTTCTATTAAATAGTAGTATGCTACAGCTATCACTACATGTCTACACAAAAGTAGCTTCGCTACTTTTCGCTAATTTCTTTTAAATCTAGCTACGCTACGTATGCGCTACACAGATAATGTGGTGCGCTATTTTCACAAATCACCTTGTTTTTATTGCTTTTATATTATCAACCCATATTCTTATTGAAGGTATACATAACTAAGAATAACGAAATACGCGTAAACAACTCCAGCCTGGCAGCTATAGTCACTCCCATCACCATCACCATCAAGGTCGGACATATAACATACATTATATGACATGTATTATATAGCGCTCGTGGAATATTATTACAATACAGGGAACTGAAGACAAAACACACCACATGAAACACGACCACTTCCGTCACTACAAGATGAGTGTCAACTAGTCGCAGGTTGTTGCACGAACGGACTAAGATGACTGGATAACGGTGAATGGAGAGGGTTGAAGAGGTTATTGCCCACTCACCCTGTTATGTTGGTAACGTGCGAGAGGGTAGGGCAGCGACCTTCGGAGAAACGGTAGACAAAATTGAAACTTTTTTTCACAATATGTTTCGTTTCCGTAGAAGGCGTAATTTTGGTGAAGGAAGTAATATCTGTTCTGGACCATAATTTAAACGTATCGACGTTATTGCGCTACTTTCCGCGCTACAGCTATAAATCTATCACGCATCTAAACACACATCAGGTACATCTAAATTAGTCATCTATTCTCATTTCTCTCAAACATCTCTATTAAAGTAGCGTCCTACACGCCTCGCTACACGAGCGCGCCACTCCCCAAGCCTACACGAAACGTATGGACAGCCACTTAAATTTAAAACTTCATGACATACAGACCCTTTACCCCGAAGCCATTCGAGGCGCCGTGGTTTATAGCCTATGAACAATCAACTATAACTTTAGACTACCACTTACGTCATGGTAGCAATCCAATGTTGCATTTGACATTATAAATAAACAATAAGAAGACAACCACAGAACATGCGGTCGATTCGTTAACACACACACATGCACACATAGAACAAAGTTTGCGAATATAAACTAACATTCTCCTAGGGTCTGCCAAGTCGCATAGCACCTCCGTGTTGTCGCTGTCTAAAGGCTGTTATAGAGCAGAGTATACAGGTACTGTTGTCTTGTTGTCGCTGTCTGAAGGCTGTTATAGTGCAGAGTATACAGGTACTGTTGTCTTGTGTTGTCGCTGTCTGAAGGCTGTTATAGAGCAGAGAATACAGGTACTGTTGTCTTGTGTTGTCGCTGTCTAAACGCTGTTATAGAGCAGAATATACAGGTACTGTTGTCTTGTTGTCGCTGTCTGAAGGCTGTTATAGTGCAGAGTATACAGGTACTGTTGTCTTGTGTGGTCGCTGTCTGAAGGCTGTTATAGAGCAGAGTATACAGGTACTGTTGTCTTGTGTTGTCGCTGTCTAAACGCTGTTATAGAGCAGAATATACAGGTACTGTTGTCTTGTTGTCGCTGTCTGAAGGCTGTTATAGTGCAGAGTATACAGGTACTGTTGTCTTGTGTTGTCGCTGTCTGAAGGCTGTTATAGAGCAGAGTATACAGGTAGAGTTGTCTTGTTGTTGCTGTCTGAAGGCTGTTATACAGCAGAGAATACAGGTACTGTTGTCTTGTGTTGTCGCTGTCTAAACGCTGTTATAGAGCAGAATATACAGGTACTGTTGTCTTGTTGTCGCTGTCTGAAGGCTGTTATAGTGCAGAGTATACAGGTACTGTTGTCTTGTGTGGTCGCTGTCTGAAGGCTGTTATAGAGCAGAGTATACAGGTACTGTTGTCTTGTGTTGTCGCTGTCTGAAGGCTGTTATAGAGCAGAGTATACAGGTACTGTTGTCTTGTGTTGTCGCTGTCTAAACGCTGTTATAGAGCAGAATATACAGGTACTGTTGTCTTGTTGTCGCTGTCTGAAGGCTGTTATAGTGCAGAGTATACAGGTACTGTTGTCTTGTGTTGTCGCTGTCTGAAGGCTGTTATAGAGCAGAGTATACAGGTACTGTTGTCTTGTGTTGTCGCTGTCTAAACGCTGTTATAGAGCAGAATATACAGGTACTGTTGTCTTGTGTTGTCGCTGTCTGAAGGCTGTTATAGGGCAGAGTATACAGGTACTGTTGTCTTGTGTTGTCGCTGTCTGAAGGCTGTTATAGAGAAGAGTATACAGGTACTGTTGTCTTGTGTTGTCGCTGTCTGAAGGCTGTTATAGAGCAGAGTATACAGGTACTGTTGTCTTGTGTTGTCGCTGTCTGAAGGCTGTTATAGAGCAGAGTATACAGGCACTGTTGTCTTGTGTTGTCGCTGTCTGAAGGCTGTTATAGAGCAGAGTATACAGGTACTGTTGTCTTGTGTTGTCGCTGTCTGAAGGCTGTTATAGAGCAGAGTATACAGGTACTGTTGTCTTGTGTTGTCGCTGTCTGAAGGCTGTTATAGAGCAGAGTATACAGGTACTGTTGTCTTGTGTTGTCGCTGTCTGAAGGCTGTTATAGAGCAGAGTATACAGGTACTGTTGTCTTGTGTTGTCGCTGTCTGAAGGCTGTTATAGAGCAGAGTATACAGGTACTGTTGTCTTGTGTTGTCGCTGTCTGAAGGCTGTTATAGAGCAGAGTATACAGGCTATGTTGTCTTGTGTTGTCGCTGTCTGAAGGCTGTTATAGAGCAGAGTATACAGGTACTGTTGTCTTGTGTTGTCGCTGTCTGAAGGCTGTTATAGAGCAGAGTATACAGGCACTGTTGTCTTGTGTTGTCGCTGTCTGAAGGCTGTTATAGAGCAGAGTATACAGGTACTGTTGTCTTGTGTTGTCGCTGTCTGAAGGCTGTTATAGAGCAGAGTATACAGGTACTGTTGTCTTGTGTTGTCGCTGTCTGAAGGCTGTTATAGAGCAGAGTATACAGGCACTGTTGTCTTGTGTTGTCGCTGTCTGAAGGCTGTTATAGAGCAGAGTATACAGGTACTGTTGTCTTGTGTTGTCGCTGTCTGAAGGCTGTTATAGAGCAGAGTATACAGGTACTGTTGTCTTGTGTTGTCGCTGTCTGAAGGCTGTTATTGAGCAGAGTATACAGGTACTGTTGTCTTGTGTTGTCGCTGTCTGAAGGCTGTTATAGAGCAGAGTATACAGGTACTGTTGTCTTGTGTTGTCGCTGTCTGAAGGCTGTTATAGAGCAGAGTATACAGGTACTGTTGTCTTGTGTTGTCGCTGTCTGAAGGCTGTTATAGAGCAGAGTATACAGGTACAGTTGTCTTGTGTTGTCGCTGTCTGAAGGCTGTTATAGAGCAGAGTATACAGGCACTGTTGTCTTGTGTTGTCGCTGTCTGAAGGCTGTTATAGAGCAGAGTATACAGGTACTGTTGTCTTGTGTTGTCACTGTCTGAAGGCTGTTATAGAGCAGAGTATACAGGCACTGTTGTCTTGTGTTGTCGCTGTCTGAAGGCTGTTATAGAGCAGAGTATACAGGTACTGTTGTCTTGTGTTGTCGCTGTCTGAAGGCTGTTATAGAGCAGAGTATACAGGTACTGTTGTCTTGTGTTGTCGCTGTCTGAAGGCTGTTATAGAGCAGAGTATACAGGTACAGTTGTCTTGTGTTGTCGCTGTCTGAAGGCTGTTATAGAGCAGAGTACACAGGTACTGTTGTCTTGTGTTGTCGCTGTCTGAAGGCTGTTATAGAGCAGAGTATACAGGTACTGTTGTCTTGTGTTGTTGCTGTCTGAAGGCTGTTATAGAGCAGAGTATACAGGTACTGTTGTCTTGTGTTGTCGCTGTCTGAAGGCTGTTATAGAGCAGAGTATACAGGTACTGTTGTCTTGTGTTGTTGCTGTCTGAAGGCTGTTATAGAGCAGAGTATACAGGTACTGTTGTCTTGTGTTGTTGCTGTCTGAAGGCTGTTATAGAGCAGAGTATACAGGTACTGTTGTCTTGTGTTGTCGCTGTCTGAAGGCTGTTATAGAGCAGAGTATACAGGTACTGTTGTCTTGTGTTGTCGCTGTCTGAAGGCTGTTATAGAGCAGAGTATACAGGTACTGTTGTCTTGTGTTGACGCTCTCTGAAGGCTGTTATAGAGCAGAGTATACAGGTACTGTTGTCTTGTGTTGTCGCTGTCTGAAGGCTGTTATAGAGCAGAGTATACAGGTACTGTTGTCTTGTGTTGTCGCTGTCTGAAGGCTGTTATAGAGCAGAGTATACAGGTACTGTTGTCTTGTGTTGTTGCTGTCTGAAGGCTGTTATAGAGCAGAGTATACAGGTACTGTTGTCTTGTGTTGTTGCTGTCTGAAGGCTGTTATAGAGCAGAGTATACAGGTACTGTTGTCTTGTGTTGTTGCTGTCTGAAGGCTGTTATAGAGCAGAGTATACAGGTACTGTTGTCTTGTGTTGTTGCTGTCTGAAGGCTGTTATAGAGCAGAGTATACAGGTACTGTTGTCTTGTGTTGTCGCTGTCTGAAGGCTGTTATAGAGCAGAGTATACAGGTACTGTTGTCTTGTGTTGTTGCTGTCTGAAGGCTGTTATAGAGCAGAGTATACAGGTACTGTTGTCTTGTGTTGTTGCTGTCTGAAGGCTGTTATAGAGCAGAGTATACAGGTACTGTTGTCTTGTGTTGTTGCTGTCTGAAGGCTGTTATAGAGCAGAGTATACAGGTACTGTTGTCTTGTGTTGTCGCTGTCTGAAGGCTGTTATAGAGCAGAGTATACAGGTACTGTTGTCTTGTGTTGTTGCTGTCTGAAGGCTGTTATAGAGCAGAGTATACAGGTACTGTTGTCTTGTGTTGTCGCTGTCTGAAGGCTGTTATAGAGCAGAGTATACAGGTACTGTTGTCTTGTGTTGTCGCTGTCTGAAGGCTGTTATAGAGCAGAGTATACAGGTACTGTTGTCTTGTGTTGTCGCTGTCTGAAGGCTGTTATAGAGCAGAGTACACAGGTACTGTTGTCTTGTGTTGTCGCTGTCTGAAGGCTGTTATAGAGCAGAGTATACAGGTACTGTTGTCTTGTGTTGTCGCTGTTTAAAGGCTGTTATAGAGCAGAGTATACAGGTACTGTTGTCTTGTGTTGTCGCTGTCTGAAGGCTGTTATAGAGCAGAGTACACAGGTACTGTTGTCTTGTGTTGTCGCTGTCTGAAGGCTGTTATAGAGCAGAGTATACAGGTACTGTTGTCTTGTGTTGTCGCTGTCTGAAGGCTGTTATAGAGCAGAGTATACAGGTACTGTTGTCTTGTGTTGTCGCTGTTTAAAGGCTGTTATAGAGCAGAGTATACAGGTACTGTTGTCTTGTGTTGTCGCTGTCTGAAGGCTGTTATAGAGCAGAGTACACAGGTACTGTTGTCTTGTGTTGTCGCTGTCTGAAGGCTGTTATAGAGCAGAGTATACAGGTACTGTTGTCTTGTGTTGTCGCTGTCTGAAGGCTGTTATAGAGCAGAGTACACAGGTACTGTTGTCTTGTGTTGTCGCTGTCTGAAGGCTGTTATAGAGCAGAGTATAAAGGTACTGTTGTCTTGTGTTGTCGCTGTCTGAAGGCTGTTATAGAGCAGAGTATACAGGTACTGTTGTCTTGTGTTGAAATATTATTGATCTGTGTACCATACGCTGGACTCGCTCTCTGCGACATGACGAGTGATGTTGACGGTCTGTGAGTAATCGGTCAGTGATAACTGTAGCAGGACTGAGGACACATAACTTGTTACTGCTACTTTTTGGATGAGCGTAGCGAAGTGGAGTGAATCTCTCCATACAACTCGATCGGCGCTTTGTCCGTGTGTGTGTCTGAGTGTATGTAAGTGCGCTTACTTTTGTTCGTTGCGCACAGGTCAAACGGCTTGACGTATTTGACTGCAATTTTGAGTTTATAACACGGTAACAACAATAACACTGAGTATTTTATGCCACTTGTGGACTCTGGTTATTATTTTTGGGTACTGATAGTGTGCTTTTGTAAAAAAAAAAAACTATATTGTCAAGTCTATTGTGATATACGACCTTCGTCAAAACATAACTTACAATGCTTTATGAATATATTTTAGAAAAATAAAATCATGTAAAGAATTAATTTTTTTTATTGTAATGAAATGTTTAGATTTTATTTCATGAACTAGCTAACAAAGGCAGCCTAGACTGCAATCATGACTTAGTAAAATTAAAATATTTGTGTGGTGGGTACTTAGACTTGTACTGCCCGCTTGATCAGAACAATCATGTTTATTAATCGATCATCATCATTCAGATCGATATTGTTATGAAAAGAGATATCACAAAGATTCGCAACTAGACAAACAGAACATGTGCATAAAACAACATTTCCACTGACTTACACGCACACGCACACGCACACGCACACGCACACGCACACGCACACGCACACGCACACGCACACATGATGTATGCAGACATGCATGCATCACATATCGATGGAACTGCAAATGTTACATGAGCTGACGTGTTTCTGCTCCACATGTCTGTTTAGGTCGATACAGTGTTGCCGTGAGCTCACTTCCAGCAATGCCAACCCCACCAACCCAGGGCGGGCAACAACGGCCTTTGATGCAACTAGCTGAAAAGATGCTCTTCTTGCAAGGTACGCTTCACCAAGATGCTGTAAGCCTTGTAAGGTTGTCTGTCGTATGTCGATGTAACTGGCAACATCCACGTCACAGGTTGGCTTTACCAAGATGCTGTAAGCCTTGTTAGGTTGTCTGTCGTATGTCGATGTAACTGGCAACATCCACGTCACAGGTTGGCTTTACCAAGATGCTGTAAGCCTTGTAAGGTTGTCTGTCGTATGTCTATGTAACTGGCAACATCCACGTCACAGGTTGGCTTTACCAAGATGCTGTAAGCCTTGTAAGGTTGTCCGTCGTATGTCGATGTAACTGGCAACATCCACGTCACAGGTTGGCTTTACCAAGATGCTGTAAGCCTTGTAAGGTTGTCTGTCGTATGTCGATGTAACTGGCAACATCCACGTCACAGGTTGGCTTTACCAAGACGCTGTAAGCCTTGTAAGGTTGTCCGTCGTATGTCGATGTAACTGGCAACATCCACGTCACAGGTTGGCTTTACCAAGATGCTGTAAGCCTTGTAAGGTTGTCCGTCGTATGTCGATGTAACTGACAACATCCACGTCACAGGTTGGCTTTACCAAGATACTGTAAGCCTTGTAAGGTTGTCTGTCGTATGTCGATGTAACTGACAACATCCACGTCACAGGTTGGCTTTACCAAGATGCTGTAAGCCTTGTAAGGTTGTCCGTCGTATGTCGATGTAACTGACAACATCCACGTCACAGGTTGGCTTTACCAAGATGCTGTAAGCCTTGTAAGGTTGTCCGTCGTATGTCGATGTAACTGGCAACATCCACGTCACAGGTTGGCTTTACCAAGATGCTGTAAGCCTTGTAAGGTTGTCTGTCGTATGTCGATGTAACTGGCAACATCCACGTCACAGGTTGGCTTTACCAAGATGCTGTAAGCCTTGTAAGGTTTTCTGTCGTATGTCGATGTAACTGGCAACATCCACGTCACAGGTTGGCTTTACCAAGATGCTGTAAGCCTTGTTAGGTTGTCTGTCGTATGTCGATGTAACTGGCAACATCCACGTCACAGGTTGGCTTTACCAAGATGCTGTAAGCCTTGTAAGGTTGTCTGTCGTATGTCGATGTAACTGGCAACATCCACGTCACAGGATGGCTTTACCAAGACGCTGTAAGCCTTGTAAGGTTTTCTGTCGTATGTCGATGTAACTGGCAACATCCACGTCACAGGTTGGCTTCACCAAGATGCTGTAAGCCTTGTAAGGTTGTCTGTCGTATGTCGATGTAACTGGCAACATCCACGTCAGAATTTGGCTTTACCAAGACGCTGTAAGCCTTGTAAGGTTGTCTGTCGTATGTCGCTGTAACTGGCAACATCCACGTCACAGGTTGGCTTTACCAAGATGCTGTAAGCCTTGTAAGGTTGTCTGTCGTATGTCGATGTAACTGGCAACATCCACGTCACAGGTTGGCTTCACCAAGATGCTGTAAGCCTTGTAAGGTTGTCTGTCGTATGTCGATGTAACTGGCAACATCCACGTCACAGGTTGGCTTTACCAAGACGCTGTAAGCCTTGTAAGGTTGTCTGTCGTATGTCGCTGTAACTGGCAACATCCACGTCACAGGTTGGCTTTACCAAGATGCTGTAAGCCTTGTAAGGTTGTCTGTCGTATGTCGATGTAACTGGCAACATCCACGTCACAGGTTGGCTTCACCAAGATGCTGTAAGCCTTGTAAGGTTGTCTGTCGTATGTCGATGTAACTGGCAACATCCACGTCACAGGTTGGCTTTACCAAGACGCTGTAAGCCTTGTAAGGTTGTCTGTCGTATGTCGCTGTAACTGGCAACATCCACGTCACAGGTTGGCTTTACCAAGATGCTGTAAGCCTTGTAAGGTTGTCTGTCGTATGTCGATGTAACTGGCAACATCCACGTCACAGGTTGGCTTTACCAAGACGCTGTAAGCCTTGTAAGGTTGTCTGTCGTATGTCGCTGTAACTGGCAACATCCACGTCACAGGTTGGCTTCACCAAGATGCTGTAAGCCTTGTAAGGTTGTCTGTCGTATGTCGATGTAACTGGCAACATCCACGTCACAGTTTGGCTTTGCCAAGATGCTGTAAGCCTTGTAAGGTTGTCTGTCGTATGTTGATGTAACTGGCAACATCCACGTCACAGGTTGGATTTACCAAGATGCTGTAAGCCTTGTAAGGTTGTCTGTCGTATGTCGATGTAACTGGCAACATCCACGTCACAGGTTGGCTTTACCAAGATGCTGTAAGCCTTGTAAGGTTGTCCGTCGTATGTCGATGTAATTGGCAACATCCACGTCACAGGTTGGCTTTACCAAGATGCTGTAAGCCTTGTAAGGTTGTCTGTCGTATGTCGATGTAACTGGCAACATCCACGTCACAGGTTGGATTTACCAAGATGCTGTAAGCCTTGTAAGGTTGTCTGTCGTATGTCGATGTAACTGGCAACATCCACGTCACAGGTTGGCTTTACCAAGATGCTGTAAGCCTTGTAAGGTTGGCTGTCGTATGTCGATGTTACTGGCAACATCCACGTCACAGGTTGGCTTTACCAAGATGCTGTAAGCCTTGTAAGGTTGACGGTCGTATGTTGATGTAACTGGCAACATCCACGTCACAGGTTGGCTTTACCAAGATGCTGTAAGCCTTGTAAGGTTGTCTGTCGTATGTCGATGTAACTGGCAACATCCACGTCACAGTTTGGCTTTGCCAAGATGCTGTAAGCCTTGTAAGGTTGTCTGTCGTATGTCGATGTTACTGGCAACATCCACGTCAGAATTTGGCTTTACCACGATGCTGTAGGCCTTGTAAGGTTGTCTGTCGTATGTCGATGTTACTGGCAACATCCAAGTCACAGCTTGGCTTTGCCAAGATGCTGTAAGCCTTGTAAGGTTGTCTGTCGTATGTCGATGTTACTGGCAACATCCACGTCAGAATTTGGCTTTACCACGATGCTGTAGGCCTTGTAAGGTTGTCTGTCGTATGTCGATGTTACTGGCAACATCCAAGTCACAGCTTGGCTTTACCAAGATGCTGTAAGCCTTGTAAGGTTGTCTGTCGTATGTCGATGTAACTGGCAACATCCACGTCAGAATTTGGCTTTACCAAGATGCTGTAAGCCTTGTAAGGTTGTCTGTCGTATGTCGATGTAACTGGCAACATCCACGTCAGAATTTGGCTTTACTAAGATGCTGTAAGCCTTTTAAGGTTGTCTGTCGTATGTCGATGTAACTGACAACATCCACGTCACAGGTTGGCTTTACCAAGATGCTGTAAGCCTTGTAAGGTTGGCTGTCGTATGTCGATGTAACTGGCAACATCCACGTCACAGGTTGGCTTAACCAAGATGCTGTAAGCCTTGTTAGGTTGTCTGTCGTATGTCTATGTAACTGGCAACATCCACGTCAGAATTTGGCTTTACCAAGATGCTGTAAGCCTTGTAAGGTTTGTAACATTACAGACAAGTGGGCTAAGGGCGCGCACCCATACTTGAAGTAATTTGTCATTGAATTTATTAATTAAGGTAATCTAAAAGATGAAATAAAAATCCAAAAAGTTGAAAAGGAGGGTGACCTTCAGGAACTAAGGTTATATTTAACACATCATATTAGGTTAAATGCATTTGTGTACTGTACAAAAACAAAGACATGATGAACAAAGGAAAATATTTATTGAAATGTTAAATGACGTAAATGATCGAGAGGTCTTTATGTTCTTGATCTCCGCCTAGCGGAGGCTCGTCGAACTCCCAAGTTAGGTCGTCGCAAGGGAATCAAAATCGCCATTTTGGGTCCCACTAATAATACTGTTATAATAATTAAATATCCGTTGTAGATCATGTTACACAATATTTAAAACATCTTAAAGAGAAATTTTGATAGAATATAATGATTGAAGATTATAAAATATGATGATTTTTTCTTTTTAGGAGGTAATTCTATTTGACAGATCACTTTATTTGTTTTCTTTCACATTTCTCCCATTTGAATAACATGTGATTTTTAACATTGTGGAACGGACTGCGACGACCTAACTTGGGAGTTCGACGAGCCTCCGCTAGGCGGAGATCAAAAGGACCTTGTGTTGTAATCATGTAATCATGTAGGTCATAGATGGGCCTAGTCAAGTTGATAATAATTGAAGATTATATGCTCATTCATGCAATATACATATTTTCCATGCATTGGTTAATTTTTACTTCAATGTAAGTATTAGTCGAAAACCAGGAGAGAGTGAATGACATTTGCTAGTTTTTTGCAGCAACTGTCCCACGATTGACAATGAAACATCAAACCTTGGTGGTGTCTTTCGGGTATACATAAAGAACTGCTCTCCATCATTGAACCGCATTTCTTGTATAAGTTAAAGAAATCGCGTTGCTCACGTCTCCGCCGATTGATTGGCCTTACATGCCATCTGTGCCTGTACCTCCACTGCCGTAGGAGGTACAGGCCTGCTAATACGCACCTACCAAGCACAGCATGGCTATTAGAGTATCTACGTCATCACCAGTCATAGTGACAATACACTTCCAGGCAGCAGATATTGACAGCAAAATGAATGTAGGTTGTTAAATCAATGGTACAGCCTATGCCCAGTCCTGCCCTACCCCTTTTAGATTCTAGTACAACGTCCTAGGCTTGAGAAATGTATAATATATTAATGAAGACAACTATGAATTATACAAATCTATATAGACTAGGCCTAGGCCTGACTAAAGATACACTAGTTGGAACCAAAACCAAGAACGTCTGTAACGAAGAAAGCCTGCCCGAGAATGAGGTTATGAACAGCTTTCAAACACACCCACGTACTGGTGGGAATAGTACGAGCGTATTGTGATGGGTCGAAAATACATTTTAAATATTGTCATGAACAGGTCCGTAAGTTATTGGCCAAGCTATGTTTAAGTTAAAGTTTACGGCTAAGTTGATCGTGAATCAGCCATAAGAGTCGCGTCGCGTGGGTTGGCCGGCTCGATGTCTCGCGCCTAACTAACTAGCAGTAGTTGGCGCACGGTTGGCACGGGGGTTGGCAGGGCGATCCAAAGCTTCAAAAGAAGGCGTGACCGCCAGAGCGCTCCACCGTCGACAAAAGGTATTGCCTTGACGCTTGACTGTTCGAACGTGTTTAACGAAGCCTACAGTATCTGCATTATTTTGTTTTAATCATCATGGGGTTTAATTGTGTGTTCCTCAGTGTAACACAAAATGGATCAGAGGGAAAAAAGAAATCAAGTTACATTCTTTTCCTAAAAACATGTTTAAATACAGCATGGAGAATAAAAATAAGAAGTGGCAATTAGTACCGACGAGCCATTCGCGAGTTTGCAGTTTGCACTTCACAGAAGAGGATTACATTACAACTTCATTCATTTCAACACATATATAATGATTAATGTCAAGACAGCCAATGATTTCCAACAATAATCATGATCATCGATGTAGACTCCAGCATGAACAAGTCTTGATTGTAAGATGGGTACTGAGCACTGGTTGTTTATAAGTAGGTTACACAGCTCATCTGTTCTGTCCGTGTCTGTATTTGTTTTCGTTGCAACGGTCAACCCCAACTACTTCCAAACATCGTCCTGGCTTAGGTTTGTGCCATGTTTGTAATAGACTCGTGCATGCCCTATTTTCAATAACATCTCCAGTTATAGAAAACTGTTCAACACAGTTTGCCAGAGCTGCTATATGTTTGCAAGCCGCTGACATACCGGTTCCTGCAGGACACATACAAGTAGCCTGCAATATTTCTTCGGTGTTGACGTGCAATTTTACTGTATACTCTTCCTTTTTCTTTGTTTGCGCGGCACACACTGATACAAAATAACAATCTTTCTTAATTGTGGGGGTTAACCTTTTACTGAGCTCACGAATTTATTTAGAAAAAGTGAACGCCCCTTTTTAAGACCGGCACCTGCACTTCTTTGTCAAACCAGGTATGAATAAACAGAATGTTGACAAAATTAAAATGTTTTTTGTCGAATATATTAGAGGCTTAAAACAAAGCTCGTCGGGGAACTTCGACCAACAATCTGTCAAGATTTTCACGGTTCCACACTTGTAGCCTGAAATGGAGTTTAAATAAATTTGTTTAACGTCTATTGCAAACTGTTGTAAACAATACTGTATTCCCCCAAATTAGTAAGTTGTATAACACAGGCCTTGCCGCTAGGCCTTCAAACACGGCCATATAGTTTTCCTATCTATTCTTGTAAAAATATGTAAATGATTACCTTTCTACGAGAACTTCCTTCGTCCCAGAGGTTTTAGCTCCTAGTTTTTTTAGTTCTTCTTTCAGCTGAACTACCGTACACTTCTTATAATCCATTTTTAAGACAATAATAACGACTCCTTACGGCAGGTACTACGCAGCCATGACCCGTGCGTGAAGGGTGATACCTTTTCTCGACGGCGCTGCACTCTAGCGGCAGAAAGTTTGAACAGTGCCCTCTTCGGCTACTTTGAATGTATTTACTGACATGGATGTATACGCGCTTGCTTATCTACGCGTCATATTCAGAGCGCTTTGCCAGTTCTACTTTTATGGCACTCGTTCTATTTGTTTGTTGTGTTTGTTTCTTTATCTTATGTCTCGCAATACCGCTCGAACAGGGAGCACAATCAAGTTGATATTTGGACCATGCACCAGCTTCTTTGTGGACTGAATGCCATTTTTTGTGTGGAAAAATCGATCAAGAAGTTTTGGGGCGACGCGTTTTACACTTCAAGCGCGTCGACCAATGAGATTGCGATTTCACCGCTTCAGCCACGAAGGTCTCGCGAAGGTCGACTCTTTGTATGCGAACCCAAGCAACATTGCAAACCTTGCTTATTTCTTTGGGTTTAATCGACGACGGAATCTAACCTAGAAACCACGTTTCGTTCTTCCATATTTCGAGGTAAACAAGAGCTGCAATTTGTCTCTGCCATTAACCGAAATAGTAATTGTAAATAGCTTTGTTACTGTCTTCCATAACAGACACATTGAGGTAATGAACTTGTTATCAGATTTGTCACGTTGTTGCGATGCTCGCGTGAGATGTCCGTGAACTTGGCCCCCCCACTTGTCGCACTAATTCTGAAATTCTCAGCATAATTAGTGTGCGCCGTTCCGATCTAGTGTGTCCAAACCCCAGAATTAGTGCGACCTTAGTTTGTAAGATATTAACGGTTTAAGGGTGGGGGGGTGGGGCCAAGTTCACGCTGCCCCCCCACTTGTCGCACAAATTGTTAAATTCTCAGCATAATTAGTGTGCGCCGTTGCGATTTAGTGTGTCCAAACCCCAGAATTAGTGCGACCTTAGTTTGTAAGATATTAACGGTTTAAGGGTGGGGGGGCCAAGCTCACGCTGCCCCCCCAACATTTCGCACTAATTCTGAAATTCTCAGTATAATTAGTGTGCGCCATTCCGATTTAGTGTGTCCAAACCCTAAAATTAGTGCGACCTTAGTTTAGAAGATATTAACGGTTTAAGGGTGGGGGGGCCAAGTTCACGCTGCCCCCCCCTCCCCCACTTGTCGCAGTTATTCTGAAATTCTCAGTATAATTAGTGTGCGCCGTTCCGATTTAGTGTGTCTAAACCCCGGAATTGGGGCCAAGTTCACGCTGCCCCCCCACTTGTCGCACAAATTGTTAAATTCTCAGCATAATTAGTGTGCGCCGTTGCGATTTAGTGTGTCCAAACCCCAGAATTAGTGCGACCTTAGTTTGTAAGATATTAACGGTTTAAGGGTGGGGGGGCCAAGCTCACGCTGCCCCCCCAACATTTCGCACTAATTCTGAAATTCTCAGTATAATTAGTGTGCGCCATTCCGATTTAGTGTGTCCAAACCCTAAAATTAGTGCGACCTTAGTTTAGAAGATATTAACGGTTTAAGGGTGGGGGGGCCAAGTTCACGCTGCCCCCCCCTCCCCCACTTGTCGCAGTTATTCTGAAATTCTCAGTATAATTAGTGTGCGCCGTTCCGATTTAGTGTGTCTAAACCCCAGAATTAGTGCAACCTTAGTTTAGAAGATATTAACGACTTTAGAGTGGGGGGGGGCCAAGTTCAGGCTGCGTAGTCGAAACAACAAGAAAAGTAAACAAAATAGCGATTACGAAATAAAGGTTGGATTTCTTTGTTTGTGTGAGATCACTTCACTTATCACTTTAATTGCTTTAATTAATAAGTTCATTTTCATAAGACCTAAAGATTGAAAATTCCCACAACATACTATGTGCCTGCAATTAATTTTTTTAATGGCAAACCAATTGTCAATGACAGGCTACTCAACGTCAAGCGCTTGTACAGTTAAACATTGGTGTTTTGAAAAGCGCTCCTGATCCAAAAACGATCATGCAAATGCATGCTGGTATCACGTGATCAGCGCGTACCGCGACCACGTTATTTACGTTCTTGATACACGATACCAAGAATTTTGGAAAATCTTGGGATGGCTTATCGCCTCGCATCCGGTCGTAGTCCTTCAGCCCAGGACGTTTTGCTTACAAAAAAGGTCGACGCATTTGGACTTTGTAATATGATAAAAGAACGTTACTTGAGCTGTAATTCATGATGTGCTTAGCTGGCAAAAGGGCCAAACACGCCGCCATCTTGGATTTCATATAATTCACACTAATGGCTATAAAAACCAAAGTGCTTGACCAATATAAACACACTTTAGTATTTTAAATTGCTATTTTCAATTCAAATGTTTTTGTGTAGGTAATTTTCAATTTTTTGTATTTTACATTTAAAAACATTTTCCTACTTAATGTTTTTAGTTTCGGAATGTTAAGGTTATAACTTTTATGGAAACGTATTTACTGAAAAAGTACTTCAGGTAAACGTTTTAGATAGCTTTATTTAAAAACCAACGCAATCAAATTGAAGTCTCTAGTTAGATTACTTCCCGAGATATGAAGTTTTGAAGAGTCGCGCCGCCCTCTCTTGCCGCTCTCGGCGCTGCCCAAGCCAGGCGCCGAGCGGTGCGCGTGCGGTCTATGCTTTCCTTCTCAGACTATCTTCTGATAGTTAACTGGAATTGAATTATTGCGTTAGCTTTGGTTCAGTTATTTCAAATTCCAGGAATTTACTTACCAAGCTCTGAGACAATGCTGGATGCAGCTTGCGATTTGTATTGCGAGTTGACCAACGAAAGGCAATCAATTCGTTACAATTTTCAGTTATTAAAAATGGTTTTTACGGATGAGGCATAAACGGTAACTGCTCACATTTTCTCATGCATATTATGATTATTAAAACAAATTGCCTTTTACAATTGCCAGAGAAAACTTTTATTATTTTACAGAGTTTGAACAGAGAAACAGATATTGACAATTGTTAAGAGATTGTCAACAGAGACAGAGTTTGAAATCAATGCTTAATATTTAAATTTAGAAATTTTCCTCGGTTTGATTATCCCAGTACAATGCGTCTTTCATATCCCTGGACTAAACAGTTAAACCATACAATTCAGTACAAGTTTTTACTGCAATAGCATGTTATATTAGTGATTTCTCTAAAGCAAAAGCAAAAACACAAACACCTTAGAGCAATGCTAATATTATAGCGCTAATAATGTAGAGCCCTATCATTTTACGATGTATTAGCTAAACAATGAGTGCGCTATAAATGAAACTATGTCATATATTTACCATTGATGATCAGATATTAAATTAAAATTAGAGCACCTCTTTAAATCGCTTATTGAAGATGAAGCAGAAAAACAAGACATGCAAACATTGTCTTTATCACAAGCCAGTTGATTGATATTGAACATTGCCTTGCCAGTCCATTCATGGCACTTGCATTGCATCACCAATATGCCAGAGCTTAATACTGAACTTGTTAACAGAAACTTACATGCGAATCATACCTCACGCGTTCCATGCTGCAAAGTTGGGCATGTTGAATTATAGTAGCTTTTTCTGATACTGATGTAACTGTACGTTTACTGTATTACTTTAAGATATTATGCAACATGTAGGATTACACGAGCTCTGGGTGGAGTTGGTGATTCAACACGGTTCATTTCAATTCATACATTGGCTACAATGGGTAACATGGACAATATTCTTCCTGCACTGCACACTCAGGTTGCGATTTCACTAGCAAGTTTGGCAAAATCTGCTCCCATTGAATGAGCTTTGGAAGAACTGCTTCTTTAACATAGGATGAAATCCTGAAGACAGAAGAGTTCTTATTTCGTGTTTTGAAGAGTAACACGACATGGAAGACTATGGATAAACTATGACATTGGAAATATCACCACAGTAAAGCCAGTGTCGATTTACCACCTACTATCAATTCAATAAATCTCAATGTCATGCGTGCTTACTATTGTACGAATGATAAACATTTTAATTCTGATACGTCTTATTAGACAACATTATTTGGCTTTGAGAAAGCAGACGAACTACTGGTTCCATAAATGCCGAATAATTATCTTCTAGAAGAATTTCAATAAGTTTGCATTGATGGGAAAATTTGCCACTAAAAATTGTGCATGTCGTGAGAATAACATGTCATGTCATGTCATAACATGTCATGTCATAACATTATGCATTATGGTCCTGTCCCAGAAGGGGTACTCAACTCTTTGTTGATAGTGTCCGGCGACCGTTATAGAAAACTACCGGGAAGCCGCAGGGTCCCACGGTGGAAGCTCCCTCGAGGCGGTAGGCCGTCCTTTGGTGGTCGCCGCCTGCAGCCGGTCCTTAGTTCGATGCACGCACCGCGCCGAAGACACCCGATTACAAATCACGAGCGGACACAGTTCTTATCAGAATACACTACACAGTTACTTTGTGTCTACGAGACACAGCTCTTATCAGAATACACTACACAGTTACTTTGTGTCTACGAGACACGGCTCTTATCAGAAAACACTACACAGTTACTTTGTGTCTACGAGACACAGCTCTTATCAGAATACACTACACAGTTACTTTGTGTCTACGAGACACAGCTCTTATCAGAAAACACTACACAGTTACTTTGTGTCTACGAGACACAGCTCTTATCAGAATACACTACACAGTTACTTTGTGTCTACGTGACACAGCTCTTATCAGAATACACTACACAGTTACTTTGTGTCTACGAGACACAGCTCTTATCAGAATACACTGCACAGTTACTTTGTGTCTACGAGACACAGCTCTTATCAGAATACACTACACAGTTACTTTGTGTCTACGAGACACAGCTCTTATCAGAATACACTACACAGTTACTTTGTGTCTACGAGACACAGCTCTTATCAGAATACACTGCACAGTTACTTTGTGTCTACGAGACACAGCTCTTATCAGAATACACTACACAGTTACTTTGTGTCTACGAGACACAGCTCTTATCAGAATACACTACACAGTTACTTTGTGTCTACGAGACACAGCTCTTATCAGAATACACTACACAGTTACTTTGTGTCTACGAGACACAGCTCTTATCAGAATACACTACACAGTTACTTTGTGTCTACGAGACACAGCTCTTATCAGAATACACTACACAGTTACTTTGTGTCTACGAGACACAGCTCTTATCAGAATACACTACACAGTTACTTTGTGTCTACGAGACACAGCTCTTATCAGAATACACTACACAGTTACTTTGTGTCTACGAGACACAGCTCTTATCAGAATACACTACACAGTTACTTTGTGTCTACGAGACACAGCTCTTATCAGAAAACACTACACAGTTACTTTGTGTCTACGAGACACGGCTCTTATCAGAATACACTACACAGTTACTTTGTGTCTACGAGACACGGCTCTTATCAGAATACACTACACAGTCACTTTGTGTCTACGAGACACAGCTCTTATCAGAAAACACTACACAGTTACTTTGTGTCTACGAGACACAGCTCTTATCAGAATACACTACACAGTTACTTTGTGTCTACGAGACACAGCTCTTATCAGAAAACACTACACAGTTACTTTGTGTCTACGAGACACGGCTCTTATCAGAATACACTACACAGTTACTTTGTGTCTACGAGACACGGCTCTTATCAGAATACACTACACAGTTACTTTGTGTCTACGAGACACGGCTCTTATCAGAATACACTACACAGTCACTTTGTGTCTACGAGACACAGCTCTTATCAGAAAACACTACACAGTTACTTTGTGTCTACGAGACACAGCTCTTATCAGAATACACTACACAGTTACTTTGTGTCTACGAGACACGGCTCTTATCAGAATACACTACACAGTCACTTTGTGTCTACGAG
This sequence comes from Isoperla grammatica, assembly GCA_945910005.1. Taxonomy (NCBI): domain Eukaryota; kingdom Metazoa; phylum Arthropoda; class Insecta; order Plecoptera; family Perlodidae; genus Isoperla; species Isoperla grammatica. Next base: position 40,287,944 of record OX246748.1, on the reverse strand, counting down.
ACACAGCTCTTATCAGAATACACTACACAGTTACTTTGTGTCTACGAGACACAGCTCTTATCAGAATACACTACACAGTTACTTTGTGTCTACGAGACACGGCTCTTATCAGAATACACTACACAGTTACTTTGTGTCTACGAGACACAGCTCTTATCAGAAGACACTGCACAGTTACTTTGTGTCTACGAGACACAGCTCTTATCAGAATACACTACACAGTTACTTTGTGTCTACGAGACACAGCTCTTATCAGAATACACTACACAGTTACTTTGTGTCTACGAGACACAGCTCTTATCAGAATACACTACACAGTTACTTTGTGTCTACGAGACACAGCTCTTATCAGAATACACTACACAGTTACTTTGTGTCGTGACACAGCTCTTATCAGAATACACTACACAGTTACTTTGTGTCTACGAGACACAGCTCTTATCAGAATACACTACACAGTTACTTTGTGTCTACGAGACACAGCTCTTATCAGAATACACTACACAGTTACTTTGTGTCTACGAGACACAGCTCTTATCAGAATACACTACACAGTTACTTTGTGTCTACGAGACACAGCTCTTATCAGAATACACTACACAGTTACTTTGTGTCGTGACACAGCTCTTATCAGAATACACTACACAGTTACTTTGTGTCTACGAGACACGGCTCTTATCAGAATACACTGCACAGTTACTTTGTGTCTACGAGACACAGCTCTTATCAGAATACACTACACAGTTACTTTGTGTCTACGAGACACGGCTCTTATCAGAATACACTACACAGTTACTTTGTGTCTACGAGACACGGCTCTTATCAGAATACACTGCACAGTTACTTTGTGTCTACGAGACACAGCTCTTATCAGAATACACTACACAGTTACTTTGTGTCTACGAGACACAGCTCTTATCAGAATACACTACACAGTTACTTTGTGTCTACGAGACACAGCTCTTATCAGAATACACTACACAGTTACTTTGTGTCTACGAGACACGGCTCTTATCAGAATACACTGCACAGTCACTTTTGCGGTATCGCGACACAGTCGCGAACACGTGAAGGTCGAACACAGTTCCACCAAACCCACGGTGACCGCCCGGTAAACCCTACGAGAGACGTCCGTCCTCGAGGGCCTCCACACTCCCACTGTCCGCCGAAGCAGCCCCCTCACGTTGACCACTGGCGGGTTAGCCTCGAACCCCCGCCATTTGGAACCACGCTTCCACAATGTTTAAATTACAATGCATCTGTTGATAGCTCTTAATGCTAACATAATTATAAAATTGGCTTTACAATTAATATTCCTAGTGCGTTATAATGAAACCTAAAGATAACTTAATTAACTAAACATTCTACTGGTGGGTGGGGCAAGAGTCAGGCGCGGGAAATATGGACCAATGGGGTGGCAGGTTGTCTTACACTAGTGACATCAATAATGACTTACATGTTATACATTAAAAACGCATTTTTTTACGAACATTTTAGCACTTTAAATTAATGATAAAACCTTATTATTTGTTTACTATTCACTAATACAACAATCTCACCCAATAATATGCTGTGAGGAATAAGGAATTCATTCAATTCAATACAAAGTTTAATGAATATATCAGACAGTCTCGGGGCCAAATGCAGAGCCGAATTTTGGATTGGATTTGGGTTTTGGTTTACACTTGTTGCTAAGATTTTTGTTTTTCTTAGGGAAAATAGCATTTAATAAAATAACTCTATATCAACCATAAACAAATACAATAAAAAAACTAATACAAATCTCGACTCTGAATTTGTCCCTATGCAAGACCCACTTTAAAACCCTAGATATGCTTACATTTCCGTGCATAAATATCTTTAAACAGTTATGTATGAACGAGTCCATAGTACCAGTGAAAAATGAAGAGATCCACACATACAATACTAGATACAAAATATTAATTTAGTGTAGAAACATATACATTAATACTGAAAAAATAAAGTCCAGCATTTCATTACCCAAAACTTAAATGACAGAAAATGTGATCGATTTTAAAATTCACTAAATACATTGGTTACTCACTAAATACATTGGTTACTTTTTAATATATGTATGATACCAGTGAAAAATGAAGAGATCCACACATACAATACTAATTGAAAAATATTAAATTTGTGTAGAAACATATACATTAACACTGAAAAAATAAAGTCCAGCATTTATACTGATAGTGCATTTTTTTATTCATTACCAAAAACTTAAATGACAGAAAATGTGATCGATTTTAAAATTCAATAAATACATTGGTTACTTTTTAATATCATTATTAGAATTTTTACTATTATTATTATTATTATTATTATTATTATTAGAATTAGGGCCGGTCTTACAATCTCCTAATAGGAAAGTTATTTGTAGTTATTAAGCTATTTGGAGGATTTCAAGAGTTTTCATTGGTCGTTGCCATGGAGAAAACAAGCTATTTGACGAATAAGTAGTTATTGGGACATTGTAAGACTGGACCTTATTACTATTATTATTATTAATAGTATTATGATTAATATTATTATTATTATTATTATTATTATTATTATTATTATTATTATTATTATTATTATTATTATTATTATTATTATTATTATTATTATTATTATTATTATATTTTATTATTATTATTACTATTATTATTATTATTATTGTTGTTTTATTGTTGCAATGCATACAAACTCGGTCAAAACCGGCATTAACACCTTGTACGGACATAAATGTGAAGTATTTCCATGTGTTTACCTTATTAAAATCTACTTAGAACTAATTAAATATATCATTGTCCACATTATTTTTCCAACCCAAACTGTGGATGCTATGTACGGTCGTAGCCGATTTGTACTCATCTCAGCATTCGCTCTTCGTACGGTGGAAAACCACGAAAACCACCATCAGGATGGAGAATTTCTCGAAATCTTCATTCTTCTTAGTTCAAAACTTTTCGCACTATCCTACACGTGTTCAAAATTATTGCTTTTTGCATCTTGATGTATATGTTCGGTTCGAGATCAATTAGTTTAATACTGTCATGGAGCTTTCGCGGAAAAATACCATTTGCTGATATAATTAACGGTACAACAGTTATATTATTCTGCATCCACAGCCATTTTATTTCAATAGATAACTTCTTATATCTGTTTATCTTTTCCCACCAAGTTGTCTCTACATTGTGGCAAAAAGGGACGGCAACATCAATTAAAATCGTTTCTTGTTTCTTCTTGTCAATAAATATAATATCAGGTTTATTGTGATGTGGTTTGGTATGTTATAGCCTAACTGACCGGTCGTAATATAATTTGTAGTCTTTATCTAGTACCTTTTTTAAGCTTGTATTCGTAATACGCAGTGTTTGTGTTTATAAGTTTATTATTATTATCATCATTATTGTTATCATTATAAGTATCATAAGACTTTTACTATCATTATAACCATCATTATTTTTATTATTATTGTTATGATTATACTGTTGTAGTAGACACAATTGGCAACAATCACCGTTCACATTGGAGAGCAAGATACGTAGAGAAGAGCTGTTAAAAGGTAGTGAGTAAAGTTTCCGCCGTACCATTAATTTAATTTTGTTGCCTGGTGCAGCGTGGCAGCGTAAACTTGGCTCCCCCCCCCCCCCCCTCCAATATTTTCGTCGATATCTTCTAAACTTTGATCGCACTAATTGTAAGGTTTGGACACACTAAATCGGAACGAAGCACACTAAATATACTGAGAATTTCAGAATTAGTGCGACAAGTGGGGAGGCAGCGTGAACTTGGCCCCCCCACCCTTAAATCGTTAATATCTTCTAAACTAAGGTCGCACTAATTCTGGGGTTTGGACACACTAAATCGGAACGGCGCACACTAATTATACTGAGAATTTCTGAATAAGTGCGACAAGTGGGGGGGCAGCGTGAACTTGGCCCCCCCACCTTTTTTCGGCAATATCTTCTAAAGTATGGTCGCACTAATCGTGGGGTTTGGACACACTAAATCGGAACGACGCACACTAATTATACTGAGAATTTCAGATTAGTGTGACAAGTGGGGGGGCAGCGTGAACTTGGCCCCCCCACCTTTTTTCGTCAATATCTTCTAAACTATGGTCGCACTAATTGTGGGGTTTGGACACACTAAATCGGAACGGCGCACACTAATTATACTGAGAATTTCAGAATTAGTGCGAAAAGTGGGGGGGGCAGCGTGAACTTGGCCCCCCCACCCTTAAATAGTTAATATCTTCTAAACTAAGGTAGCACTAATTCTGGGGTTTGGACACACTAAATCGGAACGACGCACACTAATTATACTGAGAATTTCAGAATTTGTGTAACAAGTGGGGGGGGGGCAGCGTGAAATTGACCCCCCCCCCCCCACCTTTTTTCGTCAATATCTTCTAAAGTATGGTCGCACTAATTGTGGGGTTTGGACACACTAAATCGGAACGGCGCACACTAATTATACTGAGAATTTCAGAATTAGTGCGACAAGTGGGGGGGCAGCGTGAACTTGGCCCCACCCCCCCACCTTTTACCGTCAATATCTTCTAAACTATGGTCGCACTAATTCTGGGGTTTGGACACACTAAATCGGAACGACGCACACTAATTATACTGAGAATTTCAGAATTTGTGTAACAAGTGGGGGGGGGGCAGCGTGAAATTGACCCCCCCCCCCACCTTTTTTCGTCAATATCTTCTAAAGTATGGTCGCACTAATTGTGGGGTTTGGACACACTAAATCGGAACGGCGCACACTAATTATACTGAGAATTTCAGAATTAGTGCGACAAGTGGGGGGGCAGCGTGAACTTGGCCCCCCCCCCCCACCTTTTACCGTCAATATCTTCTAAACTATGGTCGCACTAATTGTGGGGTTTGGACACACTAAATCGGAACGGCGCACAATAATTATACAGAGAATTTCAGAATTAGTGCGACAAGTGGGGGGGCAGCGTGAACTTGGCCCCCCCACCTTTTACCGTCAATATCTTCTAAACTATGGTCGCACTAATTGTGGGGTTTGGACACACTAAATCGGAACGGCGCACAATAATTATACAGAGAATTTCAGAATTAGTGCGACAAGTGGGGGGGCAGCGTGAACTTGGCCCCCCCACCTTTTACCGTCAATATCTTCTAAACTATGGTCGCACTAATTGTGGGGTTTGGACACACTAAATCGGAACGGCGCACAATAATTATACTGAAAATTTCAGAACTAGTGCGACAAGTGGGGGGGCCAAGTTCACGGACATTCGCGTGATGTGAGGTCTACCAAAGATTGGGCTACTGTAAACACTTGGACGCGAGAGACGCACTTAACGCAGCAGACGGGTCGCTTCAAACGCTCTACAGTGACGGCAGCTGTTATACCAAAGTTGTTTTCTGATGCTGCCGTTGCGTTCGACGCGTCAGGCGCGTCGACCAATCAGATTGCGAGTTGGCTGCTTGAAGCCGCTGTGCTCGCGAAACGAACCCATGCAAAAATGCAAAGCTTGTTTATTAACTGTTTTGATCGAAGACGGAATGTATAACCACATACACAACCACACCACATACAACCCACAACCGCACAAGCCCATATACTGGAAATGTATCTCTAATTTGCTTGATTGTGTTCTGCCACTCACCCATACATACATTAAGGTTATGAGCATCTTATAACAGTTGTCATGTGGTTGCGTTGCTACACTACACAAATTCCTAATCAAACTCTCGTGAATATAGCATCAGAACACGGGGAGAACTTCGATTCTACTGAATACCATTCCCTTGTCAGAATATAACTAAGTATCATTCATTTATCATTCATCAATCATTCATTCATTCATTCATTCATCATTCATCATTCATTCATCATTCATCATTCATTCATTCATCATTCATTCATTCATTTATTCCTCATTCATTCATTCATTCTTTCGTTCATTCATTCATTCATTCATTCATTCATTCATTATTTCATTCATTCATTCATTCAGTCATTCATTCATTCATTCATTCATTCATTCATTCATTAAAGTAGAGATGAATTTTTCTGCCGCGGATACATTAGTAACCCTTCTATAATATAATTGAACAGCACCACTTGTCTATATAATCCCAAGTGGGTGGGCAGGCCATACTAGAAAATGTAGCAGTCTTCAAGTCTTAGCAATAGCATCAATGGTCTTGGCCCCTCTTCCATACTTCATATTATTAAGTAACTAAAGACAATATGTCTGATTGGTTTGAACGGTGGCGGCCCAACACCTGCTCAGACCTCCTCCTGGCATTTGCCCAGCTAAAGTTGTCGCTATTGTCTTTGAAGCCATGCAGTAGTTCAGGCCAAACCAGTATTATACCAGTGGACAGGATTAGCACTGAAAACATAAATGCAATTTACTTGTTACAGGTTTATGTTGTGAACCATCAGAGCCTGACCTGGAGTTTTATCTGCAATACCTCAACCCCAGGCTATCAAACCTCCTGGTGCATCATCGTTATCTTCGTTCGGCTTTCCGCTTCTGCCGTTCGTTCTACGTCTACACTTTGATTACGTTCTATTCATTTCACCTATTCATTGGTCACCCATTTGCAATTTATTTTTACTGGGACAACAAGTTGCAGGTGATCGAAAATATGTGGGGCTTTCTCTCTCAGTTCTTTATTTTGGCCTTCCTTACAACGTTCATTCAGAAGAGGGATGTGAATGGTTTTATTTCAAGACATCGTGAAATATCAAACTGTCATCTCTTTGGAGACGAAGATTCACAAGCAATTATTACTAAAGTCAACAAGTTATGTCATACACTATCAAAATGTCTTCTTCTTATTTGTTCTTCTGTAATAATTCCAATATTGATTTTTGCATTCTTAGAATTGATACCGAAAAGGAAACTATTTTTTCAGTAAGTTTTTACAAATTAAATTTATTTTTAATCTATTTTTTTCTTGCAATAATTATACCAGGTCTTCACATGTTACTGTGCGGGTCACCTAACCAGTAAACACACATTTTGTTCCATAACCACCAATGCTACCCTAAGTGTGTTCACTACTTACATGACCAATGTATGTCACAAGCGAGGACGAGGTAAAGTGGGTGGTTTCATTAAGCGAGCAAAGCGAGCGGGTTCATTATTAGACTTTTAGGCACTCGTTCTGTCTGTTTGTTTGGTTCTTTTTTTATTTTTGTCTCGCGATAGCGGTCGAGTTAATTTTCCGATCAAGTTGAAATTTGGATCATATACAAGCTTTGATGTGGATTGAATGTGTCTAGTTTTGTGGTCAAATCTTTCGAAAAGTTACAAAGTAACACAACAGTTAATAAAGACTATTTTTCCTAGAAAATGTGAGATAGAGAGATTTAAAAAAATCTTTTTCCTGTTACGAATATGTTCATTTATGGCAATCTGATAAGTACAAGAAAAGTTACAGAAAGGTTACTCGAAAATATTTTTCTGGAACACAGTCGGTTAAATGTGAAGTTGCTATATTGTAGTAACCTTTTGTCCGGTCACGAATATACTAATTTAAACGCGATTTTATCCTTTAAAGAAGCAGAAATTACATCGCGATTGCTGTCAATAAGTGTTAATAACGGTGACGGACCGCGTAGAAAATAAGAAATGATAAGGACAAATCTTATTAACGCACATTGCAGGATACTAGCTATGGTAATTAGTAAAAATTTTGCAGTGTCCATTCTTGTATTATTGTTTATTTTTTTGTTCACACATATATAATTATCTTTTACATTGAACAATGACGATAGCTTTGAGAATTTTTCGCCAAAAAGTTCGTGAACATGGACGCGCTCGCTTATCAACGCGTCACACACAGCATTTTCCTAGTAGATTATTATAAATAGGTGTGTTTAACAAAGTGCATTATGACAATTATAGCTATAATCAATAACATTTTGCTTTTTCAGAGGATGGTATCCGTATGACGTCAGCAAATCCCCCGCTTACGAAATAACTCTTTTCGCGTGGATATTTATTGAAGTCAGCGGGATGTGTGTAGGGAGTACATATGGATGTGTGTACGTGTCATCATTTTTAATATTGACTGTTTATTACAAAATGATCGCTTATAAAATGAGAACCATTCAGGAACGTAACACAAAGAAAACTAAAGTAATAGAACAGGAAGATGAAGCTCCGATGATGTCGAATGAATGTAGGCTGGACTTAGTACTGGGGGAGTCGATTGCCTGTGACGACTCCGGAGTGGACAGTGGACCGAACGCTAGAACACTTGAGAACCTCGCCTTGTTTAGTCCACATGTTGCTATTAACATCCCTGGGTCGGTGGATCAGAGCTATTCACAAGGCGGTGCGTTCAATGTGGCAACATGGACTGAGCAAAGAACAGAATGGAAAACACACAGGCCAGAAGCTAAAGACAACAATAACCGATCAAAGAAGGCTCTGGGTAAAGCGGAAAAAGGTTTAGTGAACAGACAACAACGGAAGACAAAACACGAAAACACCGCTAACATGAATTTCCACCACGCTTCAAACCGGGACATGTCGGAATGTGTAAAACTTCATCAAACAATTCTCAGGTAATGAAGTTATTACATAACCGTTCCGTAATAAAATGTTATAATAGCGAAATACATTTGTTATGAAATTAATTCAAATTTACTTTATTAATAATGCATTTATTTCAAGTATTCGAAAACTGTTTGCAGCTATTTTTGTCGTAAATCCCAAGAGACATATAACTAGTTGACAACGACTATAAATCTAACTAAGACACAAAAAGTAGAAAATTGTTAATAAAAACGAAAACGATAGTTTGCTCGTTAGTATGGTGGGTCTATTCCTTCTTGCAAAACAGAAGGGCAATGGTTCAATTCCCTATTAGGGCTGATCATTCTTAAATTCATTGTCATAAGCTTTTCATGTGACAATGATGTATACGTAATGGCCGGGCTAAGTAGATTTTAAGAACTTAGAGTTTGTGATAAACAAGTTTTTGCGGATGTAAAAGCAATTGTAATGAGTAAGAATTGTTATGTGAACTCACGTGTTGTGTATGTTTAGACTTTGCTAGTCACAAATTCTCAGTTCATAAACATCCACGTAGCACGGCCTTAAACGGTAAATTTGGAGCCGTCATAACAACGAGGAATATACTAAGCCTAAATGGTACAAATGTCCGCACTGAATATCAGTATGCCTACTTAACACCGAGAAGGGTGACAAGAAAACACAAATGTATTTTGTTTGTAAAATATATTATGACGAATAGAATAACACCCTTCTAAATAAATGTTCATTATAAATTAAATATGACATAGGCAACCCAAGACTACCTGACATATGCTTTCTCACAGGTGAGGCACTCGTAGCCAACCAGCGAAACGCCCGAGACAAGCGCGTGCACATAACTATCGCTGGTTGGCTACGAGAACTTTGCCTGTGAGGAAAGCATTTGTAAGGTTGTCTTGGGTTGCCTTTAATAAACATGATAAACTAAAGCGAGTAAGTAAGCCCTATGCCCCCTCTGTTGAATGAACGCTTTTCCGATGGACTAAACTTTAATAATTCTTCAAACGCAAAAAAATTTACTTAAGATAATTTTGTTACTGAATTTTTTTTGCAGGATAACGATTGAGTTGTCTTCCTTCCTCAATGAACTATTCTTTGCAATATATGCAATGTGTGTAGGGGGACTCGGAGCTACATATCTGCAAACTACGACGGTATGTTAAATCATATTATGACAATTATGAACATCTAAAAGCTACAAATTATTACAATAATATGTCTGTTTAAAGTGTGGCAGGGCCTATACTTTTTAAAGACATTTTATTTTCTCAAACTAACGAATACGTTATATTTTGTAATGTGAACGCAAATTGTTTTATTTTTAACAAGATAAAAATTGCTATTGTTACAAAATATGTGATAACACCATAAATTGATCGTAAAAATTGTCCTTGCAACAAGAAATTCACCAGAATTGCTCCACCATGATAGATGTATGATTGTAACGTCAAGACAATGGAGCCAAACTCCGCGACTTAAATATTAACCGTACCCAATAGTCTTCCTATTTTTCGTGGGATGTCAGGCAGCTGGGCAAAGTCCCAGGCAAAGTCACTTCCGTGGGATGTAACGAAGCTAGATAATAAGTACAAGACCGCGCTTGCGGAGAGAGTATGAATTTCAAAGTTTGGTTGTCGCCCTGCATAAAAGCCTTTTAAACAAAACGTCTATATTTATCAAAGATTGAGCTGAGAAGACGAAGCATTTGTAAACTGTATTTACTATAGGAAAAACCCATGTAATTTAACAAAAACTTCAAAACAACCTACTAGCAATAAAACAATTTATAAATAGGATATGGACATGAGGAATCGAATGAACGAAGCAGAAAACAGTAACAAAATATACTTTCTGCCATACTAATACATTATTTTTATCTGTGTCAGCAGTTATCGTATGAATTATGAATGCGTGATGACAAATGGTGATGTAGCGCTAGAAGGGATCTGAATGAGTCAGTAGGTGCGAGGGGGGGCCGTCTCAGTCTACGGCTGAACCATTCAGCTGCTATCGTGTGGATGCGTGATGACAAATGTTGATGTAACGCTAGAAGGGATCTGAATGGGTCAGTAGGTGCGAGGGGGGGGGGGGGGCCGTCTCAGTCTACGGCTGAACCATTCAGCTGCTATCGTGTGGATGCGTGATGACAAATGTTGATGTAACGCTAGAAGGGATCTGAATGGGTCAGTAGGTGCGAGGGGGGGGGGCCGTCTCAGTCTACGGCTGAACCATTCAGCTGCTATCGTGTGGATGCGTGATGACAAATGTTGATGTAACGCTAGAAGGGATCTGAGTGGGTCAGTAGGTGCGAGGGGGGGGGGGCCGTCTCAGTCTACGGCTGAACCATTCAGCTGCTATCGTGTGGATGCGTGATGACAAATGTTGATGTAACGCTAGAAGGGAACTGAATGGGTCAGTAGGTGAGGGGGGGGGGGCCGTCTCAGTCTACGGCTGAACCATTCAGCTGCTATCGTGGGGATGCGTGATGGCAAATGTTGATGTAACGCTAGAAGGGATCTGAATGGGTCAGTAGGTGCGAGGGGGGGGGGGGGGCCGTCTCAGTCTACGGCTGAACCATTCAGCTGCTATCGTGTGGATGCGTGATGACAAATGTTGATGTAACGCTAGAAGGGAACTGAATGGGTCAGTAGGTGAGGGGGGGGGGCCGTCTCAGTCTACGGCTGAACCATTCAGCTGCTATCGTGTGGTTGCGTGATGGCAAATGTTGATGTAACGCTAGAAGGGATCTGAATGGGTCAGTAGGTGCGAGGGGGGGGGCCGTCTCAGTCTACGGCTGAACCATTCAGCTGCTATCGTGTGGATGCGTGATGACAAATGTTGATGTAACGCTAGAAGGGATCTGAATGGGTCAGTAGGTGCGAGGGGGGCCGTCTCAGTCCACGGCTGAACCATTCAGCTGCTATCGTGTGGATGCGTGATGACAAATGTTGATGTAGCGCTAGAAGGGATCTGAATGGGTCAGTAGGTGCGAGGGGGGCCGTCTCAGTCTACGGCTGAACCATTCAGCTGCTATCGTGTGGATGCGTGATGACAAATGTTGATGTAGCGCTAGAAGGGATCTGAATGGGTCAGTAGGTGCGAGGGGGGGCCGTCTCAGTCTACGGCTGAACCATTCAGCTGCTATCGTGTGGATGCGTGATGACAAATGTTGATGTAACGCTAGAAGGGATCTGAGTGGGTCAGTAGGTGCGAGGGGGGGGGGCCGTCTCAGTCTACGGCTGAACCATTCAGCTGCTATCGTGTGGATGCGTGATGACAAATGTTGATGTAACGCTAGAAGGGAACTGAATGGGTCAGTAGGTGCGAGGGGGGGGGGGGCCGTCTCAGTCTACGGCTGAACCATTCAGCTGCTATCGTGTGGATGCGTGATGACAAATGTTGATGTAACGCTAGAAGGGATCTGAATGGGTCAGTAGGTGCGAGGGGGGGCCGTCTCAGTCTACGGCTGAACCATTCAGCTGCTATCGTGTGGATGCGTGATGGCAAATGTTGATGTAACGCTAGAAGGGATCTGAGTGGGTCAGTAGGTGCGAGGGGGGGCCGTCTCAGTCTACGGCTGAACCATTCAGCTGCTATCGTGGGGATGCGTGATGATAAAAAGTGATGTAGCGCTAGAAGGGAACTGAATGGGTCAGTAGGTGTGAGGGGGGGGGGTGTCATCAGTCTACGGCTGAACCATTCAGCTGCTATCGTGGGGATGCGTGGTGGCAAATGGTGATTTAGCGCTAGAAGGGATCTGAATGGGTCAGTAGGCGCGAGGGGGAAGCCGTCCCAGTCTACGGCTGAACCATTCAGCTGCTGTCGTTGGAATGCGTGATGACAAAAAGTGATGTAGCGCTAGAAGGGATCTGAATGGGTCAGTGGGTGTTAGGGGGGGGGGGTGTCATCAGTCTACGGCTGAACCATTTAGCTGCTATCGTGTGGATGCGTCATGGCAAATGGTGATTAAGCGAGCGAAGCGAGCGTCTCTACTAGACTCTTATGGCACTTTGTTCTGTTTTTTTGTTTCTCTGTTTGTTTTTGTTTTTTTGTTTTTATGTCTGTCGATAGCGGTCGAACGGAAAATCCGAACAAATTGAAATTTGGACCACCCACAAGCCTTGATGTGGATTGAAGGTGTAGGCCTATAGTTTTGAGGCAAAATCGTTTGAAAAGTTACAGAGTTACATTATAGTTACTGCAAAATATTTTTCTGAAACAAAATATCAGCAAAATGTAAGAAAGCCAGATTTTCCTACAGATCTGTCCGGTCACGAATATGTTAATCTAATGGTGATCTAATAAGTATTGGCGAAGTACACGAAAGTAACTCAAAAATATATTTCCGAAACACAGTTACAGCAAAATGTGAGGTGGCTACCTTATAGTAAATTTTTGTCCGGTTACGAATAGACTAACCTAAATGCGATCCGATACGTATTATGGGCAGAAATTACATTTCTATTGCTGTCAATAACTGTTAGTAACGGTGGCGGACCGCGGCTAAAACACTAGACAGAATGACAACGAAAGTTCTTAGCAACGCACATTGCACTGCATTCAACAATATCGGGAAGTATAATAGCTATAGAAATATGTTTGTAATGCGCATTCTTGAATTGTTGTTAATTGTTGTTTTTATTAGCTTTGAGATTTTTTTGCCACAGCGTTCGTAGATATGGACGCGCTCGCTTATTCCTAGTGTAGCGCTAGAAGAGATCTGAATGGGTCAGTAGGTGTGAGGGGGGGGGGGCGTCTTAGTCTACGGCTGAACCATGCAGCTGCTATCGTGGGGATGCGTGATGACAAATGTTGATGTAACGCTAGAAGGGATCTGAATGGGTCAGTAGGTGCGAGGGGGGGGGGCGTCTTAGTCTACGGCTGAACCATTCAGCTGCTATCGTGGGGATGCGTGATGGCAAATGGTGATGTAGCGTTAGAAGGGAACGAATGGGTAAGTGGGTGCGAGGGGGCCGTCTCAGTCTACGGCTGAGCCAATCAAGGCGTGACCTATGCCTACTTAAGACTGGGAGTGGCCTGGCAGTCGCCTATTTTTTGTAGGGTGGCGAGAACGGGATAGAGTTGTTTGGGCATAGACAGAGGACTAGCAATGGGACACTTAGTTGATAATTAATCAATACATCTAAAACTTCCCCCCCCCCACCCTCTTTTTTAGAAAAATGTACTTCCGACGTCGCTGCAAGTAGGTGGCATGGGAGGTAAAAGGAAGGGGGAGGACCTGGACTGCCTTTAGTCTGACTTCTCCCCTTCGATCTGTCTGGCTAGGATGGCCCTAAGGCTGCTGTGCACAGACGGAGGGGTACTTGAAGGGTAGTAGGGGAAGTATTCGTCACGTGCATTGTTAAGGCGCCGGCCTCACTGCACCCTCTAGCCCAGCCACCCAGTAGAGCGGGTAGCCAGGGTATGAACCATTTGTGTTAGATAACTCCATCTAGGCACTATGTTCACAAGTCACAACCATGTAGGAGCCATGTTTAGATAGCGACGTAGTGCACGCCTGACTCACTCTCACACTAGATTCTAGGTGGGTGCATAGGTTGTACCGGCCTGCAGTGCGGCCGCGATTTCCACAGTCCACCTACTAGCATCCACCCTCTATCCACTACCCTCCAAGTAACCCTCCGTCTGTGAGCCCGCAGCCTAACAGAAGCACAGGCTTTCGCCGGCATAGCTCTCAGGATCGCAAAGCACACAAACTTGCCCACCATGATAGGGTAGCAGCCCCTGGGCAGGTCCTCAGTGGATATCTTCGGTTACTGCAACCCCAAGATCCGGGATGTAAGATACAATGTGAGCCCTAAACCACCAAACGTACAAAGTAAACAATTTAAAGAATAAGGGAAGAATGCAGAATGTAATAATAATAACTATTGGTATAAAACCTGTCCAGGGACTGCTACCTTACCGTGGTGGGCAGGTTAACGTGCTCTGCTGTTCGGAGTCCTGTGCCGGTGGAAGCGTATGCTTCTGGTGGGGTCAACCTAAGCCAGACAGGTTGAGTGGAGAGGCCAGACGAAAGGCAGGGTTTCCAAACACCCCACGACGTTATATGATCATAGTGGTCGAGTACATCTTAAACAACAAATAAGCTTATCTGCAGGGACACTGTATGTCCTATTCAGATGACTCTGATAGGATGACTCACTCCCAGCTTTCATGACTGAAGAAATGCTCGGAACAATATTCAGTCAGGACTGCTGGAGGCCGGTTTGAACCGGCGACCGAATTACAGTCTCGCATTTTACCGCTGGGGCATCTCCAGCTAACGATGCGGAAAGCTTTTACAACAAATCCACAGATTTATAACAATATGAAGTGACCCTCACATGCAATACCTCTTTGCTCTCTTACTACGGTTATATCACTTTGTTTATCAATATACCCAGCAGTGAATTATTCCGTTTATAAAATTTATGTTTTATTCTTTTCCCAGACCACAACATGGAGTATAAAGGAGTGCATAATATTTTCAGCGTTTGTGGAAGTGGAATTAGCATTTCTACTCGTGAATTATCTCGCTGAACAACTCACGAATGAGGTATGTATTTATTCTGTGACTAAGCTTTTGTTCAAAAGGGAGAGAGATACTATGATAGTATGTACATTACATGAAAAGAATGGACAAGCAAACAATACCAACAGCGAAATATGAAAGAGGAAACGTGAAAATTACTAGACCTGATAGACAAAGAGAAAAGTGGGAGGACCAACTAACCAACTGTTTAGATTAGAGATGGGAACTGTGGAAAGACCAAAGAACAAAGAGTACGTGTCTATGCTCATGTACCGCTATGTTCCAGGCTGCAGCTGTTGGCGAGGCGGTGTACGCCTGTGATTGGCTGGGAGCCCCGCCTAGATTCATACAGTCTATGCTCATGCACCGCTATGTTCCAGGCTGCAGCTGTTGGCCAGGCGGTGTACGCCTGTGATTGGCTGAGAGCCTCGCCTAGATTCATA